>JAIOJX010000031.1:103435549-104035549 GCA_022376925.1 Tragulus kanchil
GACCTTTAAGGACCCTGGCACATTGTAGGTGCTTAACAGGTAATTATTGACTGAATTCATGGAGGGGAAGCCTTTTTTTTTTTTATCATCAGTATGAGTGTTTTTGGTTTAAACTTCATTCCCCTCCACTTATGTGGATTCTTAGAGAAGTGATATGGACCAGTGTAGGCACAGAAAATAGTACACACACTCTTAATACTCAGTCATTTCACACCTGCAAATGTATATAAATACACAGCATGTGAGATTTACAAAACAACTTGCATGCCTTAGCTATTCCTATACCCCCCAGAAGTCATTTAGCCACATCAGGCTGAAAAAGAGCACCTGTGGTATTAGTATTCCACACATTCAGTTCACACTATAAATACACAGAAAAATAGAAAAGGCACTTTTCCTTCATAGAGTGAAAGTCTAGCTTTCTGCCTTTATCCAAATACCAACCATAATTTGAAAACAGAGGAAGATTTTGTTCTCTCCAAAACCAGAGAGTACATTGCCGCTACCTCAATCTGTGATGTTGTAGATTTTGTTTTAGTTTCCTTATCTGTCAAAAAACTGTGCTGGACTAGATGATTCCACTGTTACTTTTCTATTGTTGCTCAAACAAATGGCCACAGATTTAGTGGCTTAGACAAAATGTATCATCGTATAGTTATGTGGGTCAGAAGTCAAGACGTGAGGCTCACTGGCTAAAGTCAAGGTTATCAAGCAAGGCTGGTTTGTTTTCCAGCTTCTGGAGGCCCCCTCATTCCTTGGATCATGGCCCCCTTCCTCCTCTTTCAGAGCTAGCAATGTTGCAGCCCTCTGACTATTCTGTAGTTACATCTCTGTCTGATCATAACTGGGAAAGATTCTCTGCTTTTAAGGACTGTGATTAAATTGGACCAACTTGGATAATTCAGGATTGTCTCCTGTTTTAAGGTGTTCAAGCTTAATCCTATCACAAAGTCTCTTTTGCCATATAAGGTGAAGTATTCCCATGTTCTGAGTATCAGAACACAGTCATGTTTATGGGACCATTTTTTGTCTTCTACAACCTTCAGGTATCTGGGCAGCTTTAGAACAGGGACATTCATTTTCATCTCTTGTCTGCAGCATTGAATATAGCATCCTTGCACATAGTAAATGTTTAATAAATAGGTGAATCACTAAATAAGTGAATTAATTACCATGAATATTAATGAGTATTAATATTAATGATGCAGGAAACAAACATATGGTTACCAAGGGAGAAGAGGGAGAATGAATTAGGAGCCTAGGATTGGCATACACACAGCACTATATATAAAACAGAGAACTAATAAGGACCTACTGTATTGCACAGGAAACTCTTACACTCTACAATATGAAAAATTCTCAAAAGAGTGAGTGTATGTAGATACGTTTGTATATGTATAACTGATCCACTTTGCTGTATAGTAGAAGCTAACACATTTTAAATCCATTATACTGCAATAAAAATTTTTAAAAAGTTTCAACACATACAACATTCAGACACACTATATAATTGTTTCAAGCAGCCTATATAAAGAAACATAATTTTAAAACAGAGGAAGATTTTGTTCTCCAAAACCAGAGAGTACATTGCCGCTACCTCAATCTGTGATGTTGTAGATTTTGTTTTAGTTTCCTTATCTGTCAAAAAACTGTGCTGGACTAGATGATTCCACTGTTACTTTTCTATTGTTGCTCAAACAAATGGCCACAGATTTAGTGGCTTAGACAAAATGTATCATCGTATAGTTATGTGGGTCAGAAGTCAAGACGTGAGGCTCACTGGCTAAAGTCAAGGTTATCAAGCAAGGCTGGTTTGTTTTCCAGCTTCTGGAGGCCCCCTCATTCCTTGGATCATGGCCCCCTTCCTCCTCTTTCAGAGCTAGCAATGTTGCAGCCCTCTGACTATTCTGTAGTTACATCTCTGTCTGATCATAACTGGGAAAGATTCTCTGCTTTTAAGGACTGTGATTAAATTGGACCAACTTGGATAATTCAGGATTGTCTCCTGTTTTAAGGTGTTCAAGCTTAATCCTATCACAAAGTCTCTTTTGCCATATAAGGTGAAGTATTCCCATGTTCTGAGTATCAGAACACAGTCATGTTTATGGGACCATTTTTTGTCTTCTACAACCTTCAGGTATCTGGGCAGCTTTAGAACAGGGACATTCATTTTCATCTCTTGTCTGCAGCATTGAATATAGCATCCTTGCACATAGTAAATGTTTAATAAATAGGTGAATCACTAAATAAGTGAATTAATTACCATGAATATTAATGAGTATTAATATTAATGATGCAGGAAACAAACATATGGTTACCAAGGGAGAAGAGGGAGAATGAATTAGGAGCCTAGGATTGGCATACACACAGCACTATATATAAAACAGAGAACTAATAAGGACCTACTGTATTGCACAGGAAACTCTTACACTCTACAATATGAAAAATTCTCAAAAGAGTGAGTGTATGTAGATACGTTTGTATATGTATAACTGATCCACTTTGCTGTATAGTAGAAGCTAACACATTTTAAATCCATTATACTGCAATAAAAATTTTTAAAAAGTTTCAACAAATACAACATTCAGATTAACTATATAATTGTTTCAAGCAGATTATATAAAGAAACATAATTTTAAAATTGGTGAGTATTTGAAAACTCTCTGGATGCCAGAAAAATGTGTGATAGTCATCCAAAAAGTTTGAAAATTCATTGCTAGGTTGTGGTTTCTTCAAACGAATAATGAGGAAACTAAATGCCAGAAAGCTTGTTAAAAACAATACTCATCCTAAACTCTGAGTAGTAAGACTTTAGTTATTCATGTCTTGGTATCAGTTGAGTAGTTTATTTGTTAATAGAAAAGGTGATAGTATCAGCATTAACAAAGTTAAAGAACAGTCACATTACTGTTAATAATGTCGAAAACTGTCATGTATTTTTAAATGTAATCTCTCATGGTTACATGCAAAAAATCTTTTAATTAATTTTGTTAACTTCATTACGGTGTTCTACATTGTATACTTTAGAACTAATACCTAAAGGCCCCAAAGCCCCCAGTGTGCATTTCATTTGCTCTCATCCTTCTTAATTTTAAAGACCATCACTGGAATACTGAGTTCATAATAACACTTCCATCTGCTTAATTGAGTAAATGCATCTCATGCAGATTAGCAATTGCTATTTTATGCTGCCTGTTTTTCATGACCTAATTGCTGATCTGCCCTCAAGTCTCCTGCTTTACTGCTGAGACCGCAACATCCTCTGAGGACTGCAGTTGAGCTACAATGAGTGGGTCTTACTAAACTGGTGTTTTGGGGTGGAGATCTGAAGAGGGTAATTTCTTAGAGATAGATGTATGTCTTTCTTTTCAGAAGTCTTTATGGGAAAAATGTGGTCATCTATTTGGAAATCTTTGAGCATTTTCTTTATTACAGACTTTTAATCAACTTTATGTTTTAGGTGTAAGTAAATTGAGTATATATTAATGTAAGATTTTTTTCAGTATTAATAATATTTCTATACCTTCTGAGTTTTAATCTAAGTCAATAGGTGTGAGTTCTGAGGACTAGAATGAAAGCCCATATTGTGAATGGAAAAAAGATGAGTTATTTTATGAAGAAATTGATTATAAAGGTTAAAATTTAAATAGACAAAGAAGGGAGCAAGGGTAGAAGGAAAACTTAATATTTCCGGGGTTTTTTTCTCTGTACCTTATATGAATTAAGAACGAAAAACAAAGATCAAGTAATCTAAACCCTTATCTTTTTAAGTACTTCTTTTTTATCTGCAGAAGTGATTGTTCCAGATGTTATTGTCTTCCTTCTAGTTTTGTGGTCCCCACTCCATGCCCCAGTGATGGGCCCAGGGAGGGCTGCCAAGGGGACAGTAAGAACATGGCAGACAGAATTTGCCTCTTTAGGGTGTCAGGATGGGAAAATGTTCACCTTCCCTGAGGTAATGGAAGACTGGTTTCTAAGGAAAACTCAGGTTCATGAGGAAAGGAGATGCTAATGCTGATTTGTAAGTTGATTCAGGGACTGGTTGAGAAGAGGATAAAGGAGATAGGGCAGATGTCATCATGATAGGTTAGAAATTTTTTCCTTTGGTAATATAAGGTGCCCATGGATGGGAGATTCCTCTCTGAGGTAACATGGAGAAGGCCTATTACAAATCACTTACTCCAGTACATTTGGAAACATGACTCTTACATAAGGTACAGAGTTTCTGTTTGTCCAGTTTGTGACCCCATAGATGAGCCATGGAATTCTCCAGGCAAAAATAATGGAATGGGTAGCCTATTCCTTCTCCAGGGGATCTTCACACCCCAGGAATCAAACCAGGGTCTCCTGCATTGCAAGTGTATTCTTTACCAGCTGAGCTGCCAGGGAACCCATATAATATTCTGTTGTATGTGTATACCACATTTTGTTTATCCATTCATCTGTCATTGAACACTTGGGTTACTTCCATTGTTTAGCTGTTGTGAGTAATTCTTCTGTGAACGTGGGTGTACAAATATCTCTTTGAGCTCCTGGTTTCAGTTCTTTTGGATATATACCCAGAAGTGGAATTACTGGATCATATGATAATTCTAACTTTACGTTTTCTAGGAACTGCTATACTGTTTTCCATAGCACTGAACAACTTTACATTCTTACCAAGAGTGCACAAAGTGCCAACATTTCTCTGTATCCTTCCCAGTGATTTTTATTTTCTGTGTGTATGTTTCTTGTAGCCATCCTATTGGATATTTCTTTGGAGAAATGACTGTTAAGTGCTGTACCCAATATGGAATCAGATTGTTGAGTTTTAGGTGTTCTCTATATATTCAGTGTACAATCCCTTATCAGATATATGATTTGCAAATATTTTATCCCATTAAAAGTTGCCTTTTTACTGTATTGATGTTATCTTTTGATGCACAATATTTTAAAATTTCCATGAAGTCTAATTTGTGTATTTGCTTTCATGGCCTATGCTGTTGGTCTTATGAAAGAAATCAGAGTTTTAGATCTTACACTTAAGTCATTAATCCATTCCGGGTTACATTTTTAGACCTTTAAATTAGCCTCATATGTCATTTAAGTTACTAATTTCCTATTATGGTATCAGGGTTTTTTCTTTTTTAACTCATCATTTCAAAAGCTTAGACACACATAGGTACTGATGCAGTATAGGATAAAATATGGTATTTGATACCATGTAATTTCTAATAAGGTAACAGCCTTTTAAAGTAGAACTATTCCCATAGCACTGTTATTCTAAATATGAATTATTTTGGCCATTTTTTTTCTCTTAGGCTGCTTATCCTTCTGTCATAGGTTATACGATCTCTGTGTATTCTATATATCGACATCTTATGTTTGTACTCGGAATTGTAGGTATCTTCCAAAATCTGTTATTTCTCGCTTGTTTTTTCTCTCTCTTATCTTGTTTATAGCATCTGGATTTTCAATCTTAGTTAAGAGCTCTACTGTCTTTAAATAGTACAGTTAGTATTTTAGATTTCTTTTTCAAGATTTTAATTGTTTTGGGTTTAAAATTCAAGTCTCTTATTTGAACTGTGATTTATTTTTGGTGTACACTGTAAGATTGTGTCCCGTTTTCTTTCAAATGGATATTCATTTGTGCCAGCAACATTTATTAAATCCTTTACCACTGAACTGAACTATTTATAAATTCTCTGATCTGTTCTATGAATTTGGCTCTTTGACCTTTTACATTTAACTGCTATACTGTTTTCCATAGCACTGAACAACTTTACATTCTTACCAAGAGTGCACAAAGTGCCAACATTTCTCTGTATCCTTCCCAGTGATTTTTATTTTCTGTGTGTATGTTTCTTGTAGCCATCCTATTGGATATTTCTTTGGAGAAATGACTGTTAAGTGCTGTACCCAATATGGAATCAGATTGTTGAGTTTTAGGTGTTCTCTATATATTCAGTGTACAATCCCTTATCAGATATATGATTTGCAAATATTTTATCCCATTAAAAGTTGCCTTTTTACTGTATTGATGTTATCTTTTGATGCACAATATTTTAAAATTTCCATGAAGTCTAATTTGTGTATTTGCTTTCATGGCCTATGCTGTTGGTCTTATGAAAGAAATCAGAGTTTTAGATCTTACACTTAAGTCATTAATCCATTCCGGGTTACATTTTTAGACCTTTAAATTAGCCTCATATGTCATTTAAGTTACTAATTTCCTATTATGGTATCAGGGTTTTTTCTTTTTTAACTCATCATTTCAAAAGCTTAGACACACATAGGTACTGATGCAGTATAGGATAAAATATGGTATTTGATACCATGTAATTTCTAATAAGGTAACAGCCTTTTAAAGTAGAACTATTCCCATAGCACTGTTATTCTAAATATGAATTATTTTGGCCATTTTTTTTCTCTTAGGCTGCTTATCCTTCTGTCATAGGTTATAAGATCTCTCTGTGTATTCTATATATCGACATCTTATGTTTGTACTCGGAATTGTAGGTATCTTCCAAAATCTGTTATTTCTCGCTTGTTTTTTCTCTCTCTTATCTTGTTTATAGCATCTGGATTTTCAATCTTAGTTAAGAGCTCTACTGTCTTTAAATAGTACAGTTAGTATTTTAGATTTCTTTTTCAAGATTTTAATTGTTTTGGGTTTAAAATTCAAGTCTCTTATTTGAACTGTGATTTATTTTTGGTGTACACTGTAAGATTGTGTCCCGTTTTCTTTCAAATGGATATTCATTTGTGCCAGCAACATTTATTAAATCCTTTACCACTGAACTGAACTATTTATAAATTCTCTGATCTGTTCTATGAATTTGGCTCTTCATATGCCAACACCATGTTAATTTTATCACATTGGTGTTATAGTGCATGTGAACACACACACAGAAGAAGGAGATAGTGTGGCTCTGAGGATGGATGAGTTTGACAGCAGTGATTAAGAGTAGAGTTGCTTCTCAGTGTTAATAGTAATCAAAAGGGGTTTTAAAGGAGAGGCCAGTTGATAAATTGATAAACATCTATTGATAACTACCATTGGTGTTGTCAGATTACATTTTGCATTTGTAAAATATTGAAAAGATGAATGTTTACCGTTAAGAGCTAATTTTCTGCCAAGTAGTATATCAAGGGATATATAATTTTCCTCACATCAGCTTTATGAAGTTAGATAAAACTCTCTTTTACAAAAGAGAAAATGGACATTTATTCTAAGGGTTAAGTTACTTGCCCAGTGTTATGCAGGTATTAGGTAGTAAAGGTAAGATTAAAACACTAATGCCAGGTTCTTTGCACTATGCCAAAATGAAGTGTTTCATGAACAGTACTTTGAAAACTAGAGATATACACAAATAAATATGGCAGTTATAGCATAATCATCTATGAGTTTTGTTTTAAAACAATACTGTGGATAATGCACAATAAAATGTATAGCTAATATTTACAGCAAAGTAATTCTATTTTCATGAAGGAATAGTATATATTTATATGTTACTTCAAGACATAGTCTATGAATAAAATGTTAGTCCTTTTTATTATTTTATTAATTGGTTCTTTTAACCTTTTTTTCTTTTAGAACAGAAGAAAGTTAAAGTAAAAAAACCAAAACCTGAATTTCCCATATATACGCCTTTAGAAAGTGCATATATTCAATCTTATGATCATGGAACTTCTATAGAAGAAATTGAGGAACAGATGGATGACTGGTTAGAAAATAGGAATAGAACACAGAAAAAACAGGTAAATTTTAAAAATATATATATATACATTTATTTGGCTGAGTTGGGCCTTAGTTAAGGCTCATGGAATCTTTAGTTGGGGCATGCCAAGTCTTAGTCAAGGCATATGGGATCTAGTTCCTCGACCACAGATCCAGCCCAGACCCCCTGCATTGGGAGCATGAAGTCTGAGTCCCACTGGATCACCAGGGAAGTCCCCAAACAGGTAAGTTTTGAATTTTGTTTTGAGAGGATATACATATGACTAATCTGGGATCATACATATCTGTAAACAACAAAACTCTAAAAAAGTCAAAATTCTTTAAAGGAAAACTTCCCTTTGCAACACACACACAGAAGAAGGAGATAGTGTGGCTCTGAGGATGGATGAGTTTGACAGCAGTGATTAAGAGTAGAGTTGCTTCTCAGTGTTAATAGTAATCAAAAGGGGTTTTAAAGGAGAGGCCAGTTGATAAATTGATAAACATCTATTGATAACTACCATTGGTGTTGTCAGATTACATTTTGCATTTGTAAAATATTGAAAAGATGAATGTTTACCGTTAAGAGCTAATTTTCTGCCAAGTAGTATATCAAGGGATATATAATTTTCCTCACATCAGCTTTATGAAGTTAGATAAAACTCTCTTTTACAAAAGAGAAAATGGACATTTATTCTAAGGGTTAAGTTACTTGCCCAGTGTTATGCAGGTATTAGGTAGTAAAGGTAAGATTAAAACACTAATGCCAGGTTCTTTGCACTATGCCAAAATGAAGTGTTTCATGAACAGTACTTTGAAAACTAGAGATATACACAAATAAATATGGCAGTTATAGCATAATCATCTATGAGTTTTGTTTTAAAACAATACTGTGGATAATGCACAATAAAATGTATAGCTAATATTTACAGCAAAGTAATTCTATTTTCATGAAGGAATAGTATATATTTATATGTTACTTCAAGACATAGTCTATGAATAAAATGTTAGTCCTTTTTATTATTTTATTAATTGGTTCTTTTAACCTTTTTTTCTTTTAGAACAGAAGAAAGTTAAAGTAAAAAAACCAAAACCTGAATTTCCCATATATACGCCTTTAGAAAGTGCATATATTCAATCTTATGATCATGGAACTTCTATAGAAGAAATTGAGGAACAGATGGATGACTGGTTAGAAAATAGGAATAGAACACAGAAAAAACAGGTAAATTTTAAAAATATATATATATACATTTATTTGGCTGAGTTGGGCCTTAGTTAAGGCTCATGGAATCTTTAGTTGGGGCATGCCAAGTCTTAGTCAAGGCATATGGGATCTAGTTCCTCGACCACAGATCCAGCCCAGACCCCCTGCATTGGGAGCATGAAGTCTGAGTCCCACTGGATCACCAGGGAAGTCCCCAAACAGGTAAGTTTTTGAATTTTGTTTTGAGAGGATATACATATGACTAATCTGGGATCATACATATCTGTAAACAACAAAACTCTGTAAAAGTAAAAAGTAAAACAAAAATTCTTTTAAAAAAGGAAATATCTTCCCACTTTTTGCAGTCATAAAAATGTTTCTAGATTTTTCTAGATGCTTTAATAGTCTACATTTTACCTTTACATTCATAATTCCCTAGAGTCTATATGTTTCAATTTTGTGTATACAGGAAATGAATCACTGGGGTAAGTATAATTAATATCCATCAGCATGCATGGTTGCAATAATCTTTTTTTTGTATACTTTTAAGATTTGCTCTCCTAAGCAGCCTTCAGATATGCAGTACAGTATTAAGCAGCATCACCATGCTGTCCATTACATCCCTGTGGCTTACATTTTTCTACCTTTCACCCATTTCATGTATCCCTTCCTGCCACAGCCCCACCTCTTTTAAAAACCAGTCTGTTCTCATTTTCTTGAGCTTAATTACTTTTATTGTTTTTGTTAAGATTCTTCTAAAAAGGTGAGATTATCTGGTATTTGTCTTTTTTGTTTTTATATAGTTTTTTTTTCTTTTTCTCATCATGCATTTTTATTTATATTTATTTTCATGCATCTTTATTCTTTGGCCTGTGTGGGACTCCCATCACAGTGGCTTCTCTCACTGCAGAGCACCAGCTCTGGGCGCATGTGCTCCAGAGCACTGGCTCACAATAGGGCACACCAGTCCAGCCACTCCATAGCACATGGGATCTTCCCGGGCCAGGGATTGAACTGGTGCCCCTTGCACTGCAAGGCAGACTCTTTACCCACTGGACCACCAGGGAAGCCCTGGTGTTTATCTTTACATGATTTATTTCACTTAGCATAATGCCCTTGAGGTCCATCCATGTTGGCACAAATGGCAAGATTTCCTTTTCTTTTCCTTTAATTACTTATTTATTTGGCTACTTCGCGCTCAGTAGTTGGCAGTGTGGGCTTAGTTTCTTATGTGGGATCTTAGGTCCCCAATCAGGGATTGAACCTGCATCGTCCGCATTGCAAGGCAGATTCTTAACCACTGGACCACCAGGGAAGTCCTAAGATTTCCTTGTTTTTATGACTGAATTTATTCCTGTGTATCTATGTATATGTCTGTCACATTTTCTATATCCATTCATCCACTTAAGTTCTTTCCATGTCTTGGCTATTGTGAACAGTCTATAACAAACATTAGAGTGCATATATCTTTTCAAATTAGTGTTTTCACTTTCTTCAGATAAATACCCAGAAGCGGAACATCTCTATCATGTGGTAGTTCAGTTTTTAAGTTTTTAGGAACCTTTATGCTGTTTTGCGTAGTGGCTGGACCAGTATACATTTCCATAAGGTTTGCCTTTTCTTGATATCCCTTCTAACACTTGTTATTTCTTGTATTTTCAATAATAACCATTCTAACAAGTGAGAGATCTCCTATTATGGTTTTAATTTGTGTTTCCCTGTTGTTTGGTGATGTTGAGCAAATTTCATGTACTGCGTATGGTGTTAGCTTTGGACTTGTCACATATGGCCTTTGTTTTGTTGTGGTGCATTCCCTCTATACATATAATGTTGAGAGAGTTTTTACCATAAATGAAGGGTTTTGTCCAGTTTTGTCAAATACATCTATTCAGATGATTGTATGCTTAATCACCATACATTTGTCAGTTTTGTTTTCTTCTTGTAATTGATTTCTAATGTCAATAGCATTGCAGTAGGGAAAGGAATGATTTGATCTCAGTCTTCATAAATTTAAGAGCTTTGTGGGCTAGTATATGATCTATCATGAAGATCCATGTGTACTTGGGAAGAATGTGTATTTGCTGTTTTTGCATGGAATGTCCCGTCTGTGTTTACTAATTCAGTCTGATCTAATGTGATAAAGGCTAATGTCTCTTTATTGATTTTCTGTCTGAGTGATCTACCCATTGATACAAGTAGATTATTAATGTCTCCTACTATGATTATATTGGACTGCTGTCTACTTCTCCCTTTATTCTGTTAATATTTGCTTTATAGATTTAGGTACTCAGAATGATGGGTTTTTTTTTTTTTAACTCATATTATGCCCTTAGGATCCCTCCAAATGTATGAGTATATCAGTAGTTTTTCATTTTACCACTGAATAATAACCCATGGTGGGTTAGTTTGCATGATCTAGCATATTATTTCTATAGGAACATATAGTACATACTCTATTTTGAGATTTACCCATGCTCATGTTTCTAAAGTTTTGTCTTTTTAGTGCTGAGTAATATTCTAATGTATGGGTATACTACCTTTTTTAAATATTTATTTATTGATAAAAGTTTTATTTATTTCTAGTTTGTGGCCATTATAAATAAGTGTTCTATGAAAATTCATTGTACACATCTCTGTGTGGACTTAGGCCTTCATTTCACTTGAGTAGATGCCAAGTAGTAAAAGGAAGTTGCCGAACTGTTTTCCAGAGGGGTGGTTAATTTTACATTCCCACTAGCAACATGTAAGCAATGCATTTGCTCCACATTTTGGCCACCCTTTGGTGTTATTGCTCTTTTTAATTTTAGCCATTCTAGTTGATGTGTAGGACTATCTCACTGTGATTCTAATTTGCAATTCTCTAATGGTAATACTACTGAACATCTTTTTATCTGTTTATTTTCCATTAGGATATCTTCTTTTATGAAGTCTCTCTTCAAATCTATGGCCCATGATTGTCTTATTAAGTTTAAGTGAAGTGAAAGCTGCTCAGTTGTGTCTGACTCTTTGTGACCCATGGACACGTCATGGAATTCTCTAGGCAAGAATACTCAGTAAAGAATCAGCCTAGGGGCTTCCCTGGTGGTCCAGTGGGTAAGGACACCGCCTTGCAGTGCAAGGGGCGCCGGTTTGACCCCTGGCCTGGGAAGATCCCACATGCCACGGAGTGGCTGGACCAATGTGTCCAATTACCGAGCCGGAGCTCTGGAGCTCATGTGCCCAGAGCCGGTGCTCTGTGACAACAGAGGCCACCGCGATGGGAGGCCCACATGGGCCAAAGAACAAAGATGGATGAAAATAGATAAATGAAAGACCAATAGAAGTGGGGATGTTTTTATATAATGGAAAACTCCTACTATGATTATATTGGACTGCTGTCTACTTCTCCCTTTATTCTGTTAATATTTGCTTTATAGATTTAGGTACTCAGAATGATGGGTTTTTTTTTTTTTAACTCATATTATGCCCTTAGGATCCCTCCAAATGTATGAGTATATCAGTAGTTTTTCATTTTACCACTGAATAATAACCCATGGTGGGTTAGTTTGCATGATCTAGCATATTATTTCTATAGGAACATATAGTACATACTCTATTTTGAGATTTACCCATGCTCATGTTTCTAAAGTTTTGTCTTTTTAGTGCTGAGTAATATTCTAATGTATGGGTATACTACCTTTTTTAAATATTTATTTATTGATAAAAGTTTTATTTATTTCTAGTTTGTGGCCATTATAAATAAGTGTTCTATGAAAATTCATTGTACACATCTCTGTGTGGACTTAGGCCTTCATTTCACTTGAGTAGATGCCAAGTAGTAAAAGGAAGTTGCCGAACTGTTTTCCAGAGGGGTGGTTAATTTTACATTCCCACTAGCAACATGTAAGCAATGCATTTGCTCCACATTTTGGCCACCCTTTGGTGTTATTGCTCTTTTTAATTTTAGCCATTCTAGTTGATGTGTAGGACTATCTCACTGTGATTCTAATTTGCAATTCTCTAATGGTAATACTACTGAACATCTTTTTATCTGTTTATTTTCCATTAGGATATCTTCTTTTATGAAGTCTCTCTTCAAATCTATGGCCCATGATTGTCTTATTAAGTTTAAGTGAAGTGAAAGCTGCTCAGTTGTGTCTGACTCTTTGTGACCCATGGACACGTCATGGAATTCTCTAGGCAAGAATACTCAGTAAAGAATCAGCCTAGGGGCTTCCCTGGTGGTCCAGTGGGTAAGGACACCGCCTTGCAGTGCAAGGGGCGCCGGTTTGACCCCTGGCCTGGGAAGATCCCACATGCCACGGAGTGGCTGGACCAATGTGTCCAATTACCGAGCCGGAGCTCTGGAGCTCATGTGCCCAGAGCCGGTGCTCTGTGACAACAGAGGCCACCGCGATGGGAGGCCCACATGGGCCAAAGAACAAAGATGGATGAAAATAGATAAATGAAAGACCAATAGAAGTGGCCCGCCAGCCCCCCTCCCTCCCTTCTCCTTCCTCAACCCGCCTCCCCACACCAAAAAAATAGAATCAGCCTATAATGAAGACCATAACAGGTTTCATCTCTGGGTCAGGAAGATCCCCTGGAGAAGGAAATGGCAACCCACTCCAGTATTCTTGCCTGAGAAATCCCATGGACAAAGGAACCTGGCAAGCTATACAGTCTGTGGGGTCACAAAAGAATCGGACATGACTTAACAACTAAACAAACAAACAAAATCTTTACCAATGTAGAGTTTTTTCCTTGTTTCCATTTAGAAGTTTTACATTTTTAGCTCATATATTTAGGTCTTTGAGATTTCATGTTAATTTTTTGTATTATGGTAATGTAAGCATTGAGGTGTGTGCGTGTGTGTATGTGTGTACATAGATATGTTTTACTATTTAGCTACCCAGTCTTCCAGCCCTATTTGTTTAAAAGGTTATCCTTTTTCCATTTAGTTGCCATGGGACCTTTGTTGAAAATATCATAATTGGCCATATATGTGTCGGTTTATTACAGGGCTCTCTATTCTGTTTTATTAATCTACATGTCTGTGTTTAACACCAGTACAATTTGTATTGATAATTAGCTATGTAATAATTTAGCCTTGATATCAATCAGATAATATAAATCCTCCAATTGATTTCAAGATTGTTTTGACTTTTCTGGTTATTTGCATTTCTTTATAGAATTTACAATCAAGTTGATAATTCATACAAAAGATTGTTGGGATTTTTACTGAAGCTAAACTGATCTGTAGAAAGATTTGGGGAGAATTTGACATCATAACAGTATTGAGTCTATTGATGCATGAACATGATATATCTCTTATATACATCTTTAATTTCTCTTAGGAACATATTTTGTTAAATTTATACCTAAATATTTCATATTTTATACTATCTAAATTATATTTTTTATTTCATTTTCTGATGCAAGTATATGGAAATACAATTAATTTTGGTATATTAATCTTTTATCCTGTGATTGCTACACTCAATTATTAGTAGCTTTCATGAAGTGTAGGTCTATAATTTTGTTATATTTTAATATTTTTGTGTGCTTTTAATATCAGGTGATATTGACCTTATAGAATGCTTTGGAAAGTGTTCCTTCCTTTTCTGTTTGCTACAAGCATTTGAGTGGAATTTCATCTGTTTTTTTCTTTAGGTGACTTTGGCAGTTTGTGTCTCTGAAGGTATTTGATTATTTCATCTAAGTTGTTGAGTATACTGGCATGTGTTAGTCGCTCAGTTTTGTCCAGCTCTTTGCGATACCATGAACTATATAGCCTGCCAGCCTCCTCTGTCCATGACATCTTCTGGCAATAATACATTCCCTTCTCTGGGGAATCTTCCTGACTCAGGAATCAAACCCAGGTGTGCCACATTGCAGGCAGATTCTTTACCATCTGAGCCACAGGAAAGCCCATGGTTATAATATTCTTTTATTATCATTTTAATATCTATAGTGATACATTTCTCATATTGGTTATTTGTGTCTTCTGTTTTGTTTTTGATCAGAGTCTCTAGAGATATATCCATTATAATGATCTTTCTTTTGAAATCAACTTTCGGTTTCCTTGATTTTCCAGTTTTTTAATTTTGTATTCATTCAATTCAGTCACTCAACCATGTCTGACTGTTTGCAACCCCAAGAACTGCAGCACGCCAGGCTTCCCTGTCCTTCACTCTCTCCCAGACCTTGCTCAAACTCCATTGACTCAATGATTCCATCCAACCATCTTGTCCTCTGTCGTCCTCTTCTCCTTCTATTTTTCTCTGCACCAGGGTTTTCCCCAATGAGTTATCTCTTCGCGTCAGGTGGCCAAAGCATTGGAGCTTCTGCATCAGTCGGTTGTATTCATTGATTTTTGCTATTTAATTTTTTCCTGTCTCCTGCTTATTTCAAGGTTTAATTTGTTCTTTTTCTAGTTTCTTAAGGTGGATGCTTAGGTCATTGATTTGAGAACTTCTTTCATAGTGTAGGTTTTGTCTAAACACTGGATTATTTAAATGTAGAGCTTCATAGTTTGTATTTTAAATGTTTATATGTTTGTATTTTAGCTATATCCCACAAATTTTGATGACATGTATTCATTTTCATTCACTTCAAAACAGTCAAATTTTCCTTGTGAATTCCTCTTCAACTCATATTTATTTTCCTAAAAGATAGGTATTTTTCAGATATTTCTGTTACTGCCTTCAGTTTGTATAAATTGTTCTTAACTAAGTTTACAATTGTAGAAATTTGGAATGAGCACCTAACTCATCTGTAATTAGAATACATGCTAATATTTGGGGGTTCAGATTTATCATCTTCTGATTTGCTTTCTTCTTGTCTCTATCTGTTTCCTCTCTTAATTTCTTTTGGATTTTTGATTTCCATTTCTCTCTTCTATAAACTTGGTGTCATACACTCTTTTGTTCTTGTCTTTGTGGATAATATATATTATTCAATATGCATCTTATTATAGTCTTGCATGAGTTTCTTTTGATACTCCCCCAGACAATAAAATGGTCTTTCTTTTGAAATCAACTTTCGGTTTCCTTGATTTTCCAGTTTTTTAATTTTGTATTCATTCAATTCAGTCACTCAACCATGTCTGACTGTTTGCAACCCCAAGAACTGCAGCACGCCAGGCTTCCCTGTCCTTCACTCTCTCCCAGACCTTGCTCAAACTCCATTGACTCAATGATTCCATCCAACCATCTTGTCCTCTGTCGTCCTCTTCTCCTTCTATTTTTCTCTGCACCAGGGTTTTCCCCAATGAGTTATCTCTTCGCGTCAGGTGGCCAAAGCATTGGAGCTTCTGCATCAGTCGGTTGTATTCATTGATTTTTGCTATTTAATTTTTTCCTGTCTCCTGCTTATTTCAAGGTTTAATTTGTTCTTTTTCTAGTTTCTTAAGGTGGATGCTTAGGTCATTGATTTGAGAACTTCTTTCATAGTGTAGGTTTTGTCTAAACACTGGATTATTTAAATGTAGAGCTTCATAGTTTGTATTTTAAATGTTTATATGTTTGTATTTTAGCTATATCCCACAAATTTTGATGACATGTATTCATTTTCATTCACTTCAAAACAGTCAAATTTTCCTTGTGAATTCCTCTTCAACTCATATTTATTTTCCTAAAAGATAGGTATTTTTCAGATATTTCTGTTACTGCCTTCAGTTTGTATAAATTGTTCTTAACTAAGTTTACAATTGTAGAAATTTGGAATGAGCACCTAACTCATCTGTAATTAGAATACATGCTAATATTTGGGGGTTCAGATTTATCATCTTCTGATTTGCTTTCTTCTTGTCTCTATCTGTTTCCTCTCTTAATTTCTTTTGGATTTTTGATTTCCATTTCTCTCTTCTATAAACTTGGTGTCATACACTCTTTTGTTCTTGTCTTTGTGGATAATATATATTATTCAATATGCATCTTATTATAGTCTTGCATGAGTTTCTTTTGATACTCCCCCAGACAATAAAATGGTCTTTAACCCTTTATTTCATCTATTTTTTCCTGTATTTTGTGTTACATGTTGCATTCCCCACAATTTATACATTAAAGCCCTAATTCCTAATACATTAGAAAGTGACATTTGTAAATAAGGTCACTGCATATGTTAAGTAGTTAAAATGAAGTCAGGAGTTTTTTGTGCATAGAACTGAGTGATGCAATATTTCATTTCCTGAATTCCTTTTTTTCAAAGCTTGTATTCTTTTTATTTCTTTTGCCCATCATGCCTCTTTAATTATTTCTATTTATATTCATCCAACTTTTTATTCCTTGGCTTGTGTGGGCCTCCCGTTGCAGTGGCCTCTCTCGTTGCAGAGCACAGGCTCTGGGCGCATACGCTCTAGAGAGCTGGCTTGTAATTGGACACACCGGTCCAGACACACCACAGCACATGGAATCTTCTCTGGTTAGGGATCTAACCGGTGCCCCTTGCACTGCCAGGTGAACTCTTTACCCACTGGACCACCAGGGAAGCCTGTATTCTTTTTTCATTAGAATTTTTACCTATGGTTTCTTCAGTTCAACTAACCATCAAAATGGACACACATTAAACTCTCAGTAGATACTTGGTGCATTGATCAAGTGTCCAGAGTAATTTATCATGGTGACTTCTGCTGGGAGGCCATGATAATAGGGGAAATGGGAAACAAAATGTTGGATTCTTAAGATCTGAAGACCTAAGTTCTAGTTTTCATATCACTGTTTATTGCCTAGATGATACAGGTTTTCATTTTCTTATTACTTAACACTGTGCAAAAGGTGTGAAATTATCTGATCCTTCTACCTTAGAGATAAAAGTTAAATGTTAGAACATTTTGTAAACTGAGAAAGCCTAAAACATAAAGTTTTTTTTTCATTTTGTTCTGTATTAAATTTTAACATCTTCTGTTTTTTTATTGGATTTCCATTTCTCTCTTCTATAAACTTGGTGTCATACACTCTTTTGTTCTTGTCTTTGTGGATAATATATATTATTCAATATGCATCTTATTATAGTCTTGCATGAGTTTCTTTTGATACTCCCCCAGACAATAAAATGGTCTTTAACCCTTTATTTCATCTATTTTTTCCTGTATTTTGTGTTACATGTTGCATTCCCCACAATTTATACATTAAAGCCCTAATTCCTAATACATTAGAAAGTGACATTTGTAAATAAGGTCACTGCATATGTTAAGTAGTTAAAATGAAGTCAGGAGTTTTTTGTGCATAGAACTGAGTGATGCAATATTTCATTTCCTGAATTCCTTTTTTTCAAAGCTTGTATTCTTTTTATTTCTTTTGCCCATCATGCCTCTTTAATTATTTCTATTTATATTCATCCAACTTTTTATTCCTTGGCTTGTGTGGGCCTCCCGTTGCAGTGGCCTCTCTCGTTGCAGAGCACAGGCTCTGGGCGCATACGCTCTAGAGAGCTGGCTTGTAATTGGACACACCGGTCCAGACACACCACAGCACATGGAATCTTCTCTGGTTAGGGATCTAACCGGTGCCCCTTGCACTGCCAGGTGAACTCTTTACCCACTGGACCACCAGGGAAGCCTGTATTCTTTTTTCATTAGAATTTTTACCTATGGTTTCTTCAGTTCAACTAACCATCAAAATGGACACACATTAAACTCTCAGTAGATACTTGGTGCATTGATCAAGTGTCCAGAGTAATTTATCATGGTGACTTCTGCTGGGAGGCCATGATAATAGGGGAAATGGGAAACAAAATGTTGGATTCTTAAGATCTGAAGACCTAAGTTCTAGTTTTCATATCACTGTTTATTGCCTAGATGATACAGGTTTTCATTTTCTTATTACTTAACACTGTGCAAAAGGTGTGAAATTATCTGATCCTTCTACCTTAGAGATAAAAGTTAAATGTTAGAACATTTTGTAAACTGAGAAAGCCTAAAACATAAAGTTTTTCTTTTATTCCAGCTTCTTTTGGATCTTCCTGTCATTTTCAAACTTTTTATCTACATGAAAATTTTTCTTTGTCCTTTTCTTAGTAGAAATCTAATGAAGAGAAATATATGTCCCAGTTGACCTCTCCACTGTTTGTATTAAGAAGTTGACTAACTTTGTTCAAGAACTTCTCTGATAATCTCCTTAACTAGTTTTTGTTTTGTCTAGTATGTATTCAGAGTAGTTTTAAGTAACACGTCTGTAAGGTCTTACAAAAATATTGCTATAAAATGATGTAATGGAGAGATGATTTTATCATTATCATTATCATCCTTTACATCTATGTCAGATATTTTCCTATATTCTACTATACATCGAGTTGCTCATTTAACTCTCATAAGAACCCTAAGTTAGTAACATATTTTTCATTTGGAAGGAATGTCTGATTATCAGGAATACCGTACTCTATTTCGTTCAGTCATATGCAACTGCTATTTTTTAAGGCAAAAATATTACCAGGAATTTTATATGGCTCAACCAGTGTTAAAAAAAAAAGAGGCATTAATCCATCTATGGAATTTCTAAACCTTCTTAAGTTCTTGAAAGGGTCAAACCCAGGTAATTGCCAGAATTTGCCACAGCTTTCTTGAGTGGCAGTGCCTGCAACATCTTGAAGCAGCAAGTGAAAGATGACAAATACTTAAAGAGTAGAAAAATTGGATGGAGAGTGGGAAAAAAGTTATTTCTGACTATAATTGCCTAACATAAGTTGGTGATAGTCATTTTTTATTAATTTTCTGAAACAATGTAGTTAAATATTTTTAAGTCCAATATAGCAGGTGGCTCAGTGAGTAAAGAATCCTTGCCTGGGTTCAAAAAATTTTTCTTCAGTTCAACTAACCATCAAAATGGACACACATTAAACTCTCAGTAGATACTTGGTGCATTGATCAAGTGTCCAGAGTAATTTATCATGGTGACTTCTGCTGGGAGGCCATGATAATAGGGGAAATGGGAAACAAAATGTTGGATTCTTAAGATCTGAAGACCTAAGTTCTAGTTTTCATATCACTGTTTATTGCCTAGATGATACAGGTTTTCATTTTCTTATTACTTAACACTGTGCAAAAGGTGTGAAATTATCTGATCCTTCTACCTTAGAGATAAAAGTTAAATGTTAGAACATTTTGTAAACTGAGAAAGCCTAAAACATAAAGTTTTTCTTTTATTCCAGCTTCTTTTGGATCTTCCTGTCATTTTCAAACTTTTTATCTACATGAAAATTTTTCTTTGTCCTTTTCTTAGTAGAAATCTAATGAAGAGAAATATATGTCCCAGTTGACCTCTCCACTGTTTGTATTAAGAAGTTGACTAACTTTGTTCAAGAACTTCTCTGATAATCTCCTTAACTAGTTTTTGTTTTGTCTAGTATGTATTCAGAGTAGTTTTAAGTAACACGTCTGTAAGGTCTTACAAAAATATTGCTATAAAATGATGTAATGGAGAGATGATTTTATCATTATCATTATCATCCTTTACATCTATGTCAGATATTTTCCTATATTCTACTATACATCGAGTTGCTCATTTAACTCTCATAAGAACCCTAAGTTAGTAACATATTTTTCATTTGGAAGGAATGTCTGATTATCAGGAATACCGTACTCTATTTCGTTCAGTCATATGCAACTGCTATTTTTTAAGGCAAAAATATTACCAGGAATTTTATATGGCTCAACCAGTGTTAAAAAAAAAAGAGGCATTAATCCATCTATGGAATTTCTAAACCTTCTTAAGTTCTTGAAAGGGTCAAACCCAGGTAATTGCCAGAATTTGCCACAGCTTTCTTGAGTGGCAGTGCCTGCAACATCTTGAAGCAGCAAGTGAAAGATGACAAATACTTAAAGAGTAGAAAAATTGGATGGAGAGTGGGAAAAAAGTTATTTCTGACTATAATTGCCTAACATAAGTTGGTGATAGTCATTTTTTATTAATTTTCTGAAACAATGTAGTTAAATATTTTTAAGTCCAATATAGCAGGTGGCTCAGTGAGTAAAGAATCTGCCTGCAGTGCAGACAACATGGGTTCGATCCCTGGATTGGGAAGATCCTTCAAAAGAGGAAATGGCAACCCACTTCAGTATTCTTGCCTGGAGAATCCCATGTACAGAGGAGCCTGGCAGGCTCCTCAGTTGGCCACAACTGAGCAATAGAGCACATCAGCACATACTGTGATCTAAAACGATTGTTTCCTTTTGTATTCTTATCAGAAGAGTTTGGGACTTGCAGTTTTTTCATATCCTTGCCAATATGTTTAGTCTTTTTAAGCTTTTGACATTTTAAATAAATGTATAGCATTAAAAAAGTTTTTTTCTGATTATAATTACCTAACATAAGTTGGTGATAATCATTTTTTTTTAATTTCTGAAACAGTTAAATGTCTTTAAGTCCAGTAGCAGATGTCAGACATTTTTTGTGTGAAAAGTCATTCATATATACGCTTAATAGAAGTGAGATTTTAATGAGTCACTGGGTAAGTCAAACAAAATAATTTTCCACCATAAATACTATAACAAACTCTTCTAAAATAAAATAGTTTCTTCTTTTTCCCCCTGGTGGCCTAGTGGTAATGTTCTGCAGTGTTTTATGTAGGAGACCTGGATTTCATTCCTGTTCTCGTTATCTCTCTCCCTGGGGCTGCAATGAATAACATAAAAAATAAAATCACTGTCCTGCATCCTTACTGCCATGGGCTGTACCCTTGTCAGATTTCATAAGCTAAGCAGATGGGGCCTGGTTAGTACTGGGATGCAAGGTCTCAAAACAGAGTCTGGGAACACACATCTTCGATGCAGCCACTATGTCATCTTCCGTGAACCCTTGTCTTATAATTATTACTGCACTTTCCTCTTGACTGATTGATTGATTTACTTGCTATAGAAAAAAAAAATCTTTAAAGTAAATGCATTTCTAGTAATTTAAATTAATGCATTCATTTGTTTTCCCTTTTCAAACTTGAAAGACTATTTGTTTGGCTGTATTCTTGAGAAAACAGTGCTCCAACCAGCAGTGTGTTTCACTGTCTAAAAGTCTGCTTTCTCAGGGACTTCTTGTTTTATTTATCTCTGTCAAATGTTCTCTGTTTCTGTCTCCAGAGATAGTGTTGCCCTTGTTTTATAAATAATATACAGCATATGGAATTATTTTTAAATCACATATAATGTAATTGTGTGAAGATTCAAAATGTAGAATTGTTTCCTTGTTCCCTTTAAAACCTAGATAACCTACATACCCTAACTTTAAAAAAACTCAAATACCAGTAATTAAAATTTATTCTTTGTGTATATGCATATATATAAAATATAATGCATATAATTCAGTTAAAATGCACTAATGTTTTAACTGTGAATAAAATCAATCTGCCGATTGCTTCCAAAACATACCTAAACACACCTTTCATAATTACAGATGGTATATATGCCTGCATGCACCCACACACACTCACACATATGTGCACACCTAAGTTCTCTAACACACTGTTTTTTTCTTTTTCTTCCTTCCATCTTCCCTTCCTTCATCCTTCCATCCCTTCTTTCCTAATGACATTTTACGCAGAACCCCAATAAATGAAAGAGATACAAAAGGCCGAGCTTCTCTGGTGAATGTTTACATGAGGGAGGCTGGAGCCATGGCCATTTAGCTTCTTCTCAGCCCATGAGGCAAGGCAGCTCAGAAATACCCCAAAGTTCTAAGAAACATAGCTGCCTGCCTCAGTTTCACTTTCTTCCATTATACACAAAATTTTAATGTTTTCTCTTTTTAAAATTTTTTGGTCTCTTTTTTAAAATTGGTTTTTTATTTATTTATTTTCATCCATCTTTATTCTTTGGCCTGTGTGGGCCTGCCATTGCAGTGACTTCTCCCGTTGCAGATCACTGGCTCTGGGCACAGGCATTCCAGAGCACTGGCTTGTAATTGGACACACCAGTCCAGCCATACCACGGCACATGGGATCTTCCTGGAGGGGTCAAACAGGTGCCCTTGCAGTGGCAAGGCAGACTATTACATTGATTTACTTGCTATAGAAAAAAAAAATCTTTAAAGTAAATGCATTTCTAGTAATTTAAATTAATGCATTCATTTGTTTTCCCTTTTCAAACTTGAAAGACTATTTGTTTGGCTGTATTCTTGAGAAAACAGTGCTCCAACCAGCAGTGTGTTTCACTGTCTAAAAGTCTGCTTTCTCAGGGACTTCTTGTTTTATTTATCTCTGTCAAATGTTCTCTGTTTCTGTCTCCAGAGATAGTGTTGCCCTTGTTTTATAAATAATATACAGCATATGGAATTATTTTTAAATCACATATAATGTAATTGTGTGAAGATTCAAAATGTAGAATTGTTTCCTTGTTCCCTTTAAAACCTAGATAACCTACATACCCTAACTTTAAAAAAACTCAAATACCAGTAATTAAAATTTATTCTTTGTGTATATGCATATATATAAAATATAATGCATATAATTCAGTTAAAATGCACTAATGTTTTAACTGTGAATAAAATCAATCTGCCGATTGCTTCCAAAACATACCTAAACACACCTTTCATAATTACAGATGGTATATATGCCTGCATGCACCCACACACACTCACACATATGTGCACACCTAAGTTCTCTAACACACTGTTTTTTTCTTTTTCTTCCTTCCATCTTCCCTTCCTTCATCCTTCCATCCCTTCTTTCCTAATGACATTTTACGCAGAACCCCAATAAATGAAAGAGATACAAAAGGCCGAGCTTCTCTGGTGAATGTTTACATGAGGGAGGCTGGAGCCATGGCCATTTAGCTTCTTCTCAGCCCATGAGGCAAGGCAGCTCAGAAATACCCCAAAGTTCTAAGAAACATAGCTGCCTGCCTCAGTTTCACTTTCTTCCATTATACACAAAATTTTAATGTTTTCTCTTTTTAAAATTTTTTGGTCTCTTTTTTAAAATTGGTTTTTTATTTATTTATTTTCATCCATCTTTATTCTTTGGCCTGTGTGGGCCTGCCATTGCAGTGACTTCTCCCGTTGCAGATCACTGGCTCTGGGCACAGGCATTCCAGAGCACTGGCTTGTAATTGGACACACCAGTCCAGCCATACCACGGCACATGGGATCTTCCTGGAGGGGTCAAACAGGTGCCCCTTGCAGTGCAAGGCAGACTATTCACCCACTGGACCACCACGGAAGCACAAATTTAATGTTTTGAAAGTTATGAGTATGGAAAAGTGAGTAAATGATAGAAATAAAATCAAGCTATTGTGAGAAAGAGATACTTAAATAGAGGTAATAGGCATGTGAATGTAACAGAAAGTCCTTTAAATGATAAGGAAAGGGATACATCTTCATCAGGAAAACAACTTCCAGAATGCTGTCCCTATTTTAAAAGATGGATGGTAACACTTAGAGCTGTGAGCATCGGCCTGAAAAGTATTCAACAATGACTCTTGGAGTTTTCTTATTCTACTCGTAAGCCAAATCTTCTTCATTTCTATTTAGAATGACTCCAAACCAAAATTAAGTCCCAAGAGTCATCAGTTCAGTTCAGTTGCTCAGCCGTGTCCAAGCCTTTGCGACCCCATGAACTGCGACATGCCAGGCTTCCCTGTCCTTCGCCATCTCCCAGAGCTTGCTCGAAGTCATAGCAGTCAGTTGAAAATGGATGGCGCCTTTTCTTTATGAAATAAAAAACATTTACTTCCAGAGGGCTTTCCTCAGAGCTCAGACGGTAAAGAATCTGCCTACAATGCAGGAGGCTCTAGTTAGACACCTGAGTCGAGAAGATTCCCTGAAGAAGGGAATGGCAACCCACTTCAGTATTCCTGCCTGGAGAATTCCATGGACAGAGGAGCCTGTAGTCCAAGGGTCACAAAGAATCTGACACAACTGAGTGACTAACACTAACTCATTAACTGTATTATGCAGAATTTCAGAGATTATCTAGTTTATATTTTGTTACCATTTAAGCTAATAATCCCTATATGTCATCAATGATTTTTCAAGAAGTAGTTTTTCAAGTCTTTTAAACTGATACTCATTTTATTTTCTTTTTAATTTATTTAGTTAGTTATATTTGGCTGTACTTGGTCTTCATTACTACAGACATTTTTTCTAGTTGTGGCAAATCAGGGCACCTCTTCAAGGCAGTGTAGAGGTTTCTCATTGCAGTGGCTTCTCTTGTTGTGGAGCACTGGCTATAGGGAACAAGCGCTCAGTATTTGCAGCTCCGGGGTTCTAGAGCACAGGCTCAGGAAACTGCGGCACCTGGACTTAGTTGCTCCACAGCATGTGGGATCTCAGATCAGGGATCAAACCTGTCTCCTGCATTAGCAGGCAGATTCTTCACCACAGAGCCACCAGGGAAGCTCCTGATACTCATTTTAAAACAGCTGTCTTTATAAAAAAAATTTAAAATACTCCGTGGGAGTGGTGGGTTGGTAAATTTTTAAAACTGATTCTTGGGACTTCCCTGATGGTCCAATGGTAAAGACTCTGTGTTCTCAGTGCAAGGGGCCTGGGTTCAACCCCTAGTCAAGAAACTAGATCCCACATGCCACAACTAAGACCCAGCACAGCCAAATTAATAAATAATAATAATAATATATATTTGTTTTAAAAAAACTGATTCTTTGGAAGGAAAAAAGGGCTCAGTTTGTAACATTTGCCAATTTTAGTGATAATTTACTCCCATGATGGCTGATTTGAAATAGTCAACAACAACAACAACAAAAAATGAAATAGTCAACAAGAAGTCACTGAAAGTGAAATTGAAAGAGATGTGCAGTAGTAGGTTACCATTCTGTAATATTTCCATCATGAAGGTAAACTATATGTGTATACCCTCGGAGGCATACATAATAATAAAATACAGCAAAGTAGTTAGGAAGCAATGAATTTTATTACCTTTTGAGTATAATTTAATTATTCATTCATACAATTAACAACTGGCTCCCACAGTTCCTGAAACGTTGGGAGTTGGCTGTCACAGTTGGTGTAAGTAGGCTCCAGCATACCACTGTTCTCGGGGGAGCTCCATTTCTTCACCTTTTACTGTATGTCTGATTCAGCCATCCTTCATCTGTCTCCAGGATTCACTCTAGTTACACAAATTATTTTGCTTTTGATATCTAAGGGATATTTAGAAACTATAAATTTCATCCTGTTTTCTGCTTCTTTTTATCAGTTTGTCTATATTATTAAGGCATCATATTATTCTGCAGTCATTTAGATTTCATTTGCCTAGCAAGATGACTTTAACTAGCGTTTTTAATCCCTCTCAAGGCAGTGTAGAGGTTTCTCATTGCAGTGGCTTCTCTTGTTGTGGAGCACTGGCTATAGGGAACAAGCGCTCAGTATTTGCAGCTCCGGGGTTCTAGAGCACAGGCTCAGGAAACTGCGGCACCTGGACTTAGTTGCTCCACAGCATGTGGGATCTCAGATCAGGGATCAAACCTGTCTCCTGCATTAGCAGGCAGATTCTTCACCACAGAGCCACCAGGGAAGCTCCTGATACTCATTTTAAAACAGCTGTCTTTATAAAAAAAATTTAAAATACTCCGTGGGAGTGGTGGGTTGGTAAATTTTTAAAACTGATTCTTGGGACTTCCCTGATGGTCCAATGGTAAAGACTCTGTGTTCTCAGTGCAAGGGGCCTGGGTTCAACCCCTAGTCAAGAAACTAGATCCCACATGCCACAACTAAGACCCAGCACAGCCAAATTAATAAATAATAATAATAATATATATTTGTTTTAAAAAAACTGATTCTTTGGAAGGAAAAAAGGGCTCAGTTTGTAACATTTGCCAATTTTAGTGATAATTTACTCCCATGATGGCTGATTTGAAATAGTCAACAACAACAACAACAAAAAATGAAATAGTCAACAAGAAGTCACTGAAAGTGAAATTGAAAGAGATGTGCAGTAGTAGGTTACCATTCTGTAATATTTCCATCATGAAGGTAAACTATATGTGTATACCCTCGGAGGCATACATAATAATAAAATACAGCAAAGTAGTTAGGAAGCAATGAATTTTATTACCTTTTGAGTATAATTTAATTATTCATTCATACAATTAACAACTGGCTCCCACAGTTCCTGAAACGTTGGGAGTTGGCTGTCACAGTTGGTGTAAGTAGGCTCCAGCATACCACTGTTCTCGGGGGAGCTCCATTTCTTCACCTTTTACTGTATGTCTGATTCAGCCATCCTTCATCTGTCTCCAGGATTCACTCTAGTTACACAAATTATTTTGCTTTTGATATCTAAGGGATATTTAGAAACTATAAATTTCATCCTGTTTTCTGCTTCTTTTTATCAGTTTGTCTATATTATTAAGGCATCATATTATTCTGCAGTCATTTAGTATCTTCCTTTTATTTGCCTAGCAAGATGACTTTAAACGTAGCAAAATGATTCTTTCCCATATATTAACAACAGAACCAAAAGAAACGAACCCTATATACATTGGAGATAATGGTGAGATATTTCTGTTGCTACATCTTCCTTAAACTGCCTAGACTGATCTGTATTATTTGTAAGGCTAGTGTTTTCATTTTTTAATGTAATTAGTTTGATAACAGCTGAAGTCTCCGGTGAGAGGACCCAATCTGTTATCCAGCAATTAACTGTTTATATTCATCATTGATAATAGCAACTTTCCACTGAATATTTTCATTCATTAGCTTGCCCTTTTGTAAAATCATTTTGTATATACTTTCTTTTTTTTTTTTTTTAAATTTTATTTATTTATCTTTTGTGGGGTGGCGAGGGAGGGGGATGGCGGGCCACTTCTATAGGTCTTTCATTTCTCTATTTCCATCGGTCTTTGTTCTTTGGCTCCTGTGGGCCTTCCATCACGGTGGCCACTGTTGTCGCAGAGCACCAGCTCTGGGCACACGCACGCCAGAGTTCCGGCTCGGTAATTGGACACATGGGTCCAGCCGCTCCATGGCATGTGGGATCTTCCCAGGCCAGGGATCGAACCGGCGCCCCTTGCACTGCAAGGCGGTGTCCTTACCCACTGGACCACCAGGGGAAGCCCTTGTATATACTTTCTAAAGTATATTATATTTTCAAGATAATTTGGCCTTGGCAATATTAGATCTAGAATATCTGCATTTTCCAAAAGATAAATTTAAAATTTGCCTATTAGAAAATCATACTTTGCTGAATTGGCCTTTTGTATTAATGCTGTTTATCACTTGAGGAAGAAAAGAAAAACTCTTTTTAAACACTGTCTCTAACTATTGTAGACCGGAAGGCAGAAAAGTCACCCCTATGAATGAATTAGTATATGATATTCTTAAAACTACATTTCAGGGTTCTCTTGATGGAAAATAGCCAGGAGACTGGAGAGTACAAAAGTCCTGAGATATCTGTTCATTGTTCATTTGTCTGGTATTCTTAGTTTATTAAAATTTTAAGTCTATTAAAGAGAAACTTTCTACAAATATTAAGCATGTATATTTTGTGAGATTCTCTTAGAGGTGTAACTAGTATAGTAAGAGTACAAAAGATGTCAAATCCCTCAGTATTTTCCAGAGAAATTTCTGACTTTAAGCCCTTCCCCATCAGGGCCTGTGAGAAGTCCATGGTTAGTCATTTTTAGGGACATAGTTCTTTTCCCAATAGCCTCTCCAAAAAGAAATCACTCAGTCTGAGATAACTGCTTTTGTTGGTTATCTGAGAAGGCCCTCAAATTCCTTCTGAAGTGAGTCCCATTTCCTTGGTTTGGCTAATGTGGCTTCTGTAGCCTCTACTGTGGCAAGAAACCTACTGGCAGCTGCTCTCCCTCCTGCCGAGCTAACCAGGAGCCTAGCTCCCTCTTTCAGGCTTGCCTCCAAGGACAAATATGGCTCCCTTCCAGATCGTGTTACCTCCAGAGTGCTGCACACAACCCCAGAGAATCCATATACCTATGCACCTTTCCCAATTTTAGGAACACCCCCAAAATTATCTTACTCTTTTCTTCAACTCCCTCATTCCCATCAGATTTCCTTTTCCACTCTTTCCACCAGTGGAGCCTAATGGCTTCAGTCAGCACTGGATAGTTCTGAACCAGGACACATTTGTTTTAAATGGTAAAAAAAAAATACAGATTTTTGTATCCTGCTGTATTAAATTTTTAGTAACTCAGCCTGTTGTAGAAGTTTTCTCTGAGTGGGAAAAGAGAATGAAAATCAGTCTTCAGTTTTATAGACTAAGATAAAATAAAAGCACAAAATAAGGAACTACTTTTTTTTTTTAAGTGTTTTGCACTTTATTTATGTTTTTTTTAAACTTTTACTTTTAACTTTTACAGAGTTCTGGTTGTTTACAGATATGTATGAGGAACTACTTTTGTATGGACTGAAATATGTACACAGGATTTACCTATCAGCTTGTATAAACACATTCATACATACATTCAAGTACATACATGACTGTAGAGCAAAGAACAGAGAATTAAATGAAACATATACATAATCTGGCAGACACATTGTAACCCTTTAAGTTAACCTCAGTTAGATAATTTTCTGAAAGAATTAATGGTTGTATGCTTGAGGTAGAAGTTTATCAGCATGTTTATTCTAGGAATAGTCTAACACTCTTTAGTTTTATAGTGTCTTTCACAGACTGTTTCCTAGATAGCTGAGAAACTTTTTTTTGAGCAGTCATTTCTTACATGATGGCTATTTGACTATAACTTTTACAAGTTTTACAAAAGAAAATAAGTTTATTTTCTTTTTTTGCAAACTTTCTACAATAGAAGCAGTTTATAATCTTTTGTTAAGTCTGGGTACCTTATAACTAATGACTTCTACCACACCATCTGTTCTCTTCTGCCTTGAATCTTATCACATAGATATTGCTTTGAAATCTGAGAATCCTTTGCACTTCCTAACAACTCATATGCTACTTTGTTTTAGTCCAACATTATATTACTGATTAGCTGAATACTATTTTCTGGTTTTCTTTCCTGTATCTCTAAATAAACTACCTTTGTCTTGCTAGGATTATAATGTTACAGAAACATACTTAAATAAATTAGATTATATTTTTTTGAGGAGAGAAGGAGATCACAGAAAAGATGATTCATAGTATAATAAATGCTTTCTAAAGGTAGATTCTTGATAATATTTAAAACACAACTAGGTATACCAATGAAGAGAGAGTTTTTAAAAATCCACATTTATTTCTGATTATAATGTAAAGCTTTTTTATAAGTATTTTAGGACTAAGATGAGATATAATTCTTATAATTACTTGGTCACTTATAGTATTCTTCAGTGCATGACAGTTTAACTCATACCCTTTAAACTTTATATCCCCTGTAGTGTCTGTCTATGGGGTAAATGTTAATTGAATTGAATTCACTCGTTGGATTAAAACTGATCCCACTAATTTACTTCTCTCTCTCACTCAATACCCATTACATGTTCTTATCCTTTGTGTGTTTGTCTTTCAACAGATTATCTTACTTCCCTGATTTTAAAGTTCCTGGGAGTATCTCATTATATTCACAACTAGGAATCACAGGAGTAGGGCCAGTTTATTTTGATACTGGATTAGATTCAAGTTTCTAGACTAGAAAAGCAATTTTCCGGTGTTATTCTTTTAAGAAGAGAGATTCTGTTACAGCAATACCGTTAGTATTGAGAAAATAATACGTTGCTCTACCTAAATAAAATGCCTATAAGGTCAAATTATGTTCTTGATTGCTAATTTATATGATCAGTTTCTTGTCTCCCATGCTTAATTTGCACATTAGGCTAAATTACATGTAGGAGACCCTTTATAAAATATACCATGAAAATCACATTCTCATGACTCAGATACTCAAGGTAGAAAAGAGAGTAAATTCTTAGAAGAAAAACGTGTTGACCAAAGACAGAGGTAAAACATTTTAAAACATGTTCAAGATAAGATGGTAGGTCACTGTCTAGCTTCCAGAACACAGTGGAAATACACTGGGACATACACTGGAAAGAAAGGTAGGTAACAAAATGCAGAAATTTTAAGTTTACATTTTGTATTTTATGTGATTGTGTTTCAAGAGCTGGAAGGAGTGAGGTTTGATGTGCACTGTTTTTTAAAGACAGCTAGCAGCAGTAGACTGAAACTGTGGAGTGAGAGTAGAAATAAAAGACGTTCCAGAAATGATACAGAAATAAAATTCAGATTTGCCTGTAATCATAGCTAACTATGATTCTCAATAACCCTGAACATTCTTTGGAAGGACTGATGTTGAAGCTCCAATACTTTGGCCACCTGATTCGAAGAGGAAGCTCATTTGAAAAGACCCTGATGTTGGGAAAGATTGAGGGCAGGAGGGAAAGGGAGCTTCAGAGGATGAGATGGTTGAATGGTCTCATCAACTCAATGGACATGAGTTTGAGCAAACTTCAGGAGACAGGAGATAGTGAAGGACAGGGATGCCTGGTGTGCTGTTGTTCATGGGGTTGCAAAGAGTCTGAGATTGCTTAGCTACTGAACTTCCTGACAGCTAATAACTTCCTGACAACTGAACAATAGCTAATTAGTGAATAGTGGATCCAGGACTCAAAATTATCAATCTGACTCTAAAACCCATACACTGTTCACCCTCTACGATATAAATAGAATCATCCCTCACTATGACTCTATTTCATAGTGATTTGGTTCCAGGATACCACTCCCAACCCCAGAATACCAAAATCCACAGATGTTCAAGTCCCCTACAGCACAGAATTTGCATGTAACCTATGCATATCCTCCCAGAAACTTTAATCTCTAAATTATTTTTAATACCTAATACAGTATAAGTCATGTGAACAGTTGCTAGCAGTTCAATTTTTGTCTTTTTGGAATTTTCTGGAATATTTTTTCCAATTGGTTGAATCTGGACATGCAGAACCCACAGATATGGAGGGCCATCTGTATATTGTATTATATAATTATTAAACACCTGTTTATTAGAAGAGAACCATGTCTTTTCACTTTTATGTCCCAGAGTCTTAATACGGTGCCTAAAAAAAAAATATGGGAACTTCATTTCCTAAGTAACTATAACCAGTGTAACACACCAGTTTATGAGAGCTCCTGTTGCACCACATACCTGCTCACATTTGGTATTTATGCCATTTTTTTCATTTTAGCTCTTCTAGTGGATTGGGATGGAGAAGGAAACAGCAGCCCATGCCAGTATTCTTGTCTGGAAAATTCCATGGGTGGAGAAGCCTAGTGAACTATAGTCCATGAGGTCTTCCCTGATAGTCCAGTGGTAAGGAATCTGCCTGCAGTGCAAGACACCTGGGTTCTATCCCTGAGTTGGGAAGATCCCCCTGGAGGAGGGCATGGCGACCCACTCTGGTATTCTTGCCTAGAGAATCCCCATGGACAGAGGAGCCTAACAGGATGTAGTCCGTGGAGTCACACAGTCGGACACGACTGAAGTGACAATGCAGCAGTGAATTGGGGACTGGGATGCATAAATATGAAGTCAGGAGATACCTGGAGTAACAGGCAAGTTTGTCCTTGAAACAAAAAGTGAAGCTGGGCAAAGGCTAACAGTTTTGCCAAGAGAACTCTACACATGGACATCACCAGATAGATGGTCAGTACCAAAATCAGATTGATTATATTCTTTGCAGCTGAAGATGGAGAAGCTCTAACAGTCTGCAGAGTTCATACTTAAAACATTCAGGTATGACCTAAATCAAATCCCTTACCATTATATAGTGGAAGTTACTAATAGATCAAGGGATTAGATCTGATAAACAGAGTGCCTGAAAGAACTGTGGATGGAGGTTCATAACACTGTACAGGAGGCAGTTATCAAAACCATCCAAGAAAAAGAAATGCAAAAAGGCTAAATGGTTGTCTGAGGAGGCCTTACAGATAACTGAGAAGAGATGCAAAAGGCAAAGGAGAAAAGGAAAGATATATAGATCTGAATGCAGATTTCCAGAGAATAGCAAGGAGAAATAAGAAAGCCTTCCTAAGTAAGCAATGCAAAGAAATAGAGGAAAACAATAGCATGGAAAAGACAAGAGCTTTCTAGAAGAAAATTAGAGATACCCATGGAACATTTCATTCACAAATGGGCACAATAAATGGTATGGACCTAACAGAAGCAGAAGATATTAAGAAGAGGTGGAAAGAATTCACAGAAGAACTGTACAAAAAAGACCTTAATGAACTGTATCTTAATGGTACAATCACTCACCTAGAGTCAGACATCTTAGAGTGCAAAGTCAAGTGGGCCCTGGGAAGTGTTACTGTGAACACAGCTAGTGGAGGTGATGGAATTCCAGCTGAGCTCTTTCAAATCCTAAAAGATGGTGCTGTTAAAGTGCTGCACTCAATATGCCAGCAAATCTGGAAAACTCAGCAGTGGCCTCAGGACAAGAATAGGTCAGTTTTCATTCCTGTCCCAAAGAAAGGCAATGCCAAAGAATGCACACACTACTGCACCACTGCACTCATTTCACACCCTAGTAAAGTAATGCTTAAAGCCCTCCATGCTAGGCTTCAACATTACATAAACCAAGAACTTTCAGATGTACAGCTAGATTTAGAAAAGGCAGAGGAACCAGAGATCAAATCACCAACAACCACTGGGTCATAGAAAGAGCAAGGGAATGCCAGAAAACCATCTATTTCTGCTTCACAGACTACACTAAAGCCTTTAACTGTGCAAATGACTAACTGTGGAAAACTCTGGAAGAGATGAGAATACCAGACCACCTTGCTGCTCCTTGCGAAACCTGTATGCAGGACAAGAAGCAACAGTTAGAACCAGACATGGAACAATGGACTAGTTCAAAACTGGAAAGAAATGCATCAAGGCTGTTAACTGTCACCTTGCTTATTTAACTTATATGCAGGGTACGTCCTGTGAAATGCCAGTCTGGATGAAGCACAAGGTGGATCAAGATTGCCAGGAGAAATATCAATAACCTCAGGTATGCAGATGACACTTGGACAGAAAACAAAGAGGAACTAAAGAGCCTCTTGATGAGGGTAAAAGAGGAGAGTGAAAAGGCTGGTCTAAAACTCAGCATTCAAAAAATGAAGATAAGATCATGGCTTCTGGTCCCATCACTTCATGGCAAATAGATAGACAAACAATGGAAACAGTGACAAACTTTATTTTCTTGGACTCCAAAATCACTGTAGATAGTGACTGCAACCATGAAATCAAAAGATGCTTGCTCCTTCGAAGAAAAGCTATGACAAGCCTGGACAGTTGTATTCAAAAGCAGAGACATCACTTTGCTGACCAGAGTCCATATATACTCAAAGCTATGGTTTTCCCAGTAGTCATGGATGATTATGAGAGCTGGGTTATAAAGAAGGCTGAGCATCGAAGAATTTATGCCTTTGAACTGTGGTGTTGGAGAAGACCTTTGAGAGTCCCTTGGACTGCAAGGAATTCAAACCAGTCAGTTCTAACGGAAGTCAACCCTGAATATTCATTGAAAGAACTGATGCTGAAGCTGAAGCTCTTATACTTTGGGCACCAGATGTGAAGTGAAGTGATGACTCATTGGAAAAAACCCTGATCTTGGGAAAATTGAAAGGCAGAAGGAGAAGGGATGATAGAGGACTAGACAGTTGGATGTCATCACTGAATCAATAGACATGAGTTTGAGCAATCTCTGGGAGATGGTGGAGGTCAGGGAAGCCTGGTTTGCTAGGCTTCAACATTACATAAACCAAGAACTTTCAGATGTACAGCTAGATTTAGAAAAGGCAGAGGAACCAGAGATCAAATCACCAACAACCACTGGGTCATAGAAAGAGCAAGGGAATGCCAGAAAACCATCTATTTCTGCTTCACAGACTACACTAAAGCCTTTAACTGTGCAAATGACTAACTGTGGAAAACTCTGGAAGAGATGAGAATACCAGACCACCTTGCTGCTCCTTGCGAAACCTGTATGCAGGACAAGAAGCAACAGTTAGAACCAGACATGGAACAATGGACTAGTTCAAAACTGGAAAGAAATGCATCAAGGCTGTTAACTGTCACCTTGCTTATTTAACTTATATGCAGGGTACGTCCTGTGAAATGCCAGTCTGGATGAAGCACAAGGTGGATCAAGATTGCCAGGAGAAATATCAATAACCTCAGGTATGCAGATGACACTTGGACAGAAAACAAAGAGGAACTAAAGAGCCTCTTGATGAGGGTAAAAGAGGAGAGTGAAAAGGCTGGTCTAAAACTCAGCATTCAAAAAATGAAGATAAGATCATGGCTTCTGGTCCCATCACTTCATGGCAAATAGATAGACAAACAATGGAAACAGTGACAAACTTTATTTTCTTGGACTCCAAAATCACTGTAGATAGTGACTGCAACCATGAAATCAAAAGATGCTTGCTCCTTCGAAGAAAAGCTATGACAAGCCTGGACAGTTGTATTCAAAAGCAGAGACATCACTTTGCTGACCAGAGTCCATATATACTCAAAGCTATGGTTTTCCCAGTAGTCATGGATGATTATGAGAGCTGGGTTATAAAGAAGGCTGAGCATCGAAGAATTTATGCCTTTGAACTGTGGTGTTGGAGAAGACCTTTGAGAGTCCCTTGGACTGCAAGGAATTCAAACCAGTCAGTTCTAACGGAAGTCAACCCTGAATATTCATTGAAAGAACTGATGCTGAAGCTGAAGCTCTTATACTTTGGGCACCAGATGTGAAGTGAAGTGATGACTCATTGGAAAAAACCCTGATCTTGGGAAAATTGAAAGGCAGAAGGAGAAGGGATGATAGAGGACTAGACAGTTGGATGTCATCACTGAATCAATAGACATGAGTTTGAGCAATCTCTGGGAGATGGTGGAGGTCAGGGAAGCCTGGTGTGCTGCAGTCCATGGAGTCACAAAGAGTTGGACACAACTGAGCAACTGAGCTGAACTTGGTGGATATATCAATGTGGATTTTTTTAATTGAGGAGAAATTCTGTTTCTTCCTGGCTCAGTCTTGGGAGATTAATCCTGTCCAAGAAACTGTCCATTTCTTCCAAGTTGTCCAGTTTGTTGCCATAGAGTTGCTCATAATAGTCTCTTAGAATCCTTTGGATTTCTGCATTATCTGTTGTAATCTCTCCTTTTTCGTTTTTGATTTTGTTGATCTGGTTCTTCTCTCTCTTTTTCTTAATGAGTCTGGCCAGTGGCTTGTCAATTTTGTTTACCTTTTCGAAGAACCAGCTTTTTGTTTTATTTATCTTTACTATTGTTTCTTTTGTTTCTTTCTCATTTATTTCTGCTCTGATCTTTATGATTTCTCGTCTTCTGCTGGCTCTGGGATGTTTTTGTTCTTCTTTCTCCAACTGTTTTTAAGTGGAGGGTTAGGTCATCTGCTTCATATTTTCCTAGTTTCTTGAGGTGGGATTGTATTGCTATAAATTTCCCTCTTAGAACTGCTTTTGCTGTATCCCATAGGTTTTGCACTGTCGTGTGTTCATTGTCATTTTCTTCTAGGAATTGTTTAATTTCTCCTTTGATTTCCTCAACAATCAGTTGGTTTTTTAGGTATGTATTGTTTAATCTCCATGTGTTTCTGTTTTTAGGGTTTTTTTTCTGGTAGTTGATCTCCAGTCTCATTGCATTGTGGTCCGAGAAGATGGTTGATATAATTTCGGTTTTCTTGAACTGACTGAGGTTAGATTTGTGGCCCAAGATGTGGTCTATCCTGGAGAATGTTCCGTGAGCGCTTGAGAAGAAAGTGTATTCTTCTGCTTTTGGATGGAACGTCCTAAAGATATCGATGAGGTCCATCTTTTCCAGTGTGGCATTTAAGGCTTGTGTTTCTTTATTAATTTTCTGTTTTGTTGATCTGTCCATTGGTGTGAGAGGAGTGTTAAAGTCTCCTACTATTATTGTGTTATTGTTGATTTCTTCTTTTATGTCTGAAAGTACCTGTCTTATGTATTGAGGTGCCCCTGTGTTGGGTGCGTAGATATTCATGACTGTTATGTCTTCCTCTTGGATAGATCCCTTAATCATGATGTAGTGACCTGCCTTGTCTCTTAGAATCTTCTTTACTTTAAAGTCTATTTTGTCTGATATAAGGATTGCTACTCCAGCTTTCTTTTGATTTCCATTTGCATGAAATATCTTTTCCAGCCTTTCACTTTCAGTCTATGAGTGTCTCTAGGTCTGAAGTGGGTCTCTTGTAAACAGCATATATATGGGTCTTGCTTCTGGATCCATTCAGCCAGCCTGTGTCGTTTGGTTGGAGCATTTAGTCCATTTACATTCAAAGTAATTATTGATACGAATGTTCCTATTGTCATCTTCTTAGAAATTTGGGGTTTGATTTGTAAGGCTTCTCCTACTCTTGTATTTATTGGCTATATCAGGCCCTTAAACACTTGTTGTAGGGCTGGTTTTGTGGTACAGAATTCTTTTAGTTTTTGCTTGTCTGTGAAGCTTTTGGCTTCACCATCGATTTTGAATCAGATTCTTGCTGGGTAGAGAATTGTGGTTGCAGGTTATTCTCTTAGCCGTAAATGTTTCATTTTTCTGTGTCCCATAGGTTTTGCACTGTCGTGTGTTCATTGTCATTTTCTTCTAGGAATTGTTTAATTTCTCCTTTGATTTCCTCAACAATCAGTTGGTTTTTTAGGTATGTATTGTTTAATCTCCATGTGTTTCTGTTTTTAGGGTTTTTTTTCTGGTAGTTGATCTCCAGTCTCATTGCATTGTGGTCCGAGAAGATGGTTGATATAATTTCGGTTTTCTTGAACTGACTGAGGTTAGATTTGTGGCCCAAGATGTGGTCTATCCTGGAGAATGTTCCGTGAGCGCTTGAGAAGAAAGTGTATTCTTCTGCTTTTGGATGGAACGTCCTAAAGATATCGATGAGGTCCATCTTTTCCAGTGTGGCATTTAAGGCTTGTGTTTCTTTATTAATTTTCTGTTTTGTTGATCTGTCCATTGGTGTGAGAGGAGTGTTAAAGTCTCCTACTATTATTGTGTTATTGTTGATTTCTTCTTTTATGTCTGAAAGTACCTGTCTTATGTATTGAGGTGCCCCTGTGTTGGGTGCGTAGATATTCATGACTGTTATGTCTTCCTCTTGGATAGATCCCTTAATCATGATGTAGTGACCTGCCTTGTCTCTTAGAATCTTCTTTACTTTAAAGTCTATTTTGTCTGATATAAGGATTGCTACTCCAGCTTTCTTTTGATTTCCATTTGCATGAAATATCTTTTCCAGCCTTTCACTTTCAGTCTATGAGTGTCTCTAGGTCTGAAGTGGGTCTCTTGTAAACAGCATATATATGGGTCTTGCTTCTGGATCCATTCAGCCAGCCTGTGTCGTTTGGTTGGAGCATTTAGTCCATTTACATTCAAAGTAATTATTGATACGAATGTTCCTATTGTCATCTTCTTAGAAATTTGGGGTTTGATTTGTAAGGCTTCTCCTACTCTTGTATTTATTGGCTATATCAGGCCCTTAAACACTTGTTGTAGGGCTGGTTTTGTGGTACAGAATTCTTTTAGTTTTTGCTTGTCTGTGAAGCTTTTGACTTCACCATCGATTTTGAATGAGATTCTTGCTGGGTAGAGAATTCGTGGTTGCAGGTTATTCTCTTTTAGCCGTTTAAATGTATCTTGCCATTCTCTTCTGGCCTGTAGGGTTTCTGTTGAGAGATCCGCAGTTAAACGTATGGGGTTTCCTTTATATGTTATTTGTTGTTTGCTCCTAGCTGCTTTTAGTAATCTGTCTTTATATTTAGTCTGCGTTAGTTTGATTAGTATGTGCCTTGGTGTGTTTCTTCTGGGGTTTATCCTGTATGGAACTCTTTGTGCTTCCTGGACTTGGCTGACTATCTCCTTTCCCATGCTGGGGAAGTTTTCAACTATAACCTCTTCAAGAATTTTTTCATAGTCTTTCTTCTCTTCTTCTTCTTCTGGAACTCCTATAATTCTAATGTTGGTGCGTTTAATATTGTCCCATAGGTCTCTGAGGCTATCCTCAGTTCTTTTAATTCTTTGGGCTTTGTTCTGTTCTTCAGTACTTATTTCCACCATTCTGTCTTCCAGCTCACTTATCCGTTCTTCAGCCTCTGATACTCTACTGTTGAGACCTTCTATAGTATTTTTGAGTTCAGCAATTGAGTTGGTGGTCTCTATTTGCTTATTTTTCATTTCCTGCATGTCTTTTCTCAATGCACTAATTTCCTCTAATATTCTGTTTTCGGTGTTTTGCATTCTCATTAGTATAGTTTTTCTGAATTCTCTTTCAGATAGTTTGTCTGTCTCCTCCTCTGTCATTTGAAGTGGTGTTTCTCTAGCTTGGTCCTTCATTTGTACAGTGTTTCTCTGACGTTTCATTATTAGGTTAATTTTTGTTTCTTTGTGTGTGTCTGTGTGTATGGAGTTCTTATTCCCACCAGACTTCTTGGTTGAATTCTCCCTTCCTTTGGGTTTTTGTCCTTGTAGAAGGGTTCAGTGGCTTGTGTCTTGGGTGGTGATAGACCTTGTTTACAGGTGAATAATCTGTAGTGTTGTATGTTCTTTGATAATCAGTGTGGGGTCTTGGAATCCGGGCTTCCGCTTCGAGGATCCTTGGCTTGATGATTGGTCAGGGAGTGTAGGCTCTATGTCTGGTTTGCTATGGTGTTCTGTGATACTAGTACACACACTAGCATCTGAGGAACAAGAGGTGCATCCCTGATTTGTGACAGTCATAAAAGCATGCAGATGTTTTCTAACATAATCATAAGATACACATACATATACAGCAATCCCCACAACTGACCAGTTTTACAGAGATAAGGCACAGGAAATCTTTCTAGCAACTCATGCAATCACAGATGATACTTGCCCGTTAAGCTTTGAATTAATTAAAACAGTGCCTGAATAATAGATCTAGCACAAGGTCCGTTAGTTTGATTAGTATGTGCCTTGGTGTGTTTCTTCTGGGGTTTCTCCTGTATGGAACTCTTTGTGCTTCCTGGACTTGGCTGACTATCTCCTTTCCCATGCTGGGGAAGTTTTCAACTATAACCTCTTCAAGAATTTTTTCATAGTCTTTCTTTTCTTCTTCTTCTGGAACTCCTATAATTCTAATGTTGGTGCGTTTAATATTGTCCCATAGGTCTCTGAGGCTATCCTCAGTTCTTTTAATTCTTTGGGCTTTGTTCTGTTCTTCAGTACTTATTTCCACCATTCTGTCTTCCAGCTCACTTATCCGTTCTTCAGCCTCTGATACTCTACTGTTGAGACCTTCTATAGTATTTTTGAGTTCAGCAATTGAGTTGGTGGTCTCTATTTGCTTATTTTTCATTTCCTGCATGTCTTTTCTCAATGCACTAATTTCCTCTAATATTCTGTTTTGGGTGTTTTGCATTCTCATTAGTATAGTTTTTCTGAATTCTCTTTCAGATAGTTTGTCTGTCTCCTCCTCTGTCATTTGAAGTGGTGTTTCTCTAGCTTGGTCCTTCATTTGTACAGTGTTTCTCTGACGTTTCATTATTAGGTTAATTTTTGTTTCTTTGTGTGTGTCTGTGTGTATGGAGTTCTTATTCCCACCAGACTTCTTGGTTGAATTCTCCCTTCCTTTGGGTTTTTGTCCTTGTAGAAGGGTTCAGTGGCTTGTGTCTTGGGTGGTGATAGACCTTGTTTACAGGTGAATAATCTGTAGTGTTGTATGTTCTTTGATAATCAGTGTGGGGTCTTGGAATCCGGGCTTCCGCTTCGAGGATCCTTGGCTTGATGATTGGTCAGGGAGTGTAGGCTCTATGTCTGGTTTGCTATGGTGTTCTGTGATACTAGTACACACACTAGCATCTGAGGAACAAGAGGTGCATCCCTGATTTGTGACAGTCATAAAAGCATGCAGATGTTTTCTAACATAATCATAAGATACACATACATATACAGCAATCCCCACAACTGACCAGTTTTACAGAGATAAGGCACAGGAAATCTTTCTAGCAACTCATGCAATCACAGATGATACTTGCCCGTTAAGCTTTGAATTAATTAAAACAGTGCCTGAATAATAGATCTAGCACAAGGTCCTGGCTTGGATAATTACAATGAAAGCAATTTTAAATTAGGACATGTGCTCGGGGTGACAAGGAGGAGAGTCTATAAGTAATAAAAAGGGAAAAGATTTGTCTTGGAAGTATTTTAAAGGATTAGGTAGCAAAGATTAGTGTGTGTACTGTTTAGTGCATTTGGAAGTGAATAGTGCAGACAGAAAGATAGGAAATAATTTGTCTAGAGGATATTGATAGCTAGGAAGATGTTTTACATTTAGAACATAGAGAAAGAAAGCAGTGGGAAAGAGGAAAGAGAAAAGAGAATTAGAGGTTTTCAAGAATTAAAATTAAAGTTAAAAAAATATAATAAAAGTCAAAAGAAGGTTAAAAATTAAAAAGAGCAAAAAAAAAAAATTAATGAGACCGAAAAACAAAGAAAAAACACATAGAATAAATCAAACAAATGAAAACTACAAAAAAAAAAACAAACAAACATAAAAAACCCCCAATAAACAAAGAAAGTAATAAACCCCAAACCAATTAATTGAATAAGCAAAATAGTCCACCACAAACAAGCAGAAAAAAATGAAAAAAGAGAAAAAAAAAAAAAAGTTAAATACTGTCCTTGGTTTTTATCTTCATATCTGCCTGTTGGAAACCAATCTGCTCTTGATGGTGGTGTCTTGATGGCGTGGTCTTTTCCTTACAGTACCGGTTGCTGTGGTTTCTGTTTTTGTGTTCAGCAAAATGAGGGCTTTGCTGCCATACTGGGTGCTGGCCGGGGCGGTGGGCTGATCCCAGTCAGTCGGGCGGAGGCTGCGGCGCACGCAGTCCTGTGTTGGAGGGGAGCGCTCTGGCTCTACCGCGCACCCGCCTGTAGTCTCCAACCCCTGCTCTTTCCCCGACTTCCTCCACTGCTGCTGCAGCTCTAGGGGTGCGCGGGCTCCTCCGCCACTGGCACACGAGTATCTAAGTCCCAAAGGCGGATGCGAGCTTTCCCGTCCAACTCGTGCCCGGTCCCTGGTCAGCAACCAGTGGGCTACTCCCCCTCTCCGTTCAGCAAGCCCTCCAGTTAGAGTGGCTGAACTTACCCGCCCCGCGGCTCTTCACGGCGCCGCGCGCTCGCGGCGCCGCGGCGCTCGCGGCGCTCGCGGCTCCGCGGCGTCTCCGCGGCTCGCGGCTCCGCGGCTCCGCGCGCGCGCTCGCGCGGCTCGCGCGCGGCGGGTTCCGGCGGCTCTACATTAAGTTTTGTATACTGTTCAAGTTAGGAGTCCAGCTTCACTTTTGGGGGGATGTTATATACAATCTCAGCACAATTTATTGAAAAGACTTTCTTTTCCTATTAAATGGTCTTGGCATCCTGTCAAAAATCATTTGACCATATATGTTAGGGTTCATTTTGGTGCTCTGTAGTCTATTCTATTGGGCTATATGTTTGTCTTCATGCCATTACCACTCTTTGATTATTGCAACTTGTATGTCTAGAGGATATTGATAGCTAGGAAGATTTTACGAATAGAAAAAGCAGTGGGAAAGAGGAAAGAGAAAAGAGAATTAGAGGTTTTCAAGAATTAAAATTAAAGTAAAAAAAATATAATAAAAGTCAAAAGAAGGTTAAAAATTAAAAAGAGCAAAAAAAAAAAAATTAATGAGACCGAAAAACAAAGAAAAAACACATAGAATAAATCAAACAAATGAAAACTACAAAAAAAACAAACAAACAAAAAAAACCCCCAAAAAACAAAGAAAGTAATAAACCCCAAACCAATTAATTGAATAAGCAAAATAGTCCACCACAAACAAGCAGAAAAAAATGAAAAAAGAGAAAAAAAAAAAAAAGTTAAATACTGTCCTTGGTTTTTATCTTCATATCTGCCTGTTGGAAACCAATCTGCTCTTGATGGTGGTGTCTTGATGGCGTGGTCTTTTCCTTACAGTACCGGTTGCTGTGGTTTCTGTTTTTGTGTTCAGCAAAATGAGGGCTTTGCTGCCATACTGGGTGCTGGCCGGGGCGGTGGGCTGATCCCAGTCAGTCGGGCGGAGGCTGCGGCGCGCGCAGTCCCGTGTTGGAGGGGGGCGCCCCGGCTCGACCGCGCGCCCGCCTATCGTCTCCAATCCCTGCTCTTTCCCCGGCTTCCTCCGCTGCTACTGCAGCTCTAGGGGATCGCGGGCTCCTCCGACACTGCCGGTTATGTGTCTAAGTACCAAAGGCGGACGCGAGCTTTCCCGTCCAACTCGTGCCCAGTCCCTGGTCAGCAACCCGTGGACGACTTCCTCTCTCCGTTCAGCAAGCCCTCCAGTTGGAGTGGCTGCCCGCGGCGCCCGCGCCGCGGCGCCCGCGCGCGCTCTCGCGGCGCCCGGCGTCTCGCGGCGCCGCGGCTCCGCGCGCTCGCGCCGCGGCTCGCGGCGTCCGCGGCTCCGGCGGCTCCTCGCGGCGGGCGGGTTCCGGCGGCTCTACATTAAGTTTTGTATACTGTTCAAGTTAGGAGTCCAGCTTCACTTTTGGGGGGATGTTATATACAATCTCAGCACAATTTATTGAAAAGACTTTCTTTTCCTATTAAATGGTCTTGGCATCCTGTCAAAAATCATTTGACCATATATGTTAGGGTTCATTTTGGTGCTCTGTAGTCTATTCTATTGGGCTATATGTTTGTCTTCATGCCATTACCACTCTCTTTTGATTATTGCAACTTTGTAGTAAGTAAGAGTTTTGACATCAGAAACTGTGGATCTTCCAGTTTTCTTCTTTTTTCAAGATTGCTTTGACTTTTGGGTTTACTTGAGATTCCCTATGTATTTTAGGATGGATTTTTCCTAAGTGCATAAAGTATCATAAGTATTTTAAAGGAAATTGCTTTGAATCTGTAGATTGCTTTGGGTAAAATTCATTTCTAGCAATAGTAAGCCCCTGAATATGGGATGTCTTCCCATTTATGTCTTAATTTCTTTCAACAGTGTTTTGTAGTTTTATTGTATAAGTCTCCACCTCTTTGATAAATTCCTAAGTATTTAAAACTTTTTGATGCTGTTATAAAAGGAATTATTTCATAATTTTCTTTCCAGATTGTTCATTATTAGTGTATAGAAATGCAACTGGGTTTACGTTGTTGTTTTAGTTTGGCTTTTTTTTTTTTTTGCTGTTGTTAATTTTTTTTTTAAGCTTCTTCCAGTTTTTATAAACTCACTTTATTTTAGTTTTGTTTTCTCTTTCTGTTTCTGTCCCCCCTTTGAAACCCTTCAGTGCCAGTCCAGTATCTCATTATCTCATGAGAGCTAATAGTTTCTTGACTATTATCCTGTTAGTTCATCCTGTTTGTTCTCAGATTAGACCTTTTAAAATACAATTTCATTGGAGTGTCACTCTTGCCTAAGGTATTTTCTTACTCATATTACTTCCCTTATCTGAATTTTTATGGCAGTATTTCTATACCATGTAATCTTAAGCATATAATGCCTTGAATTTACTTAACTAATGTTTCATTGCAGTTTTTTCTATTAAAAAAAAAAAGAAACAACCTTACTGACTGCTATGTAGGAAATACAATGGTCTGTATTTCTGATAATACTGCTATGTAGGTGACACAATGATACATATTAGTAAGACATACTGAATTGTGTCCTTAATATTCTAGACACTTTATATACATCTCATTTGATCCTCAGAGCAATCCCATATGGTCTACACTATTATTTTCCTCATTTTACTTAGGAGAAAACTGAGGTACAGAGAGGTGAAATACTTTTCTCCGAATTAGTTATTAATAGCTAATAAGTGACAAAACCATGATTCAGACTTAATTCACTTAGCTTGAGAATGTGCTTAGCCACTACCACTGTATTAGCTAGTTAAAAAGGTAAGACAGAGACCTAAATAAAAATGTTTGGAGGTTTACTGTAACAGCTTTGTGAGAGAGTTAAAGGACTTTCACATTTACAGTTCAGACAACAAAATTATTTTCACTTAGGAGAAAAAGAAAAAGCCTTCTGAAGGATTTGGAAGTGGGGTGGGGAGAAACATTCCAGAGGAACTTGCTTGATATAAAGCACTCTTGAGACAAGACCATTCAGAGCCTGTTACCAGGCACAGTGAGTAATGCAGTTAACTGGAACAAAGGATGCTTGAAGCAGTAAAGGAAATAATTTATAAAAGTGGGTTGGTTGCAGCCAAGTCATAGTTTCTAAATGTGAAATTAAAATGTTTAAGTCATATTTTGTAAGTAGTGCAGATATATTTAAGTCTATATCATAGAAATGTTTGACTATAATGCTGTAACAGGTCAAAGGACAGAGAAGGACCAGTTAGAAAGTTATTGCCAGCCCCTTACTTTTGTCTGACCTTTAGGGAAGCCATACTGCTCTGCCCTCCAATGGGAACTGATGGAAGAAGCATGATTTGGGAGCGTTTGGCTCTACGAAGGGAACGTCATAGTTTGGAAAGTGTTGGAATAAGACACACACGCTGGGCCTCAGATGTGGCTCTAAGGCTTCCCACCTTCAGAAGTCCACCTGTGGGGGCTTCCCTGGTGGTCCAGTGGGTAGGGACACCGCCTTGCAGTGCAAGGGGTGCTGGTTCGATCCCTGGCCTGGGAAGATCCCACGTGCCGTGGAGCGGCTGGACCAATGTGTCCAATTACCGAGCCAGAGCTCTGGAGCGCATGTGCCCAGAGCCGGTGCTCTGCGACAACAGATGCCACCACGATGGGAGGCCCACATGGGCCAAAGAACAAAGATGGATGAAAAATAGACAAATGAAAGACCAGTAGAAGTGGCCCATGCGCCTCCCCTCCCTCCCCACCCCACCCCCCCAAAATAAATAAATAAATAAATGTTTAGAAGTCCACCTGTGGCAAATGTGGCCACCCTGCCAAGTGAAAAAGAAAGTATAGCTGGAGTGCTAAAGCTAAAATACAAAATACCCCCAGGACTGGTCAGATGAAGCACCTAAAAATTGTATACTGCAGATTCAGGTATGGATTCTGTGAAGGAACAACACCTAAACCCAGGCAGGCAGCTGTTGCAGCATCCAGTTTCTCTTAAAAATTTCAATGATTATTCGCACAATAGACGTTCTGGCTTTTAAGAATTAAAAAAAGGAAGTTATTACCATAGGCTAACTAAGAGATGATAAAGCCTTGAATTAGGTAACTAGTAGAAAAGGTAGAGGCCAGAGGAGAGACCATGTAAATCTTCTCCATTGTCAACGGATTGGGTATACAGCAAAAGGTGGGGATGTGAGACTAAAAATGATAATGAAAGGTTGGTAGAAGCAGATACTGTTAACTGAGATTAAAAAAAAAAGAACACACTCAGGACATGATAGTTTGGGCTAAAGATACATAATCAGTTTGAGACATGCCAAGTTTATGATGCTGGTGGAAGGAAGCGTTCAGTGATAATGTAGAATTTAAGAGATGAAAATCACAGATGCAGCTATTAGAGACCTTGATGTGCATTAGATACCTAAATCCAAGGAAGCAAGTAGAGGAAAAACATCTAGGGGACAAATGGAAAAATGAGAACCACCAAAGGAATATTCACAGAGTAAGAGAACCAGAAGATTATGGCAGATTAAAATAGGAAGTAAGAGAGGGGCTGTTTCAGAGAGGTAAAACAAATGTGGCAAAACCTCAGTGTTTATGAAATCTAGAACATGAGCGGTTGTACTTATACATGCTATTTTATATTCTTTTTCTCTCATATTTTTGTTTGTCTTTGTTTCTTTAATTGACTGTTCTACCTGAAATCATTTTCTAGTTGTTATAAGTGAATTCAAGATTCCTTCATAGCACTAGGAAATCATAGATTAACCGTGGTATCTACACATGTCATATAGACATGGATAAACTGAATAATAGGTTATTAGACTTAAGAGTAAATGTAGATTAGCCCTTAATGAGGCCCCCTGAGGAGATTTATAGCAACATAAAAGACTGAACTGATATGAATGGGGTCTGCCCTTCCACTACAAGATTAAGGATTACAAACAAACAAAAAAAGACCCATAATCATAGCCTTGATTAAAAGAATAAAAAGGAAATTCAGTTTTGTTTTAAGGCCCGTAATAGCTCAAAACCATAGTCATAAGCAAGAAATGAACCACGAAATATAAGGCTTGGTGCCTGGGGTTTTAATACCTATGTGAAGCAAAAATTGTGCCTTTGGGGCTACAGGCAGCTGGAATTGCACTTCCCGCATAACGCCTAGTCACAAAGGGCTACCATTTTGTGAAAGAAGAATGAAAAAAAACTCAGTGGTCCAGTGCTATTAAAACCCTTAGGGCACTGACAGCAGTCAATGTAAAAACTGTTCTCTACCACAGAACTTAGGGTTTTAGGAGCTCCTGTTAAGGAAGTATTTTTTTAAAAAATCAAAAACATCAGTGAAGATGTGCTCACAATATAATTACAAACCATGAGGGCAGTCAGCAGATGCAGCAATGAAGAAAACTGTCATTCGGAAACCTGATCTCAAAGACGCTGAAAACTGATCATTTTAAAACAAACAAAGAGATAAAAGAAGGAATAAAACCTTAATGAAGAACATGATAGGTAGGATAAGAGGGGAAAAAGTATAAATGAAATGTTCGTTGATTTTTTTTTTTTAATGATTGGATTAATCTGATGAAATTAGTGAATTAGATGATCTCGTCAAACCACCCAGAATACAGAACCAAGAAATCAGGAAGGAAATGTAAGAATGGGTAGGAGACATGGAAGTTAGAATGGGAAAGTACAGCATATATCTATCTAATGGCAATTTTAGGAAGAGTGAATGGGAGCTGCAAAATAATGGCTGAGATTTTCCAGAACTGACAAGAAAGAGAAGTCCTCATATTTAAGAAATACACAGTATCCTGAACAGGATAAATACAAATTCACATTTAAGCAAACATGGAGAAACTGTTCAACATTAAAGCAAATAAAAAATGCAAAACTAACTACAGAGAAAAAACTAAGGAACACCAGTTATACTAATAATTGCCGTCTCATCTACAACAAAAGATATGTGAAAAAACAGGATAATATCTTTTATTTCTAAAAATATTGCTTAGAGAAAATGATTGTTAACATAGCATTTTATGCCTTATTTAAGTATTAGTTGAGACTAAGAGAAAGGTATTTTCAGGAAAATTAAAACATCAGTTGGCCATTCATACCTCCTTACATTGAAGGCATGAAGGATACACCTTGACAAGAGCAAAACTGAGTACAGAGTGAAAGAGGGCAGCAAGGAAAGCTCAAGCCCACGTTAACCAATCTCAAGCCCTAACTGTAAAGTAAATTATTGTAATGATGATGACACATTTGGAAGAGGTTAAAAACAGTATGACAGCAGTACTTAGGAGAACAAAATCAGAAACATTTTAGTGTCCTCATATTGAATGGGGGGAGGAAGATAGAGATACTTATTAACTTTAGACTTTAGTCTAAACTTGGTGACCTTTTTTTTTTAAATTTGTTCATTCACTTTTCATCCATCTTTATTCTTCAGCCTTTGTGGGCCTCCCATTACAGTGGCCTCTCTCACTGCAGAGCACTGGCTCATAATTGGACACACCGATCCAGCCACTCCATAGCACATGGGATCTTCCTGGGTCAGGGATCGAACCGGTGCCCCTTGCACTGCAAGGTAGACTCTTTACCCACTGGACCACCACGGAAGCCCCTTTGGCGATCATTTTCAAAACATAGGGCATTCTTTAGTAAAACTAGTATGTACATTTAAATCAATAGGTGGAGGAAAACACTAGGAAAACTTGATCTGTGGAATATAGGAAGAGAAAAAGAATAAAAGAAAATACATAGTAAACAAAAGCATAAGTTAAGGTAAAGAATAAATCCAAATATTTCAATAATTATAATACATGAAAGTAGTTTTTCAGATTGAAAAACTAATACAAAATATGGCTACATGTTATTTATAAGAAATACAAAATGCAGTGTCACTGAACGATTGTAAGAGATAGAAAAAATAACAATTCTGACCCAGTAATCTTTATGCACCTATCAACATAATCCAAATTTACATGAAAAAAATACACAAACACCACACCTTCAAGGACAAGATTGCCTCTATCTTATATTAATATCCTAATAATTATAGAGGATAAACTTCCAAATTTCTTTTATATAAGGCTGACATAAATCTTAATTTCAAAATTAAATATGTATTATAAAAAGTAGAAAGCAGTATTGCATATGCACATAGATATAAAAATTTCCTCAAAAATGTTAGATATTGAGTTTTAAAAAGTTGTTTTCTAATACCTGAGGTTTGCTTTAAAAAGTTTCTGGTCTGGTAAATGAGAGTTATAGTAATACATACTAGAAACATGGAATGTAGGCAACCAGCTGAGGTAGCCTGTCCTAGATCAGCCATTTCTGAGTGTCCCACAGATGCATGTGCTAGATAAATGCCTGTTATTTTAGGTACTGAGATCTGCAGTCATTTGTTTTACAAATAAACAAGCTAATACATCTGGCAAAGTTAAAATTTAGATGTTGGCAAGTATGTGGGAAAGTATGTATCCATTGCTTTTGATGGGAAAGTGAATTAATACAGTTACTTCAGAGAAAAGTTTGATGTTTGATTGTAAACTTGAAGAGACGCATATCCTACGATTAGAAATCAGTAATTCCACTTTAAAATCTGTACAGCAGAGAAACACACACACAAGTAGGTAAAGTCATTTAAAGGATATTCTTTGCAACATGGTAATAGTGAAAACTTGGAAATAACTGAAATGTCCATCAATAAGAGGATGACTAGATAAATGAATTATAGGCATATAATGTGTAGTGAAATAGTGCCCTCCCCAAAACTCATATCCACCTAGAACTTCAGAATATATTTTATGTGGAAATAGGGTCCTAATTAAGATGAGACCATCCTGGATTAAGACAGGCCCTAAATCCAATAACTAGTGTCCTTATAAAAGAAGACCCACAGAGACACACAAAGGGAAGAAGTTCATGTGGTGACACAGTAGAGGATGCAGTGATACAGCTTACAAGCCAACAAGCACCAAAGAGTCCTGGCAGCCTGCTCAAGAGGGCTGGAACAGATTCACAGAGACAGCAAAAAGAACCAACCCTCACCAACACCTTGATTTCAGACTTCCAGCCTCTTGAAGTATGAGGGGAAAAATGTTGTTTAAGCCACTTAGGGCTTCCCTGGTGGTCCAGTGGGTGGGGACACCACCTTGCAGTGCAACGGGCGCCCGGGTTTAATCCCTGGCCTGGGAGGATCCCACGTGCCGCAGAGTGGCTGGACCGATGTGTCCAAGTACCGAGCCGGAGCTCTGGAGGGCATGTACCCAGAGCCGGTGCTCTGTGACAACAGAGGCCACTGTGATGGGAGACCCATGCGGGCTACAGAACAAAGATGGATGAAAAATAGATAAATGAAAGACCAATAGAAGTGGCCTGCCTCCCCCCCCCTCCCTCCTCATCCCCCCCCAAAATAAAGATGATAATAAAGAAAAAAGAAAGATTAAGCCACTCAGTTTGTGGTATTTTATAAATTTCTGAGTGTCCCAAGAGTAAATTGGTTTTTACCCAAAATTTTGGCAAAGTTAAAATTTAGATGTTGGCAAGTATGTGGGAAAGTATGTATCCATTGCTTTTGATGGGAAAGTGAATTAATACAGTTACTTCAGAGAAAAGTTTGATGTTTGATTGTAAACTTGAAGAGACGCATATCCTACGATTAGAAATCAGTAATTCCACTTTAAAATCTGTACAGCAGAGAAACACACACACAAGTAGGTAAAGTCATTTAAAGGATATTCTTTGCAACATGGTAATAGTGAAAACTTGGAAATAACTGAAATGTCCATCAATAAGAGGATGACTAGATAAATGAATTATAGGCATATAATGTGTAGTGAAATAGTGCCCTCCCCAAAACTCATATCCACCTAGAACTTCAGAATATATTTTATGTGGAAATAGGGTCCTAATTAAGATGAGACCATCCTGGATTAAGACAGGCCCTAAATCCAATAACTAGTGTCCTTATAAAAGAAGACCCACAGAGACACACAAAGGGAAGAAGTTCATGTGGTGACACAGTAGAGGATGCAGTGATACAGCTTACAAGCCAACAAGCACCAAAGAGTCCTGGCAGCCTGCTCAAGAGGGCTGGAACAGATTCACAGAGACAGCAAAAAGAACCAACCCTCACCAACACCTTGATTTCAGACTTCCAGCCTCTTGAAGTATGAGGGGAAAAATGTTGTTTAAGCCACTTAGGGCTTCCCTGGTGGTCCAGTGGGTGGGGACACCACCTTGCAGTGCAACGGGCGCCGGTTCAATCCCTGGCCTGGGAGGATCCCACGTGCCGCAGAGTGGCTGGACCGATGTGTCCAAGTACCGAGCCGGAGCTCTGGAGGGCATGTACCCAGAGCCGGTGCTCTGTGACAACAGAGGCCACTGTGATGGGAGACCCATGCGGGCTACAGAACAAAGATGGATGAAAAATAGATAAATGAAAGACCAATAGAAGTGGCCTGCCTCCCCCCCCCTCCTCATCCCCCCCCAAAATAAAGATGATAATAAAGAAAAAAGAAAGATTAAGCCACTCAGTTTGTGGTATAATGATAATGGTTTACGGCAGCCCTAGGAACTAATATCACACAGCAGTTTAAAGGAATGAGCTAGAACTGTATGTTTGTCAAATGGGAAAAAGTATATCATCTTACAATTTATGTAAACCCAAGGAAGATAGCTGTGGAGAGAGAAGACTGTGAGCTCCAGTAAGCAAGTGGTTCTGGAAAAAGTGACTTTGAGCTTCACTGTAAAAATGAATGAGGTATACTGAAGACTACAAAGCTTTCAGCATGAAAGAAACTAAAGAAAACAAATAAATGGAGAGCCATCTTGTGCAATGCAGGAGACCCCAGTTCGATTCCTGGGTCAGGAAGATACGCTAGAGAAGGGATAGGCTACCCACTCCAGTATTCTTGGACTTCCCTGGTGGCTTAGTCAGGAAAGAATCCACCTGCAGGCTTCCCTGGTGGTCCATGGTCCAGTGGGTAGGGACACCACCTTGCAGTGCAAGGGGCACCAGTTCAATCCCTGGCCTGGGAAGATCCCACATGCTGCGGAGTGACTGGACCGATGTGTCCAACTACAAAGCCAGAGCTCTGGAGCACATGCGCCCAGAGCCAGTGCTCTGCAGCGAGAGAGACCACTGCAATGGGAGGCCCACACAGGCCCAAGAACAAAGATAGATGAAAATGGATAAATGAAAGACCAATAGAAAAGAATCCAAGGCCAAGGAAAAGAGAATCCACCTGCAATGTAGAAGGCCTGGGTTCGACCCTGGGTTGGGAAGATAAAAGCTACCCACTCTGGTGTGCTTGCCTGGAGAAATCCATAGCTCGTTGGACACAACTGAGCATCTTTCACACGTGTGTTCCTGTATTGAAAAGCTTAATACTATTAGATGTGAATACTATTCAAAACAGTCTACAGATTCAGTGCATCCGCATCAAAATGGAAACTCAAGGGACTCCAAATAGCCAAAGCAATCTTGAAAGTAAGAACTAAACTGGAGGTCTTGTATTTCCTGATTTCGGTCACAAAAAAGCTGAACAGACAGCCCACAGAATGGGAGAAAATCATAGCAAATGAAACAACAGACAAAGAATTAATCTCCAAAATCTACAAGCAAAATCGGAAAACGAACAACCCAATCAAAAATGGGAAAAGGACCTAAAACCCCTCAGTTTGTGGTATAATGATAATGGTTTACGGCAGCCCTAGGAACTAATATCACACAGCAGTTTAAAGGAATGAGCTAGAACTGTATGTTTGTCAAATGGGAAAAAGTATATCATCTTACAATTTATGTAAACCCAAGGAAGATAGCTGTGGAGAGAGAAGACTGTGAGCTCCAGTAAGCAAGTGGTTCTGGAAAAAGTGACTTTGAGCTTCACTGTAAAAATGAATGAGGTATACTGAAGACTACAAAGCTTTCAGCATGAAAGAAACTAAAGAAAACAAATAAATGGAGAGCCATCTTGTGCAATGCAGGAGACCCCAGTTCGATTCCTGGGTCAGGAAGATACGCTAGAGAAGGGATAGGCTACCCACTCCAGTATTCTTGGACTTCCCTGGTGGCTTAGTCAGGAAAGAATCCACCTGCAGGCTTCCCTGGTGGTCCATGGTCCAGTGGGTAGGGACACCACCTTGCAGTGCAAGGGGCACCAGTTCAATCCCTGGCCTGGGAAGATCCCACATGCTGCGGAGTGACTGGACCGATGTGTCCAACTACAAAGCCAGAGCTCTGGAGCACATGCGCCCAGAGCCAGTGCTCTGCAGCGAGAGAGACCACTGCAATGGGAGGCCCACACAGGCCCAAGAACAAAGATAGATGAAAATGGATAAATGAAAGACCAATAGAAAAGAATCCAAGGCCAAGGAAAAGAGAATCCACCTGCAATGTAGAAGGCCTGGGTTCGACCCCTGGGTTGGGAAGATAAAAGCTACCCACTCTGGTGTGCTTGCCTGGAGAAATCCATAGCTCGTTGGACACAACTGAGCATCTTTCACACGTGTGTTCCTGTATTGAAAAGCTTAATACTATTAGATGTGAATACTATTCAAAACAGTCTACAGATTCAGTGCATCCGCATCAAAATGGAAACTCAAGGGACTCCAAATAGCCAAAGCAATCTTGAAAGTAAGAACTAAACTGGAGGTCTTGTATTTCCTGATTTCGGTCACAAAAAAGCTGAACAGACAGCCCACAGAATGGGAGAAAATCATAGCAAATGAAACAACAGACAAAGAATTAATCTCCAAAATCTACAAGCAATTCAGACAACTCGGCATCGGAAAAACGAACAACCCAATCAAAAAATGGGAAAAGGACCTAAACAGACACCTCTCCAAAGACAACATACAGATGGCCCAAAAGTACATGAAATGATGCTCAACTTCACTTATAATTAGAAAAATGCAAATCAAAACTACAATGAGATACCACCTCACACATGTCAGAATGGCCATCATCCACAAATCAACAGACAATAAATGCTAGAGAGGGTGTGGAGAAAAGGGAACACTCCTGCATTGCTGGTGGGAATGTAGATTGATACAGCCGCTATGAAAGACAGTCTGGAGATTTCTTAAAAAACTAAAAATAGAAGCACCATACGACCCAGCAGTCCCACTCTTAGGCTTATACCCTGATGAAATCAAATTTGAAAGAAGCACCTGTACCCCAGTGTTCATTACAGCTCTCTATACAATAGCCAGAACATGGAAGCAACCTAGATGCCCATCGACAAATGAATGGATACAGAAGCTCTGGTACATATCTACAATGGAATACTACTCAGCTGTTAAAAGAAATGCAGAAGAATCAGCCCTAATGAGGTGGCTGGCTCTAGAACCTATCATAAAAAGTGAAGTCAGTCAGAAAGAGAAGGACAAATACAGTATATTAACACATATATATGGAATCTAGTAGGATGGTGATGATGGCACATGCAGTGAAGCAATGGAAAGACAGACATGGACAGTAGACATATGGACATTGTGAGGAAGGAACAGAGGGTGGGAGGCGTAAAGGAAGTAGCATGAAGGCCTGTACTATCATAAGTGAAGAAAATAGCTCTAGTCATTGCTATGTGAGAAAGGGGGATCCTTCAGGGGTGCTGTGTGATGGTTGGGAGGGGTGTGAGGGGGGGATATACATGTGACTGATCTGGGAACATGCATATCTGTAAACAACAAAACTCTGTAAGAGTTAAAAGTAAAATAAGGGATTTATATAAAAAAAACTTACTACAAAACTATAGTAATGAAAACAGTGTGGGACTACCATAAAGACAGACATGCAGATTGGTAGAATAGAGTTTTAAAAGGAAAAAACCCCGAATATATGGTCAAATGATTTTTAACGAGGATGGCAGGACCGTTCAATGGAGAAAGGACAGTCTTTTCCACAGATGGTGTTGGGAAAACTGAATATCCACATTCAAAAGAATGAAGTTGGGCCCTTGTTTTATACCAGATAGAAAAAGTAACTCAAAGTGATTTTAGACTTTTCACATCCACTTCCCTTGTCCTGGGAACCATCTTACAGATGCACCAGTGGTCATAAGGAAATATGGATAAAACATGAAAATTTAAAGCCGTTTACAAAGAAGCAGATCTTCAGTGTAGACTTCATCTAAGTTTTAATTTTCACCTAAAAAGTTTCTAATAGTTTTGCTTCTGCTTTTCTAGACACCATTTCAAGTCTCCTTGAATTTGATGTGATTGGTGAAGACATATACTTTTGAAAATTATGATTTTTTAAAACTATTCCCCTTTATTATAATTTTTTAGCTGTATTCTTGTTGTTATCCCTTTTCTGTAAATTACATAGGCCTTCCCTTTTTAGTGTTTAATGCTTGAGACTGACATACAGTATTCAGTCAATTTAACAACTGTTTTCTGATGTTTTATGATGTTTCATGATACAATATATATGCCCACTGTCAGTGACAACACTTCTATAATTTAAAACACTGAAGCTGGATTATTGGGTTAAAATTGGGAAACCTGAGATCTTATCCTGACTCCAACACTGATTTCCCAGTGAGCCTGAAGAAGCTGTTTCAGCTTCCATAGGCTTCAGTCTCTTCTATCTTAAAAAAAGTGTGTTGGGTTAGTGCTTAACCAACACTGTGATCCCCTGTAATTCTAAAATCTTATTAAGTATTACAGCATGCAGATAAACCACTGGATTGCAGCTGTTGTAAGGGAATATTACTAAAAGTACCCTGTAAGAAAGCTAGTTAGATTTCAGTGTACATATATGATTCCAGTTACTAAACTAAGAATCAGGTGTCATTCTGTTGAATAATATGACCTTTTCACAAATACTAGATGCATTATAGTTGAACAAAATGGAAAGAATACTACAGATTTCCAGTTTATCACATGCTATTTACCAATATACCCTTTTATCATATTTCCTGATTTTTTTAAAAAAATTCTTCAGTTTCTTTTGATTGCATTTATTTTTTTTTCCTCAAGTAGGATACTACAGAAAGTTTTCTGCCTGTAGACAGAATAGTTGGTCCTTGAAGTCACATTTAACATTAATAGCTATGAATCTATAAATTAAAATATCCCTTAAGACATTTTCATGTCTTAAGGGATATTTTAATTTTAACATTATTTAGGCAAGAGATCTACCTTTTGAGCAGCACTAATCCTGGAGAAATAGGTAACTGCGGTCATTGTCCACTCATGTATGAGTTGTCCACCTCTCATAATACATCTAGAATTTATTGTCCTGCCTCCAAAGGGTCCTGGTATACTTCCCATCTATTTTTCCTTTGAGTTTTTCTATTTTTCCCCCAAATCCTCATTCAGTAGTCATTCACTGACTTTATAATGTGCTCCAGGCATTCAGAGTATATACCTGAAAGGCCTAGTGCATAAGCTTTCAGAGATTATAATTCACACAAAGAAATAGTTCTATAAAGAGATCATCATAATACAATGCAGTAATTTTTATAATAGTGAATACAGTCATGGAGGGAGCAGAACAGAGGGAATGCTTCAGTATCGTGGGAGCTAGAACGGGTTCACAGAGGAAACCTACTCCTTTTTTTTTCTCTTTTTGGCTATACCTGGTCTTAGTTGTAGCACTTGGCACCTTTGTTGGCGTATGCAGGATCTTTTAGTTGTAGCATGGCTTGTGGGATATAGTTCCCTAACCAGAGATCAAACCTGGGCCTCCTGCATTGGGAGCACAGAGTCTTAGCCCCTGGGCCTCCAGGGAAGTCCAAAGGAAACATATTCTTAATGTAGGAGTAATTATTAGGTAGACAGTGAAGAATAGTGCTTTCTGGGCACAGGGAAAATATTCAAAAAGACATGGAGATACGAAACATTCTCAATTTGCCGCTAGTATTTTCAGATACCTAAAGAATTAAGGTTGAGGCGGAGATTAAGATGAAACCAAACTGGAGAGGTAGGCATGGGCCATAGACCCAGTCTGTAGATGCCAAGATTGGATTTCTTTCTAAAGAAAATGAAAAAGTTGGTGGATTTTTAATAATGGATCAGGTTAGTGATACAGATTTCCAGTTTATCACATGCTATTTACCAATATACCCTTTTATCATATTTCCTGATTTTTAAAAATTCTTCAGTTTCTTTTGATTGCATTTATTTTTTTTTCCTCAAGTAGGATACTACAGAAAGTTTTCTGCCTGTAGACAGAATAGTTGGTCCTTGAAGTCACATTTAACATTAATAGCTATGAATCTATAAATTAAAATATCCCTTAAGACATTTTCATGTCTTAAGGGATATTTTAATTTTAACATTATTTAGGCAAGAGATCTACCTTTTGAGCAGCACTAATCCTGGAGAAATAGGTAACTGCGGTCATTGTCCACTCATGTATGAGTTGTCCACCTCTCATAATACATCTAGAATTTATTGTCCTGCCTCCAAAGGGTCCTGGTATACTTCCCATCTATTTTTCCTTTGAGTTTTTCTATTTTTCCCCCAAATCCTCATTCAGTAGTCATTCACTGACTTTATAATGTGCTCCAGGCATTCAGAGTATATACCTGAAAGGCCTAGTGCATAAGCTTTCAGAGATTATAATTCACACAAAGAAATAGTTCTATAAAGAGATCATCATAATACAATGCAGTAATTTTTATAATAGTGAATACAGTCATGGAGGGAGCAGAACAGAGGGAATGCTTCAGTATCGTGGGAGCTAGAACGGGTTCACAGAGGAAACCTACTCCTTTTTTTTTCTCTTTTTGGCTATACCTGGTCTTAGTTGTAGCACTTGGCACCTTTGTTGGCGTATGCAGGATCTTTTAGTTGTAGCATGGCTTGTGGGATATAGTTCCCTAACCAGAGATCAAACCTGGGCCTCCTGCATTGGGAGCACAGAGTCTTAGCCCCTGGGCCTCCAGGGAAGTCCAAAGGAAACATATTCTTAATGTAGGAGTAATTATTAGGTAGACAGTGAAGAATAGTGCTTTCTGGGCACAGGGAAAATATTCAAAAAGACATGGAGATACGAAACATTCTCAATTTGCCGCTAGTATTTTCAGATACCTAAAGAATTAAGGTTGAGGCGGAGATTAAGATGAAACCAAACTGGAGAGGTAGGCATGGGCCATAGACCCAGTCTGTAGATGCCTTACATAGGAATTTGGATTTCTTTCTAAAGAAAATGAAAAAAGTTGGTGGATTTTTTAATAATGGATCAGGTTAGTGATGTCAAGAAGTTTGCTGCATATGTCTTTATAGTTTTATAGTTTCAGGTCTTACATTCACGTATTTAATTTGTTTTATGTTTTATGTATGGTGTAAGATAGTGGTCCAGTTTCATTGAAGAGGCTGTTTGCCCCTCCACCCCATCCTTTGTATATTCTTGACTCCTTTATCATAAGTTAATTGACCTATATGAATAGGTTTATTTCTGGGATCTTTTTTCTAGATCTATATATCTGATTTTATCCCAATGCCATATTGTTTGGAGGAGGGAGCTCCATTTATGTTTTATGCAATTTTGAGAGTTCATTTTCCATTTACAGTTGTTGCCAAATGCCAGCAATAGTCCCCATGTTGTACAGTGCGTCCCTGAGCCTCTCTTGCCCCGCCAGAGTGTGGGCCTCCCACCCCTCTGCCCTTTTATTGCTGCTCACTGGGAACCACTAGTTTGCTCACCATATCTGAGAGTCTCTTCTCTTGTTTTATACACTAGTTTGTTGTGATTCTTTAGATTCCACATATAAGTGACATCATACAGTATTTGTCTTTCTCTGTCTGACTTAGTTCATATAGCATAATATCCTTCAAGTCCATCCATGGTGCTGCAAATGGCAAAATTTCATTCTTTTTTATGGCTGACTATTTCCTGGGGGGTGTGTGTGCTTATATACATCTTTATCCATTCTTCTGTTGATAGGCACTTAGAATGTTTCCATATCCTGGCAATTGTAAGTAACACTACTAAGAACATTGAGGTGGGGTATCTTTTGAATTAGTGTTGTTTGTTTTTTTTCAGATGTGGAATTGCTAGGTCATATGATAGTTCTATTTTTAGGTTTTTTTTAAAACACCATATTGTTTTCCACAGTGATTGGAGCAATTTACATTCCCACCAGCAGTGAATAAGGGTTCTCTTTTCTCCACATATTCACCAACATTTGTCATTTGTGTTCTTTTCGAATTAGTACCAAACTGGAGAGGTAGGATGGCCAAGACCAGTCTGTAGATGCCTTACATAGGAATTTGGATTTCTTTCTAAAGAAAATGAAAAAAGTTGGTGGATTTTTTAATAATGGATCAGGTTAGTGATGTCAAGAAGTTTGCTGCATATGTCTTTATAGTTTTATAGTTTCAGGTCTTACATTCACGTATTTAATTTGTTTTATGTTTTATGTATGGTGTAAGATAGTGGTCCAGTTTCATTGAAGAGGCTGTTTGCCCCTCCACCCCATCCTTTGTATATTCTTGACTCCTTTATCATAAGTTAATTGACCTATATGAATAGGTTTATTTCTGGGATCTTTTTTCTAGATCTATATATCTGATTTTATCCCAATGCCATATTGTTTGGAGGAGGGAGCTCCATTTATGTTTTATGCAATTTTGAGAGTTCATTTTCCATTTACAGTTGTTGCCAAATGCCAGCAATAGTCCCCATGTTGTACAGTGCGTCCCTGAGCCTCTCTTGCCCCGCCAGAGTGTGGGCCTCCCACCCCTCTGCCCTTTTATTGCTGCTCACTGGGAACCACTAGTTTGCTCACCATATCTGAGAGTCTCTTCTCTTGTTTTATACACTAGTTTGTTGTGATTCTTTAGATTCCACATATAAGTGACATCATACAGTATTTGTCTTTCTCTGTCTGACTTAGTTCATATAGCATAATATCCTTCAAGTCCATCCATGGTGCTGCAAATGGCAAAATTTCATTCTTTTTTATGGCTGACTATTTCCTGGGGGGTGTGTGTGCTTATATACATCTTTATCCATTCTTCTGTTGATAGGCACTTAGAATGTTTCCATATCCTGGCAATTGTAAGTAACACTACTAAGAACATTGAGGTGCGCGTATCTTTTGAATTAGTGTTTTTTGTTTTTTTTCAGATGTGGAATTGCTAGGTCATATGATAGTTCTATTTTTAGGTTTTTTTTAAAACACCATATTGTTTTCCACAGTGATTGGAGCAATTTACATTCCCACCAGCAGTGAATAAGGGTTCTCTTTTCTCCACATATTCACCAACATTTGTCATTTGTGTTCTTTTTCGATGATAGCCATTTTGATGAATTTAAGTGCTATCTTGTGATTTTGATTTGCATTTCCCTTTTGATTAGTGATATTGAGCATCTTATCCTATGCTTGTTACCCATCTGCATTTCCTCTTTGAACAAATGTCTATTCAGTTCATTTTTTTAGTAGGGGTTGCTTGGCTTTTGATATTGTTATTATGAGCTATTTATATAGTTGGATATTAATCTCTTATCGGTCATATCATTTGCAAGTATTTCTTCCCATTCAGTAGGTTGTCTTAGACCATCTTGTTCTGATTACTGGAGGTTTGTAATATAATTTAAAATCAGACAGCCTGATGCCTCCAGTTTTGTACTTCTTTCTCAAGATGGCTTTGGCTTTTTGGGGCGCTTTGTGGTTCCATTTAGATTGTAGGATTGTTTTTCTGTTTGTGAAAAATGCCATTGGAAATTTGATAGAGATGGCATTGAATCTGTAGATTGTTTTGGTTAATATGGACATTTTAACTTATTTTTCCAATCCATGAGCACAGGCCATCTTTCCATTTATTTATGTCTTCTTCAGTTTGTGTCATTAATGTCTTGCAGTTTTCAGTATAGAAATCTTTCCCTTCCTGGTTAAATGTATTCATAGATATTTTTTGTAATTATGGGATTATTTTCTTAATTTCTTTTTCTGAGAGTTCATTATTAGTGTTTAGTTCATTAGTGTTTAGTTGATTCTGTTTTCTGAAACTTAATGGAATTTATTAGTGCTAACAATCTTTTGGTGGAGTCTTTAGGCTGGTTTTCTGTATATCATATCTGCAAAAAGTGACAGTTTCACTTCTTTTTTTCCAGTTTGCATGCATTTTATTTCTTTTTTCTTGTTTACTTCTTCAGCTATGACTTTCAATACCATGTTGAATAAAAGTGCTAAGAGTTGGCATCCTTGTATTGTTCTTGATCTTAGAAGAAAAGCTTTCAGTTTTCCACCATTGCATATGATGTTAACTATGGGCATGTCATATATGGCCTTTATTATGTTGGAGTACCTTCCTTCTAACCCACTTTGTTGAGTTTTTATCATAAATGGATATTTACGAATTTTGATAATTTTTTTGCATTTGTTGAGATGATTATATGAGTTTTATCCTTCCTTTTGTTAATGCTTTTACACAAACCAATGTTGTTAGTGGTTGGGGTATCACATTGATTTGGGGGCTTCCCCAGTGGCTCACCTGCAATGTAGAATCTCGGGTTCAAACCCTGGGTTAGGACAATGCCCTGGAGAAGAAAATGGCAACCCACTCCAGTATTCTTGCCTGGAAAACTGCATGGACAGAGGAGCCTGGCAGGCTATATTCCAATGGGTCACAAAGAGTCGGACACGACAGAGTAACTAAGCATGCTCACATTACATTGATTGATTTGCATATGTTGAACCATTGGTGCATTCCTGGAATAAATTCCACTTGACTGCGGTGCATGATGTTCTCAATGGATTAATTAATTCAGTTTGCTAATATTTTCTTGAGGATTTTAAAATGCATCTATGTTCATCTGGGATATTGACCTGTAATTTTCCCTTCTTGAAGCTTCCTTGTCTGGTTTTGGTATCCAGGTAATGCTGCCCCTATAAAATGAGTTTGAAAGTGTTTTCTATCTTTTGGAAGAATTGAGAAGCATCAGCGTTACAGCTGGCCCTTGAGCAGCATGGGGATTAGGAGTGCCAACCATTCTCACAGTGAAAAATCTACATGTAACATGTAAGCCCTCCATATCCCCAGTTCCACATCTGTGAATTGAGAAAAATTCTGTGTAAGTGAACCCATGCAGTTCAAGGGTCATCTTTAATTCTTTAAATAACCCATCAACATACTGACTGTAAGAGACTGAGTTTAGACATTAAGACACACAGACTGAGAGTGGAGCAATAGGAAAACAGACAAATGAAACCAAAAGAAATCTGGGACAACTGTACTTGTATTGGACAAAGTGTAACAGGCGAAGCGAAGAAGGGCATAACATAATTATAAAGGCGTCATCCCAACGAAAGGACATAATTTTAAATTATGTCATTGGTTAATAGTTTTTAAACCTCAATTGCAAAAGCATGTGGACTAATGCGTGTCCTCCAGAACTATCAAAAAAAACAAACAAAAACAACTAATCTGTACTGCTTTTTCATGAGGTGTTAAAGTCAGTGTCACATTCTAAAGTTTTTCTGTTAACATAATGTTAGTTTTAAATGATATAACTATCCTAAGTGTATAATAGTGATACATCTAACTTTGATCTTCTACACTTGACTATTCATTTTTCTTTAGATAGTAAGGTTTCAGGCAGTAAATAGTAGTGCAGTTCTTTATAAAGATTTTCCTACTTTTCAGCATTTAAAAAACAGTAGGAAAAAGGTTATAATGATTACACAAAGATTTTCTAACATAAGTTTACCAATGTGCATTTTCAAAGGGTCTTTTTACAAATAAAATAGTAAATACACACGCATTTGTTATTAATGTTTAGTCACTAAATTGTGTCCAGCTTTTTTGTGACGCCATGGACTACTGGCTCCTTTGTCCATGGAATTTCCCAGACAACAATCCTGGAGTGGGTTGCCTTTTCCTTTTCCAGGGGATCTTCCCGATCCAGAGATTGAACCCACATTTCCTACATTGGCAGGCACATTCTTTACCACTGAGCCACATACACATGTATATTTTGTATAATCTTGGTATATAATATAGTAAAACTTAGATCTTAATCATTAATCACTTCAGTCGCTTAGTCATGTCCAACTCTTTGTAACCCCATGCATTTGTAAAGCTATCCAAAATACTATCTCTTTTCTTTAAGAACTTAGAATATTTGGCTTCTTTTTTATTATTATTTTTATTCTCTTCTGGCTTCAAATTTGATTTTTTTAATAAACCTTTATTTTACTTTTAACTCTTACAGAGTTTTGTTGTTTACAGATATGCATGTTCCCAGATCAGTCACATGTATATCCCCCCCTCACACCCCTCCCAACCATCACACAGCACCCCTGAAGGATCCCCCTTTCTCACATAGCAATGACTAGAGCTATTTTCTTCACTTATGATAGTACAGGCCTTCATGCTACTTCCTTTACGCCTCCCACCCTCTGTTCCTTCCTCACAATGTCCATATGTCCACTGTCCATGTCTGTCTTTCCATTGCTTCACTGCATGTGCCATCATCACCATCCTACTAGATTCCATATATATGTGTTAATATACTGTATTTGTCCTTCTCTTTCTGACTGACTTCACTTTTTATGATAGGTTCTAGAGCCAGCCACCTCATTAGGGCTGATTCTTCTGCATTTCTTTTAACAGCTGAGTAGTATTCCATTGTAGATATGTACCAGAGCTTCTGTATCCATTCATTTGTCGATGGGCATCTAGGTTGCTTCCATGTTCTGGCTATTGTATAGAGAGCTGCAATGAACACTGGGGTACAGGTGCTTCTTTCAAATTTGATTTCATCAGGGTATAAGCCTAAGAGTGGGACTGCTGGGTCGTATGGTGCTTCCGTTTTTAGTTTTTAAAAGAATCTCCAGACTGTCTTCCATAGCGGCTGTATCCATTTACATTCCCACCAGCAGTGCAAGAGTGTTCCCTTTTCTCCACACCCTCTCCAGAATTTCTTATCTGTAGATTTCTTGATGATGGCCATTCTGACTGGTGTGGGGTGATATCTCATTGTAGTTTTGATTTCCATTTCTCTAATTATAAGTGAAGTTGAGCATCATTTCATGTGCTTTTGGGCCATCTGTATGTTGTCTTTGGAGAGGTGTCTGTTTAGGTCCTTTTCCCATTTTTTGATTAGGTTGTTCATTTTTCCGGTGCTGAGTTGTCTGAATTGCTTGTAGATTTTGGAGATTAATTCTTTGTCTGTTGTTTCATTTGCTATGATTTTCTCCCATTCTGTGGGCTGTCTGGTCAGCTTTTTTGTGATTTCTTTTGCTGTACAAAAGCTTTTAAGTTTCATTAGGTCCCACGTGTTCATTTTTCTTTTCAGTTCCGCTATTCTAGTAGGTGGGTCAGAGAAGATCTTGCTTTGATTGATGTCCTTGAGGGTTTTGCCTATATTCTCCTCTAAGAGTTTGATGGTTTCTGGTCTTACATTTAGGTCTTTAATCCATTTTGAGTTGATCTTTGTGCATGGTGTCAGGGAATGTTCCAACTTCATTTTTTTGCATGTAGCTGTCCAATTTTCCCAGCACCATTTGTTGAAGAGGCTGTCTTTGTTCCATTTTATATTTCTGCCTCCTTTGTCAAAAATAAGGTACCCATAGGTGTGTGGGTTTATCTCTGGGTTCTCAATCTTGTTCCATTGGTTGATATTTCTGTTTTTGTGCCAGTCCCATACTGTCTTGATGACTGTGGCTTTGTAGTAGAGTCTGAAGATGGGGAGGCTGATCCCTCCAGCTCTGTTTTTCTTCCTCAGGATTGCTTTGGCTATTTGAGGTCTTTTGTGTTTCCATATGAACTGATCTTGGTTTTTTCATCGTATAGAGAGCTGCAATGAACATTGGGGTACAGGTGCTTCTTTCAGTTTTGATTTCATCAGGGTATAAGCCTAAGAGTGGGACTGCTGGGTCGTATGGTGCTGTTTTAGTTTTTAAAAGAATCTCCAGACTGTCTTCCATAGCGGCTGTATCCATTTACATTCCCACCAGCAGTGCAAGAGTGTTCCTTTTCTCCACACCCTCTCCAGAATTTCTTATCTGTAGATTTCTTGATGATGGCCATTCTGACTGGTGTGGGGTGATATCTCATTGTAGTTTTGATTTCCATTTCTCTAATTATAAGTGAAGTTGAGCATCATTTCATGTGCTTTTGGGCCATCTGTATGTTGTCTTTGGAGAGGTGTCTGTTTAGGTCCTTTTCCCATTTTTTGATTAGGTTGTTCATTTTTCCGGTGCTGAGTTGTCTGAATTGCTTGTAGATTTTGGAGATTAATTCTTTGTCTGTTGTTTCATTTGCTATGATTTTCTCCCATTCTGTGGGCTGTCTGGTCAGCTTTTTTGTGATTTCTTTTGCTGTACAAAAGCTTTTAAGTTTCATTAGGTCCCACGTGTTCATTTTTCTTTTCAGTTCCGCTATTCTAGTAGGTGGGTCAGAGAAGATCTTGCTTTGATTGATGTCCTTGAGGGTTTTGCCTATATTCTCCTCTAAGAGTTTGATGGTTTCTGGTCTTACATTTAGGTCTTTAATCCATTTTGAGTTGATCTTTGTGCATGGTGTCAGGGAATGTTCCAACTTCATTTTTTTGCATGTAGCTGTCCAATTTTCCCAGCACCATTTGTTGAAGAGGCTGTCTTTGTTCCATTTTATATTTCTGCCTCCTTTGTCAAAAATAAGGTACCCATAGGTGTGTGGGTTTATCTCTGGGTTCTCAATCTTGTTCCATTGGTTGATATTTCTGTTTTTGTGCCAGTCCCATACTGTCTTGATGACTGTGGCTTTGTAGTAGAGTCTGAAGATGGGGAGGCTGATCCCTCCAGCTCTGTTTTTCTTCCTCAGGATTGCTTTGGCTATTTGAGGTCTTTTGTGTTTCCATATGAACTGTGTTATTCTTTGGTCTAGTTCTGTGAAGAATGTCATTGGAAGTTTGATAGGGATCGCATTGAATCTATAGATGATATTTGATAGTATGGTCATTTTCACAATATTGATTCTTCCGATCCAAGAACATGGAATATCTCTCCATCTGTTTAAGTCTTCTCTAATGTCTCTCATGAGTGTTTTGTAATTTTCTGTGTACAGTTCTTTTGTTTCTTTGGGTAGGTTTATTCCTAATACTTGATTCTTTTGGTTGCGATGGTGAAGGGGATTGCCTTTTTGATTTCGTTTTCTGATTTTTCATTGTGTATAGGAATGCCAGTGATTTCTGTATATTGATTTTGTATCCTGCGACTTTGCTGAATTCGTTGATTAGCTCTAGTAGCTTTGTAACCGTGTCTTTGGGATGTTCAACTCTAGTAGTTTTGTAATAGTGTCTTTGGGATGTTCTATGTATAATATCATGTCATCTGCAAATAGAGTTTGACTTCTTCCTTTCCAATCTGGATTCCTTTGATTTCTTTCTCTTCTCTTAATGCTGTTGCTAGAACTTCCAGGACTATGTTGAATAAGAGTGGTGAAAGTGGACACACTTGTCTTGTTCCTGATCTTAGAGGAAATGCTTTCAGTTTTTCACCGTTGAGGATAATGTTCGCTGTGGGCTTCTCATAGATGGCTTTCACTATGTTGAGATAGGTTCCTTCTGTGCCCATTTTTCGAAGAGTTTTTATCATAAATGGGTGTTGGATTTTGTCAAAGGCTTTATCTGCATCTATTGAGATGATCATGTGATTTTTGTCTCTCAATTTGTTGATATGGTGTATCACATTGATTGATTTGTGGATATTGAAGAACCCTTGCATGCCTGGGATGAACCCAGCTTGATCATGATGTATGAGCTTTTTGATGTGTTGTTGAATTCTGTTTGCTACGATTTTGTTGAGGATTTTGGCGTCTAGGTTCATCAGTGAAATTGGCCTATTATTTTCTTTTTTTGTGTTGTCTTTGCCTGGCTTTGTTATCAAGGTGATGGTGGCCTCATAGAATGCGTTTGGAAGTGTTCCTTCCTGTGCAATTTTTCGAAAGAGTTTTAGAAGGACAGGCATTAGCTCTTCTTTAAATGTTTGGTAGAATTCGACTGTGAAACCATCTGGCCCTGGGCTTTTATTTTTGGGTAGATTTTTGATCACAAGGTCAATATCTGAGCTTGTGATTGGGTTGTTCAAAGTTTCTGTTTCTTCCTGGTTCAGTCTTCGAAGATTAATCTTCCCCAAGAAACTGTCCATTTCTTCCAGGTTGTCCAGTTTGTTGCCGTAGAGTTGTTCATAATAGTCTCTTAGAATCCTTTGGATTTCTGCATTATCTGTTGTAATCGCTCCTTTTTCATTTTTGATTTTGGTGATCTGGTTCTTCTCTCTCTTTTTCTTGATGAGTCTGGCCAGTGGTGTGTCAATTTTATTGACCTTTTCGAAGAACCAGCTTTTTGTTTTATTTATCTTTACTATTGTTTCTTTTTCATTTATTTCTGCTCTGATCTTTATGATTTCCCTTCTTCTGCTGACTTTGGGGTGTTTTTGTTCTTCTTTCTCCAGTTGTTTTAAGCGTAAGGTTAGGTCGTCTGTTTGAGATTTTCCTAGTTTCTTGAGGGAGGATTGAATTGCTATAAACTTCCCTCTTAGGACTGCTTTTGCAGTATCCCATAGGTTTTGCACTGTCGTGTGTTCATTGTCATTTTCTTCTAGGAATTGTTTTATTTCTCCTTTGATTTGTTCGGTATTCGGTTTGTTTTTTAGGTGTATGTTGTTTAATCTCCATGTGTTTATGTTTTTAGCGTTTTTTTCCTGTAGTTGATCTCTAGTCTCCTTGCATTGTGGTCCGAGAAGATGGTTGATATAATTTCAGTTTTCTTGAATTGACTAAGGTTTGATTTGTGGCCCAAGATGTGGTCTGTCCTGGAGAATGTTCCGTGAGCACTTGAGAAGAAAGTGTATTCTTCTGCTTTAGGATGGAAAGTCCTAAAGATATCAATGAGGTACATTTCAGTTCTTACTGTGTCTTTATTTTTTCTTTGCTAGTTTTTCAAGTGGCCTTTTTTCTTTTGTGTTGTCTTTGCCTGGCTTTGTTATCAAGGTGATGGTGGCCTCATAGAATGCGTTTGGAAGTGTTCCTTCCTGTGCAATTTTTCGAAAGAGTTTTAGAAGGACAGGCATTAGCTCTTCTTTAAATGTTTGGTAGAATTCGACTGTGAAACCATCTGGCCCTGGGCTTTTATTTTTGGGTAGATTTTTGATCACAAGGTCAATATCTGAGCTTGTGATTGGGTTGTTCAAAGTTTCTGTTTCTTCCTGGTTCAGTCTTCGAAGATTAATCTTCCCCAAGAAACTGTCCATTTCTTCCAGGTTGTCCAGTTTGTTGCCGTAGAGTTGTTCATAATAGTCTCTTAGAATCCTTTGGATTTCTGCATTATCTGTTGTAATCGCTCCTTTTTCATTTTTGATTTTGGTGATCTGGTTCTTCTCTCTCTTTTTCTTGATGAGTCTGGCCAGTGGTGTGTCAATTTTATTGACCTTTTCGAAGAACCAGCTTTTTGTTTTATTTATCTTTACTATTGTTTCTTTTTCATTTATTTCTGCTCTGATCTTTATGATTTCCCTTCTTCTGCTGACTTTGGGGTGTTTTTGTTCTTCTTTCTCCAGTTGTTTTAAGCGTAAGGTTAGGTCGTCTGTTTGAGATTTTCCTAGTTTCTTGAGGGAGGATTGAATTGCTATAAACTTCCCTCTTAGGACTGCTTTTGCAGTATCCCATAGGTTTTGCACTGTCGTGTGTTCATTGTCATTTTCTTCTAGGAATTGTTTTATTTCTCCTTTGATTTGTTCGGTATTCGGTTTGTTTTTTAGGTGTATGTTGTTTAATCTCCATGTGTTTATGTTTTTAGCGTTTTTTTCCTGTAGTTGATCTCTAGTCTCCTTGCATTGTGGTCCGAGAAGATGGTTGATATAATTTCAGTTTTCTTGAATTGACTAAGGTTTGATTTGTGGCCCAAGATGTGGTCTGTCCTGGAGAATGTTCCGTGAGCACTTGAGAAGAAAGTGTATTCTTCTGCTTTAGGATGGAAAGTCCTAAAGATATCAATGAGGTACATTTCTTCTAGTGTGGCATTTAAGGCTTGTGTTTCTTTATTAATTTTCTGTTTGGATGATCTATCCATTGGTGTGAGAGGAGTGTTAAAGTCTCCTACTATGATTGTGTTAGTGTCGATGTCTTCTTCTATGTCTGAAAGTGTTTGTCTTATGTATTGGGGTGTTCCTGTGTTGGGTGCATAGATATTTGTGATTGTTATGTCTTCTTCTTGGATTGATCCTTTGATCATTATGTAGCGTCCTGCCTTGTCTCTTCGAATCTTCTTTATTTTGAGGTCTATTTTGTCTGATATGAGGATTGCTACTCCAGCTTTCTTTTGATTTCCATTTGCATGGAATATCTTTTTCCAGCCTCTCACTTTCAGTCTATGAGTGTCTCTAGGTCTGAAGTGGGTTTCCTGGAGGCAGCATATATATGGGTTGTGTTTTTGAATCCATTCAGCCAGTCTGTGTCTTTTGGTTGGGGCATTTAGTCCATTGACATTCAAAGTAATTATTGATACAAATGATCCTATTGTCATCTTCTTAGATGTTATGATGGGTTTGTTTCATGGATCTTCTCCTTTTATACTTGTTGTCTATATAAGTCCCTTTAACACTTGTTGTAAGGCTGGTTTGGTGTGACTAAATTCTTTTAATTTTTGCTTGTCTGTAAAGCTTTTGATTTCTCCATCCATTTTGAAGGAGATCCTTGCAGGGTAGAGGATTCTTGGTTGCGGATTATTCTCTTTTAGCCGTTTAAATGTGTCCTGCTATTCCCTTCTGGCCTGCAGGGTTTCTTTTGAAAGATCAGTTGTTAAATGTATGGGCTTTCCCTTGTATGTCACTAGTTGCTTTTCCCTTGCTGCTTTGAGAATTCTGTCTTTGTGTTTAATTTGTGTTAACTTCATTAATAGGTGTCTTGGTGTGTTTCTTCTTGGATTGACTCTGTAGGGTACTCTTTGCGCTTCTTGGACTTGATTGACTATTTCTTTTCCCATGTTGGGGAAATTTTCAACTAGAATCTCTTCAAAAATTTTCTCATAGCCTTTCTTTTTATCTTCTTCTGAAACCCCTATAATTCGAATGTTGGTGTGTTTGATATTATCCCAGAGGTCTCTGAGGCTATCCTCTGCTCTTTTCATTCCTTGAGCTACATTCTGTTTTTCAGCAGTTACTTCCTCCATTCTATCTTCCAACTCACTTATCCGGTCTTTTGTCTCCGACATTCTGCTCTTGATTCCTTCTATAGTGTTTTTCAGTTCGACAATTGAGTTGTTTGTCTCTGTTACTTTTTCTGTAAGTTCTTGTATTTCTTTATTCAGTGTGTTAGTTGTGTCTTGCAATTTCTCTGATATTCTGTTTTCAGAGTCTTTGATCATCTTTACTATCTGTCCCGACCCGCGGGCTTCGTCAACGCAGACCTAGGATTCGTCAACGCAGGCCCTAAAGAGGGGAAGTGGGAATTGAGAGGACAAGAGACACGAGAAATGCAGACAAGACAGGCGTCTGATCAAGTCTCGTTTTATTGCAAAAACAAGGGGGTATTTATGCTACACAGAAACAGGAAGGAGCTACTCATAAGCCAATCGTGTAAAAGGTCAGATGCACACGCGCTTCCGGCCCCATAGGAATGCAAGGGAAGCATGCACTGATCACGAGCACGGAAACTAGGAACCACCTATCAGAGCAATATGCATACACCTTAAACCACACCCCGCTACATCCACCAAGCGCCATTTTTGTGCAAACATGACGATGCTCCTAAACTGGAAGCTGCAAAGTGCAACCAGGGCTCATGCATGAAAGGCTCCGCTAGGCGCCATCCCAAGCGGATTGAATTATACACATAAATATATACATCTGTAACATAACCCAAGCATTCCAACCAAAAATACAGTACATTAGCACGGCGAATAAAGAAAACCAAGAATGATATCCACCAGTTAATAAGCAAACTAAGTAGAGCACCAATTGGAGAATAATGTTAGAGCAGGGTCCCCACTGGGGATAAGGCAATGAGGACAGAACAGACTAAGAAATATGGTGAGAAAAGGAAAAGATAAAGGAGGATAGAAGAGAAATATCTTCTTGGATTGACTCTGTAGGGTACTCTTTGCGCTTCTTGGACTTGATTGACTATTTCTTTTCCCATGTTGGGGAAATTTTCAACTAGAATCTCTTCAAAAATTTTCTCATAGCCTTTCTTTTTATCTTCTTCTGAAACCCCTATAATTCGAATGTTGGTGTGTTTGATATTATCCCAGAGGTCTCTGAGGCTATCCTCTGCTCTTTTCATTCCTTGAGCTACATTCTGTTTTTCAGCAGTTACTTCCTCCATTCTATCTTCCAACTCACTTATCCGGTCTTTTGTCTCCGACATTCTGCTCTTGATTCCTTCTATAGTGTTTTTCAGTTCGACAATTGAGTTGTTTGTCTCTGTTACTTTTTCTGTAAGTTCTTGTATTTCTTTATTCAGTGTGTTAGTTGTGTCTTGCAATTTCTCTGATATTCTGTTTTCAGAGTCTTTGATCATCTTTACTATCTGTCCCGACCCGCGGGCTTCGTCAACGCAGACCTAGGATTCGTCAACGCAGGCCCTAAAGAGGGGAAGTGGGAATTGAGAGGACAAGAGACACGAGAAATGCAGACAAGACAGGCGTCTGATCAAGTCTCGTTTTATTGCAAAAACAAGGGGGTATTTATGCTACACAGAAACAGGAAGGAGCTACTCATAAGCCAATCGTGTAAAAGGTCAGATGCACACGCGCTTCCGGCCCCATAGGAATGCAAGGGAAGCATGCACTGATCACGAGCACGGAAACTAGGAACCACCTATCAGAGCAATATGCATACACCTTAAACCACACCCCGCTACATCCACCAAGCGCCATTTTTGTGCAAACATGACGATGCTCCTAAACTGGAAGCTGCAAAGTGCAACCAGGGCTCATGCATGAAAGGCTCCGCTAGGCGCCATCCCAAGCGGATTGAATTATACACATAAATATATACATCTGTAACATAACCCAAGCATTCCAACCAAAAATACAGTACATTAGCACGGCGAATAAAGAAAACCAAGAATGATATCCACCAGTTAATAAGCAAACTAAGTAGAGCACCAATTGGAGAATAATGTTAGAGCAGGGTCCCCACTGGGGATAAGGCAATGAGGACAGAACAGACTAAGAAATATGGTGAGAAAAGGGAAAAAGATAAAGGGAGGATAGAAGAGAAATATAGAATAATATTGCAAAGTTAAATATAGGGAGATAAAGATTTGTATGTATTAGAGTTTAATGCTATAGGAATGGAGTATCAGAGAAAGCAAAGAAATATAGGGGAAGTAATAGTACAAATGAAAAAGTTTTTTTAAAATTAAAACAGAGATAAGTATATAGAAAAATATAGAAAAACAAAGCAAAATAATAAAACAACAAAACCCCCACAGAACCTTAAAAGGTCAATGGGGAACCAGAAGTTTATACCAAAATGAAATCTGTGGTTTAAAAGGAAAAAAAAAAAAAAATATGTAAACTTGAATATATTCAGTCTTACTGATAAGATTAGTAGCTTCAATAGAATTCAGTGGAGGAAATAAACACATCCACTCTCACACACCCCAAAAGAAAAAAAATCCAGTGGGGGGTGCACTGAGTGGGTTCGGAAAAAAGGGAAAACAAAATTGAAACAAAACAATATGATACAAAAAAGAAAAAGCAATAAAAATGAATAAGGAATAAAATGAAAATTTAAAAATCCAGCAGTAACTCCAGCTTCAGACAAAATGTGAAAATAGTGTTTATGTTCTTCTGTCTCTTGCTGACTATTCAGGAATTATCAGTCTTTTTCTTGCCTCTGGCAGTGGTTGGATCTGAAGACCACTTTGACTGCTTGTTTGTTTCGCCTATTCCAGAACTGAAAGGCCCGCCCAGGCTGGCCCTGGGAGTTTCTTAATCCAAATCCTTTTCTTGTTGGGTGCAAACATGACGATGCTCCTAAACTGGAAGCTGCAAAGTGCAACCAGGGCTCATGCATGAAAGGCTCCGCTAGGCGCCATCCCAAGCGGATTGAATTATACACATAAATATATACATCTGTAACATAACCCAAGCATTCCAACCAAAAATACAGTACATTAGCACGGCGAATAAAGAAAACCAAGAATGATATCCACCAGTTAATAAGCAAACTAAGTAGAGCACCAATTGGAGAATAATGTTAGAGCAGGGTCCCCACTGGGGATAAGGCAATGAGGACAGAACAGACTAAGAAATATGGTGAGAAAAGGGAAAAAGATAAAGGGAGGATAGAAGAGAAATATAGAATAATATTGCAAAGTTAAATATAGGGAGATAAAGATTTGTATGTATTAGAGTTTAATGCTATAGGAATGGAGTATCAGAGAAAGCAAAGAAATATAGGGGAAGTAATAGTACAAATGAAAAAGTTTTTTTAAAATTAAAACAGAGATAAGTATATAGAAAAATATAGAAAAACAAAGCAAAAATAATAAAAACAAACAAAACCCCCACAGAACCTTAAAAGGTCAATGGGGAACCAGAAGTTTATACCAAAATGAAATCTGTGGTTTAAAAGGAAAAAAAAAAAAAAATATGTAAACTTGAATATATTCAGTCTTACTGATAAGATTAGTAGCTTCAATAGAATTCAGTGGAGGAAATAAACACATCCACTCTCACACACCCCAAAAGAAAAAAAATCCAGTGGGGGGTGCACTGAGTGGGTTCGGAAAAAAGGGAAAACAAAATTGAAACAAAACAATATGATACAAAAAAGAAAAAGCAATAAAAATGAATAAGGAATAAAATGAAAATTTAAAAATCCAGCAGTAACTCCAGCTTCAGACAAAATGTGAAAATAGTGTTTATGTTCTTCTGTCTCTTGCTGACTATTCAGGAATTATCAGTCTTTTTCTTGCCTCTGGCAGTGGTTGGATCTGAAGACCACTTTGACTGCTTGTTTGTTTCGGCCTATTCCAGAACTGAAAGGCCCGCCCAGGCTGGCCCTGGGAGTTTCTTAATCCAAATCCCTTTTCTTGTTGGGTGCAGCTAAATTCCCTCCCTGTAGCTTGACCAGCAGCCAAACTACAGCAGGGAAAATGGCGTCTGTCTCACAAAGGATTTATTCCCACACGCTCTATGGGGAGCACTTCCGCAGTGACCCCGACCCCGCTGCAGGCCACCGTCGACTCCTGCCACTGTGGGAGACGTCAGATTACTCAGAGGTGAGTCTGGCTCAGTCTTATGCAGGATCGCTATTCACCTGGATCACGGTGCGCACAAGAGTTTCCAGCCCTCTTTGGGGGCTCTGTGATCAGGTTAATGGTAACCTCCTCCAAAGGAAACTGAGTGCCATCCTTCCGAGGACTGCTCAAGGGCACTAGTAGCTCAAGGGGGCACTTGGACCCTCCAAAGCGGGTCTGGCTCAGTCCCTTGTGGGCGTCACCGCTCCTTTCGCAGGTCTTGATCTGCAACAGGCTTTGCCCCATTGACCCGCCCAGCCTCTCTGGTGGGTATGAGGTTTGACTTTTAAAAGTGCGATTGCACCCTTCCTACTGTCTTGAGGTGGCTTCTCCTTTGTTCTTCGATGTGGGGTATCCTCTCTGTGATCAGATCCAACCTCTTCCTGTTGATGTCGCTTTTCAGGAACTCGTTGCAATTCAGGCGATTTTGCAGGAGAGATGAGTGCATGTCCTTCCGTAGCGTTGCAGCGCGGCGGCTCGGTCCAACGCAGCTTCTCGGTCCGATGCGGCTTCTCGGTCCGACGTGGCTTCTCTATTTGGCTTCTTATATTGACTTTTTAGGTGGCTTTAAGAAAATTATTGCATCTCTTTTTGCCGGTTTCCTAACCTTATAGGTGATGATAATGTTATTGTTTTGGGAAGAGTAAGATCCATTATAACTTTTTTTTTTTTAATTTTATTTGTTTATCTTTTGGGATGGGGAGGGAGGGGGATAGGCGGACCACTTCTCTTGGTCTTTCATTTCTCTGTTTTCATCCGCTTTTGTTCTTTGGTTCCTGTGGGCCTCCCATCGCGGTGGCCTCCGTCGTCGCAGACTGCTTGTTTGTTTCGCCTATTCCAGAACTGAAAGGCCCGCCCAGGCTGGCCCTGGGAGTTTCTTAATCCAAATCCCTTTTCTTGTTGGGTGCAGCTAAATTCCCTCCCTGTAGCTTGACCAGCAGCCAAACTACAGCAGGGAAAATGGCGTCTGTCTCACAAAGGATTTATTCCCACACGCTCTATGGGGAGCACTTCCGCAGTGACCCCGACCCCGCTGCAGGCCACCGTCGACTCCTGCCACTGTGGGAGACGTCAGATTACTCAGAGGTGAGTCTGGCTCAGTCTTATGCAGGATCGCTATTCACCTGGATCACGGTGCGCACAAGAGTTTCCAGCCCTCTTTGGGGGCTCTGTGATCAGGTTAATGGTAACCTCCTCCAAAGGAAACTGAGTGCCATCCTTCCGAGGACTGCTCAAGGGCACTAGTAGCTCAAGGGGGCACTTGGACCCTCCAAAGCGGGTCTGGCTCAGTCCCTTGTGGGCGTCACCGCTCCTTTCGCAGGTCTTGATCTGCAACAGGCTTTGCCCCATTGACCCGCCCAGCCTCTCTGGTGGGTATGAGGTTTGACTTTTAAAAGTGCGATTGCACCCTTCCTACTGTCTTGAGGTGGCTTCTCCTTTGTTCTTCGATGTGGGGTATCCTTTTGTGATCAGATCCAACCTCTTCCTGTTGATGTCGCTTTTCAGGAACTCGTTGCAATTCAGGCGATTTTGCAGGAGAGATGAGTGCATGTCCTTCCGTAGCGTTGCAGCGCGGCGGCTCGGTCCAACGCAGCTTCTCGGTCCGATGCGGCTTCTCGGTCCGACGTGGCTTCTCTATTTGGCTTCTTATATTGACTTTTTAGGTGGCTTTAAGAAAATTATTGCATCTCTTTTTGCCGGTTTCCTAACCTTATAGGTGATGATAATGTTATTGTTTTGGGAAGAGTAAGATCCATTATAACTTTTTTTTTTTTAATTTTATTTGTTTATCTTTTGGGATGGGGAGGGAGGGGGATAGGCGGACCACTTCTCTTGGTCTTTCATTTCTCTGTTTTCATCCGCTTTTGTTCTTTGGTTCCTGTGGGCCTCCCATCGCGGTGGCCTCCGTCGTCGCAGAGGACGGGCTCTGGGCGCATGCGCGCCAGAGGTCTGGCTCGGTAATTGGACGCATCGGTCCAGTCACTCTGCAGCACGTGGGATCTTCCCAGGCCAGGGATCAAACCGGTGCCCTTTGCACTGCAAGGCGGTGTCCTTACCCACTGGACCACCAGGGGAAGCCCCCATTATAACTTCTGTTGAGAATAAGAAAGGTATAGCTAAAAAAAACAACAAAGGGGGCTTCCCTGATGGCCCAGTGGCTAAGACTCTGAGCGCCCAAGGCAGGGGGCCCATGTTCAATCCCTGGTCAGAGAACTAAGATCCCACATGCCACAACTAAGACCCAGTGCAGCTAAATAAATAAATATTTTAAAAAGAGAGAAAAAGAAACAACAAAGACTACATGTCCTGACTTTGGTCCTTTGCAGAAGACACAGTATTACCCCATAAGTAGGGATAGAGATTTAAATAGATGTAGTTTTTATTTGTCAATTAAAATAGTTTTAGTGCCCAAAAAAGCTCCCAAATGCTGTGATGTGTTAATTGCTTTTTAAAAGAATTAGCATACTATAGTTTCCTTATGTGTATAATGAAAATTGTATGGCATACAGTAGATCACTGTAATATTAAAAGAGTTCTGAAATAGACATACACATATAGTCATCTAAGTATATCAGTGATATCAAGGCAATTAACACAGGTAAGAATATAGTCTTTTCAATGAATAGTATTGGAACAACTGTAAAATAGGAAATGGACTTTGACCCTTACATTATGCTTAAGACTGGCAAAGCTTTCAGACACAGGACACTTAAGTGACTAACCACAATTAAAAGAAAACATGGATAAATCAGACTTCATGAAAATTAAAAACTTCTGTCATTCAAGAAGTGCTGTTAAGAAAATGAAAAGGTACATACTATCAACTGTGAAGTGTCTGCAATTTCACCCTTTTTGTAGGCTAACAAATTAACCTGCCATAGTGTCATGAAGGTAATAGAAAATATAAGATTCCTGGTTAGACATAAAGGACAGTTTATTACTCGTCAGTAGAAAACAGGTGAAGGTAAGAAATTATTTTCAATCACCAGTCTCCCATCGCGGTGGCCTCCGTCGTCGCAGAGGACGGGCTCTGGGCGCATGCGAGCCAGAGGTCTGGCTCGGTAATTGGACGCATCGGTCCAGTCACTCTGCAGCACGTGGGATCTTCCCAGGCCAGGGATCAAACCGGTGCCCTTTGCACTGCAAGGCGGTGTCCTTACCCACTGGACCACCAGGGGAAGCCCCCATTATAACTTCTGTTGAGAATAAGAAAGGTATAGCTAAAAAAAACAACAAAGGGGGCTTCCCTGATGGCCCAGTGGCTAAGACTCTGAGCGCCCAAGGCAGGGGGCCCATGTTCAATCCCTGGTCAGAGAACTAAGATCCCACATGCCACAACTAAGACCCAGTGCAGCTAAATAAATAAATATTTTAAAAAGAGAGAAAAAGAAACAACAAAGACTACATGTCCTGACTTTGGTCCTTTGCAGAAGACACAGTATTACCCCATAAGTAGGGATAGAGATTTAAATAGATGTAGTTTTTATTTGTCAATTAAAATAGTTTTAGTGCCCAAAAAAGCTCCCAAATGCTGTGATGTGTTAATTGCTTTTTAAAAGAATTAGCATACTATAGTTTCCTTATGTGTATAATGAAAATTGTATGGCATACAGTAGATCACTGTAATATTAAAAGAGTTCTGAAATAGACATACACATATAGTCATCTAAGTATATCAGTGATATCAAGGCAATTAACACAGGTAAGAATATAGTCTTTTCAATGAATAGTATTGGAACAACTGTAAAATAGGAAATGGACTTTGACCCTTACATTATGCTTAAGACTGGCAAAGCTTTCAGACACAGGACACTTAAGTGACTAACCACAATTAAAAGAAAACATGGATAAATCAGACTTCATGAAAATTAAAAACTTCTGTCATTCAAGAAGTGCTGTTAAGAAAATGAAAAGGTACATACTATCAACTGTGAAGTGTCTGCAATTTCACCCTTTTTGTAGGCTAACAAATTAACCTGCCATAGTGTCATGAAGGTAATAGAAAATATAAGATTCCTGGTTAGACATAAAGGACAGTTTATTACTCGTAACAACAGTACTAGCCAAAATATCAGTAGTTTTTGTGCCTGTTCTCCAAGCCTCTGGCATAGCAGGATGCCTTAGCAATGGCACAGCTTTCACCTTGGCTTCTGTGGCAGTTGGATCACCAGTCTGGGCACCCTGGCCAGAGATGAAGCTGATCTGAATGTCTTCCACCACCATGGTCCAGCTCTTGGAAACACATGAACTACAGCATGCCAGGCTTTCCTGTCCTTTACTCTCTCCCTGAGTTTGCTCAGAGTCATGATTCATGTCCCTTGAATCAATGATGCCATCCAGCCGTATCATCTCTGTTGCCCCCTTTTCTTCCTGCCCTCAATCTTTCCCAGCATCAGGGTCTTTTCCAGTGAGTCTACTCTTCACATCAGGTAGCCAAAGTATTGGAGCTTCAACTTCAGCACTAGTCCTTCCAATGAATATTCAGGGTTGATTTCCTTTAGGGTGGACTAATTTGATCTCCTTGCTATCCAAGGGACACTCAAGAGTCTTCTTCAGTACCATGGTTCAAAAGCATCAGTTCTTTGGCATTCAGCTTTCTTTATGATGCACCATGGTAGACACTGTAATTGGTCAGTTGGAATAATCAGGAACACGTTCCATACTACCATTTTCAATTAGATGGTTCTGATTGTAGGGATAACTTCCTCATGAAGAACATGAACTACAAGTCAGTTACCTCATTTTGGAGAGATTTTCTCAGTACTCTGAAGTCTACATAACCTACTGGTGGTATTTCCTTAAACACTTGAATGTCCCATAGGACTCCGCCCAGGGTGCGGGTCATTATATTTTCAGGAATAAAAATAATAATAATGAAAATAATGGCTGGCTTCCACACAAAAAGAATAGTGCTAAGGTGCAAGTACATGATGACCCTTGAGAGTTTATTTACAATTGTTAGGGCAGTGGGAATATATCATTGGATACATGTAAAACTTTTATGAGTCCATGGACAAACAAGTTAACACTGCTTCCTACACTGCCTCCTGGCTGGACCAGCTCAGTTTTGTATGTATTTATTTATTTATTTGGCTGTGCTGGGTCTTAGTTGTGGTATATTGGGTCTTTTCTTAGTTGTAACCTGGTTAGACATAAAGGACAGTTTATTACTCGTAACAACAGTACTAGCCAAAATATCAGTAGTTTTTGTGCCTGTTCTCCAACCCCATAGCAGGATGCCTTAGCAATGGCACAGCTTTCACCTTGGCTTCTGTGGCAGTTGGATCACCAGTCTGGGCACCCTGGCCAGAGATGAAGCTGATCTGAATGTCTTCCACCACCATGGTCCAGCTCTTGGAAACACATGAACTACAGCATGCCAGGCTTTCCTGTCCTTTACTCTCTCCTGAGTTTGCTCAGAGTCATGATTCATGTCCCTTGAATCAATGATGCCATCCAGCCGTATCATCTCTGTTGCCCCCTTTTCTTCCTGCCCTCAATCTTTCCCAGCATCAGGGTCTTTTCCAGTGAGTCTACTCTTCACATCAGGTAGCCAAAGTATTGGAGCTTCAACTTCAGCACTAGTCCTTCCAATGAATATTCAGGGTTGATTTCCTTTAGGGTGGACTAATTTGATCTCCTTGCTATCCAAGGGACACTCAAGAGTCTTCTTCAGTACCATGGTTCAAAAGCATCAGTTCTTTGGCATTCAGCTTTCTTTATGATGCACCATGGTAGACACTGTAATTGGTCAGTTGGAATAATCAGGAACACGTTCCATACTACCATTTTCAATTAGATGGTTCTGATTGTAGGGATAACTTCCTCATGAAGAACATGAACTACAAGTCAGTTACCTCATTTTGGAGAGATTTTCTCAGTACTCTGAAGTCTACATAACCTACTGGTGGTATTTCCTTAAACACTTGAATGTCCCATAGGACTCCGCCCAGGGTGCGGGTCATTATATTTTCAGGAATAAAAATAATAATAATGAAAATAATGGCTGGCTTCCACACAAAAAGAATAGTGCTAAGGTGCAAGTACATGATGACCCTTGAGAGTTTATTTACAATTGTTAGGGCAGTGGGAATATATCATTGGATACATGTAAAACTTTTATGAGTCCATGGACAAACAAGTTAACACTGCTTCCTACACTGCCTCCTGGCTGGACCAGCTCAGTTTTGTATGTATTTATTTATTTATTTGGCTGTGCTGGGTCTTAGTTGTGGTATATTGGGTCTTTTCTTAGTTGTAACATGTGAACTTCTAGGACATATGGTATCTAGATCTCTGACTAGCAATCCTACCTGGGCCGCCTGCATTGGGAGCACAGAGTCTTAGCCACTGGACAACCAGGGAAGTCCCTGGCCAGTCCAGGTAGATAATGGGGTCTAGTCCTTGTTTTGTTGAGCAGCTAGCTACCTCAAGGTAGTCAGCCCAACCTGTCCTGTGGCTCAGTCCCACCAAAATTATTAACACTCTTCTCTTTCCCTTGTCTCTCAGAATCTAAGCTGTTTCTTTCCAGATTTTGAGATTGTTGTTCTGCTTCCAGTGCCACAGGACTGGGGTATCTCATTCTACTAGCTATAGCTATACCATTTTTTTTTCACCCCTGACCTTGTGCCAAGACTTTTCTTCCTGGAAGAGTCAAGTACAAGAGGCAAAAGTAATTTTACACAACTACAGAGTTCCATTAGATCCCCTACTTTGCACTGAATTGATGACAAGTATGTTCAGTGAAGTGATCATGATCTAAGACCACATGACTCTGACAGGAGAGTCTGGGTATCTGGACTAGGGTTGAGGTTGAAGCCCTTATGCCCCTTTCTGGCTGGACTGCCACCCAGAAGGTACACCAGCCACACTGGCCTCAGGTTGTCAAAAGCGAAGGAGACATCATGCCAGAATCTCCTAAATTTAAACCTCTGTAACCTGTCTCTCCTTTCATCCCTAATTGTTATTATTACCCAGAAAGAGGCTCTAAAAGTAGGATTCCTTTCTGGGAGAGGTGACATTTAGTGACCAAACTGCCTTACTAAGGTGTAAAGACCAGAAGGAGGTGAGGGAGATGGAGGCAGAAATATTTTTAATCAATTTTTGAATTCCATCAGATACTTTACCTCTTAGCCCGCTGTTGAATGGCTTTTTCAATAAAAGGCATACTGTTGGCAGAGTGCAGACAGTCTGGAAAGCTGGAAATGAGACCAAGATCACCTTCAAGAGCCATAATAATGTGGCTGATCACATGAAAATGGCAACACAACTAGGAAAAGTGTCAGCGTGGAGAGGCACCCCCAATTTTACACTCTGAATGCTAGGACATATGGTATCTAGATCTCTGACTAGCAATCCTACCTGGGCCGCCTGCATTGGGAGCACAGAGTCTTAGCCACTGGACAACCAGGGAAGTCCCTGGCCAGTCCAGGTAGATAATGGGGTCTAGTCCTTGTTTTGTTGAGCAGCTAGCTACCTCAAGGTAGTCAGCCCAACCTGTCCTGTGGCTCAGTCCCACCAAAATTATTAACACTCTTCTCTTTCCCTTGTCTCTCAGAATCTAAGCTGTTTCTTTCCAGATTTTGAGATTGTTGTTCTGCTTCCAGTGCCACAGGACTGGGGTATCTCATTCTACTAGCTATAGCTATACCATTTTTTTTTCACCCCTGACCTTGTGCCAAGACTTTTCTTCCTGGAAGAGTCAAGTACAAGAGGCAAAAGTAATTTTACACAACTACAGAGTTCCATTAGATCCCCTACTTTGCACTGAATTGATGACAAGTATGTTCAGTGAAGTGATCATGATCTAAGACCACATGACTCTGACAGGAGAGTCTGGGTATCTGGACTAGGGTTGAGGTTGAAGCCCTTATGCCCCTTTCTGGCTGGACTGCCACCCAGAAGGTACACCAGCCACACTGGCCTCAGGTTGTCAAAAGCGAAGGAGACATCATGCCAGAATCTCCTAAATTTAAACCTCTGTAACCTGTCTCTCCTTTCATCCCTAATTGTTATTATTACCCAGAAAGAGGCTCTAAAAGTAGGATTCCTTTCTGGGAGAGGTGACATTTAGTGACCAAACTGCCTTACTAAGGTGTAAAGACCAGAAGGAGGTGAGGGAGATGGAGGCAGAAATATTTTTAATCAATTTTTGAATTCCATCAGATACTTTACCTCTTAGCCCGCTGTTGAATGGCTTTTTCAATAAAAGGCATACTGTTGGCAGAGTGCAGACAGTCTGGAAAGCTGGAAATGAGACCAAGATCACCTTCAAGAGCCATAATAATGTGGCTGATCACATGAAAATGGCAACACAACTAGGAAAAGTGTCAGCGGTGGAGAGGCACCCCCCAATTTTACACTCTGAATGCAGTGACATCTGTTTTGTTTTTTCATAGCTGGTACTGAGGTTGGAATCATCAGGTCTCTGATTGGCCAAGCCATCAGTGAACAAGGCCCAGGCCTTGAAGAGAACCTTCGTGATTCGAGGACCCTGCTGAGCTAGCATCTTTGCTTCAGATGGTGAAATAGAGAGGATAGCTGCCACTTTTTCATGTAGCAGTCAGGTGCCATGGGAAAAGACCAGCCGGGTTCTTGAACATATCATTTCCGTCTCATGAGCAAAGCTTGTTAGGCCTTTTTCAACTTATGACTCACTCCAAAATGGGGTATTAGACCGGAGAGTCACAAAGCTTCCTTAAACCAGGCATTCTTTTTCAAAGTAGTTCAATAGTAAGCTAATAGCTGCTTTTCAAAAAGGATGTGCTTACCTGATAGCCAGTAAGTCCAAAACCCAAAAGATGCCTCCAGATCCAGCCTGTTTTCCTTTGTCATGCGCTCCACTTGACAGAATCATTAGTCATAGAGACTTACAGCTCAAAAAAGTTACAAAAAGGTGAGACTTCAAAAGCAGAGTGAATGCCAGCAGCTTGCTAGACAGGTACAAATGCTGCCTTGTTGATTTGAGTCCCTTCAAAGTACACTGAGAAGTGATTTAATCCATATAAAGTACTAGGTAGAATGCTAAAATGAGACACATATTGTCTCCGATACTCAAAGATTTGAGTAGGGTGCTTTCATTTTTGAGTTGGACAAACCAATGGCAACATGAGTTTGAGGTGACCCATGATCTGTATCAGGTGATATGGTCCTCATGAATAACACCATCTATTTCATCTTTTTTTAAATTTGGCTGTGCTAGGTCTGAGTTGTGGCACATAGACTCTTTTATCTTCGTCGTGGCATTCAGGATCTTTAGTTGAACATTGTGGGGTCACGGATCGAACCCAGGCCATTTGTGTTGGGAGCAGAGTCTTAGCCACAGCACTGTGGCCACAGTGCTTTCTAGCTGAGGTCATGGGGTGTCCACTGGCTGGCTCGGGCTTACACAGCAGTGACCTTCTTTGTGGCATCCATCTTAATTCAGAACAATTGCTCTCCCATCACTAATCTCTTAATTCTCACTCAGTTTCTGCATAAAGGCTGGGAACTTGTCCAGGGTAATAGGCAGATTCCAAAAATTTACCTAGATTTCTTTGGGTTAATTTCTCATTCTCTAGTTCGTCCCTTACACATTCTAAACCCAGTCTGAAGTAGTAAGACACTGATTACTAATCAAGGCCTCATTCTTGGTTTCTTACAAGAGTTTATCTGTTTCTGGTAGATCTCTCTGAAAGTTTAAAAGTAGCCATGTGTTGTGTTGTATGTGTGATTAGTTGCTCAGTTTTGTCCAACTCTTTGCAACTCCATGGATTGTAGCCCACCAGGCTCCTATCCACCATGGGATTCTCCAGGCAATAATACTGTAGTGGGTTACCATTCCCTTCTCCAGGGGATCTTCCCAACTCAGGGACAAAAGCCAGGTTTCCTTCATTGTAGGCAAATTCTTTACCATCTGAGCCACCATGGAAACCCAAAGTAGCCATGACCTACTTCCAAAATCTCTGAGACCTTTTACTGTCATTTTCAAATAGACTTGGTCAACAAGATAGACCATAGGAAAGAGAGCCCAATTGATTCCATTTGTCTTTAAGAGCAGTGGTCCCCAACATTTTGGGCCCAAGGGACAAGTTTCATGGAAAAGACATTTTCCACAAATGGGGCAAGGGGGTGGAAAGAGGTTCAGGGGGTGCCAACAGTGATGGGAGAGGCGAGCTTTGCTCGCCTGCCACTGCTCACCTCCTGCTTTGTGGTACCCCTCTGGCCTGGGGATTGGGTACCCCTGCTTAAGAGCATTCCACACCCTGCCCTCTGAACTCCCAAGTAAACCAGACATCATTCTAATGATTGGCCTAATTTATGCCCGTGAATTTCTCTTCTTTCACGGTTATTATATATGTGTCCCTGTCATTATCTGAAAGAGAGCAGAACCTTTTGCCAGAACAGGAACTGAATTTTAGTACTTGTTGTTCTGGTGGTATAGACCTGAAGCTGATTAACAGAATGGTAAAGAAGTGCCCCGGTCCAGAAGAGAGTTAGAAACAGTGACGACACCTCTCAGGTACTTGTCTTGAACCTGTGTCCTGGTGTTTAGCCTGCAGCCACCGCCACAATTCATCCTCATTAACAAGCAGTAATGGAAGGGCCATTTGCCACCATAACTGACTATATGATTTGGTCCACATGCTCACTGCAAGGTTCCCATGGCCTTCCCTCAGGTCTCTGCCAGACTCTCATCCTTCCTCTTTCAGAAAGTGGTATCTGAGATTCCTATCCTTGTCACCAAAACTATAAGGAATTGGCGATTCTATCCTACTTGCAAGTAAGTTAGCCTGCCACAGTTTTATGAATGCTGGTAGAAGACATGAGAGTCTTCACTTGGAGAAAAAGGAAGTTTATCACTCACAGCAATAGCAGTAGCTAGAGTGCTGACATTTTCCAGCTGTCACCACAGAGTGATGCAGAGGGACAGGTGACCCCCTTGACGACCAGTGGGTTGGGTTACAGATGAGGAATCCTGAGCTTAGGGAACCCAGATATTTTATAACAGGCAGTAAGCATGGCCATCCTTTCCTCCAAAGGGAGGCAATTACCTTCCCTATACTAGACAGGATATTTGCCCTTTGATCTTGAGGGAGGCGCTATCTCTTCCTTTCACTGCTGCCTGAATGTCCTCACTGCTTTGGTAGCTGGCTTTCCCTAGAGGCGAGTGATCCAAAAGAGAGCAAGGCAGAAGTCACAGTGTCTTCCATAACCTACCGTCGGAAGTCACACACTATCATTCCAGTATCTTATTAGTTACACAAGTCAGCCCTAAACACTGTGGGAGGGGACTGAACAAAGGCATTCATACGAGGAGGTAAAAATCACTGAGAGGTAAAATCATCTTGGAGACTTGTTACAGCAGTGGTTACATAAGCCATTAGCATCATTGTTAGCTAGATAAACAGTATATGGGCATTATGTAAGTCTAAAACTATTTCAAAATAAAAGTTGAAGAATTTTACACAAAAATGTAAGTTGCAGACTAGAACAAAATATTCATATCTGACAAAAATCATATGTCAAAATATATGAGAAAATATAATGAATTCTTACAAGTGAATAATAAAAAGATAGATAACCCAGTTAACAAATGAACAACAGAAACAAACACATATTTCACAAAAGTAGATATTCAGTTGGCCATTAAACACAGGTAAAGATCATTTGGTATCTGGGAAATGCAAACCATTACCACAAGAAGCTAAATTTCATTCCCACCAGAATGGTCAAAAATAAAACAACTGGTAGCATCAAGTGTGGGTGAGGGTCTGGAACAATGAGAACCTTCCTTTATTACTGACTAGATATAAAATAGGATTAGGGTCCTTTGCCATGACAGTGGTTGAATTTATAAAGTGACTGCACCACATGGATGCCATGGATGTTTTTCTCTATAATCCTGAGGATCAGGATCCTTTTTGCAAGAGACATAGGCAGCAGATGCAGGAAAAGCATCTTGCAGGGTCCCAGTGAGCCATTTGCCTTCAGGAGTGTGAATTTCAGTAATTCAGCTCTTCCAATAGTAACTGCTGGTCTTCCACATAAGTGACCACCCAGTGGGGCTGTGCAAGTTGTGAGTCTTTTCCCTGAGCCCTCTTTATCATTTAATATTTACTTATTTACTTATTATTTGGTTGCCCTGGGTCTTACCTGAAGCATAATGGATCACTGGTTGTGGTGTTCCACTAGTTCTGGTGATCTTAGTTGTACCAGGGGTGGAACTTGTATCCCTACATTGAGGACCACCAAGGAGATCCCCCACGAGCCCTCTTTAGAACAGGGGCCAGCACCTAGTTGAGACACACAACAAGTAAGTCACAAGGTCTATCTCATGAGTGCATCAATCAAGACACACAGTTCAGTCTAAGACACAAATGAATCTGGGCTAAGATACACCACCCAAGGCTACTTAAAGAAGGGCCCTGATCTCAGACTCTTCCGTAAACAGCAATCATTGATGCTGCCAACTGTTCAGTTCATTCAGTCAATCATGTCCAACTCTTTTTGACCTCTTGGCTTTTGACCCCTATAGCACACCAGGCTTCCCTGTCCTTCACCAGCTCCCAGAGCTTACTCAAACTCATGTCCATTTAGACACTGATGTAATCAAACCATCTCATCCCCTGTCATCCCCTTTTCCTTCTTTCTATTCTTCCCAACATCAGGATCTTTTCCAATGAGTTGTCTCTTTGCAGCAGGTTGCCAGAGTATTGGAGCTTCACCTTCAGTCCTTCCAATGAATATTCAGGGCTGATTTCCTTTAGGACTGATAGGTTTGATCTCCTTGCAGTCTAAGGGATTCTCAAGAGTCTTCTCCAACACCACAGTTCAAAAGCATCAATTCTTCAGCACTCAGCCTTCTTTATGGTCCAGCTCTGCGTCCATATAAGACTACTGGGAATACCATAGCTTTGATTATATACACTTTTTAGGGAAAGTGATGTCTCTGCTTTCAAGTATGCTGTCTAGGTTTGTCATATCTTTACTTCCATAGAGCAAGTATCTTTTATTTTCAGGGCTGCAGTCATCATCCACTGTGATTTTGGAGCCCAAGAAAATCAGTCTGTCACTGATTCCCATCTATTTGCCATGAAATGATGGGACCAAATGCCATGATTTTCATTTTCTGAATGTTGGGTTTTAAGCCAGCTTTTTCACTCTTCTCTTTCACCTTCATCAAGAGACTCTTTAATTCCTCTTTGCTTTATACCATAAGGTTGGTGTCATCTCCATATCTGAGGTTACTGATATTTCTCCCAACAATCTTGATTATAGCTTGTGCTTCATCCAGACCAGCATTTTGCAAGATATACTCTGCATATAAGTTAAATAAACAGGGTGACAATGTACAGCCTTGATGTACTCCTTTCCCAATTTGGAGCCAGTCCATTGTTCCATGTCTGGTTCCTGTTTCTTCTTGCCTTTCAAGACACACAGTTCAGTCTAAGACACAAATGAATCTGGGCTAAGATACACCACCCAAGGCTACTTAAAGAAGGGCCCTGATCTCAGACTCTTCCGTAAACAGCAATCATTGATGCTGCCAACTGTTCAGTTCATTCAGTCAATCATGTCCAACTCTTTTTGACCTCTTGGCTTTTGACCCCTATAGCACACCAGGCTTCCCTGTCCTTCACCAGCTCCCAGAGCTTACTCAAACTCATGTCCATTTAGACACTGATGTAATCAAACCATCTCATCCCCTGTCATCCCCTTTTCCTTCTTTCTATTCTTCCCAACATCAGGATCTTTTCCAATGAGTTGTCTCTTTGCAGCAGGTTGCCAGAGTATTGGAGCTTCACCTTCAGTCCTTCCAATGAATATTCAGGGCTGATTTCCTTTAGGACTGATAGGTTTGATCTCCTTGCAGTCTAAGGGATTCTCAAGAGTCTTCTCCAACACCACAGTTCAAAAGCATCAATTCTTCAGCACTCAGCCTTCTTTATGGTCCAGCTCTCGCGTCCATATAAGACTACTGGGAATACCATAGCTTTGATTATATACACTTTTTAGGGAAAGTGATGTCTCTGCTTTCAAGTATGCTGTCTAGGTTTGTCATATCTTTACTTCCATAGAGCAAGTATCTTTTATTTTCAGGGCTGCAGTCATCATCCACTGTGATTTTGGAGCCCAAGAAAATCAGTCTGTCACTGATTCCCATCTATTTGCCATGAAATGATGGGACCAAATGCCATGATTTTCATTTTCTGAATGTTGGGTTTTAAGCCAGCTTTTTCACTCTTCTCTTTCACCTTCATCAAGAGACTCTTTAATTCCTCTTTGCTTTATACCATAAGGTTGGTGTCATCTCCATATCTGAGGTTACTGATATTTCTCCCAACAATCTTGATTATAGCTTGTGCTTCATCCAGACCAGCATTTTGCAAGATATACTCTGCATATAAGTTAAATAAACAGGGTGACAATGTACAGCCTTGATGTACTCCTTTCCCAATTTGGAGCCAGTCCATTGTTCCATGTCTGGTTCTGTTTCTTCTTGTCCTGCGTACAGGTTTTGCAGGAGGCAGGAAAGGTGGTCTGCTAGTCTCATCTCTTTCAGAATTTTCCAGTTTGTTGTGATCCACATAGTCAAAGGCTTTAGCATAGTTAATGAAACAGGAGTAGATATTTTTCTGGAATTCCCTTGCTCTTTCTCTGATCCAAAAGATGTTCGCAATTTGATCTCTGCTTTCTCTGTCTTTTCCTGGGGGCGGGGTGTGGGGAGGGAGGGGGGCAGGTGGGCCACTTCTACTGGTCTTTCATTTATCTGTTTTTATCCATCTTTGTTCTTCGGCCCACGTGGGCCTCCCATTGCAGTGGCCTCTGTTGTCGCAGAGCACCAGCTCTGGGTGCATGTGCTCCAGAGCTCCGGCTTGGTAATTGGACACATCAGTCCAGCCGCTCCACAGCACGTGTGATCTTCCCAGGCCAGGGATTGAACTGGCTCCCCTTGCACTGCAAGGTGGTGTCCTTACCCACTGGACCACCAGGGAAGCCCTCTCTGTCTTTTCTAAATCCAGCTTGTACATCTGGAAGTTCTCAGTTCTCGTACTGTTGTAGCCTAGCTTGGAGGATTTTGAGCATGACCTTGCTAGCATGTGAAATGAGTGCAACTGTGTGATAGTTTGAACATTCTTTGGCATTGCCCTTCTATGGGATTGGAGAGAAAACTGACCTTTTTCAGTCCTGTGGCCACTGCTGAGTTTTCCACATTTACTGGTATATTGACTATAGCACTTTAACATCTTTCAATATTAGTTGGCTCAACTGCCAACTGGGGTAGGTCTTTTTATTGTGGCTGGGGTTGCGGCTGGGATGAGGGTTCTTGCATACATGGAGGGACTTGGAAGGTTTCACTCTCCCAGGCTTCCTGAAGAGCTTACCCAGATGTGGCACATAAGGAGAAGAGATAGAAGTGAGACTTCAGAGCTATCGGCAATCATACATCATAAAATGGAGTCAGCTCTTTATTACAGTATTAAATTATGAAGATTATTATAGTACACACTATGTAGGTTACAATTTGAATAATGTATACCATAGTGTCAAATAAGACTTCACAAATTTTTCCATATGAAAGCATACTTCTGGGCAAATACATCCTATCCCCTTGATCACATTTATTTATGATTACTCCTTTCTGAATGCCCACAGAAGGTGAGTAAAGGAGAAGGCAGAGATTACTATGGTCATTAAAGACTTAAAAAGATTCTTCTTACACCCCCATCTATTCATCACTCATCACTGGGGCTATGTAGTAAATTGTCATAAGCCAAATTATCCATGGTTCCAAATATGGTCATCCTGGGCCACCTGTGTCCATACACGTGGTTTCACTCTTACCTTGGAAGGAGGGTGACTCTGTGGGCATCTTCTCTTGCAGGACTGAGCTTTCATCACTATTAGTGCACTCGCTCGTGTGGGTCCCCTCTACTCACACCTTTGTAAATAACCCCTTCTCAGTAAAGGAAATAAGCACACAACCAACTGAAAGGGGAAAAAATCTCTCCAGTGACTTTGTGTGTTAGAATAAATGAGTCTGAGTCCTCGCAGTGGCCTCTGAGCCCTCCTGTGGTTGTACCCTCTGGCCTCGCCTCCTCCCCTGTCACCTTTGCTTGTTTTGCTCCAGCCACCCTGGATTCTCTTGCTTTCCCTCAAACACCCCAGACATGTCCCCACTTCAATGCCTCTGCAATTTACTCTTCCCTATGCCTAATGTTTTCCTAGATGCCAAATCCCCTCAACACTTAGTGGCATAAAATATTTTGAAAAGGAACAAATCAAACCACTTTGTGTCCATCTCAAGGGCACATTTATTTACTACTTAAAAAAAAAAACCAAAAAACTATTTGAATTATTTGCATTGTCTTGAGCAGTGTTTCTCAAAGTATCTATAGTAAAGGACCAGGTTTTAAAAACTGACCAAGCTATTGTCCCATCACTCCAGACAGGACTGACGCTCACATATGGTGTGACTTCCCTTGCTAGTGTGACGTCTGACACAGCTGGCTTATATTCTCTAAAGGCAGCCTGCTCTTGGTTGTGGTGGCAGTGTTCAGTTGCTTTAAGTTTCTGAACAATGTCACAGGCGGGTAACAAAAGTTGTTTGCTGGTTGGCACCAGGCCCCACTTCAGGATCACTGATCCAGAAGGGATCTCTTTTGGCAGGGCAGCTGAATCATAGATGAGGAAATCTTTATGGAAAAAGTGATGCTTCTGAAGGGTCACAGCAGTGTAGTAGTAGTAGCTTAGGACAGGTTACAAGCTTTTCTTCAGAGTTTCTTTTTCTAAGAGTGAAAAGACGTTTCAGGTGATTTGTTTTTAATTTTGTTGTGTGTGTGCTTTTTTTTTTTAATATGCTGTTTATCCATATATACAATTAACTGCTCAGTTTTCAAATTTGGAAAGGAAAATTGAACAGCTAAAAGCCAGATGCACTTTCTAAAAAAGTATGGTCATCCTGGGCCACCTGTGTCCATACACGTGGTTTCACTCTTACCTTGGAAGGAGGGTGACTCTGTGGGCATCTTCTCTTGCAGGACTGAGCTTTCATCACTATTAGTGCACTCGCTCGTGTGGGTCCCCTCTACTCACACCTTTGTAAATAACCCCTTCTCAGTAAAGGAAATAAGCACACAACCAACTGAAAGGGGAAAAAATCTCTCCAGTGACTTTGTGTGTTAGAATAAATGAGTCTGAGTCCTCGCAGTGGCCTCTGAGCCCTCCTGTGGTTGTACCCTCTGGCCTCGCCTCCTCCCCTGTCACCTTTGCTTGTTTTGCTCCAGCCACCCTGGATTCTCTTGCTTTCCCTCAAACACCCCAGACATGTCCCCACTTCAATGCCTCTGCAATTTACTCTTCCCTATGCCTAATGTTTTCCTAGATGCCAAATCCCCTCAACACTTAGTGGCATAAAATATTTTGAAAAGGAACAAATCAAACCACTTTGTGTCCATCTCAAGGGCACATTTATTTACTACTTAAAAAAAAAAACCAAAAAACTATTTGAATTATTTGCATTGTCTTGAGCAGTGTTTCTCAAAGTATCTATAGTAAAGGACCAGGTTTTAAAAACTGACCAAGCTATTGTCCCATCACTCCAGACAGGACTGACGCTCACATATGGTGTGACTTCCCTTGCTAGTGTGACGTCTGACACAGCTGGCTTATATTCTCTAAAGGCAGCCTGCTCTTGGTTGTGGTGGCAGTGTTCAGTTGCTTTAAGTTTCTGAACAATGTCACAGGCGGGTAACAAAAGTTGTTTGCTGGTTGGCACCAGGCCCCACTTCAGGATCACTGATCCAGAAGGGATCTCTTTTGGCAGGGCAGCTGAATCATAGATGAGGAAATCTTTATGGAAAAAGTGATGCTTCTGAAGGGTCACAGCAGTGTAGTAGTAGTAGCTTAGGACAGGTTACAAGCTTTTCTTCAGAGTTTCTTTTTCTAAGAGTGAAAAGACGTTTCAGGTGATTTGTTTTTAATTTTGTTGTGTGTGTGCTTTTTTTTTTTAATATGCTGTTTATCCATATATACAATTAACTGCTCAGTTTTCAAATTTGGAAAGGAAAATTGAACAGCTAAAAGCCAGATGCACTTTCTAAAAAAAAAAGTCAATATAGAGTATAGAATTAGCAGGAAGGAGGCCATTAGATCATTAGATAGACTATCCACATTATTAGATATATACCTGATATTTTACTAACTCAGTGAAACCATAAGCCAAGCTGTGTAGGACCACCCAAGACGGACAAGTCATACTGGAGAGTTCTGACAAAACATGGTCAACTGGAGAAGGGAATGGCAAACCACTTCAGTAGTCTTTGCCTTGAGAACTCCATGAACAGTATGATGAGGCAAAAAAGACATGGCACTGAAAGATGAACTTTCTGGATCGGTATGAATCCAATATGCTACTGGAGAAGAGCAGACAAATAGCTTCAGAAGGAATGAAAAGACTGAGCCAAAGGAGAAACAACACTCAGTTGTGGATATGTCTAGTAGTGAAAGTAAAGTCCAATGTTTCAAAGAACAGTATTGCATTAGAAACCTGGAATGTTAGGTCCATGAATCAAAATAAATGGGAAATAGTCAAACAGGAGATGGCAAGACTGAACATTGACATTTTAGGAATCAGTGAATTAAAATGGAGAGGAATGGGTGAATTTAATTCAAATGGCCATTATATCTACTACTGTGGGCAAGAATCCCTTAGAAGAAATGGAGTAGCCCTCATAGTCAACAAAACAGTTCAAACTCCAGTACTTTGGTGCAATCTCAAAAACAACAGAATGATCTCAGTTTGTTTCTAGGGCAAACCATTCAGTACCTCAGTAATCCAAGTCTGTGCCCCAGCCACTAATGTTGAAGAAGCTAAAGTTGTATAGTTTGATGAAGACCTACAAGATCTTTTGAATTGACACCCAAAAAATAAACAAATGAATGTCATTTTCATCACTGGGGACTGGAATGCAAAAGTAGGAAGTCAAGAGATACCTGGAGTAACAGACAAGTTTGACCTTGGAATACAAAATGAAGGTGGACAAAGGCTAACAGAGTTTTGCCAAGAGAACCCACTGGTCATAGCAAACATTCTGTTTCAACAACATAGGAAATGACTCTACACATGGACATCACCAGATAGATGATCAGTACCAAAATCAGATTGATTATATTCTTTGCAGCTGAAGATGGAGAAGCTCTATACAGTCAGCAGAAACCAGACCGGGAGCTGACTGTGGCTCAGATCATGAACTCCTTATTGCAAAAGTCAGACTTAAATTGAAGAAGGTAGGGAAAACCAGTAGGCCATTCAGGTATGACCTATATCAAAGCCCTTATCATTATACAGTGGAAGTGACAAATAGATTCAAGGGACTAGATCTGATAGAGTGCCAGGAGAACTGTGGATGGGAGTTCATAACATTGTATAGGAAGCAGTGATCAAAACCATCCAAGAAAAAGAAATGCAGAATGGTAAAAGAAATGCAAAAAGGCAAAATGGTTGTCTGAGGAGGCCTTACAAATATCTGAGAAAAGAAGAGATGCAAAAAGCAAAAGAGGAAAACGAAAGATATACCCATCTGAGTGCAAAGTTCCAGAGAAGAGAAAGGTGAGATAAGAAAGCCTTCTTAAGTGAACAATGCAAAGAAACAGGAAAATAATAGAATAGAAAAGAGTAGAGATCTTTACCAAAAAAAAATTAGAGATACCAGGGGGACATTTCCTGCAAAGATAGGCACAATAATGGATAAAAATAGTATCGATAGGGCTTCCCTGGTGGTCCAGTGGGTAAGGACACCGCCTTGCGGTGCAAGGGGCGCCAGTTCGATCCCTGGCCTGGGAAGATCCCACGTGCCACGGAGCGGCTGGACTGATGTATCCAATTACCGAGCCAGAGCTCTGGGACGCATGCGCCCAGAGCCGGTGCTCTGCAACAACAGAGGCCACTGCGATGGGAGGGCCATGGGGCCAAGGCACAAAGATGGATGAAAAATGGATAAATGAAAAAGACCAATAGAAGTGGCCTGCCCACCGCCCCTCCCTCCCCAACGTGCCCCGCCCTCCCCCCCAAAAAGAAAAAAATAATTATAAAAAAAAAATGGTATGGACCTAACAGAAGCAGAAGATATTAAGAAGAGATGGAAAGAATACACAGAACTATATAGAAAAGATTTAAATGAGCCAGATTACCACAATGGTGTGATCACTCACCTCGAGCCAGACATCTTAGAGTATGAAGTCAAGTGGGCCCTGGAAGTGTTACTATGAACACAGCTAGTGGAGGTGATGGAATTCCAGCTGAGCTCTTTCAAATCCTAAACGATGCTGCTGTTAAAGTGCTACACTCAGTATGCCTGCAAATTTGGAAGACTCGGCAGTTGCTGCTGGACTGGAAAAGATCAGTTTTCATTTCAATCTCAAAGAAAGGCAATGCCAAAGAATGTTCAGACTACCACGCCATTGTACTCCTTTCACAGCAGTCATGCTCAAAATCCTCCAAGTTAGGCTTCAACACTCTGTGAACCGAGAACTTCCAGATATACAAGCTGGATTTAGAAAAGACAGGAACCAGAGATCACGTTGCCAGCATCCTTTGGATCATAGGAGGGAGCAAGGGAATTCCAGAAAAACATCTACTTCTTCTTCATTAACTATGCTAAAGCCCTTGACTGTGTGGATCACAACAAACTGTGGAAAATTCTGAAAGAGATGAGACTAGCAGACCACCTTTCCTGCCTCCTGCGAAACCTGTACGCAGGACAAGAAGAAACAGAACTCTACATGAGAAAGGAGTACAAGGCTGTATATTGTCACTCTGTTTATTTAACTTATATGCAGAGTACATCATGTGAAATGCTGGTCTGGATGAAACACAAGCTGGAATCAAGATTGCCGGGAGAAATATCAATAATCTCAGGTATACAGATGACACCTCCCTTATGGCAGAAAGTGAAGAAGAATTAAAGAGCCTCTTGAAGAAGGTGAAAGAGGAGAGTGAAAAAAAAGCTGGCTTAAAATTCAACATTCAGGAAACGAAGATCATGGCATCCGGTCCCATCACTTCATGGCAAATAGATGGGCAAACAATGAAAACAGTGACAGACTATTTTCATATTCTTCTCCAAAATCATGGGATCTCAAAGAGTTGGATATGACTGAACAACTGAACTGAACTGAACCTCATATTTTAACTGGGTGGTGCTATGTAAGGTAAAATGCTATGTAAGGTGATGCTATGTTTAGGTAAAAATCTGAGAATTTATGAAAAGAACTGAATCTATTAAAAATTGTTCGATCCAAAAAAAAAAAATTGTTCAATCCAAAATTTTAAGGTCTATAATTACATAAATAAGGATTATTAATAAGCCATTTCAACAGAAATATTCTTCATTAGAATTTCAATACTATTTATTAAATAGAAATACCTTGTCATTAAACTGTGAAAATGCAATAAATAATTGAATTTTTATTTTGAATCATAAGTTTTCAGTCCCAAATAAATTGTATGAAAATTTTAATTAACATTTTATAATTTAGCTTTGTGAGGGTGAAAGGTGTGTATAGGTTACTTGAAAAATATAGCATGTTTTTTTCCCCCCTTTTTATCTTTGAACATTTCAATTTTATGTACTCCTTTCACAGCAGTCATGCTCAAAATCCTCCAAGTTAGGCTTCAACACTCTGTGAACCGAGAACTTCCAGATATACAAGCTGGATTTAGAAAAGACAGGAACCAGAGATCACGTTGCCAGCATCCTTTGGATCATAGGAGGGAGCAAGGGAATTCCAGAAAAACATCTACTTCTTCTTCATTAACTATGCTAAAGCCCTTGACTGTGTGGATCACAACAAACTGTGGAAAATTCTGAAAGAGATGAGACTAGCAGACCACCTTTCCTGCCTCCTGCGAAACCTGTACGCAGGACAAGAAGAAACAGAACTCTACATGAGAAAGGAGTACATCAAGGCTGTATATTGTCACCCTGTTTATTTAACTTATATGCAGAGTACATCACGTGAAATGCTGGCCTGGATGAAGCACAAGCTGGAATCAAGATTGCCGGGAGAAATATCAATAACCTCAGATATGCAGATGACACCACCCTTATGGCAGAAAGTGAAGAAGAATTAAAGAGCCTCTTGAAGAAGGTGAAAGAGGAGAGTGAAAAAAAAGCTGGCTTAAAATTCAACATTCAGGAAACGAAGATCATGGCATCCGGTCCCATCACTTCATGGCAAATAGATGGGCAAACAATGAAAACAGTGACAGACTATTTTCATATTCTTCTCCAAAATCATGGGATCTCAAAGAGTTGGATATGACTGAACAACTGAACTGAACTGAACCTCATATTTTAACTGGGTGGTGCTATGTAAGGTAAAATGCTATGTAAGGTGATGCTATGTTTAGGTAAAAATCTGAGAATTTATGAAAAGAACTGAATCTATTAAAAATTGTTCGATCCAAAAAAAAAAAAATTGTTCAATCCAAAATTTTAAGGTCTATAATTACATAAATAAGGATTATTAATAAGCCATTTCAACAGAAATATTCTTCATTAGAATTTCAATACTATTTATTAAATAGAAATACCTTGTCATTAAACTGTGAAAATGCAATAAATAATTGAATTTTTATTTTGAATCATAAGTTTTCAGTCCCAAATAAATTGTATGAAAATTTTAATTAACATTTTATAATTTAGCTTTGTGAGGGTGAAAGGTGTGTATAGGTTACTTGAAAAATATAGCATGCTTTCCCTATATCTTCCAACTTTTATCCCCCCAAAATAGTAGGGATTTTCAAAGGCACTAAATCTTTGAACATAGTTTGTTTTATGACAAAAATCTATCCCAAAGGGGTAGAGAGAATACAGTTTAAATGTTACATCAGCTCTTATTTTAGTAGATATATTTTAGAGTCATTACGTTAAAATATTAAATAATTTGAAAACTTTTTATTTTTTATTCAGTGTGGAGATTTATTCTCAGAGCAGGGCTTTTCTGATGCAAAACTAGAATGCTTGTGTAGTCACAACAGCTGTCCCCACACCATGTGGTATCTTCCATTACTTTGCTGTACAGATGAATTTTTGGCCCAATGTCTCAGTAATATTGGACACACATGGTTTTAACTGGCAAAGCAGTATGCTTATGCATTCATTTGACTTTCACAGCTACAGTTGGCTCCAGATTAGAACAAGGAGAATACATTCACACCGTGGCCACCCTCATGGCTCATGATCACAGTAGGCTGGCTCTGTTGCTTCTAAAGACACAACCCACTATTGCTGAGGAATTACACAGTCACCAAAGTGCCGTACAGCTGGAAGAGAGAATAATGAACTGCTTAAAGGATTCTCTCAAAGATTTCAGGTTATGGTCCTAGTTATTACTGATCTAGTTTTTTAATATTAATAGTAAAATCATGGCTGTGAAATACCAGTGAATTGAAAGGGAAAGATTTTCAAAGTAGTAGTTGATTTTCAGGGTATTTGTACAAATATTTTATTAAAATTTTTTCCTTTCCAGAAAAATAGTGGCACAGTCCTTTTAGACTCATTAACAAAGAATTAAAATTAGGTTAATTCTTAATGCCCATTGTTCATATATGCAACATATTTGGAAGGCCAAGCTATTAAAAATAGATTATTTTAGTTCGCTGTGTGAAAAATGGCATTATTAACATTTTAGACAATTGTGTTTGCTCCAGAAATGCTTGTTCTAATTAATACAGAAATAAGATGATTTGATTTAGTGTGAAATTGCATTGATAACACTATACGGTTTGAATCCTGTATGTCTGTGCAGCATCAACTTAATGCTTTTCATGGTATGACATGGTACTATAAGCTTATATAAATTCTTCATAACTCTTGCATTTCTGACACCAATTGGTATAGTTATTAGAAATGCAGCTTTTAGAAAAATGATTTTCTAGAAAATCCAATTATGTCTCTCAAAATATCTGAACAGTACTTTTCCCTAAAGTACAAACAAATAAGCAAATAGAAAAAAAAAAATCTTCAGTGTAAATGTTTAAATTATCTGATATGGAGAATTAGATTTGATATTCATTAAGTATCAAAGAAACTACCACCATACTCAGTGTAGGGCACCTTTTTTTATAGAAGTGAATTTATGCATGTTTCATAAGGGTTTTACTGATGAATATGTTTGAGGCTTTCAGCTTTTAGTGGATACAAAATAGAATGATTGATAAAATCCTCACTACTATTGGCTATTATTTACTGACTCTTAAGTGGCAGGTTGTATTTATGCCAATTTATCTGCTTCAGGGAACATTCTTGATAGCAGAACAAAGTGAATAAAAGTAGTTTGCTTTGCAAATGAATGCAAATGGAGAGCCTTTCGAAAGCCCTTTAACAGGGCAGCGACTTTGATTAGGAGTGAAGCTGCCATTTTTAAAATTTGTAGGAATAATAAAATGGACGGGGTGAAAATTTAAACCTAGTTATTACTGATCTAGTTTTTTAATATTAATAGTAAAATCATGGCTGTGAAATACCAGTGAATTGAAAGGGAAAGATTTTCAAAGTAGTAGTTGATTTTCAGGGTATTTGTACAAATATTTTATTAAAATTTTTTCCTTTCCAGAAAAATAGTGGCACAGTCCTTTTAGACTCATTAACAAAGAATTAAAATTAGGTTAATTCTTAATGCCCATTGTTCATATATGCAACATATTTGGAAGGCCAAGCTATTAAAAATAGATTATTTTAGTTCGCTGTGTGAAAAATGGCATTATTAACATTTTAGACAATTGTGTTTGCTCCAGAAATGCTTGTTCTAATTAATACAGAAATAAGATGATTTGATTTAGTGTGAAATTGCATTGATAACACTATACGGTTTGAATCCTGTATGTCTGTGCAGCATCAACTTAATGCTTTTCATGGTATGACATGGTACTATAAGCTTATATAAATTCTTCATAACTCTTGCATTTCTGACACCAATTGGTATAGTTATTAGAAATGCAGCTTTTTAGAAAAAATGATTTTCTAGAAAATCCAATTATGTCTCTCTAAATATCTGAACAGTACTTTTCCCTAAAGTACAAACAAATAAGCAAATAGAAAAAAAAAAATCTTCAGTGTAAATGTTTAAATTATCTGATATGGAGAATTAGATTTGATATTCATTAAGTATCAAAGAAACTACCACCATACTCAGTGTAGGGCACCTTTTTTTATAGAAGTGAATTTATGCATGTTTCATAAGGGTTTTACTGATGAATATGTTTGAGGCTTTCAGCTTTTAGTGGATACAAAATAGAATGATTGATAAAATCCTCACTACTATTGGCTATTATTTACTGACTCTTAAGTGGCAGGTTGTATTTATGCCAATTTATCTGCTTCAGGGAACATTCTTGATAGCAGAACAAAGTGAATAAAAGTAGTTTGCTTTGCAAATGAATGCAAATGGGAGAGCCTTTCGGAAAGCCCTTTAACAGGGGCAGCGCACTTTGATTAGGAGTGAAGCTGCCATTTGGACATGGTGAAAAGAGCACGCTTGAACCATTGATTGGGGGAGACAGTAAGAAGTCAGGAAGGGCCCGTTAAGCTTGCAGTGAGGCGGGCGGATGTCAGTGTGGTTAGAGCACAGTGGGAGAATGACAGGGAGGATTAGTGTCAGGGGAAGCTGTGCTGGGACTGTGGAGATTGTCCCTGGGGTCACTCACCTCTGACTCTTGTTCTGTGCTGATGGTTCTGTAATGCAAAGGGCCTGATACATGCCTGTTCATTATCGGAAATGGTGATTAGAAAAGGTATTTGTCTCAAAGGTTTCCTCCTTTCTTTCTTTTTAATTAAAGGAAAATAAGGTGGCTTCTTCCATCTCTCTGCTGACTTCTAGAGTCTTGTGTAACACCACCGTGGCTGCTGCCTCTTGTAGGAAATGGTACTGTAATGTAAATAACTGTAATGTGGTTATCTGTTATTTGATGGTGCTTTCTTTTGCTTTTCTCAGCTTTGGCTTTCACCAAATCGTAATGCTCAATAAAATGCAGAGAATACACGCACTTTTAGAATTTTGACTTTTCAAAAAAGACTTTTATAATCTTTAAGTTATTTTAATATTCATTTAACAATTTGATTAATTTTCAGAAGCTATTTACCTTCTCAAAAAGGAAGTGTTGCTTTGCATCAATAGGATGGTTGAAGTCTTGGTCTCAGGAGTTTCTAATTTTATTTTTGTTCTCAAGTTTTATAAAATTAAATTTGCTAAATTAAACTCCTTGAAAACAACATGTTAGAATTATTGTTCCATAGAGTGAACAAAAAATGTATCTCTCAGTTCTGATTCTGCATCAGTACATTTACTTGTTTAGATTTTCGTTTACACTTAAGGAGAAACTTCTTAAAAACTTTGAGGCCGGGCTTCCCTGGTGGTCCAGTGGGTAAGGACACCGCCTTGCAGTGCAAGGGGCGCCGGTTCGATCCCTGGCCTGGGAGGATCCCACGTGCAGCTGGACCGATGTATCCAACTATCGAGCCAGAGCTCTGGAGCGCATGCTCCCAGAGCTGGTGCTCTGCGACAACAGAGGCCACCGCAATGGGAGGCCCACATGGGCCAAAGAACAAAGATGGATGAAAATAGATAATAAAAGACCAATAGAAGTGGCCCGGCCGCCCTCCTCCCTCCCCACCCCACAAAAAAGAAAAACCTTTGAGGCCTTCTGTAGTAACCTCACGTGAGTCATTTGTAACACACAATGCACTTCTAAACAATTGTCTTTCTTTTTTTTTAATGTCTTTAAAAGCCTGGGTTCACAATATTGCTTCTTCATTGTTTGATATGTATGGGAACATTCTAACATTAAAGATACAACTCAGACCTTCACTCAAACTATTGAATACATTTTAACATTGTTATTTTTGCAGAAAGCATTAATGCCAGTACTTGGCTTCACAGGCTTTTATTAAGTGTTTTAGCAAACGTTCTATGAATTCTCCTTCTTTAATGTTCTGCAGGCACCTGAATGGACAGAAGAGGACCTCAGCCAGCTGACAAGAAGTATGGTGAAGTTCCCAGGAGGGACCCCAGGTCGATGGGAAAAGATTGCCCACGAATTGGGTCGATCCGTGACAGATGTGAGTTCATTTAGATTTGCATTGTGTGGATAGTGACACACCAGAATGAGCTACCTATGTGGAAGGCAGACATGGCTGCATCTGACGTTATCTTTGGAGAAAGGCTACAGTCCTTTTAGGACCTGGAAGTGAACCATTAACGAAATAGGCAGGAAGCAGATGTCAGCCAGTCCCTGGTCTAAATTAATAGCTGTGTGAGGAGTTCCAGTGTCTGAAGACTTAAGCTACTGTAACCTAATCAGAGAAAACCAATGCTAATCTTAGTGTTTACATTGACCCTTTTAGCTGTGGGAAAAAACACTGAGTTAGCCAAAAAGTTTGTAAGATGTTATGGAGAAATCCAAAGGGACTTTTTGGCCAACCCATTCGTTCTCTGATCAGAATAGTTACAGTTCAGCTGGACGTTTTTTTTGTTTTGTTTTTTTTGGCCACTTCTATTGGTCTTTCATTTATCCATTTTCATTCATCTTTGTTCTTTGGCCTGTGTGGGCCTCCCATCGCAGTGGCCTCTGTCGCTGCAGACAACTGGCTCTGGGTGCATGCACTCCAGAGCTCCAGCTTGGTAGTTGGACACATCGGTCCAGGCACCCCGCGGCACGTGGAATCTTCCCAGGCCAGGGATCGAACTGGCGCCCCTTGCGCTGCAAGGTGGTGTCCTTACCCACTGGACCACCAGGGAAGCCCCTCAGCTGGACCTTTTTAACGCTGAAGTACAGGCTGCTATAGGTGGACTGGTAATGTGCTTAGTTAAATGGGCAATATTCCCACTGGTTTTAATTTCAAGGATGACACCTACTATTTGTTTTCACAAGTTGTTTAACAAAGAAGATTTATATGCATATAATTTTGTAATTAAACATAATACACATTGTGTTTATATGTGACTAGCCATACCTACCATTTTAAAGACAAACTGTTTACCTGGAAAGTTTTAGATTTAATATTGGAAATTTAGGGCAGAGTCTTTAAAAGTATCTACTGGAGCACCAGGTATGTATGTACTGAATACTCAGTAAATGTTTAATTTGAAATGGATACATCTTTATTTTCATCGGTATGATCCTGATTTTCATAAATGACAGTAAATACTCTTTGCTGAATTTAAAATAAATTCTATAGATCTAAAATTTTAAGGGTTTACTGAAAGCAGAAATTCAGATTTCTCATGTTCTCTTCATTTCTGTTACTATACCTTTGGGTCTTTTTTGATAATGAACAATTTAGAAACCCTGCAAAATGATTAATAAGCACAACTGCCCACTTGTTGCATAAATGCTGTTATTTTTCAAAGTAAACTTTTCAACTTTTTAATTCAGAAACAAAACATATTACTTGTAACTTTTTTGATAGGAGCTGCTTTGAGAATCTCAAATTATATATTAATGCTTTTACTACCATATAATAGGTTGTTCTAAAATCACACTTAAAGACAAAATTTTTCATGAGATGTTTTACATTATTTTGATTTAAGAGTTAAAGGTTGATCATGTGGAAAGTTAGCCCTTGTATCTTATAACAGTGCTCTGTCCTGCAGACTTCTTTTTATCCATTTTCATTCATCTTTGTTCTTTGGCCTGTGTGGGCCTCCCATCGCAGTGGCCTCTGTCGCTGCAGACAACTGGCTCTGGGTGCATGCACTCCAGAGCTCCAGCTTGGTAGTTGGACACATCGGTCCAGGCACCCCGCGGCACGTGGAATCTTCCCAGGCCAGGGATCGAACTGGCGCCCCTTGCGCTGCAAGGTGGTGTCCTTACCCACTGGACCACCAGGGAAGCCCCTCAGCTGGACCTTTTTAACGCTGAAGTACAGGCTGCTATAGGTGGACTGGTAATGTGCTTAGTTAAATGGGCAATATTCCCACTGGTTTTAATTTCAAGGATGACACCTACTATTTGTTTTCACAAGTTGTTTAACAAAGAAGATTTATATGCATATAATTTTGTAATTAAACATAATACACATTGTGTTTATATGTGACTAGCCATACCTACCATTTTAAAGACAAACTGTTTACCTGGAAAGTTTTAGATTTAATATTGGAAATTTAGGGCAGAGTCTTTAAAAGTATCTACTGGAGCACCAGGTATGTATGTACTGAATACTCAGTAAATGTTTAATTTGAAATGGATACATCTTTATTTTCATCGGTATGATCCTGATTTTCATAAATGACAGTAAATACTCTTTGCTGAATTTAAAATAAATTCTATAGATCTAAAATTTTAAGGGTTTACTGAAAGCAGAAATTCAGATTTCTCATGTTCTCTTCATTTCTGTTACTATACCTTTGGGTCTTTTTTGATAATGAACAATTTAGAAACCCTGCAAAATGATTAATAAGCACAACTGCCCACTTGTTGCATAAATGCTGTTATTTTTCAAAGTAAACTTTTCAACTTTTTAATTCAGAAACAAAACATATTACTTGTAACTTTTTTGATAGGAGCTGCTTTGAGAATCTCAAATTATATATTAATGCTTTTACTACCATATAATAGGTTGTTCTAAAATCACACTTAAAGACAAAATTTTTCATGAGATGTTTTACATTATTTTGATTTAAGAGTTAAAGGTTGATCATGTGGAAAGTTAGCCCTTGTATCTTATAACTTTCTTTTTGCTTTTTCAAGATAAGACCAGTTATTTTGGGTGACTAGAAAAGGCAACCTTATGGGTTTCTCTTCTGCTAAGAATGTTAGAGGATATGCATTTTATTATCTTGTTGTAAGGTTGTCTGTAAAAAATAAATTAATAATGCCTTATCAGTAAATGTCTGACCAAATTAAAGATGTTCCATGGTTACTGATGTTATAAGTTCTATGATCCTCTTAAGTATATAACTACTGTTAATATAATGATTAACAAAGGTAACTAAAATACTTTTAGAAAGTTAGGCAGTGGTTTGAAAGGGCCCCGAAGCTTACAGTTCAATTGATTGATGGTCTCCTTGAAGACAGGATTGCCTTTAACTTTTTAAATATTTCTGTGAGAACTTACAGTTAATACAGCCAAAGGCAGATGAGAAATTAAGAGCAATGTTTTAATGTATTGTCATTAAAATCTTACCCTGTATTTTTCAGGAGGAGAGAGGTGAAAGTTTAAATGCTAACGTTGTTGTTGTTTATTCGCTAAAGTCATGTCCAACTCTTTTCCATGGAATTTTTCAGAAAAGAATACTGGATTGGGTTGCCATTTCCTTCTCCAGAGGTTAAATGCTAGTATACATGTAACCAACAGAGCTGTGGGGTGGCTGTTTAGTATCATAGGTCTAGAAAACCAAAGTAATTTACATGAGCAGCCTTAGTGTAGGCATTTTTTCACATTTTTGCAAATTCATCCCATGGTTTCTTTCTTCTTCTAGACTTACCCAAGGGAGACTGATTCCATGGTTGTAATATTAATAGCTATTTTTTCCTTTTATCATGGAAGTAGCAAACAATTTAGAAACCCTGCAAAATGATTAATAAGCACAACTGCCCACTTGTTGCATAAATGCTGTTATTTTTCAAAGTAAACTTTTCAACTTTTTAATTCAGAAACAAAACATATTACTTGTAACTTTTTTGATAGGAGCTGCTTTGAGAATCTCAAATTATATATTAATGCTTTTACTACCATATAATAGGTTGTTCTAAAATCACACTTAAAGACAAAATTTTTCATGAGATGTTTTACATTATTTTGATTTAAGAGTTAAAGGTTGATCATGTGGAAAGTTAGCCCTTGTATCTTATAACTTTCTTTTTGCTTTTTCAAGATAAGACCAGTTATTTTGGGTGACTAGAAAAGGCAACCTTATGGGTTTTCTCTTCTGCTAAGAATGTTAGAGGATATGCATTTTATTATCTTGTTGTAAGGTTGTCTGTAAAAAATAAATTAATAATGCCTTATCAGTAAATGTCTGACCAAATTAAAGATGTTCCATGGTTACTGATGTTATAAGTTCTATGATCCTCTTAAGTATATAACTACTGTTAATATAATGATTAACAAAGGTAACTAAAATACTTTTAGAAAGTTAGGCAGTGGTTTGAAAGGGCCCCGAAGCTTACAGTTCAATTGATTGATGGTCTCCTTGAAGACAGGATTGCCTTTAACTTTTTAAATATTTCTGTGAGAACTTACAGTTAATACAGCCAAAGGCAGATGAGAAATTAAGAGCAATGTTTTAATGTATTGTCATTAAAATCTTACCCTGTATTTTTCAGGAGGAGAGAGGTGAAAGTTTAAATGCTAACGTTGTTGTTGTTTATTCGCTAAAGTCATGTCCAACTCTTTTCCATGGAATTTTTCAGAAAAGAATACTGGATTGGGTTGCCATTTCCTTCTCCAGAGGTTAAATGCTAGTATACATGTAACCAACAGAGCTGTGGGGTGGCTGTTTAGTATCATAGGTCTAGAAAACCAAAGTAATTTACATGAGCAGCCTTAGTGTAGGCATTTTTTCACATTTTTGCAAATTCATCCCATGGTTTCTTTCTTCTTCTAGACTTACCCAAGGGAGACTGATTCCATGGTTGTAATATTAATAGCTATTTTTTCCTTTTATCATGGAAGTAGCAAACATGACTGAGATTTTTTCCCCTTCCAAGTATTAGTTGTATTTTTGTAATACCAAAAGTACCTTAGAAATAAATACTTAGTAAGCCTAAACATTTTGGGCACTGAAAGTGCCATTGTAATGTTTCTCCTCTATCAGTATATATACATTAGTATATATAGACTTTCACTATATTAGTATATATAGACTCTCACTTTTTTTCATTCTGTATCATCTCCATAGCTGGATTGAACATTTCATTTCAGTAACATACACACAAACTGTAAACCACGCTCAGTCTTTCAAAGAAAAGTATCTGAAGACAAAACTTATTTTAGTGAGCACACAGTGAGTTATACTGGAGCAGCCAAAATGGGTCTGACTAATACAGTTGCTCTAAGTAGAATGTTAAGTGAAAGCTAACTACACTTTAGAAGATCACTTATTTTGGCACATGGTGTCAATTAGGTTTAAGAAACCAAGTTTAGTTTGCTGTCAGCAGAACCTCTGCACACTGACCGGAATTTTTTTTTTTTTTTAAGATTTATTTATTTATTTATTTATTTATTTCGGTGGGGGTGGGGTGGGGAGGGAGGGGAGCAGGCGGGTCACTTCTATTGGTCTTTCATTTGTTCATTTTCATCCATCTTTGTTCTTTGGCCCGTGTGGGCCTCCCATCGCGGTGGCTTCTCTTGTCGCAGAGCACCGGCTCTGGGTGCATGCGCTCCAGAGCTCCGGCTTGGTAATTGGACACATCAGTCCAGCCGCTCCGTGGCACGTGGGATCTTCCCAGGCCAGGGATCGAACCGGCGCCCCTTGCACTGCAAGGCAGTGTCCTTACCCACTGTACCACCAGGGAAGCCCTGACCGGATTACCTGTAACAATTCTCAGCTCTACACATCTGTTCATTGACCTGTTTTTCTTGCTAAATGTATAGCTTCAGGCTGAGTTCTCTTTCCTTCAAGAAACAATTGACCTTTTTTTAGGGAAGGGTGAGAGTGTACGCCTAGTAGAATCTATAGGTTCTTTATTTGGATCGAGAGATTACAGTGAAAAAATCATTTTGTTCCTTAATTAAGGAGTTTTCATTCAGTATTGTCATAGTTAATGAGTTAAACTGTTAGATTCTACTCTGGATAAATACAAGGAATGTTATTAGCTTTGTTTAAAAAAAAAGGCAAAATATGTAGTTTAATTCAAATAACCTTAAACTGTAAGACTTATTTAACCTGATTACAGATGAAATATTTTAAATGTTAATATATGCCTTTCAGGAAATTTTGGTAGCCACAACGGACACTCAAATTGTCAAAACAACAGAAGAAACAAAAACTGTCTGGCATGTAATAAAACCAATTTTAATGTAATTATTAGCTGCAGATTTTCAAAATTAAGGTCAAGAAGCCTCAGATTTCTTGCTTGTGAAGTAGTATCTTTATCTTGCCTGAAAAGGATGTAAACTGACTCTGCTTCTCTCCATAGTCACTAATCTCTTGCATTCTGATTGTGATAACAGACTGATTGGAGATTTTCTGCCTGCTTGGCAAAGGTCCAGGTAGACAGCAAAACAAAAGACAGTGGGTAGATTTAAACAGACTTTAGTAATTAGCTTAGTGCCACCATAAGAGGTTTGCAGTTAGATAAGCATCCCATATACAGGTGAAAAGGAGGGAGAGTAATAAAGTTCCCGATTTTATTTTCCATAGCCACAACTAGAGAGGAGATACTTGTTGGGGGAACGTATATGTTTTATGGAAGTTGTTTCAAAGAAAAATGTAAGTGGCTTATTCAATAGAAAATAAGTGAACTAAGTATATATAATGCTGAAAAGCAATAATATTAACATTTAAAATATTTTATCTATAGTAAGGGCTTCCAAAGTAGATGTGTTTCAGTTTAGGTATATATCTCAGTTAAAATATACTTTGCATTAATTTTTTAACAAATCACAATATTCCATGTATTTATATAGAGTAGAATTTAGTAATTTAATTCATATATTTTGCCAAACATATTATTCCTGTTACTTTTAGAGTCAGACTACTAATACTGTACAAGTTGTAAAGGTTCTCATAGTCTCATAAACAAAGAAGATTTATTTCTCATCATTGCTCATAAAGTAACTGAAAAGTTCTCTTGATGACCAGCCTTATCCATGTTCCACTTCCTCCTTCTCACCCTCTCAACCCTACAACTCTTAGATGTTTAAATTCTGTAAAGGAATTGGTCCTTTATCCCATTTTCTTGCTAGATGAGGCACTAGCTAATCAATCTGATATTAACAGATAATGTGCTACCAAATCTTACTCTCTCACACACACGCACCTGTTGCATGTCATTCCAGAACTATCTCTCTCAAAAAACAACGGACACTCAAATTTTAAATGTTAAATCCAAAATTTTACAACAAAAAAAAAGAAACAAAACTGTCTGGCATGTAATAAAACCAATTTTAATGTAATTATTAGCTGCAGATTTTCAAAATTAAGGTCAAGAAGCCTCAGATTTCTTGCTTGTGAAGTAGTATCTTTATCTTGCCTGAAAAGGATGTAAACTGACTCTGCTTCTCCCATAGTCACTAATCTCTTGCATTCTGATTGTGATAACAGACTGATTGGAGATTTTCTGCCTGCTTGGCAAAGGTCCAGGTAGACAGCAAAACAAAAGACAGTGGGTAGATTTAAACAGACTTTAGTAATTAGCTTAGTGCCACCATAAGAGGTTTGCAGTTAGATAAGCATCCCATATACAGGTGAAAAGGAGGGAGAGTAATAAAGTTCCCGATTTTATTTTCCATAGCCACAACTAGAGAGGAGATACTTGTTGGGGGAACGTATATGTTTTATGGAAGTTGTTTCAAAGAAAAATGTAAGTGGCTTATTCAATAGAAAATAAGTGAACTAAGTATATATAATGCTGAAAAGCAATAATATTAACATTTAAAATATTTTATCTATAGTAAGGGCTTCCAAAGTAGATGTGTTTCAGTTTAGGTATATATCTCAGTTAAAATATACTTTGCATTAATTTTTTAACAAATCACAATATTCCATGTATTTATATAGAGTAGAATTTAGTAATTTAATTCATATATTTTGCCAAACATATTATTCCTGTTACTTTTAGAGTCAGACTACTAATACTGTACAAGTTGTAAAGGTTCTCATAGTCTCATAAACAAAGAAGATTTATTTCTCATCATTGCTCATAAAGTAACTGAAAAGTTCTCTTGATGACCAGCCTTATCCATGTTCCACTTCCTCCTTCCCTCACCCTCTCAACCCTACAACTCTTAGATGTTTAAATTCTGTAAAGGAATTGGTCCTTTATCCCATTTTCTTGCTAGATGAGGCACTAGCTAATCAATCTGATATTAACAGATAATGTGCTACCAAATCTTACTCTCTCACACACACGCACCTGTTGCATGTCATTCCAGAACTGAGTCTTCTAATACAGACATACAAGTACGTAATTTTAACAGTATTAGTGTTTATCCTGCCCTTTTCACTTTGCTCTGAAATACAGGCTTCTTTCTGTGACAACAAAGATCCACATCATTTTTCTAAACCTACACAACACTCCGTGTTGTCTCAATACATTAATAAGATGCACCCAACTGATTGCCACTTGTTTCTCTTTTTACAATTTTACTGGGATGTCTTTTTTTTTTTCTTCATCTTTCTATGTGTATGTTTCCTTAGCTTGTATGCCTAGTAATAGAGCTGCTTGATTCAAGAATATGGATATTTTTAGAACCTTTGGTGACTCTAAAATCAGCCTCTAGAGAGGCTGTAGCAATATACAGTGCCACTGGTGGTATGAAAGAGGACACTTTCTCATGGTCTCACTAACTTAAAACTTACCTCCTTATTGGCCTCATTTTGAATAGAATTTGTGTTCATTCATTACAATTTGAGGGTAATCTTACCTTCTACAGATACTTTGCCATTTTCTTTATCTTTTGTTATCTTCTTTGAATGTATTAGCTAACAATTCCAAAGAAATATTATATTGCAAATAGTAGTGATGAATATAGACTTTTTGCCTGACATCTGAATAAGAAAACCCAGCATTTGATCATTAATTTTAGTATTAGTCATTGATATGAGAAATAAATTATTTTGCTAGGGAAATTTTCTTCACTTTAATTTTACAATTCTAATTTACTACAGTTGTTTTCAGGAATAGATGTGAAATTGTAACAATGTTTTTTCTTTTTTTAACACCCCTTGACATGAACATATAACTTTTCTTATAAGACCTAATAAGGATGAATATATTACCAAGGTCCCCCTTTGTTTTTCCAAGATAAACTTTACTTGATCATATTTTAATAAATAGCTGGATTTGATTTGTTATTTATTTAGGATTCTTACATTTATGTTGGAGAAAGCAGTAGCAACCCACTCCAGTATTCTTGCCTGGAGAATCCCTATAGACAGAGGAGCCTGGTGGACTATAGTCCATGTGGTCACAAAGAGTCAGACATGACTGACTGACTAAGCACACATTTATGTAACCTAAAGTAAAAATATTACAGACTTCTTAGTGTTTTGTTAATTGGATATATTTAGGTAAGGTTATACCAGCCTTCTAGAATTAGAGTTCCTTATACCTGCCTTCTAACACCTAAAGAGTCAAGAAAAACAGAAATGTTCTGTGAACAAAATAAGAATAAAAATAAGTATCCAAATAAACTCAACAGAATGGTTGAAAGTTGTCGTCTGGAAAAAATCCCCTTGACAGCGAATAAAAAGACAAGTAATTTTTAAAATACTGTGGAAAAGCGAAGAAATACAGGCGATCAGTCCAAAAGCTCAAAATCTGATTCTGAGGAGTTCCGGTGAGAAAGACAGACAGACATGAGGGCATTATTCAATAAAAGAGACAAAGAAGTTCTCCAGGATGAAGGAATGAACACCTGAGACCAACTTGTGAGAGCCTTCCAAAGTGGAGTAGAATACCTGGAAAAGATCCTGAACACTGAGACTACCTAAAAAGACCTTTCAAAGCTTCTTGTGAGAAAAACCCTCCAAAGTAAGGCAGATCAGAGGGACAGCAGATGGCTTAGCAGCACTGGATTCCAACAAGAGAGCAGCCTCTTGTTGGAATGATGTATGATGAGGGCCTCATACATCAAGGGGAAATGGCTCTGAATCTAGAACAGAGCAGCTCTGATGGTAAATATGTGGGGCAAGGACTCTGTCTATTGTTAGAAAGTTGCCTGAGACTGCACTCCAGGAAATGAGGGACAGATCAATAAAGAGGAAGACATGGAATCCACAGGACAGTAGACCACACCCAGTGAAATCCTGAGACCCCCACAGTGACACAACAGGCAAAGAGCACAGGAAGTCCACCTTGGATCAGGAGAGCAGCTAAAGAAATTCATACATATGTGTGTGAACAAAAGGCAGCTGGAAACTCTGCAAAAGAAAACTACAGTCCAATAAAGAAAAAAAGAAAAAAAAAAAAAAAAACCACAGTCCAGATTTAAGTTCAGCCATATCTCAGGTTCAATTTCAGGCCACCAAAATAAAGCAAATATCACAGTAAAGTGACCCACACAAATTTTCTGGTTTTCTAGTGCATACAAAACTTACATTTAGGGACTTCCCTGGTGGTCCAGTGTCTAAGACTCTGTGGTCCATATGCAGAGGGCCCAGGTTGGATCCCTGGTCAGGGAACTAGATCCCACATGCCATGACTGAAGAGTTCACATGCCACAGTGAAAGATTCCATGTGCCACAATGAGGACCCAGTGCAGCCAAATAAATATTAAAAAAAAAAAAAACCACTTATGTTTACATTATATTGTTGTCTGTTAAGTGTGCAACTTAATTAAAAATAATTTATTGCTATAAAAAATGCTAACCATCATCTGAGCCTTCAGTGAGTCATAATCTTTTTGCAGTAGTAACATCAAAGATCACAAATCACCAAAACAAATATAATAATGAAATGGTTTGAAATATTGTGAGAATTACCAAAATGTGGCACAGAGACACACAATGAGCAGCTGCTGCTGGGCAAAGTGCACCCATAGAATTTCTTGGGTAGAATTAAGTAGCCACAAGCACACAGAGTAGCTACAAACCTTCAACTTATAAAAACTGTAGTCTGCCTGTGTACTAAAAAGCAGAATGATATAAACAGCAGAAGAACCTGATACTGAAAATATTCTCTTTTAAGTGACATAAGAAATGTGATCACAGTATAGTATTTGGCTCTACAGTGAGTGATGTTTACCAGATCACAGTTACATGAGATCTTACATAATGGCTTTTCATATTTTAAACATTTTATTTACTTTACAGATGGTTTTTCAATTTTTAAAATCAACAAATTATGGAAAACTGTCATAAGTTGTCCATCAAAATATGTCCTCTCCTAAACTGGGATTATACATATCTGTAAACAACAAAACTCTATAAAAGTAAAAATTAAAAAAAAAAAACTAACAACAACAAATAATGTGTCCTCTCCTTGTCTAATAGTAGAGAAGGCAGGCCCATATTTGCCCAGAAACACTGCACTTCCCAGCCCCCCAGCTCTGCAGTGGCTTGATCACTAATTTCTTCTCAGAGGAACATAAGTAACCTGTGTGTTTCTAGGAGCTCTTGCTCACTTTCCCTTCCCCTGAGCTGGACCAGCAATAGCCACAACCATGCAGACAGAAAACTGCTCTAAAGAATGGCAGGGAAGGGCTTCCCTGGTAGCCCAGTGGTAAAGAATTCGCCTGCCAATGCAGGAGACACGGGTTCGATCCCTGATCCGGGAAGATCCCACATGCTGCAGAGCATCTAAGCCCGTGAGCCACAACTATGGAGCCCATGCGCCGCAACTACTGAAGCCCGTGAGCCCTAGAGTCCTAGTTCCACAACAAGAGAAGTCACCACAACAAGAATCCTGCTCACCTCAACTAGAGAGTATCCCCCACTCCCTGCAACTAGAGATGAGCCTATGGCAGCAGTGAAAACCTAGAATAGCCAAAAATAAATAGATAAAACTTATGGGAAAAAAAAAAAAAAAAGAATGGCAGGTAAGTATAATGGAAAGAAACTGAACATATGGAGTTAAAAAAAAAAGAACCTGTAGATAGTGACAGGGTCCATGAAGAAAAGGCAGAGTAAGAGGCTCACATAAGATTCTGAGGAAAGTCCTCTCTCCGAGGTAACATTTGAGCAGAGACACAGAGCAACTGAGGGAGTGAGGTTGTGTGAGAAAAAGCATTCCAGGTGGAAGAAGCAGTGCTTACAAAGGTCCTGGGGCAGGAGCATGGGGTGTGCAGAGCCCAGCAAGGAGGTCCATGTGGCTGAGCAGGAGGAGAGTAGAAAAGATGAGGCCAAAATAAGTGATTCACGATCTTACAGTATGGTTTTTCATATTTTAAATTTCATTTTATTTACTTTACAGATGGTTTTCAATTTTTAAAATCAACAAATTATGGAAAACTGTCATAAGTTGTCCATCAAAATATGTCCTCTCTAAACTGGGATTATACATATCTGTAAACAACAAAACTCTATAAAAGTAAAAATTAAAAAAAAAAAACTAACAACAACAAATAATGTGTCCTCTCCTTGTCTAATAGTAGAGAAGGCAGGCCCATATTTGCCCAGAAACACTGCACTTCCCAGCCCCCCAGCTCTGCAGTGGCTTGATCACTAATTTCTTCTCAGAGGAACATAAGTAACCTGTGTGTTTCTAGGAGCTCTTGCTCACTTTCCCTTCCCCTGAGCTGGACCAGCAATAGCCACAACCATGCAGACAGAAAACTGCTCTAAAGAATGGCAGGGAAGGGCTTCCCTGGTAGCCCAGTGGTAAAGAATTCGCCTGCCAATGCAGGAGACACGGGTTCGATCCCTGATCCGGGAAGATCCCACATGCTGCAGAGCATCTAAGCCCGTGAGCCACAACTATGGAGCCCATGCGCCGCAACTACTGAAGCCCGTGAGCCCTAGAGTCCTAGTTCCACAACAAGAGAAGTCACCACAACAAGAATCCTGCTCACCTCAACTAGAGAGTATCCCCCACTCCCTGCAACTAGAGATGAGCCTATGGCAGCAGTGAAAACCTAGAATAGCCAAAAATAAATAGATAAAACTTATGGGAAAAAAAAAAAAAAAAAGAATGGCAGGTAAGTATAATGGAAAGAAACTGAACATATGGAGTTAAAAAAAAAAGAACCTGTAGATAGTGACAGGGTCCATGAAGAAAAGGCAGAGTAAGAGGCTCACATAAGATTCTGAGGAAAGTCCTCTCTCCGAGGTAACATTTGAGCAGAGACACAGAGCAACTGAGGGAGTGAGGTTGTGTGAGAAAAAGCATTCCAGGTGGAAGAAGCAGTGCTTACAAAGGTCCTGGGGCAGGAGCATGCGTGGGGTGTGCAGAGCCCAGCAAGGAGGTCCATGTGGCTGAGCAGGAGGAGAGTAGAAAAGATGAGGCCAAGACGTAGTGGAGGCCAGATCACTCAGGACCTCAGTGGTTAAGGTAAAGACTTTTGGATTTTACTCTTAGTAAGACAGGAAAGTACCAGACTTTGAGCAAAAGAGTGCACGATCTAAAAGGTTATTCTAGCTTCTTTGTGGAGAAGAAGCTGTGGCAAGGCACTTGTGGGAGCAGGAAGGTAAACCCAGCCAGTGGCGGTTTCAGTTGGCCTCACAAGAGACATTGGGAGTTTGGACCAGGGGTATTGGTAGAGGTGGGAAATAGAGGTTGTATTCAGGATATAATGCACCAAAAACATGTTAGTTGGATATGTGTACATATAACCAGCATTGTGAACATACAGATGCCCAACAGGCACTTGAAAAGATGCTCAGTATCACTAATCATTAGAGAAATGCAAATTAGAACTACAATGAACTCTTACCAGTCAGAATAGCCATCATTAAAAAGTCTACAGGGGCTTCCCTGGTGGTCCAGTGGGTAAGGACACCGCCTTGCAGTGCAAGGGGCGCGGGTTCAATCCCTGGCCTGGGAAGATCCCATGTGCCGTGGAGCGGCTGGACCAATGTGTCCATTTACCGAGCCACACTGCGATGGGAGGCCCACACGGGCCAGAGAACAAAGATGGATGAAAACAGATTAAAAAAAAAAAGAAAAATGAACAGACAATAAATTCTGGAGAGAATATGAAGAAAAGGGAACCCTCTTGCACTGGTGGTGGGAATGTAAATTGATACAACCACTATGGAGAAAAGTATGGAGGTTCCTTAAAAAACTAACAGAATGGTGGTATGACCCTGCAGTCCCTCACCTGGGCATATATCCAGAACAGACAAAAACTAACTCAAAAAGATACATACATCCCAATGTTCATAGCAGCACTATATTTTTAAATTTTTTAAAATAAATGTTTACTGTTTTAATTAAGATACTAATTTCTAGGGTGATTTTTAGGCAGCTAGTTAAAGAAATAAAGCACTATAAGCCACCTGAAGGTGACAGAAATGCACCCCAGGAGCTCTTTGGGGCAGAGCCCAGCAAGGAGGTCCATGTGGCTGAGCAGGAGGAGAGTAGAAAAGATGAGGCCAAGACGTAGTGGAGGCCAGATCACTCAGGACCTCAGTGGTTAAGGTAAAGACTTTTGGATTTTACTCTTAGTAAGACAGGAAAGTACCAGACTTTGAGCAAAAGAGTGCACGATCTAAAAGGTTATTCTAGCTTCTTTGTGGAGAAGAAGCTGTGGCAAGGCACTTGTGGGAGCAGGAAGGTAAACCCAGCCAGTGGCGGTTTCAGTTGGCCTCACAAGAGACATTGGGAGTTTGGACCAGGGGTATTGGTAGAGGTGGGAAATAGAGGTTGTATTCAGGATATAATGCACCAAAAACATGTTAGTTGGATATGTGTACATATAACCAGCATTGTGAACATACAGATGCCCAACAGGCACTTGAAAAGATGCTCAGTATCACTAATCATTAGAGAAATGCAAATTAGAACTACAATGAACTCTTACCAGTCAGAATAGCCATCATTAAAAAGTCTACAGGGGCTTCCCTGGTGGTCCAGTGGGTAAGGACACCGCCTTGCAGTGCAAGGGGCGCGGGTTCAATCCCTGGCCTGGGAAGATCCCATGTGCCGTGGAGCGGCTGGACCAATGTGTCCATTTACCGAGCCACACTGCGATGGGAGGCCCACACGGGCCAGAGAACAAAGATGGATGAAAACAGATTAAAAAAAAAAAGAAAAAATCTACAGACAATAAATTCTGGAGAGAATATGAAGAAAAGGGAACCCTCTTGCACTGGTGGTGGGAATGTAAATTGATACAACCACTATGGAGAAAAGTATGGAGGTTCCTTAAAAAACTAACAGAATGGTGGTATGACCCTGCAGTCCCTCACCTGGGCATATATCCAGAACAGACAAAAACTAACTCAAAAAGATACATACATCCCAATGTTCATAGCAGCACTATATTTTTAAATTTTTTAAAATAAATGTTTACTGTTTTAATTAAGATACTAATTTCTAGGGTGATTTTTTAGGCAGCTAGTTAAAGAAATAAAGCACTATAAGCCACCTGAAGGTGACATTTCAATCATGCTGTCTCATACAGAGAATTGCCACTGCTAGCAGCTCTATTTATAATAGCCAAGACATGGAAGTAATGTAAGTGTCCACTGACAGATGAATAAAGATGTGATATATGTACACAGATGGAAGAGTACTCAGCCATAAAAATGAATGAAATAATGCCATTTGCAGCAATGTGAGTGAACCTAGACAAATATTTCATGTTATCACTTATTTGTAGAATCTTTAAAAATTGTATAAATGAACTTATATAAAAAACAGACTCACAGACAAAGATTAAAAACTCATGGTTACCAAAGGGAATATTTAGGGAGGGGAGTAAATTAGGAGCTTGGGATTAACAAACACTTTATATATAAAATAAACAAAGACCTACTGTAATAGCACAGGGAACTATATTTAATAGCTTACCATAACCTATAATGGAAAATACTCTGAAAAAAAAATGTATATGTATATATGTATAACTGAGTTACTTTGCTGAACACCCCAAACCAACATAACATTGTAAATTTACTATAATTCAATTTTTTAATGATTAAAAAAGAAAAAAAACAATGCTCAGAAAAAAACTTTAAGAACTGAACAAAAATGTACCTCTAAGTATAGGGTACCTGGTAACACACACACACATATATATATATGTGTATATGTATAGTTTTGCCTCATTCTTTTTAATTTTTATTATAAAAACTTTATTGGTTTACAGAAATAGAAAAATGATCATAAAATTTGCATGGAACCACAGCGGAGCCGAAATAGGTAAAACAATGTTTCGAGAGAACAAAGTTTGGAGACATCACATGTCCTGTTTCCAAAATATTATAAAGCCACAGTAACCCAAACAGGAAGGTGCTGGCGACTTACACCTGGGCCAGGAGGGCAGGAGGAGCCTTCAGCCTCTGTTGAAGCATGTGCCAGACAATCCCCTCAACAAAGACAGCTTTACTAGGGGGTTAGAGCCAACTGCTAATATGTTTGCCTGTCTCTGTTCCCCTGTCAGAGGCCCTTGAGGCTAATTTGATCGTTCTAGCAATAGAGTAACTACTGACAGACCCCTGTCCTTCGTTCATTTGATCCTTCTCTCACCTGGTTCATTGGCCTTCCTCCACAGAGGACGCAGCTTAAGGAGGGGCAGACAGGACAGTGGAGGGAGATGAACACGATCTCCACCCCGCCTTGATACACCTCAACAGAGTGACAGGTACCACCCCTGAATCTGACACACACTGGGGAAATCAAAGTACAAAGGGCTTGAATCTACTAAGGTCACCTAGCTGGTGATGGGCAGTAACTCAGGTAAAGCAGTACAAAACTGGCCTTCTTGAGAGGTGAGGCCACTCCCATACTGTCAATACTCAAGTCTGTTTACACTGATTTTTTTTTTAATAATTTTTGGCTATCCTCGGTTTTCATTGCTGCCACAGGCTCGTCTCTAGTTGCAGCTAGTGGGGACTACTCTCTAGTTGAGGTGATCAGGCTTCTTGTTGTGGTGACTTCTCTTGTTGTGGAACTAGGACTCCAGGGCTCACAGGCTTCAGTAGCTGTGGCAGATGGGCTCCATAGTTGCGACTCCGAGGCTCTAGAGCACAGGCTCCATAGATGTGGCTCACAGGCTTAGTTGCTCTGCAGCATGTGGGATCTTCCCGGATCAGGGATCGAACCCATGTCTCCTGCATTGGCAGGCAAATTCTTTACCACTGAACTACCAGGGAAGCCCCTGTTTACACTGATTTTGAAGTATACAACTTTTAAAGCAATAAACAACTATTTTCCTTCTTAAAAGTCCTAGCTAATTTGAAATCTGTTGAATGAATATGCAAGAAGTAACCACACTGGAAGCTCCTTGAGGAGCTAATGCCTGATGATCTGAGGAGAAGCTGATGTAATACTAGAAATAAAGTACACAATAAATGTAATGTGCTTAAATCACACCAAAACCATCCCCCCAACCCATCCATGGAAGTACTGTTTTCCACTAAACCTGTCCCTGGTGCCAAAAAAGTTTGGAGACCACTGTTATATATACACCACTGTTCTCAGTCCAGTGATAAGCTGTAAATACTTAGTAAATCTTAGGTAATTCAACTGAATTGAAAGATACTTCATTAAGAATATCACATCTAGTGCTCGCTTCGGCAGCACATATACTAAAATTGGAACGATACAGAGATTAGCATGGTCCCTGTGCAAGGATGACCACGCAAATTCATGAAGCATTCCATATTTTAAAAAATCGAAGAAGAAGAATATCACATGTAGGAAATTTCCTGTTGAGAATCCCTGCACACTGACTGCAGAGGGCCCGGGGTCAGTCCTTCATTGGGGAATTAAGATTCCACAAGACCATGCATGATGTGGCAAAAAAGTAAATAAATAATGTCACATCTACTAAGTCACAAAATATTTGATCTAAAAAGAAATCATTAGTGCAGTCTTCTGTTGTATGGATAAAGAAATGGGAAGAGAACAGAGTTTAGAAGAAACCTAGCTTTGAGGTCCTAACACCACCATTTAGGGGGTGTGTGATTCTGTAGGTCTTCGTATCACTCTGAGCTTCAGTTTCCTCGTCTATAATCTGAATTTCACAGGGTAGCTGGGGAGTGAAATGTGAGAGCATTATAAAAATACTTTATTATTATGAACGATTAAACAGCTTTCAATCACTATAATAGTCACTGCAGATGTGAGTTATAGAAAGAGATAAAAGTTTAAGGCCACAAAGCTAGTTAATGGCAACCTGGGACTAGAACCCAGATTGTCTGACTTGTATTTAAGCCACAATATCCTCCTGGTTATTTTTAACCCTGTGTGTGGGCAGCACTCTTTGTTGCACCTAGACCAAATATTATCTTTAAAGTGAAATCTCTCAGTTTTCTGAGGTTCTGGGTGACAGGGAGACAAATTTGAGAGCAAAGTATTTCATGTCTGAAGATCCTGGCCAGTCAATGGCGCTATAACTCCAGAGAGCTCTAGAAGCAGTTGCTTTCCTTTGAATATTTGAACCACAGAAATATTCAGCATCTTATTAAGCTCTCGCTGAACACTTGCTCCTCTTCCTCAGTAATTCATTCAAGCAAAGCATACTTGCAGACTACATGAAACATTTTCTATGTATACTCCCATTTACCATTCTTAGGTCTTCCCCTGGATCTTATTTAGTGTACTATATTACTAATATACTGAGTTTGTAATTTGTACTCACTCATCAGAACCTTGTATCTTACCAAGAGGACAGATCCACTTTAAAGTCTAGATCCAATTTACTAGTTTCACTTTGAATACCATGGATGTTTTATTCATGAAGAGAACTGGGTTTTCACAGTATAATCTGTGGTCTGGTGATAGCATCATACTTTATGGTGGGGGTTTATTTTATTACCCTGAATTATTTGCTTAACTCTGTCTTATGTGTAGCTCAGAGATGCAGAAGTCAATAGATGGTGACCCTTGAGCAGATGCTAGTAGGTGTTAATGCAATTTAAAACTGCTTCCTTGTGCTAAAAATTTCCTCATTTAAAAAAGAGGAAAGTGGATGAACATATGTTGGGTTGCTACAATATCTTGCTGATAGACTAAAAATATTTGCAACACTATGCTACTGTGTGTTGACATTAGTATATTCTCCCAGTAAACGGCCATCTACATTACTTATAGAGATAATCAGGAAGTTAATGGAAAGCCCTCTTTGTTAATGATTAAGATGAACACCATTATTATTTCTTGTATTTTCTATACAGACAGAGAATCCAGAGAAAATTTTAAAGACATTAGAGAAATAGTAAGAATGAACAGCACTGCTTTGTACCAGTTGGAAACATTTTTCAGGTGGTTTATTTAATGTTCAGGTAACAGAGTGCCTTTTTTATTTGAAATTATAATAGTTCCTGATTATAATGAGTGATATTCAGCAGAAAGTTGGCCAATATTAAATACAACTGAATGAAAATACAGTTGATCCTTGAACAGTGTATCAGACACCAGTGCCCTACACAGTTGAAAATCCACATATGACTTTACAGTCAGCCCTCTGTACCCACAGGTCTGCCTCCTCCTATTCAGCCAACTATGGATTGTGTACACTTTAGTACATATTTTTGGAGGAAAAAATACTTATAAGTGGTTTAAATCTGTGCAGTTCAAACCAGTGTTTATTTGAGAGCTAATTGGAATGAAGCTCACAGTTACATAATTTTTATTATTAGAATACTTAAAATATCACCAAGTCAGCCAGAATTTGAAAAATATAATTTGAAATTATCACTAATAGCCAGTATTTATTTCCTAAGTTATCTGAGGATGCCAGGAATATGAGTATATACTTCATATAGTTCAGAAAATTGGAAAATTCTTCTGTATATTGAGTGTAAGTATGCCACTGTGTACCTATTCACTGACCCTACCTGTATCCTATGGAATATAATTTCCATTTTGTTAATTTAATTTTCAGTTAACTTTCATCAGTATTTTCACTGGAAGAACTGAAACCTGTTTTAAGTTTCTTTCATTCACTCCAGCCTAAACCCAAATATCCCAGAGCTGATTACAGAGCCACTGTTTCGTAAGAAATTTAAAGATAACTTTAGGTTATCTTGAAGAAAGGTAACTTTTAAAAAGAAAGTTAGGGGCTTCCCCTGGTGGCCCATTGGGTAAGGACACCGCCTTGCAGTGCAAGGGGTGCCAGTTCGATCCCTGGCCTGGGAAGATCCCACGTGCCGTGGAGCAGCTGGACCCATGTGTCCAATTACTGAGCCGGAGCTCTGGCGTGTGTGTGCCCAGAGCTGGTGCTCTGTGACAACAGAGGCCACTGCAATGGGAGGCCCACAGGAGCCAAAGAACAAAGATGGATAAAAATAGAGAAATGAAAGACCAATGGAAGTGGCCCGCCCATCCCCTCCCTCCCACCCTATTATAGGTGGTTTATTTAATGTTCAGGTAACAGAGTGCCTTTTTTATTTGAAATTATAATAGTTCCTGATTATAATGAGTGATATTCAGCAGAAAGTTGGCCAATATTAAATACAACTGAATGAAAATACAGTTGATCCTTGAACAGTGTATCAGACACCAGTGCCCTACACAGTTGAAAATCCACATATGACTTTACAGTCAGCCCTCTGTACCCACAGGTCTGCCTCCTCCTATTCAGCCAACTATGGATTGTGTACACTTTAGTACATTTTTTTGGAGGAAAAATACTTATAAGTGGTTTAAATCTGTGCAGTTCAAACCAGTGTTTATTTGAGAGCTAATTGGAATGAAGCTCACAGTTACATAATTTTTATTATTAGAATACTTAAAATATCACCAAGTCAGCCAGAATTTGAAAAATATAATTTGAAATTATCACTAATAGCCAGTATTTATTTCCTAAGTTATCTGAGGATGCCAGGAATATGAGTATATACTTCATATAGTTCAGAAAATTGGAAAATTCTTCTGTATATTGAGTGTAAGTATGCCACTGTGTACCTATTCACTGACCCTACCTGTATCCTATGGAATATAATTTCCATTTTGTTAATTTAATTTTCAGTTAACTTTCATCAGTATTTTCACTGGAAGAACTGAAACCTGTTTTAAGTTTCTTTCATTCACTCCAGCCTAAACCCAAATATCCCAGAGCTGATTACAGAGCCACTGTTTCGTAAGAAATTTAAAGATAACTTTAGGTTATCTTGAAGAAAGGTAACTTTTAAAAAGAAAGTTAGGGGCTTCCCCTGGTGGCCCATTGGGTAAGGACACCGCCTTGCAGTGCAAGGGGTGCCAGTTCGATCCCTGGCCTGGGAAGATCCCACGTGCCGTGGAGCAGCTGGACCCATGTGTCCAATTACTGAGCCGGAGCTCTGGCGTGTGTGTGCCCAGAGCCGGCGCTCTGTGACGACAGAGGCCACTGCGATGGGAGGCCCACAGGAGCCAAAGAACAAAGATGGATAAAAATAGAGAAATGAAAGACCAATGGAAGTGGCCCGCCCATCCCCCCCCCCTCCCCACCCCACCCCACAAAGGATAAATAAATTAAAAAAAAAAAGAAAGTTAAAGATAACTTGAGGTTATCATGAAGAAACAGGATTATAGAATATTTTCTGCTTGGAACAGAACACAGTGAAACACATTTCCCTACAATTCTACAATCCATGTAACTGTTAATACACACGTGGACAGTGTTATCCAAAAGCCCGCCTAAACCAGTAGCCTACAGTATTAATTGTTCACATACTGAGAAGAGAAACCTTGTCTGTATGACCTGTGTAGGAATACGGATCTTCTCCCAAAAGGAAGCTAGGAAAAAAGTCACAAATCTACATTAAGACAGACAGAAACTATATCTTCTACAATTGCTTATGATATAAAAGCAGAATGAGTAACTGAAAAATGCGTTACAGAATATGCTAGTGAAGTAATACCAAACACTGATGACTAACTTGGCACTCATGTTATCAAAGCCATCTAGATTTATCAAAGAGAAATAGATTTGGTGAAAACTAAGTCACTTCCAATGTCATCTCTATATGCAGATGACATGATATGTAGAAAACTCTGAAGATCGCACCAAAAAACTGTTAAGAATTAATAAACTATCTCAAGTAAGGGCTTCCCTCTTGGTCAAGTGGGCAAAGAGTCTGCCTTGCAGTGCAAGGGGCACCGGTTCAATCCCTGGCCTGGGAAGATCCCACATGCCACGGAGTGGCTGGACCAGTGTGTCCAATTGAGAGCCAGTGCTCTGGAGTGCATGCGCCCAGAGCTGGTGCTCTGCAATGAGAGGGGCCATTGCAATGGGAGGCCTACAGATGCCAAAGAACAAAGATGGATGAAAATAAATAAATGAAAGACCAATAAAAGAGGCTAAAATTTAAAAAAATAAAAAAAACTATCTCAGTAAAATCATAGGCAACAAAACCGGTATCAAAAATTAGCTCTGTGCACCAACCAGCAACTATCAAAAAGAGAAATTAAGAAAACAATTCCATTTATAATAGCATCAAAAGAATAAAGTACTGGTTATAAGGTTAATCAAGTAGATGAAAGAAATGAAAACTATGAGACATTGATGGAAGAAACTGAAGGAGACACATAAATGAAAAGATATTTTGTGTTCATGATTGCATGCTAAGTCACTTTAGTCATGTCCTACTCTTTGTGAACCTCATGGACTATAGCCCGTCAGGCGTCTCTGTCTGTGGGATTCTCTAGGCAAGAATACTGGAGTGGATTGCTGTGACCTCCTCCAGAGGATCTTACCCACCCAGGGATCAAAGCCACATCTCTTACATATCCTGCATTGGCAGGCTAGTTTCTTTACCACTCGTGCCACTTGGGAAACCTCTTGTTCATTATTGGAAGAATTTAATGTTTAAATGTCCATACCACCAAAAGCGATCTACAGATCCAATATAAACCCTCTCAAAATTCTAATGGCATTTTCACTGAAGTAGAAAAAATAGACTGAAAACCTCAAATAGCAAAAGCAGTCTTGGGGAAAAAAAAAATAAAGCAAAGCTGGAGAGACCATATTTCTGATTTCAACTTATTTTACAAAGTGACAATAATCAAAACAGTATAGTATTGGCATTAAAAACACAATACACAGCAGAAAGAAATCCACTGGTTTAATAATTAGAACAAAAAGTTTTACCATTTGTATGAAAATACAAAAATCCCTAATAGCCAAAGTTATCTTGAGAAAGGAAAACAGAGCTAGAGGAATCAGCCTCCCTGACTTCAAACTATACTGCAAGCTACAGTCATCAAGACAGTGTGGTACTTGCACAAAGACAGAAATACAGATCAGTGGTACAAGACAGAAAACACAGAGGTAAACCCACACACCTATGCTTGTGGTGACCTCATCTATGACAAAGGAGGCAAGAATATACAAAGCAGAAAAGGCAGTCTCTTCAGTAAGTGGTGCTGGTGAAACTGGGTAGCTGCATTTAAAAGAATGAAACTAGAATATTCCCTAACAGCAGACACAAAATACAACTCAAGATGGATTAAAGACCTAAATGTAAGACTGGACACTAAAACTCTTAAGGAAAACAGAGGAAAAACACTCTTTGAGATAAATCACACAGCAAGATGTTTTTGTGATCCAACTCCTAGGGTATGAAAATAAAAAATGGGACCCAATTAAACTAAAAAGTTTCTGCACAGCAAAGGAAACCATAAACAAGGTGAGAAGACAACTTTCAGAATGGGAGAAAATATGTACAAATGAAGCAACTGACAAAGGATTCATCTTCAAAATATACAATCAGCTCATGAAGCTGAGTATCAAAACAACCTAAACAAAAATGGTGAAAAACTTAAACAGACATTGCTCCAAAACAGAAAAACTATCCAGAGGATCTTACCCACCCAGGGATCAAAGCCACATCTCTTACATATCCTGCATTGGCAGGCTAGTTTCTTTACCACTCGTGCCACTTGGGAAACCTCTTGTTCATTATTGGAAGAATTTAATGTTTAAATGTCCATACCACCAAAAGCGATCTACAGATCCAATATAAACCCTCTCAAAATTCTAATGGCATTTTCACTGAAGTAAAAAAAATAGACTGAAAACCTCAAATAGCAAAAGCAGTCTTGGGGAAAAAAAAAATAAAGCAAAGCTGGAGAGACCATATTTCTGATTTCAACTTATTTTACAAAGTGACAATAATCAAAACAGTATAGTATTGGCATTAAAAACACAATACACAGCAGAAAGAAATCCACTGGTTTAATAATTAGAACAAAAAGTTTTACCATTTGTATGAAAATACAAAAATCCCTAATAGCCAAAGTTATCTTGAGAAAGGAAAACAGAGCTAGAGGAATCAGCCTCCCTGACTTCAAACTATACTGCAAGCTACAGTCATCAAGACAGTGTGGTACTTGCACAAAGACAGAAATACAGATCAGTGGTACAAGACAGAAAACACAGAGGTAAACCCACACACCTATGCTTGTGGTGACCTCATCTATGACAAAGGAGGCAAGAATATACAAAGCAGAAAAGGCAGTCTCTTCAGTAAGTGGTGCTGGTGAAACTGGGTAGCTGCATTTAAAAGAATGAAACTAGAATATTCCCTAACAGCAGACACAAAATACAACTCAAGATGGATTAAAGACCTAAATGTAAGACTGGACACTAAAACTCTTAAGGAAAACAGAGGAAAAACACTCTTTGAGATAAATCACACAGCAAGATGTTTTTGTGATCCAACTCCTAGGGTATGAAAATAAAAAATGGGACCCAATTAAACTAAAAAGTTTCTGCACAGCAAAGGAAACCATAAACAAGGTGAGAAGACAACTTTCAGAATGGGAGAAAATATGTACAAATGAAGCAACTGACAAAGGATTCATCTTCAAAATATACAATCAGCTCATGAAGCTGAGTATCAAAACAACCTAAACAAAAAAATGGTGAAAAACTTAAACAGACATTGCTCCAAAAACAGAAAAACTACGGATGGCCAGGAGTCACATGAAAATATGTTCAACATCACTAATTGTTAAAGAAATGCAAATCAGAACTGCAATAACGTATCACTTCACACCAGTCAGAAGGGCCATTATCAGAAAATCTACAAACAGTAAATGCTAGAGAGGGTGCAGAGAAAAGGAAACCTTCTTGCACTGTTACTGGAATGTAGATTGATACAGGCACTGTGAGGAACAATATGGAGGCTCCTTAAAAAGACTAAATATAGAACTACCACATGACCTAGCCATCCCACTACTGGTCATATACCCTGAGAAAACCATAATTCAAAACGACACATGTACCACAGTGTTCCCTGCAGCACTATTTGAAATATCCAGGGCATGGAAACAACCTAACTGTCCATCCACAGATAAATGTATAAAGAAGATATGGTATATAATACAGATATACAGACAGTGAAATATTACTCAGTCATTAAAAAGGAATTAAGCTGGGTCATTTATAGAGATGTGGATGGATCTAGAGTCTGTCATACAGAGAGAGGTCAGTCAGAAAGAGAAAAAAAGTATCATATAATAACACATATGTGGAATCTGGAAAACAGATGAACCTATTTGCAGGGCAGGAATAGAGACACAGACATAGAGAACAGACATGTAGACACAGTGGGGGAGAGGAAGGGAGCAACAGATTGGGAGATTACGATTTTACACATAATACACTGTCATGTGTAAAATAGATAGCTAGTGGGAAGCAACTGTATAGCACAGGGAGCTCAGCTCAGTGCTTTGTAATGACCTAGACGGGCTGGGATGCTGGGTGGGGGGTGAGCAGAAGGTTCAAGAAGGAGGGAATAGATGGCCTGGAAGGGTGAGATGGGGGGCGGGAAGGGGGTGCTATACATATGACTAATCTGGGATCATACATATCTGCCGGTAAAACAAGGTGAGAAGACAAATTTAAGCACGGGAGAAAATATGTACAAATGAAGCAACTGACAAAGGATTCATCTTCAAAATATACAATCAGCTCATGAAGCTGAGTATCAAAACAACCTAAACAAAAATGGTGAAAAACTTAAACAGACATTGCTCCAAAAACAGAAAAACTACGGATGGCCAGGAGTCACATGAAAATATGTTCAACATCACTAATTGTTAAAGAAATGCAAATCAGAACTGCAATAACGTATCACTTCACACCAGTCAGAAGGGCCATTATCAGAAAATCTACAAACAGTAAATGCTAGAGAGGGTGCAGAGAAAAGGAAACCTTCTTGCACTGTTACTGGAATGTAGATTGATACAGGCACTGTGAGGAACAATATGGAGGCTCCTTAAAAAGACTAAATATAGAACTACCACATGACCTAGCCATCCCACTACTGGTCATATACCCTGAGAAAACCATAATTCAAAACGACACATGTACCACAGTGTTCCCTGCAGCACTATTTGAAATATCCAGGGCATGGAAACAACCTAACTGTCCATCCACAGATAAATGTATAAAGAAGATATGGTATATAATACAGATATACAGACAGTGAAATATTACTCAGTCATTAAAAAGGAATTAAGCTGGGTCATTTATAGAGATGTGGATGGATCTAGAGTCTGTCATACAGAGAGAGGTCAGTCAGAAAGAGAAAAAAAGTATCATATAATAACACATATGTGGAATCTGGAAAACAGATGAACCTATTTGCAGGGCAGGAATAGAGACACAGACATAGAGAACAGACATGTAGACACAGTGGGGGAGAGGAAGGGAGCAACAGATTGGGAGATTACGATTTTACACATAATACACTGTCATGTGTAAAATAGATAGCTAGTGGGAAGCAACTGTATAGCACAGGGAGCTCAGCTCAGTGCTTTGTAATGACCTAGACGGGCTGGGATGCTGGGTGGGGGGTGAGCAGAAGGTTCAAGAAGGAGGGAATAGATGGCCTGGAAGGGTGAGATGGGGGGCGGGAAGGGGGGTGCTATACATATGACTAATCTGGGATCATACATATCTGTAAACAACAAAACTCTGTAAAAGTAAAAAGTAGGGCTTCCCCTGGTGGTCCAGTGGGTAAGGGCACCGCCTTGCAGTGCAAGGGGCGCCGGTTCGTTCCCTGGCCTGGGAAGATCCCACGTGCCGCGGAGCGGCTGGACCGATGTGTCCAATTACCAAGCCGGAGCTGTGGAGCGCACGCGCCCAGAGCCGGCGCTCAGCAACGACAGACGCCACCGCGATGGGAGGCCCACAGGAGCCAAAGAACAAAGACGGATGAAAACAGACAAATGAAAGACCAATAGAAGTGGTCCGCCTGCTCCCCTCCCTCCCCAACCTGACCCCCACCCAAAAATAAATAAATTAATTTAAAAAAAAAGTAAAAGTTAAATAAAATTTTTTTTAAAAAAGGAGGGAATATATGTATACATATAGCTGATTCACACGGTTGTACAGCAGAAACTAACACAGCACTGTGAAGTAATTATACTCCAATAAAAAATATGTTAAAGAAATAAACCTATTGGTTTATTTTTATTAATATGGGTAACCAATTTTTGACAAAGCTAAGAATATACAATGATAAAAGGATAGTTTCTTCAGTAAATGGTGTTGAGAAAACTGGACAGCCACATGTAAAGAATGAAACCAGACTTCTTGTACCACACACAAAACTCCAGTATTGATGACATGCCAACAAAAGTAAAGAACTCATTAAAAGGAATTAAGCTGGGTCATTTATAGAGATGTGGATGGATCTAGAGTCTGTCATACAGAGAGAGGTCAGTCAGAAAGAGAAAAAAAGTATCATATAATAACACATATGTGGAATCTGGAAAACAGATGAACCTATTTGCAGGGCAGGAATAGAGACACAGACATAGAGAACAGACATGTAGACACAGTGGGGGAGAGGAAGGGAGCAACAGATTGGGAGATTACGATTTTACACATAATACACTGTCATGTGTAAAATAGATAGCTAGTGGGAAGCAACTGTATAGCACAGGGAGCTCAGCTCAGTGCTTTGTAATGACCTAGACGGGCTGGGATGCTGGGTGGGGGGTGAGCAGAAGGTTCAAGAAGGAGGGAATAGATGGCCTGGAAGGGTGAGATGGGGGGCGGGAAGGGGGGTGCTATACATATGACTAATCTGGGATCATACATATCTGTAAACAACAAAACTCTGTAAAAGTAAAAAGTAGGGCTTCCCCTGGTGGTCCAGTGGGTAAGGGCACCGCCTTGCAGTGCAAGGGGCGCCGGTTCGTTCCCTGGCCTGGGAAGATCCCACGTGCCGCGGAGCGGCTGGACCGATGTGTCCAATTACCAAGCCGGAGCTGTGGAGCGCACGCGCCCAGAGCCGGCGCTCAGCAACGACAGACGCCACCGCGATGGGAGGCCCACAGGAGCCAAAGAACAAAGACGGATGAAAACAGACAAATGAAAGACCAATAGAAGTGGTCCGCCTGCTCCCCTCCCTCCCCAACCTGACCCCCACCCAAAAATAAATAAATTAATTTAAAAAAAAAGTAAAAGTTAAATAAAATTTTTTTTAAAAAAGGAGGGAATATATGTATACATATAGCTGATTCACACGGTTGTACAGCAGAAACTAACACAGCACTGTGAAGTAATTATACTCCAATAAAAAATATGTTAAAGAAATAAACCTATTGGTTTATTTTTATTAATATGGGTAACCAATTTTTGACAAAGCTAAGAATATACAATGATAAAAGGATAGTTTCTTCAGTAAATGGTGTTGAGAAAACTGGACAGCCACATGTAAAGAATGAAACCAGACTTCTTGTACCACACACAAAACTAACTCCAGATATATTAAAGACTTGAACATGAAACCAGAAACCATAAAACTAGAAAAAAACATAGGGAGTAAGCCCCTTGATGTTAGTCTTGATGTTGATTTTTTGGATTTGACAACAAAAGCAAAAATAAAACAAGTGGGATTACATCAAACTAAAAACTTCTGATAGAGGAAACCATCAACAAAAATAAAATGAAACCTATATAGAGTGGGAGAAAATACTTGGAAACCACATATCCAGTGGGGCAGTAATATCTGAAATACATTGGGAGCTCACAGAAACACAATACCAAAAATTAATTCAGTTTTAAAATGGGCAAAAGTCCTCAGTAGACACTTTTTTTTTTTTTACGTGTTTTTTTGGGAGGAGGTGGGGAGGGAGGGAAGTGGGCTACTTCTATTGGTCTTTCATTCATCTATTTTCATCCATCGTTGTTCTTTGGCCCTTGTGGGCCTCCCATCGCAGTGGCCTCTGTTGTCTCAGAGCACCGGCTCTGGGCGCATGCGCTCCAGAACTCCGGCTCCGTAATTGGACACGTCGGTCCAGCCGCTCCGCGGCACGTGGGATCTTCCCAGGCCAGGGATCGAACCGGCGCCCCTTGCACTGCAAGGCGGTGTCCTTACCCACTGGACCACCAGGGAAGCCCCAGTAGACACTTTCTTCCAGAGAAGACCTATACCTGGCCAACGATAATATGAAAAATATGCAACATCATTAATCATCAAGGAGATGCAAATCCAAAATATAATGAGGGGGCTTCCCTGGTGGTCCAGTGGGTAAGGGGGGCAGTGCAGGGGGCACCGATTCGATCCCTGGCCTGGGAAGATCCCACGTGCCGTGGAGCGGCTGGACCGATGTGTCCAATTACCGAGCCGGAGCTGTGGAGCGCATGTGCCCAGCACTGGTGCTCTGTAGCGACAGAGGCCACTGTGATGGGAGGTCCACACAGGCCAAAGAACAAAGATAAATAAATGAAAAATAGAAGTGGCCAAAAAAAAAAAAAAAAATGAGATATCACCTTAAAACTTGTTAGAATGTCTGTTATGGAAAACAAAACAAGACGAGATAACATACTGGTGAGGATGTGGAGAAAAGAAAACCCATGTAGACTTTAGGTGAGAATGTAAACATGTACAGCCACTATGGAAAACTGAATGAAGGTTCCTTAAGGAAGTAAAAACAGAACTACTCTATGATCCAGCAATCTCACTTCTGGGTATATATCCAAAGGAAACAAAATTGTTATCTCAAAGATATCTGCACTCTCAATTTGATAACAACATTATTCACAATAGCCAGTGAATGGAGGCAGATAAGTGTCCATCAGCTGATGCACGTGCACACAAAATGTGTTGTACACATACACACACACACACACAGAGGAGGAGTATTTAGCCAAAAAGAAAAAAAGTGAAACTTCATAGAAGAATTGTAGAAATTGTTGCCAGGACTAGGAGATGGGGATATAGGGAAAGGCTGGTGAAAAGGTACAAACTTTCAATTTTAAGTTGAGTAAATTTGAGGTTCTAATGTCTAATGTGGTGACTACAGTTGATAATACTGTACTGTGTAATTGAAATTTGCTTAGTCAGTCAATTCAGTCACTCAGTCATGTTCAACTCTTTGAGACTCCATTGACTGCAGCACGCCAGACTTCCATGTCCTTCACCATCTCCTGGAGCCTGCTCGAACTTATGTCCATTGACTCAGTGATGCCACCCAACCGTCTCATCCTTGTTGTCCCCTTCTGCCTTTTGTCTTTCCCAGCATCAGGGTCTTTTCCAATGAGTCGTCTCTGCATCAGGTGGCCAAAGTATTGGAACTTCAGCTTCAGCATCAGTCCTTCCAGTGAATATTCAGAGTTGATGTCCTTTAGGACTGACTGGTTTGATCTCCCCTTTACAGATGGAGCTCTCATCTTACATGCCGATTCGATCCCTGGCCTGGGAAGATCCCACGTGCCGTGGAGCGGCTGGACCGATGTGTCCAATTACCGAGCCGAGCTGTGGAGCACATGTGCCCAGCACTGGTGCTCTGTGCGACAGAGGCCATTGGGATGGGAAGACCAAAAAGAAAAAAAAAAAAAGAAAAAAAAATGAAAAATAGAAGTGGCAAAAAAAAAAAAAAAAAAATGAGATATCACCTTAAAACTTGTTAGAATGTCTGTTATGGAAAACAAAACAAGACGAGATAACATACTGGTGAGGATGTGGAGAAAAGAAAACCCATGTAGACTTTAGGTGAGAATGTAAACATGTACAGCCACTATGGAAAACTGAATGAAGGTTCCTTAAGGAAGTAAAAACAGAACTACTCTATGATCCAGCAATCTCACTTCTGGGTATATATCCAAAGGAAACAAAATTGTTATCTCAAAGATATCTGCACTCTCAATTTGATAACAACATTATTCACAATAGCCAGTGAATGGAGGCAGATAAGTGTCCATCAGCTGATGCACGTGCACACAAAATGTGTTGTACACATACACACACACACACAGAGGAGGAGTATTTAGCCAAAAAGAAAAAAAGTGAAACTTCATAGAAGAATTGTAGAAATTGTTGCCAGGACTAGGAGATGGGGATATAGGGAAAGGCTGGTGAAAAGGTACAAACTTTCAATTTTAAGTTGAGTAAATTTGAGGTTCTAATGTCTAATGTGGTGACTACAGTTGATAATACTGTACTGTGTAATTGAAATTTGCTTAGTCAGTCAATTCAGTCACTCAGTCATGTTCAACTCTTTGAGACTCCATTGACTGCAGCACGCCAGACTTCCATGTCCTTCACCATCTCCTGGAGCCTGCTCGAACTTATGTCCATTGACTCAGTGATGCCACCCAACCGTCTCATCCTTGTTGTCCCCTTCTGCCTTTTGTCTTTCCCAGCATCAGGGTCTTTTCCAATGAGTCGTCTCTGCATCAGGTGGCCAAAGTATTGGAACTTCAGCTTCAGCATCAGTCCTTCCAGTGAATATTCAGAGTTGATGTCCTTTAGGACTGACTGGTTTGATCTCCTTACAGAGGAGTCTTCTCCAGCACCACAGTTCAAAGGCATCAATTCTTCGGTGCTCAGCCTTCTTTATGGTCCAGCTCTCACATTCATATACATGATGTATGGGAAAACCATAGCTCTGACTACATGGAATTTTGTCAGCAAAGTAATGTCTTTGCTTTTTAATATGCTGTCTAGGTTTGTCGTAGCTTTTCTTCCAAGGAACAAGTGTCTTTTAATTTCATGGCTGCGGTCATCATCCAGTGATTGTGGAGCCCAAGAAACTAAAATCTGTTTCTGATTCCATTGTTTCCCCATCTATTTGCCATGAGTGATGGGACCAGATGCCATGATCTTTGTTTTCTGAATATTGAGTTTTAAGCCAGCTTTTTCACTCTCCTCTGTCACCTTCATCAAGAGGCTCTTAAGTTCCTCTTTGCTTTTTTGCCATAAGGGTGGTGTCATCTGTATACCAGAGATTACTGATATTTCTCCCAGCAATCTTGACTCCAGCTTGTGCTTCATACATGCCAGCATTTCATATGATGTATTCTGCGTATATAAGTTAAATAAGCAGGCTGACAATATATAGCCTCAATGGGCTACTTTTCCAATTTGGAACCAGTCCACTGTTCCATGTCTGGTATTGTTTCTTTCTGTCCTGCATACAGGTTTCCCAGGAGGCAGGTAAGGTGGTCTGGTATTCTTATCTCTCAGAATTTTCCACAGTTTTTTTATGATCATCAAAGGCTTTAGCATAGTGAATGAAGCAGCAGTAGATGTTTTTCTGGAATTCTCTTGGTTTTTCTATGATCCAAAAGATGTTGGCAATTTGATCTCTGGTTCCTCTGCCTTTTTAAAATCCAGCTTATACATCTGGAAGTTCTCGGTTCACAGACTGTTGAAGCCTAGCTTAGAGAATTTTGAAATTTTCTAAGTGAGAACTTAAATGTTCTCAACAAAAACTAATGAAGAGAAATTCTCAAAAAAAAAAAAAAAAAAAAGCATCAACAATTCTGTGGCACCAGGAGATATGGTCTTGGTAAAGAGGATAGAATATTAAAATAATTGTTGACTCACATAAAACTGGACAGTTGACCAGTTGTGCTTCTTTCTTATATGTCTTAAGTTGCCTATTTTTTTTTTAAAGGAGAAGAAAAGTTTGGCTCAAAAATGATTATAATGATATATCATTCATTGCATTATTTAAATCTGAGGATCTAAAAGACTCATCAGATGGTAGTAGCTCTTTGTTTTGTGTGGTATGGATGGGCCAGACTTTGATAGATGCAGCAAGTCCCCACATTACAGTGGTTCAGCTTAACTTTTTCACTTTCAGACCTGCAGTAGAAACTGTACTTCAGATTTTGACCGTGGTCTTTTTCCAGGCTGGTGATATACAATACTCTCCATGATGCTGGCTAGTGGCAGCAAAGTTGTACCCACTCAACCATTCTCTTTTTCACTTGTAGTACAGTATTCAATAAATTACATGAGATAAAAAGTACTTTATTATAAAATACATTTTGTATTAGATGATTTTACCTTCATCAAGAGGCTCTTAAGTTCCTCTTTGCTTTTTGCCATATTTCATCCCAGAGATTACTGATATTTCTCCCAGCAATCTTGACTCCAGCTTGTGCTTCATACATGCCAGCATTTCATATGATGTATTCTGCGTATATAAGTTAAATAAGCAGGCTGACAATATATAGCCTCAATGGGCTACTTTTCCAATTTGGAACCAGTCCACTGTTCCATGTCTGGTATTGTTTCTTTCTGTCCTGCATACAGGTTTCCCAGGAGGCAGGTAAGGTGGTCTGGTATTCTTATCTCTCAGAATTTTCCACAGTTTTTTTATGATCATCAAAGGCTTTAGCATAGTGAATGAAGCAGCAGTAGATGTTTTTCTGGACTTCTCTTGGTTTTTGTATGATCCAAACGAGGTTGGCAATTTGATCTCTGGTTCCTCTGCCTTTTTAAAATCCAGCTTATACATCTGGAAGTTCTCGGTTCACAGACTGTTGAAGCCTAGCTTAGAGAATTTTGAAATTTTCTAAGTGAGAACTTAAATGTTCTCAACAAAAACTAATGAAGAGAAATTCTCAAAAAAAAAAAAAAAAAAAAGCATCAACAATTCTGTGGCACCAGGAGATATGGTCTTGGTAAAGAGGATAGAATATTAAAATAATTGTTGACTCACATAAAACTGGACAGTTGACCAGTTGTGCTTCTTTCTTATATGTCTTAAGTTGCCTATTTTTTTTTTAAAGGAGAAGAAAAGTTTGGCTCAAAAATGATTATAATGATATATCATTCATTGCATTATTTAAATCTGAGGATCTAAAAGACTCATCAGATGGTAGTAGCTCTTTGTTTTGTGTGGTATGGATGGGCCAGACTTTGATAGATGCAGCAAGTCCCCACATTACAGTGGTTCAGCTTAACTTTTTCACTTTCAGACCTGCAGTAGAAACTGTACTTCAGATTTTGACCGTGGTCTTTTTCCAGGCTGGTGATATACAATACTCTCCATGATGCTGGCTAGTGGCAGCAAAGTTGTACCCACTCAACCATTCTCTTTTTCACTTGTAGTACAGTATTCAATAAATTACATGAGATAAAAAGTACTTTATTATAAAATACATTTTGTATTAGATGATTTTTGTCCAGTTTTAGGCTAATAAAGTGTTCAGAATATGTTTAAGGTAACATGTTGGTTAGGCGTGTCCAACTCTTTGCGGTCCCATGGACTGCAACTCACCAAGGTTTCTGTCTCCGTGGAGTTCTCCAGGCAAAGATACTGGAGTGAACTTCTGTCTCCCCAGGAGATCTTCCTGACCCAGGAGTCAAACCTGGATCCTCCCACATTATGGGCAGTTTCTTTATCATCTGGCTAACAGCTATCTGTGGTGTTCATGTTCAGTAGGTTAGGTGTAATAAAAGCATTTTCAACATATTGAAACATGTTAAAACTTTGTTGGGGTTATAACCCCAACAAAAGTCTAGAAAGACCTATACATATTCAGAATTCTTTGTCAGTAAAAGGAGTAACTAACCACATATTCTCAAAACCAATATGTGGGTAACTTCCCTGGGAGGAGTTTTCCTCCAAAATACCAAATATTGACCTCAGAAACAGTTCCTTCAAAGGAACCACAATTTGATTTGATTTCTTTGTAGAACAATTTATGCCCTCATGCACTTTGTAGAAAACAGAGCTTCAGTCAACAATTACTGGAGTTTAACAGCTGAGTGTGGTCAGGTAAAGAGAGAAAGAGAGTCCTACAAATACCCCTAGGATCCCAAGATGATTGGCCATACCCATACCACACCTAACTGAGGAACAACATCAGAGCTGAATGCTCTATGGGCAGAGGGCAGTAAGCTCCACTAAGGTAATCTAGCCATCCACTAAACTAACATGCAAATAACAACAAATGTTAAATGAGAGAAGGATGTGGGGAGGGAAAACAACTAACCAGATCTGCTACGATATATTATTTAAATGTTTGTGTGTGCAAAGTCACTTCAGTCATGTCTGACTATCTGTTACCATATGGACCATAGCCCACCAGGCTCCTCTGTCCATGGGATTCTCCAGGCAAGAATATAGGAGTGGGTTGCCATTTCCTTCTCCAGGGGATCTTTCTGACCCGGGGATCGAACCTCTCTCTTAATTTGGCAAGCAGGTTCTTTACCATTAGCACCACCTGGGAAGCCCATCTAAATGTTCAGTTTTGAAAAGAAACAGGAAAATATGACCCATATATTGGAAAAAAAGAAGGCAACATCCGCCCTGTAAGAGCAACTAACTGGGATATCCCTTCTTGTCCTGTGGTTAAGGCTCTGAGCTCCCAGTGCAGGGGTCAGGATTCAGTCCTTGGTCAGAGAACTTGACCTATACGCTCTAAGAGTTCACGCGCCAGGAGGAAAAGATTGAAGATTCTGTATTCCTCAACTAAGACCTGGCTCAGCCAAATTAATAAATAATTTTTTAAAAAGAACTAAAATGTATGATTTCACAGACAAAGACTTCAAAGTCATCCTTGCAAATATGTGAGATAGAAATCATTGTAAAAAATAATAAAAGAACCAAGTGGAAATTCAAGTACAATAATTAAAAATTTAAAAATTCACTAGAGATGCTCCACAAATGAAAATTAAAACTATAGAATTAGGGTAACTCTGGGAGGAGTTTTCCTCCAAAATACCAAATATTGACCTCAGAAACAGTTCCTTCAAAGGAACCACAATTTGATTTGATTTCTTTGTAGAACAATTTATGCCCTCATGCACTTTGTAGAAAACAGAGCTTCAGTCAACAATTACTGGAGTTTAACAGCTGAGTGTGGTCAGGTAAAGAGAGAAAGAGAGTCCTACAAATACCCCTAGGATCCCAAGATGATTGGCCATACCCATACCACACCTAACTGAGGAACAACATCAGAGCTGAATGCTCTATGGGCAGAGGGCAGTAAGCTCCACTAAGGTAATCTAGCCATCCACTAAACTAACATGCAAATAACAACAAATGTTAAATGAGAGAAGGATGTGGGGAGGGAAAACAACTAACCAGATCTGCTACGATATATTATTTAAATGTTTGTGTGTGCAAAGTCACTTCAGTCATGTCTGACTATCTGTTACCATATGGACCATAGCCCACCAGGCTCCTCTGTCCATGGGATTCTCCAGGCAAGAATATAGGAGTGGGTTGCCATTTCCTTCTCCAGGGAATCTTCCTGACCCGGGGATCGAACCTCTCTCTCTTAATTTGGCAAGCAGGTTCTTTACCATTAGCACCACCTGGGAAGCCCATCTAAATGTTCAGTTTTGAAAAGAAACAGGAAAATATGACCCATATATTGGAAAAAAAGAAGGCAACATCCGCCCTGTAAGAGCAACTAACTGGGATATCCCTTCTTGTCCTGTGGTTAAGGCTCTGAGCTCCCAGTGCAGGGGTCAGGATTCAGTCCTTGGTCAGAGAACTTGACCTATACGCTCTAAGAGTTCACGCGCCAGGAGGAAAAGATTGAAGATTCTGTATTCCTCAACTAAGACCTGGCTCAGCCAAATTAATAAATAATTTTTTAAAAAGAACTAAAATGTATGATTTCACAGACAAAGACTTCAAAGTCATCCTTGCAAATATGTGAGATAGAAATCATTGTAAAAAATAATAAAAGAACCAAGTGGAAATTCAAGTACAATAATTAAAAATTTAAAAATTCACTAGAGATGCTCCACAGTAAATTTAAACTGACAGAGGAAGGAATTAGCAAACCTGAAGATAGGTCAGTAGAGATTATTTAAGCTGAAGAACAGAGGGGGACAAGCAAAACAACAGTGAACAGAGCCTCAGAGAAAACATTAACATATGCATAATGGGAGTTAGGAGAGAGGAGGAGGAAAAAGTCCAAAGAATGGGTTGGTGAAAACTTTCCAAATTTATTAAAAAATGCTAACTTACGGGCTTCCCCTGGTGGTCCAGTGGGTAAGGACACCGCCTTGCAGTGCAAGGGGCGCCGGTTCCATCCCTGGCCTGGGAAGATCCCACGTGCCGCGGAGCGGCTGGACCGACGTGTCCAATTACCGAGCCAAAGCTCTGGGGAGCATGCGCCCAGAGCCCGCGCTCTGCGACAACAGAGACCACCACAATGGGAGGCCCACAGGAGCCAAAGAACAAAGGTGGATGAAAATAGAGAAATGAAAAACCAATAGAAGTGGCCGGCCCACTCCCCTCCCTCCCTAACCCAACCCCCGCCCAAAATAAATAAATAAATAAATCTTAAAAAAAAAAGCTAACTTAAAGCTCAGTAATTCTCAGTAGGATAAGTTCAAAGATATCGAAAAAGAATGCATCATAATAAAAATGCTGAAAGTCAAAATAAGGAGAAAATCTTGAAGGCAACCAGAGAGAAATGACTTGTGACTTAAGAGGGAGTCAGCTGCCACAAAGGATTAACAGCTTTCTTCTTAGCATAAACCATGAAGGCCAGGATGCAGTGGAATAACATATTCAGAGTCCTTAAGACAAACTTACTGACCAAAAATTCTACATCTACTGAAGTTATTTATCAAAAATAAATGCAAAATAAAAACTCTCCAATATAAACAAAAACTGAAGTTCTTCAATCTGAAAGCAAGTGACCCCAGATGTCAGTTTGAATCCACATGAAAAAGAGCACTAGGAAAGGTAATTACGTTATTATAAAAGATAGTATAAATACATGTTTTCTCTCCTTCAGTGATTTGGAAAGCAGTTGTATCACATAATAGATACATGCTGTTCCCGGGCCTATAACATATACAAAGGTAATATTTGTGTAATATGTTTTCCAATAATAGCACAGAGGAGATGGGTGGGAGCAAAGCTGCACTGGCTGAGTAAACCACTTCAGACAGTAGAGTAGTGATTTTAAAAATATTACTCGATTTGTAATATGAATAGATACAGTATGTGTAATGCTCATACTACAGTATAGGGGCAAAGAGAAAAGAGCTATGTAGAACTAATGTTTCTGTATATCACCAGAATTTAGGCATTATAAATCTGAAGCTGACTGTCGTAAATTAAGATGATATTGGTAAACCCTAGAGCAGCCTCTAAAAAACACAAAATGCAATAAAGTCCAGTAAAAAAAAGTTTTAAATGCTATATTAGAAAATATTCACATATGCAAAAGAAAGCAATAATAGAGGAACAAAAAACACATTAAAAGTTAAATTCAGCTATATCAATAATAACATTAAGTGTGAATGGGTTAAATAATCCAGTTAAATGAGAGTTTTTCAGAGAAGATAAAAAAACTCATGATTCATCTCCGTGTGGTCTACAGGAGACACAGTTTAGATTCACGGAGAGAAACAAAAAGTAAAAGGATGGAAAAGGAGATCATCCAAATAGCAACCATATTATTAAATAGACTTCAAAACAAAAAAATAGTACAGATAAAGAACATTTTATAATAATTAAAAGGTCTATTTAGAACAAACACAGTATACTAATGCATATATATGGAATCTAGTAAGATGGTACCAATAAATGCACATGCAGAGCAGCGACGGAGAAACAGAGAACAGACCTATGGTCATTGGAGGGAGGGAAGATTGGATGAGAAGTATGGAGAGACAGGAAACCTACACTATCATATGTAATAGAGATAACCACTGTGATTAAGCTGTAAGACTAAGAGAACCTACATGGGGACTAAGCATCAACCTGGGGGGAGGGGTGGGAAGGGAGAAAAGGGAGGGAGGGCTCAGGAGAGGGGTCAGGGATATACCTATGGCTGTTTGAGGATTATGTATACTTGAAAACAAGAAAACTCTGTAAAAATGCATAACAATAACTTTTCTGTACACCTGAAGCTAATGCAACACTAAAACAAATATACCCCAATTAAAAAATAATAGCAAAAAAAAGGGGCAATTTAGGAAAATATAACAGTTACAAGCATGTGTATCTAATAACAGAGCACCAAAATACATGTAGCAAAAACTGAGAAAAATGAAAAGAGAAAGATGTTCAATAATAATAGTTGGAAACTTCAGTGCTCCCTCTTTCAATAATGGATAAAACAGGGCTTCCCTGGTAGCTCAGTGGTGAAGAGTTCCCCTGCCAATGCAGGAGGCACGGGTTCGATCCTTGTTCCGGGAAGATCCCACATGCTGCAGAACAACTAAGCCCGTGAGCCACAACTATGGAGCCTGTGCTCTAGAACCTCGGAGCCTTAACTATGGAGCCCATGGGCCACAGCTACTGAAGCCCGTGAGCCCTAGAGTCCTAGTTCCACGACAAGAGAAGTCACCACAAGAAGAAGCCTAATCACCTCAACTAGAGATTAGCCCCCACTCCCTGCAACCAGAGAAGAGCCTGTGGCAGCAGTGAAAACCCAGAAGAGCCAAAAAATAAATAAATACAAATTTAAAAAACAGATAAAACGGGCTTCCCCTGGTGGTCCAGTGGGTAAGGATAGCGCCTTGCAGTGCAAAGGGCGCCGGTTCGATCCCTGGCCTGGGAAGATCCCACGTGCCACGGAGTGGCTGGACCAATGTGTCCAATTAACGAGCCGGAGCTCTGGAGCGCATGCGCCCAGAGCCGGCGCTCTGCAACGACAGACGCCACCGCGATGGGAGGCCCACACGGGCCAGAGAACAAAGATGGATGAAAATAGAGAAATGAAAGACAGAAGTGGCCCGCCCACTCCCCTCCCTCCCCAACCTGACCCCCGCCCAAAATAAATAAATAAATAAATCTTAAAAAAAAATAAAAACAGATAAAACAAACTAGGCAGAAGATCAATAAGGAAGATTTGAATGAGAAATCAGGTAGACTTAACAAGGTATAACACTTTATCCAACAACAACAGAAAATACATTCTTCCAGTAAATGTGAAATATATTCCAAGACAATGTGCTAGGTGATCAAATAACTTCAGTAAGTTTGAAAGGACAGAAGTAATACAAAGTATACTCTCCGATTCCAAAAAAATGAGATTAGAAATCAGTAGCAGGGGAAAATATTGGGAAAAGCAACAAATATGTCTAACTTAAATCACAGACAACTAAACAGCAAGTGAATCAAAGAAGAAATCCCAGGAATTCCTTGGCAGTCCAGTGGTTAGGACTCTGAGCCTTACCTACTGGGGGACCTGGGTTCTGTCCCAGGTGAGGGAAGGTCCTGCAAGCCACATGGAACAGCCAAAAAAAAAAGAAGAAGAAATTCCAAGGGGAATCAAATTCTTAAAGATAAATGAAAATGAAGACCCAGTACACCTAGATTTAAGGAATGCAGCTCAGGTAGTTCATAGAAATTTATAAATGCCTTTATTAAGAAAGAAGAAAGATCTCAAACCAATAATTTAACCTTCCACCTTTAAACACTGGAAAAACAACAACCTATACTTAAAGCAAGCAGAAGGAAGGACATTTTTAAATTTTTTATTATTTATAAGGAATTTTTTAATTGAAAAAAAGGCAGAAATTAATGACATAGACTAGCAACAGGAAAGGCAGAGAGAAAAAAGTCAATGGATCCAAAAGCTGATTCTTAGAAAATATCAATAAGATTGACAGATATTTAACTAGATTGACAAAAAAGGACTCAAATAGAATCAGAAATGAAAAGAGATGGCACTACTAAATTTACAGAAATAAAAAGGACTGTAAAGGAATTGTATGAAATGTATGCCAAGAGATTAGATACCTATTTTTATAATAGCTATAAATGAAATGGAAAAATTCCTAGAAAGACATAAGTAACTAGAACTGAATCCAGAAGAAAGAGATAATAGACCTTTAACAATCAGTTATATACAATTGACCTATACAGTTGATCTATACAACAGTTAGACCTATACAACTGAATTAGTAACTTTAAAAAAAAATATTCACAAAGAAAAGCTGAGGCCCAGATGGCTTCACTGCTGAATTCTGCCAAACATTGAAAAAAGAATTAATACCAAATCTTCACAAACCTTCTCAAAAATAGAAGAGGGGGAATAATTTCCAAAACATTTTATAAAGCCAGTATTACCCTAATAGCAAACCAAAGACATGAGAAGAAAACTACAGACTAATATTTCATATGAGGATGGATATAAAATGTTTCAATAAAATACAGCATACTGAATCTAGCAACTTATAAAATAATTATATACCCTAATCAAGTGGAATTTATCCTAAGAATGCAAAGGTGATTCAATATCTGAAAATCAATTAGTGTAAACTCATCATAAACTCATTCTATCATCCCTGGTGGCTCAGCTGGGTAAAGAACCCGCCTGTCAATTCAGGAGACCTGGCTTCAATCCCTGGGTGGGAAGATGCCCTGGAGAAGAGAATGGCTACCCACTCCAGGAGAATTCCATGGGCAGAAGAGCCTGGTGAGCGCTTCCATGGGGTTGAAAAGAGTCAGAAAACAACTAAGCAACTAAAATGCCTTTATTAAGAAAGAAGAAAGATCTCAAACCAATAATTTAACCTTCCACCTTTAAACACTGGAAAAACAACAACCTATACTTAAAGCAAGCAGAAGGAAGGACATTTTTAAATTTTTTATTATTTATAAGGAATTTTTTAATTGAAAAAAAGGCAGAAATTAATGACATAGACTAGCAACAGGAAAGGCAGAGAGAAAAAAGTCAATGGATCCAAAAGCTGATTCTTAGAAAATATCAATAAGATTGACAGATATTTAACTAGATTGACAAAAAAGGACTCAAATAGAATCAGAAATGAAAAGAGATGGCACTACTAAATTTACAGAAATAAAAAGGACTGTAAAGGAATTGTATGAAATGTATGCCAAGAGATTAGATACCTATTTTTCTAATAGCTATAAATGAAATGGAAAAATTCCTAGAAAGACATAAGTAACTAGAACTGAATCCAGAAGAAAGAGATAATAGACCTTTAACAATCAGTTATATACAATTGACCTATACAGTTGATCTATACAACAGTTAGACCTATACAACTGAATTAGTAACTTTAAAAAAAAATATTCACAAAGAAAAGCTGAGGCCCAGATGGCTTCACTGCTGAATTCTGCCAAACATTGAAAAAAGAATTAATACCAAATCTTCACAAACCTTCTCAAAAATAGAAGAGGGGGAATAATTTCCAAAACATTTTATAAAGCCAGTATTACCCTAATAGCAAACCAAAGACATGAGAAGAAAACTACAGACTAATATTTCATATGAGGATGGATATAAAATGTTTCAATAAAATACAGCATACTGAATCTAGCAACTTATAAAATAATTATATACCCTAATCAAGTGGAATTTATCCTAAGAATGCAAAGGTGATTCAATATCTGAAAATCAATTAGTGTAAACTCATCATAAACTCATTCTATCATCCCTGGTGGCTCAGCTGGGTAAAGAACCCGCCTGTCAATTCAGGAGACCTGGCTTCAATCCCTGGGTGGGGAAGATGCCCTGGAGAAGAGAATGGCTACCCACTCCAGGAGAATTCCATGGGCAGAAGAGCCTGGTGAGCTCTTCCATGGGGTTGAAAAGAGTCAGACACGACTAAGCAACTAAAACGGTCACTTTACTTTCATCATATTAATAGAATAAATGACAAGATCTTAAGCATTGTAGAAAACCCAACACCCGTGCGTGATAAAACAACTCAACAAATTAGGAGTAAGAAGGAAGTGCCTCAACCTGATAAAAAATATCTACTAAAAACCCTCAGTTAAAATCATGCTTACTGGTGAAAGACAGGATGTTTTCCTACTAAGATCAAGAACAAGACAAGGATGTCTGGCCTCACCACTTTATTCAGCATTTCTGAGGTTCCAGCCAAAACAGTTAGGTGAGGAAAATAAGATTGAAAAGGAAGAGGTAAACTGGCCTATTTGCTGATGACGATTTTATACACACAAAATTCTAAGTAATTAGCTAAAAAAACTAATGGAACCGATAAAATTTAGCTCAGCAAGATTGCAGGAAGTGTAAATGTACAATAATATTTTTTGAACAATCTGAAAATGAAATTAAGAAAATAATCTCATTCACAATAGCATCGAACAGAATAAAATACTGAGGAATAAATTTAACAAAAGAAGTACAAACTTTCGAGACTGCAAAACATTGTTGAAAGAAATTGAAGATCAAAATAAATGGAAAGGGCTTCCCTGGTGGTCCAGTGGGTAAAGAGTCTGCCTTGCAGTGCAAGGGGCACCAGTTCTATCTCTGGCCCGGGAAGATCCACGTGCCAAGAAGCAGCTGGACCAGTGTGTCCAGTTACGAGCCAGTGCTCTGGAGCGCATGCGCCCAGAGCCAGTGCTCTGCAAGGAGAGAGGCCACTGCAATGGGAGGCCCACACAGGCCAAAGAATAAAAAGATGGATGAAAATAAATGGATAAAAAAACAATGAAAGAGGCCAAAGTAAATAAATAAATGGAAAAATATCGTCTGTTCATGGATCAGAAAATTTAACACTGTTTAGACTGCAATATTCCGCTAAATATAAGAGCTAAAACTATGAAACTATTGGGTTGGCCAAAAAACTTTTTTCCATGACATCTTACAAAAGAAACCAAAGGAACATTTTGGCCACTCCAATCTTAGAAGAAAATACAAGGGTAGGTCTTCATGACCTTGGAATTATTCTTAGATAGGAAACCAAAAGTCCAAGTAAGGAAAAAAAATGTGCATGTCATCAAAATTAAAAACTTTCTTGCTTCACAGGACACTACTAAGAACCAGAAAAGACAACCTACAGAATGGGAGGAACTATTTGCAAATTCTTTATTAGATAAAGACTTATATGCAGAATATATAAAGAGCTCGTATAATTCAGTAATAAAGACAAAGCTGGGACTTGCCTGGCGGTCCAGTGGTTAAGACTCTGAGTTCCCGCTTCAGGGGATGCAGGTTCAGTCCCTAGTTCGGGAGCTAAGATGCCACGTGCCACATAGCACATTAAAAAAAAAAAAAAAAAAAAATGACAGCTCACCCTAGTAAAAAGTAAACAAAGGATCTGAACAGACATGTCTCCAAAAAATATATACAAATAGCCAATAAACATGAAAAAAATGTTCAGTATCACTCATCATTCAGGAGATGCATATGAAAACCACAAAATACTCATTCACAATAGCATCGAACAGAATAAAATACTGAGGAATAAATTTAACAAAAGAAGTACAAACTTTCGAGACTGCAAAACATTGTTGAAAGAAATTGAAGATCAAAATAAATGGAAAGGGCTTCCCTGGTGGTCCAGTGGGTAAAGAGTCTGCCTTGCAGTGCAAGGGGCACCAGTTCTATCTCTGGCCCGGGAAGATCCACGTGCCAAGAAGCAGCTGGACCAGTGTGTCCAGTTACGAGCCAGTGCTCTGGAGCGCATGCGCCCAGAGCCAGTGCTCTGCAAGGAGAGAGGCCACTGCAATGGGAGGCCCACACAGGCCAAAGAATAAAAAGATGGATGAAAATAAATGGATAAAAAAACAATGAAAGAGGCCAAAGTAAATAAATAAATGGAAAAATATCGTCTGTTCATGGATCAGAAAATTTAACACTGTTTAGACTGCAATATTCCGCTAAATATAAGAGCTAAAACTATGAAACTATTGGGTTGGCCAAAAAACTTTTTTCCATGACATCTTACAAAAGAAACCAAAGGAACATTTTGGCCACTCCAATCTTAGAAGAAAATACAAGGGTAGGTCTTCATGACCTTGGAATTATTCTTAGATAGGAAACCAAAAGTCCAAGTAAGGAAAAAAAATGTGCATGTCATCAAAATTAAAAACTTTCTTGCTTCACAGGACACTACTAAGAACCAGAAAAGACAACCTACAGAATGGGAGGAACTATTTGCAAATTCTTTATTAGATAAAGACTTATATGCAGAATATATAAAGAGCTCGTATAATTCAGTAATAAAGACAAAGCTGGGACTTGCCTGGCGGTCCAGTGGTTAAGACTCTGAGTTCCCGCTTCAGGGGATGCAGGTTCAGTCCCTAGTTCGGGAGCTAAGATGCCACGTGCCACATAGCACATTAAAAAAAAAAAAAAAAAAAAAATGACAGCTCACCCTAGTAAAAAGTAAACAAAGGATCTGAACAGACATGTCTCCAAAAAATATATACAAATAGCCAATAAACATGAAAAAAATGTTCAGTATCACTCATCATTCAGGAGATGCATATGAAAACCACAAGATACCATTTTATACCCACAAGGATGTGGAATAATACAGAGTTGGATAATGAGTTTCAGGAGAGAAGTAGAGAAATCAGAAGCCTCAAATTCTGCTGCTGTGAATGTATAAGGGCGCAGCCACACTGGAAAACAGTAGGATAGTTCCTCCAAAGAGTGACGCACAGAGCTACCAGCTGACTCAGCAAATCTGCTCCTAGGTGTCTGCCATCCCCTCCAAAAAAGGGGAAATAAGATAAATGAAGAGGGGGAAAAAAGATAAATGAAAACATATGCCCACAAAAAATGTATACATAAATGTTTAGAGCAGCATTATTTATAATAGCCAGAAGATGGAAATAAATGTTTATCAGCTGATAAATGCATAAACAAAAAATGGTATATCCACAATGGAACACTATTCCGCAATTGAAAAAAAAAGAAGTCATGGTAGATGCTACTACTTGGAGGCACCTGAAATACTTCACCCTAAGTGAAAGAAACCAGACACAAAAATGCACAGATTACATGATTCCATTCATCTGGAAGTCCAGAGTAGAGAAATCCGTGGAGACAGGGACTCACAGTTGCTTGTCGCTTGCAGAGGGCTGGGGTGGTGAGGAGGATGCAGAGTAACAGCTGACAGTGGGGTCCTTTCTGAAGTGACGAACATGTTCTAAAATGGACCATGACGATGGTTGCACATAACTGAATATGCTAAAAGCCACTGAATTACTCTTTAAGTATATGAACTGGATAGCATGTGAATTATATCTGAGTTAAGCTATTTGTAAAAGAAAAAAAAAAGGAGATCTTTGTATACTAGTCTAGAAATATTTTGTTAAACAAGAAAACAAGATGCAGCAGGGGGAAAAAGAATTATTCTCTATCCTGTATGTAGGCTGTGTATCCTGTAGTCTCCTGAATCTGTAGATGTGTTAAAATTCATAGAACTCAACAACGAAAGAAGAGGTATGATGAGGTGCAAACATAAAATCTTAAAAATACAGTAAAATTTGAGACAGGAAAGGTACTGTCACTAGAGTTGGTGGTAGTCCTGGTGGTGGCAAGGTTTAATGAAGAAAGGAAAATCATTTCAGACAAATGTTAACAATGGCTAAGAGTACAGGGTAGGAATTTTTTTTTTTTTTTTTTTTTTTTGGAGTAAATTGCTTTACAGTGTTGTGTTAGCAGGGTAGCGAAATTGTGACTGTCTGAGAAGCATTAAGGTACCTCAGCAGTGAAGAATCCAACACAGATTAATACCCTCAGTTGGGAAGATCCCTTGGATCTTCCAAGAGACCTTCCCACTCATGATTTCTTGCCTGGGGAATCCCACGGACAGAGGAGCCTGATGGGCTACAGTCCATGGGGTCACAGAGTCAGATGTGATCTAGCAACTATAAACAACAGGGAGCATTAATTGTTCAAAAGGATGCATACAGGAAAGAGATACAATCTAAGTGCTGTGTAAATAGTTGCCAGTGTGATGCAGTTCATGGTTTGCCTTTTGAAACTTTCTGGATTTTTACCCCCGAATATTTTCCATCCGAGGTGGGTTGAATCTGTGAGTGTGGGGCTCCCCTAACTACCATTAAGCCTCTTATTTAGAGACCTCTCAGCTCTTCACTCAAACTAAACAAACTGGATTTCCCTGTGTGTCTGGTTGAGAATTGAACACTTTGTTGTATAGTCATTGATGAGCCATCAAAGATATTTGATGAAAACTCTGCCTTGGGGATATTATTCCATAGAAACTGCTAACAAGTAAGTTTAGACCAGTTAGAAGGCTGTTATATTACTTCAGTTAGAGAATGAAAATTTTGGATAGCATGTGAATTATATCTGAGTTAAGCTATTTGTAAAAGAAAAAAAGGAGATCTTTGTATACTAGTCTAGAAATATTTTGTTAAACAAGAAAACAAGATGCAGCAGGGGGAAAAAGAATTATTCTCTATCCTGTATGTAGGCTGTGTATCCTGTAGTCTCCTGAATCTGTAGATGTGTTAAAATTCATAGAACTCAACAACGAAAGAAGAGGTATGATGAGGTGCAAACATAAAATCTTAAAAATACAGTAAAATTTGAGACAGGAAAGGTACTGTCACTAGAGTTGGTGGTAGTCCTGGTGGTGGCAAGGTTTAATGAAGAAAGGAAAATCATTTCAGACAAATGTTAACAATGGCTAAGAGTACAGGGTAGGAATTTTTTTTTTTTTTTTTTTTTTTTGGAGTAAATTGCTTTACAGTGTTGTGTTAGCAGGGTAGCGAAATTGTGACTGTCTGAGAAGCATTAAGGTACCTCAGCAGTGAAGAATCCAACACAGATTAATACCCTCAGTTGGGAAGATCCCTTGGATCTTCCAAGAGACCTTCCCACTCATGATTTCTTGCCTGGGGAATCCCACGGACAGAGGAGCCTGATGGGCTACAGTCCATGGGGTCACAGAGTCAGATGTGATCTAGCAACTATAAACAACAGGGAGCATTAATTGTTCAAAAGGATGCATACAGGAAAGAGATACAATCTAAGTGCTGTGTAAATAGTTGCCAGTGTGATGCAGTTCATGGTTTGCCTTTTGAAACTTTCTGGATTTTTACCCCCGAATATTTTCCATCCGAGGTGGGTTGAATCTGTGAGTGTGGGGCTCCCCTAACTACCATTAAGCCTCTTATTTAGAGACCTCTCAGCTCTTCACTCAAACTAAACAAACTGGATTTCCCTGTGTGTCTGGTTGAGAATTGAACACTTTGTTGTATAGTCATTGATGAGCCATCAAAGATATTTGATGAAAACTCTGCCTTGGGGATATTATTCCATAGAAACTGCTAACAAGTAAGTTTAGACCAGTTAGAAGGCTGTTATATTACTTCAGTTAGAGAATGAAGGACTAATACAGGTGTTGGAGATCTGAGACGGGAACAGATGGGGTCAGTATTGTGAAGAATTTGGAGCTGGTTCGAGAGGGAAGAAAAAAGTCTGAAAATTGGCTCTTCAGTTTTGCACCTACATACTTTTAGGAAAAGGGAGCAAAAGCCAAGAAGTTGATGAGTTTAGGTTGGGATCTGTCTGAGAAGCTAAAGAGATCTCTAAGAAAGAGACTTCATAGCAGTTAGACAGGGGAGACCCCACACCCACAGGTTCAACCAACCTTGGATGGAAAATATTTGGGGGTAAAAATCCAGAAAGTTCCAAAAGGCAAAACATGAATTTGCGTCACACTGACAACTATTTACAGAGCATTTAGATTGTATTAGGTACTGTAAGTGAGCTAGAGATGATTCAAAATATACAAGAGGCTATTCATAGGTTATATAAAATGTGAAAAAGGTATATGATAATGCAATCAGAATTTTAAGTTGGGGATGCTAGAAGTCAGGGAAGCTCACATTTGTTAACCTCACATTTTTTCTCATAAAATAAGAAACAACGTCATTTACAGAGTATGGAGCAAAACTGAAGAGTGTTTCTAAGCAGCTTTAAATGTTTTCTCTAATTCTGACCTTTGTATGAATGGAAAACAAATGATCCACATCCATTATAACAGGTAATATTTACTGAGTCTTTAACATCTACTGGATATCATGCTAAGAGCTTATTTCAAACTTAAAACATCCCTAACAGACAAAAGGTATTAGCAGTTTTATCCACATATTACAGAGGGTCATATATGAGACAGAGAAAGGACAGGAAGTAGCTCCAGGTTACCCAGGTAATGAGAGGGAGAACCAAGAAGGAATACAAAATCTAACTCTAGTCACAGGATGTATCCTGAGGTTTACTTTCATATTTCTTTAAAGCAGTGAAATATTGGTTCAAGAATTTACACAGATTAAGGGGAACAGAATACAAAGTATGTATTCCATGTATACCATGGAATGTAACTTCACTAAAGGTAATAAATGGAGAAAGAATGGCTTGCTTAATAAATGCACTGGGGCAGTTAACTATCCATTTTAATTTTCTGAATTAATTGTGATCTCCTGTTTGAATATACATATAGCAGAAATCAGAACAGTGGTCGTGTTTAGTAGGGCTGAGATAGACTCGGAGCACAGGGAACTTTCTAGGGAAACAGGAATGTTCTATAATTTGATTAGAATGTTGGTTACATGTTTCTTTCCAAAATTCACTGAAATGTACATTTAAAGTCGGTATGTTCCATTCTATGGAAATTTTATCACAGCTTTAAAAACGGAAATATATCTATAGACCTCTGAGATATTAAATTTTAAAAAGTAAACTATTGTGAAAAAAAGGAAGGAAACTATAAGGTAAGACATACAATATAAAACCATTTATTTGGAAGACAGGAAACAGTTCTTTCTGTAGTTCAGCACTTGTGTACATGGAAATGTCTCATGGTTCTTGGGCTGCCCTTCTCCACCACGAGGCCCTTCCCCCAGAGTCAGTCTTAGTGCTCTTGGGGTTTCTTTCTGGGATGCAAACACTTTTCTATTATAACATCATGAGCTTAAGAGTAAATTTCTCAAGTGTTCATAATATTTATTGGTATAATATTCTCCATTGAAGAAAGATACGCTTTCAGGAAATTGTAACTAAAAAACATGATGTGTCTGTATAGTGATTTTGAAAACTAGGGCTGCATCTTCAGAGGCAGCCTTGTATAAGGGCACTATGATCAGGGCTGTGTTCTTGTCCTAACTCTGCCACTTGATAAGATAGATATGTTGGAGCAACTCGTTTAATCTCTCTGGGCTTCAATTTTCTCGTAAGTCTAGGGCTTCCTGGTGGTCCAGTGGGTGAAGAGTCCGCCTTGAAAGGTATTAGCAGTTTTATCCACATATTACAGAGGGTCATATATGAGACAGAGAAAGGACAGGAAGTAGCTCCAGGTTACCCAGGTAATGAGAGGGAGAACCAAGAAGGAATACAAAATCTAACTCTAGTCACAGGATGTATCCTGAGGTTTACTTTCATATTTCTTTAAAGCAGTGAAATATTGGTTCAAGAATTTACACAGATTAAGGGGAACAGAATACAAAGTATGTATTCCATGTATACCATGGAATGTAACTTCACTAAAGGTAATAAATGGAGAAAGAATGGCTTGCTTAATAAATGCACTGGGGCAGTTAACTATCCATTTTAATTTTCTGAATTAATTGTGATCTCCTGTTTGAATATACATATAGCAGAAATCAGAACAGTGGTCGTGTTTAGTAGGGCTGAGATAGACTCGGAGCACAGGGAACTTTCTAGGGAAACAGGAATGTTCTATAATTTGATTAGAATGTTGGTTACATGTTTCTTTCCAAAATTCACTGAAATGTACATTTAAAGTCGGTATGTTCCATTCTATGGAAATTTTATCACAGCTTTAAAAACGGAAATATATCTATAGACCTCTGAGATATTAAATTTTAAAAAGTAAACTATTGTGAAAAAGGAAGGAAACTATAAGGTAAGACATACAATATAAAACCATTTATTTGGAAGACAGGAAACAGTTCTTTCTGTAGTTCAGCACTTGTGTACATGGAAATGTCTCATGGTTCTTGGGCTGCCCTTCTCCACCACGAGGCCCTTCCCCCAGAGTCAGTCTTAGTGCTCTTGGGGTTTCTTTCTGGGATGCAAACACTTTTCTATTATAACATCATGAGCTTAAGAGTAAATTTCTCAAGTGTTCATAATATTTATTGGTATAATATTCTCCATTGAAGAAAGATACGCTTTCAGGAAATTGTAACTAAAAAACATGATGTGTCTGTATAGTGATTTTGAAAACTAGGGCTGCATCTTCAGAGGCAGCCTTGTATAAGGGCACTATGATCAGGGCTGTGTTCTTGTCCTAACTCTGCCACTTGATAAGATAGATATGTTGGAGCAACTCGTTTAATCTCTCTGGGCTTCAATTTTCTGTCAGTTAAAAAGATCGGGCTAGGGCTTCCCTGGTGGTCCAGTGGGTGAAGAGTCCGCCTTGCAGTGCAAGGGGCACCAATTCTATCCCTGGCCCAGGAAGATCCCACTTGCCAATGATCTGGACCGATGTGTCCAATTGTGAGCTAGTGCTCTGGAGCGCATGCGCCCAGAGCTGGTGCTCTGCAACGAGAGAGGCCCCTGCAATGGGAGGCTCACGCAGGCCAAAGAATAAAGATGGATGAAAATAAATGGATAAAAATCAATAAAAGAGGTCAAAATTAACAACAAAAAGAAAAATGGGCTGACCTGATGACCAAGGGCCCTTCCAGGTCTAAGATTCAGTAAACCCTATTCCTTCACACAGACCTAGATAAAATAGGTCACCTTATCTACAGTGAATATGTGAAAAGTCAACTTTTCTCTGCATTTATATTTTTAAATAGGTAACAACCAAAGCCAAGCAACTGAAGGATTCAGTCACCTACTCCCCAGGTGAGTCAGCACCCACACGATCTCAGTAATCTAAAGCCATGTCTTCAGAGCCAACCCCCTTTCGAAACTGCTTTAAAAAACGATGGTGTGGGCTTCCCTGGTGGTCCAGTGGGTAAGGACACCGCCTTGCAGTGCAAGGGGCGCCGGTTCGATCCCTGGCCTGGGAAGATCCCACGTGCCGCGGAGCGGCTGGACTGATGTGTCCAATTACCGAGCCGGAGCTCTGGAGCTCATGCGCCCAGAGCCAGCGCTCTGCAACGACAGAGGCCACCGCAATGGGAGGCCCACAGGAGCCAAAGAACAAAGGCGGATGAAAATAGAGAAATGAAAGACCAATAGAAGTGGCCCGCCCACCCCCTCTCTCCCCAACCCGCCCCTCCCCTCCAAAAAAAAAAGATGGTGTAATAGTTCTGCCTGGTGGACACTACCAGCCATCTCTCTAAAAACGGTCCAATTACAAGTGCCCACCAGCCAGTCCAGCCCTGTGCACACAGTGCTGAGCTGAAGAAACCTTGTTCTCTGGGGGCCGGGGTGGAGCCCAGAGGGGCGGCGGGGAGGGGGTGAGCAAGGGAAAGCCTGTTTATACCAGTTCTCCATGCTGACTGCAGCTGCCCTCCCCCAACAGACCATCCTTGAGAACAGACCAAGCAGCTTCCCCAAGAATCTGTTTCTCAGAATCCATTTCCTCCGGGACCAAGTGGAATTTTGTCAGAGCCCCTTACTGTTTGCCTAGAACGAGGAAGAAAGGCCTCCTAAACCTTCCAGCTCCACTTAAATTCAGGTCCCTGTACTCAATGTAACCAGCCAGTGACCAGCAACCCCTGAGATCTGGAAATGCCTTCCTGGGGAGGACTGGGTGTGAGAGCAGGCTCAGGAAGGAGGGCATTTCCAGACTGCTTTCCTACCAGGACAGCTCTTGGTCTGGCGTGAATTCAGGCAGAGATGGGCAATGAGCATTTTGTGAGAGATGCAAGACAGCCTCCAAAAACATGCTCTCGAAAAGGCAGTGGGGGAGCTGGGTGGGGCACGGATAGATCTTACTAGAGGGCTAGAGGGGTCAGGAGTTTGTGAGGAAGGCAGGAAGGGTGTGCTAACACTGCATTTATAAGTGAAAAGTCAACTTTTCTCTGCATTTATATTTTTAAATAGGTAACAACCAAAGCCAAGCAACTGAAGGATTCAGTCACCTACTCCCCAGGTGAGTCAGCACCCACACGATCTCAGTAATCTAAAGCCATGTCTTCAGAGCCAACCCCTTCGAAACTGCTTTAAAAACGATGGTGTGGGCTTCCCTGGTGGTCCAGTGGGTAAGGACACCGCCTTGCAGTGCAAGGGGCGCCGGTTCGATCCCTGGCCTGGGAAGATCCCACGTGCCGCGGAGCGGCTGGACTGATGTGTCCAATTACCGAGCCGGAGCTCTGGAGCTCATGCGCCCAGAGCCAGCGCTCTGCAACGACAGAGGCCACCGCAATGGGAGGCCCACAGGAGCCAAAGAACAAAGGCGGATGAAAATAGAGAAATGAAAGACCAATAGAAGTGGCCCGCCCACCCCTCTCTCCCCAACCCGCCCCTCCCCTCCAAAAAAAAAAGATGGTGTAATAGTTCTGCCTGGTGGACACTACCAGCCATCTCTCTAAAAACGGTCCAATTACAAGTGCCCACCAGCCAGTCCAGCCCTGTGCACACAGTGCTGAGCTGAAGAAACCTTGTTCTCTGGGGGCCGGGGTGGAGCCCAGAGGGGCGGCGGGGAGGGGGTGAGCAAGGGAAAGCCTGTTTATACCAGTTCTCCATGCTGACTGCAGCTGCCCTCCCCCAACAGACCATCCTTGAGAACAGACCAAGCAGCTTCCCCAAGAATCTGTTTCTCAGAATCCATTTCCTCCGGGACCAAGTGGAATTTTGTCAGAGCCCCTTACTGTTTGCCTAGAACGAGGAAGAAAGGCCTCCTAAACCTTCCAGCTCCACTTAAATTCAGGTCCCTGTACTCAATGTAACCAGCCAGTGACCAGCAACCCCTGAGATCTGGAAATGCCTTCCTGGGGAGGACTGGGTGTGAGAGCAGGCTCAGGAAGGAGGGCATTTCCAGACTGCTTTCCTACCAGGACAGCTCTTGGTCTGGCGTGAATTCAGGCAGAGATGGGCAATGAGCATTTTGTGAGAGATGCAAGACAGCCTCCAAAAACATGCTCTCGAAAAGGCAGTGGGGGAGCTGGGTGGGGCACGGATAGATCTTACTAGAGGGCTAGAGGGGTCAGGAGTTTGTGAGGAAGGCAGGAAGGGTGTGCTGAAACACCTAAGGGGGTCTCTGAGGTGACGCCTGTGGGTGGCAGCGACGCAGGAAGCAGGTGGGTGCAGGGGCGGGGCCCCAGCAGGCAGCGAGCCCAGTGGAAAGCCTAACACACTCACTTTACTGAAACTCACTGGGTTGACAGCAGCCCTGGGTTCTGAAGAGCATGCTCCCTAGCCTAGAAAGTAGACAGTCACTCCTTGCACGTCCTCTGAGCACAGCCGGAGTCTGGAGGCCCCTGTTCCTCAGAGTGATGGAAGGACCACAGCCTGAAAGCAGAAGAGCGAGCTCAGCCCCTAGCTCTGTTGCCGCTGAGGCTGACGTCCGTCCTCTGTACACCTGGGGCAGCAAGGAAAACGGAACACTGAGTAAAACACACGCAAAATGCCCCGTGCACTGCCAGCTGCAGCGGCCACACCACTGTGACTCTTGTGCCCTGAACCGACCTTGCCTTTCCCCTCCGTGTGTTCGTCCTCACAGGGATTGTCAGACTCTCGGAACTCAGGTCCACAGCCCAGAATCCCAGGCCCACCAAGACCCTGCCAGACGACATCATCACCCAGCGGGAAGAGGCCGAGCCAACTGCGGAGGAGGAGGCGGAGGCCACTGAGCCCGGGGCAGACGCCGTGGAGGAGAGCCGGCCTCGGAGGCGGAGGCCGGCCCGGCTGCCTGAGCCGGAGGAGAAGGTCCGCGGGAAGAGGCAGAAGGACTTCGACCTGTCAGAGCAGCAGGAGTCCAGCGACGAGGAGCGCTACCAGAGAGAGCGCGCGCGAGTCACGGAAGAGCCCTGGACTCAGAACCAGCAGAAACTTCTGGAACTCGCTTTACAGCAGTACCCGAGGGGATCCTCTGACCGCTGGGACAAGATAGCCAAGTGTGTCCCGTCCAAGAGCAAGGTGGGTAAGGCCGGGAAGGCAGGCCTCTTGGGTTCTAGCCAGGGTACCCGCCTTTATCCAGCCCATCCTTTACCTGCCAGCTGCCTTCCAGTAGCTTCCCTGACAGCTTGTGCATCTGTGCACTCGACTGGTAGTATAGATGAGGTCGAGTCCTCATCATACCAAGCAGTTACTTTTTTCTCAAGAGCCCCATGCACAGAACACAGACTTCCCCACAACAATACTGCCAAGCTTTTGAAGCCTCCGCTCTGCCAGTCGGGGGCTGGACCCCAGGATCAGGCTCCACCTTGTCCCCTGCAGCGCTGCCCACCCTGTTCACAGCTCCCAGTGTCTGCCTCAGCACCTCTGCAGAGGGTTCCCAAACACCAGCTCAGAGAGGGGGAGTGGCGGCCCCCACCCCACTTCTGCCCTGACAGTTGGGAGCTGCAGAGCCTCCCCGTGTGGTCTTCTCAACTCTGGCCCTTCCTGACAGATACCGTCTCCTGGGCTTCTTTCCCTGTACTCACAGCCGTTGTCTGAGGTACCAGGAACACTAAGAAATTAAAAGAACCAATCCATACTGCCTCCTGTGCCCACCACTCAGTAGCCTGTGGGCACATGGATGTTCATTTACATTCTTTTTTTTTAAATTTTGGCCTCTTTTATTGGTTTTTTATCTATTTTTATTCATCGTTTTATTCTTTTGGCCTGTGTGGGCCTCCCACACAGTGGCCTGTCTCGTTGCAGAGTACCGGCTCTCGGCACAGGCACTCCAGAGCGCTGGCTCATTACTGGACACACTGGTCCAGTCGCTCCGTGGCATGTGGGATCTTTCCCAGCCAGGGATGGAACCAGTGCCCCTTGCACTGCAAGGCTGACCCTACCCACTGGACCACCAGGGAAGCCCTATTTTTTTAATTGAAATTTGATGTTGGAAAATCTGGCTTCTGTCCATAGATATCCCCATGTTTACAGGTCTAGTCATCACCTCCTTTAAGATGATGAAGCTGAGATTTCCCGAGGAGAAAAGCCATTAATAGTTGATCTATTTGAGAAACACAGCTCCTCCCGGCCCCTCCAGCTAGCTTGCCAAAAGTAGTGATTTTCCCTGAATGCCTCTAGCATCTGTGGGACAGGCAGGTACTGGTGGGGTGAACTGAAACTGGCTTACAGTGAAGGAGCTGGAACCACAGACTCCTGGGGAGGGGGCACTCAGAAACTCAGTGCCTTGGGGTTTGGAAACCTTCCTGTTTCAGGGCTCATTTATTGTCCTACAAGGGTTCCTTTGAGCCTGACATCAGCACCAGGTCCAGGGGAGGTTGCCTGCTGGCTTGCTGGCTATGGGGTGACTCCCTGGAAGTGGCCCATAAGCCTCTGGGCGACCAGGCCCTATGCGGAGGAGCCAGGTCCCCACCCCGCACCCGCACAGGACCCTGCATCCTCCAGGGGAGTGCTGCGCCACCTGGATGCCACGTCTCATGCTCGGCTCCATGGGGGAACAGCAGCAGCTGGGGAAAGGCTGGGATAGGGGGTCCATGGAAATAGAGAAGAAGTACCTGTTAGTCATCTGCAGCAGAGCACAAACCAGTGATCTGCTTTCCCACATGACCTTAAATTCGTGAAGGGTCATGGCGCCACCAGGGTGTTTCTAAACAGAAACAGAGCTGGTTCTGGGAAGTACCCTGTGACACACAAGGGAGCAGTGAGGTCCACCCCCCAGCCCCGCCCCCCCCACCCCGCGCTTCATCGGGATCCTCACCCCAAGGGGTGGCAGCAACAGGCAGCTGGGTCTGAAGTTGCTAGTTTTGCAGCCTAGGGGGCTGGAAGACCCAGCGGGGCTGGGAATGAGCCCCCAGTGAGTGGGGTGCGCTCCAGTGGAGTTCTAGGCTGACAGGACAGCGCTTGGTCAGCACTGGGCCAGGCAGGCTACCCCAAGAGGGCAGGCTGATTGTAACTGCACCCCCCCGACGACCTCTCTCTCTTTCTCTCTCCAGGAAGACTGTATTGCTAGATACAAGCTGCTGGTTGAACTGGTCCTAAAGAAGAAACAAGCTAAACAGGGAAGACCCTTTTGATTTATTGCTTTTTTACATCTGCTAGTGTTTACAGGCCCAACCTCCTTTAAGATGATGAAGCTGAGGGGCCATTAATAGTTGATCTATTTGAGAAACACAGCTCCCGGCCCCTCCAGCTAGCTTGCCAAAAGTAGTGATTTTCCCTGAATGCCTCTAGCATCTGTGGGACAGGCAGGTACTGGTGGGGTGAACTGAAACTGGCTTACAGTGAAGGAGCTGGAACCACAGACTCCTGGGGAGGGGGCACTCAGAAACTCAGTGCCTTGGGGTTTGGAAACCTTCCTGTTTCAGGGCTCATTTATTGTCCTACAAGGGTTCCTTTGAGCCTGACATCAGCACCAGGTCCAGGGGAGGTTGCCTGCTGGCTTGCTGGCTATGGGGTGACTCCCTGGAAGTGGCCCATAAGCCTCTGGGCGACCAGGCCCTATGCGGAGGAGCCAGGTCCCCACCCCGCACCCGCACAGGACCCTGCATCCTCCAGGGGAGTGCTGCGCCACCTGGATGCCACGTCTCATGCTCGGCTCCATGGGGGAACAGCAGCAGCTGGGGAAAGGCTGGGATAGGGGGTCCATGGAAATAGAGAAGAAGTACCTGTTAGTCATCTGCAGCAGAGCACAAACCAGTGATCTGCTTTCCCACATGACCTTAAATTCGTGAAGGGTCATGGCGCCACCAGGGTGTTTCTAAACAGAAACAGAGCTGGTTCTGGGAAGTACCCTGTGACACACAAGGGAGCAGTGAGGTCCACCCCCCAGCCCCGCCCCCCCCACCCCGCGCTTCATCGGGATCCTCACCCCAAGGGGTGGCAGCAACAGGCAGCTGGGTCTGAAGTTGCTAGTTTTGCAGCCTAGGGGGCTGGAAGACCCAGCGGGGCTGGGAATGAGCCCCCAGTGAGTGGGGTGCGCTCCAGTGGAGTTCTAGGCTGACAGGACAGCGCTTGGTCAGCACTGGGCCAGGCAGGCTACCCCAAGAGGGCAGGCTGATTGTAACTGCACCCCCCCGACGACCTCTCTCTCTTTCTCTCTCCAGGAAGACTGTATTGCTAGATACAAGCTGCTGGTTGAACTGGTCCAAAAGAAGAAACAAGCTAAAAGCTGAATGCTCTGGAAGATGATGTTTACCTCCATTTTCCAAAAGGATTATTTTTAAAATCTTATGCAGAAATTTTCATCTTGTACCTCAGTATTTCTATACGTCATGTGCCTTAGTGAAAAAAAAATTAAAAATTTAAACTAAATGTTATGCTAAATTGCTTAAACAAATACTGTATTAACGGAGAAAAAACAGATTTGGGTATTTTATAGATTACTTTCTCATCATTGCAAAGCTTAATTTCCTGGGGACAAACGTAATAGTGCTTTTCTAACAGGCAAATGTATGAAGGAACATGAGTGAACTAATGTGTAACAATTAACACTCAGTGTTTCTTTGACCAAAGATCACACCAGTCAATGACTAGCAGGATGCTGGTATTCTGGGGAGGTAAAAACCTGGTTGGTGTATTGAGCTAGCTAGTAGCGTGGGGTTAATTCTATGTATTAATATATATGTATTAATATATATACATATATAACATGCGTATGCTATATGTATCTAGAAAAAAATAAGTCTGAGTGCACAAGGACAGAGGTAATAAACTCTAAGTGTGGATGGGCTGTAGAAATACATCCCCAACAGTCAGTCTCCAGAGAACACATGGGCACAGTTTTCTAGGATCTGGTGACACGGGTCCCACTTTTCAATCCCCAGGTTAAAAATCACGGTTTTGAGCTGCTAACCATCAGCTGAGCACTCCTGTTTCAGTATGTCCTTTGCTCAGAACTTGCTAAAATACACACTGCCTAAATTTGAAAACCATCAGGTCACCAGAACACATTTCAGGACGGTGATTTGATAAAATGTGTATGAAGACGGCATTCTCCTCTAAGGATTGAAATGAGGTTCCCAGAGCAGGCCTGGGTAGCACTGACTCTGTAACCTTCCAGCCTGAACAGGGCACACGTGGCCCCGCCAAGCCCGCCTCTGGTGCGGCGAGGGACCCGCCACCTGGAGACATCAGGACGAGCCCTGGAGACACAGCTCCGGGTCTCTGTTGCATGAACCAAGTCCGGGGTCAGCAGGGCTTGAGCCTTGGTGGGGAGGGTAGGGCTTGCCTTGCCCGCAGGTCAGGAGCCTGTCATGGGTGGTACCAGGGCCAACAGTTTCTGCCCCAGGACCTTCTGGAGCCAGTGGGGCTGTGAGGTTCTGACTATGGGCCAAGCTCCACTCTGTGTTTGTATGGGCGTCTCAGAGAAAAAGTCGATTCACGGAGGGAATCAGGAAGGGACCTTCCAGAATGCTTTCCAGGTCCTGGATCCATGCTGTCTCTGGTTCAGTGTCAGCCCTTCACACGGTGGGGCTGTCCAGCTGTGACATTCTGTCAGTGTCAGGATCACCCTTTTCACTTACGGTGCTGTGAGCTGGGCCTCTGTTACATGCACCCCAAATCACAGGATTTCTGGGCTTCCAGTGTTGGGAGAGCCCACAGGGGTTCAGGGATGCCTTAAGAGGTACAATTTGAGTAACAAAGGGCCCTAATTTGCCTACCAACCTCATCTTCTGCACATTCATTAAGGGGGCATCTCTGGTATGTTTTGTCCTGATGCCTATTCCTGCCACCAGCCCCTCTAAAACCAGAAAGTGGTCCTTTCTGCCCCTATTCAGGGGAATAGGGGCCTTGTCTTGTTGGCGGAGGACCAGTGGGCCAGGTGGGGAGGCCTGTGAACACAGCTGCACAGAGACCCACGGGCACCTCCACAGGGAGTTCCCCACAGGTCATGTGGGGCCAGGCCAGGCCCAACCCAGACCCTCCCCTTCCTGACTCCCAAGGAATACCCTCCCGATACCTACCCTCCAAGGCCCCATCTGGTGACCTTACATCTATTCACATCTCCAAGGCCAAGCTGCATGACATCAGTGCCTTTGTTTACCTCTGTCTCAACTCCTTGTCTGGAACAGTAGACTAATGGTGGCGCAGCAAAGATTGCTGTGATGACAGTCTGGCTTGTTGAAAACAGTGAATGGCTTCCAGGGGTTCCCAGAGCAGGCCTGGGTAGCACTGACTCTGTAACCTTCCAGCCTGAACAGGGCACACGTGGCCCGCCAAGCCCGCCTCTGGTGCGGCGAGGGACCCGCCACCTGGAGACATCAGGCGAGCCCTGGAGACACAGCTCCGGGTCTCTGTTGCATGAACCAAGTCCGGGGTCAGCAGGGCTTGAGCCTTGGTGGGGAGGGTAGGGCTTGCCTTGCCCGCAGGTCAGGAGCCTGTCATGGGTGGTACCAGGGCCAACAGTTTCTGCCCCAGGACCTTCTGGAGCCAGTGGGGCTGTGAGGTTCTGACTATGGGCCAAGCTCCACTCTGTGTTTGTATGGGCGTCTCAGAGAAAAAGTCGATTCACGGAGGGAATCAGGAAGGGACCTTCCAGAATGCTTTCCAGGTCCTGGATCCATGCTGTCTCCGGTTCAGTGTCAGCCCTTCACACGGTGGGGCTGTCCAGCTGTGACATTCTGTCAGTGTCAGGATCACCCTTTTCACTTACGGTGCTGTGAGCTGGGCCTCTGTTACATGCACCCCAAATCACAGGATTTCTGGGCTTCCAGTGTTGGGAGAGCCCACAGGGGTTCAGGGATGCCTTAAGAGGTACAATTTGAGTAACAAAGGGCCCTAATTTGCCTACCAACCTCATCTTCTGCACATTCATTAAGGGGGCATCTCTGGTATGTTTTGTCCTGATGCCTATTCCTGCCACCAGCCCCTCTAAAACCAGAAAGTGGTCCTTTCTGCCCCTATTCAGGGGAATAGGGGCCTTGTCTTGTTGGCGGAGGACCAGTGGGCCAGGTGGGGAGGCCTGTGAACACAGCTGCACAGAGACCCACGGGCACCTCCACAGGGAGTTCCCCACAGGTCATGTGGGGCCAGGCCAGGCCCAACCCAGACCCTCCCCTTCCTGACTCCCAAGGAATACCCTCCCGATACCTACCCTCCAAGGCCCCATCTGGTGACCTTACATCTATTCACATCTCCAAGGCCAAGCTGCATGACATCAGTGCCTTTGTTTACCTCTGTCTCAACTCCTTGTCTGGAACAGTAGACTAATGGTGGCCGCAGCAAAGATTGCTGTGATGACAGTCTGGCTTGTTGAAAACAGTGAATGTTCCTCTCCTATCGGGCCATCCAGGCTCACTTGGCCCGTGTGCATTCCCAGGGCCCTGGGAACCCTCCCATAGGGTATGCACAGGCTTCTCCTTTTGGATGTGTGGTCCAGGATTTTCACAAGGTGCCTGAGGGGTTCCTTGCCCAGAAAGGTTAACTTTAGTAGGTTTACTCTGACAGTACCCATGGAGGGCCCAAGTGGTACAAGAAAGAGGTTCAGGACTCCGCCTGGGAGCCCCACTCCAGAGAAAGCACTGGTTTTCAAGCCCTGCCACGCCTTCTCCCATGTGTGCTCATGAAGCGCCTACTGCTGGAGCAGGGGGCCTGGCCTGCTCCCAGGCCAGGGGCTGTCATCCGGCACAGGATTGTGTTCTTTCCTGGCTGTGTCTGATGATGGGTCCTCACTAAGAACTGAGACTCCTGGTAGGTGACCGGTTTTTCAATGACACCCGCTGTGGGAACCACCTGGAAGTTGCATGCTCTTGTCTCCTTGACTGACCCACACGTGCCTGGCAAACATTCCAGTCCCACGAGACGAGCTCTGTCTTGACTGGAATACTGCCGCCCATGAGTCAAGCCTTCTCGTGACTCTTTCTCAGTTTTAGAGTAAGTCATAAGCCACTTTCCTGGTCCTGGTCCATGTGCTGAATGCCTTAAAATGCCTCCTGGTATGTGCCAGCTCTAAAACCAGAAAGTGGTCCTTTCTGCCCCTATTCAGGGGAATAGGGGCCTTGTCTTGTTGGCGGAGGACCAGTGGGCCAGGTGGGGAGGCCTGTGAACACAGCTGCACAGAGACCCACGGGCACCTCCACAGGGAGTTCCCCACAGGTCATGTGGGGCCAGGCCAGGCCCAACCCAGACCCTCCCCTTCCTGACTCCCAAGGAATACCCTCCCGATACCTACCCTCCAAGGCCCCATCTGGTGACCTTACATCTATTCACATCTCCAAGGCCAAGCTGCATGACATCAGTGCCTTTGTTTACCTCTGTCTCAACTCCTTGTCTGGAACAGTAGACTAATGGTGGCGCAGCAAAGATTGCTGTGATGACAGTCTGGCTTGTTGAAAACAGTGAATGTTCCTCTCCTATCGGGCCATCCAGGCTCACTTGGCCCGTGTGCATTCCCAGGGCCCTGGGAACCCTCCCATAGGGTATGCACAGGCTTCTCCTTTTGGATGTGTGGTCCAGGATTTTCACAAGGTGCCTGAGGGGTTCCTTGCCCAGAAAGGTTAACTTTAGTAGGTTTACTCTGACAGTACCCATGGAGGGCCCAAGTGGTACAAGAAAGAGGTTCAGGACTCCGCCTGGGAGCCCCACTCCAGAGAAAGCACTGGTTTTCAAGCCCTGCCACGCCTTCTCCCATGTGTGCTCATGAAGCGCCTACTGCTGGAGCAGGGGGCCTGGCCTGCTCCCAGGCCAGGGGCTGTCATCCGGCACAGGATTGTGTTCTTTCCTGGCTGTGTCTGATGATGGGTCCTCACTAAGAACTGAGACTCCTGGTAGGTGACCGGTTTTTCAATGACACCCGCTGTGGGAACCACCTGGAAGTTGCATGCTCTTGTCTCCTTGACTGACCCACACGTGCCTGGCAAACATTCCAGTCCCACGAGACGAGCTCTGTCTTGACTGGAATACTGCCGCCCATGAGTCAAGCCTTCTCGTGACTCTTTCTCAGTTTTAGAGTAAGTCATAAGCCACTTTCCTGGTCCTGGTCCATGTGCTGAATGCCTTAAAAATGCCTCCTGGTATGTGCCAGCTCCACACCAAGCCCACCCACCCCTCAAAGTGGAGGACGCATCCCTATAAAATACCAACTGCTTCAGCCCCACTTACTACCTATCAGGTAGTTGCAGTTGTTTGCTTCAGGAGTTAAGATTTTTTCCTAAAATGTAAATAGAGTTTAAATAACGATATTCTACACACATGGGGTGACTGCGTGTCCCCAGTGGTCGGGAACGCCCCAGGTTTATACTTGTCTCCCAGGACCCAGTTCAGGGTGCACCTCACATGGTCGCTTTTTTTACATGGTCGCTCTGGGGAGGGGCTAGTGGAGGGTGGCGGGTCTCAGTGTCCCCTCAGAGGACGGTGAGCGCCCCACCTCCGACCCATGACTGTGCAGCTTTTGCATTGTTTTGCTTAGCTTTGGCTGAGAAAGCCAGAGGACAGAGGGCAAGTTCTGGTCCTGACCCCTGGCACCCTCTGGGGCACGGGCCCGCCTGCATGGTGACCACCCCCTGGGGGCTCCTGCCACCATCAGGTCGCCCCCCTGCTCCCGCAGCTGCCTGGCCTCTGATGCTCTTGTGCGAACCCCACGCCAAACCCCGCTGCCCCGCCCCTTCGGCCATTTTGCGCAGGCCTCCCTGCCGGCCGGTCGCTGGGACTCCACCTGTAGCTCAGATCACAGCGTGGCCAGCCTGGAAGCCACCCCACTGTCTTGGCAGGAATCCCAGCCTCCTGTTTGAGTAAACTGCTTGGCCTTCAGCCTTTGACTTTATTCACCAGGGAGCTAAATTAACACTGTAAAACTGAGCGGCTGCAATTATTTCCCTCTGGTTTGGGGGAAAGAAGAATAGGTTCATGTAGAAAGGAAAAAGGGAAACCACTTTAACAATCAGATCCCCAGGGGGAAGCTACCAGTGTCTCAAAGAGCTGTGTCCAAAGACTGCTGGGGGCTGGTCCAGGGCAGTCACCCCCCTACTCTGGAAGAGGAGTGGGGTGAGCAAGGCAGCCCCTGGAGTGCAGCTCCAACCACCACGAGCCTCTGTCTTGACTGGAATACTGCCGCCCATGAGTCAAGCCTTCTCATTTCTCAGTTTTAGAGTAAGTCATAAGCCACTTTCCTGGTCCTGGTCCATGTGCTGAATGCCTTAAAATGCCTCCTGGTATGTGCCAGCTCCACACCAAGCCCACCCCTCAAAGTGGAGGACGCATCCCTATAAAATACCAACTGCTTCAGCCCCACTTACTACCTATCAGGTAGTTGCAGTTGTTTGCTTCAGGAGTTAAGATTTTTTCCTAAAATGTAAATAGAGTTTAAATAACGATATTCTACACACATGGGGTGACTGCGTGTCCCCAGTGGTCGGGAACGCCCCAGGTTTATACTTGTCTCCCAGGACCCAGTTCAGGGTGCACCTCACATGGTCGCTTTTTTTACATGGTCGCTCTGGGGAGGGGCTAGTGGAGGGTGGCGGGTCTCAGTGTCCCCTCAGAGGACGGTGAGCGCCCCACCTCCGACCCATGACTGTGCAGCTTTTGCATTGTTTTGCTTAGCTTTGGCTGAGAAAGCCAGAGGACAGAGGGCAAGTTCTGGTCCTGACCCCTGGCACCCTCTGGGGCACGGGCCCGCCTGCATGGTGACCACCCCCTGGGGGCTCCTGCCACCATCAGGTCGCCCCCCTGCTCCCGCAGCTGCCTGGCCTCTGATGCTCTTGTGCGAACCCCACGCCAAACCCCGCTGCCCCGCCCCTTCGGCCATTTTGCGCAGGCCTCCCTGCCGGCCGGTCGCTGGGACTCCACCTGTAGCTCAGATCACAGCGTGGCCAGCCTGGAAGCCACCCCACTGTCTTGGCAGGAATCCCAGCCTCCTGTTTGAGTAAACTGCTTGGCCTTCAGCCTTTGACTTTATTCACCAGGGAGCTAAATTAACACTGTAAAACTGAGCGGCTGCAATTATTTCCCTCTGGTTTGGGGGAAAGAAGAATAGGTTCATGTAGAAAGGAAAAAGGGAAACCACTTTAACAATCAGATCCCCAGGGGGAAGCTACCAGTGTCTCAAAGAGCTGTGTCCAAAGACTGCTGGGGGCTGGTCCAGGGCAGTCACCCCCCTACTCTGGAAGAGGGAGTGGGGTGAGCAAGGCAGCCCCTCCTCCCCCCTACTGGGCACCTGGCTTGGTAGCCCTGACACTCCCCCTGTAACCCTGGACCCCGACCCCACCAGCCTCGACAGGGACCTTAGAACCCAGCTCCCTTCCTCAGGGAGACACCAAATTCTTCCGCAGGGAAAGCTGACTGCTCACCTCTCCCTATCAGAAGCTCAGTATCCCCCGGATTAATGCAGGATCTTAACTCAATTAAGCCCATCTTTGGTTAGTACAGTTTAAAAAGAAATCCTACTTTTACAAGATGAAATGGACAAAGATTTGAATGGCAATGAGAGAGTCCGCTTTTTTAAAGGAAGTATAATATATATTGTGCCAGTTTCTGGTATACAGCAAACGGATTCAGTTATGCATATTATATGTAACATTTTCATATTCTTTTCTGTCATGGTTTATTACAGGACACTGAATATAGACCTATGCGCTATACAGTAGGAGTTTATTTTACATGTAGTCATTTGAAGCTCAAGCTCCTGATGTGCCCCTCCACACCCCCTGCCGCCTTGGTAACTGGAAGCCTAATTTTCTACGTCTGAGGGAATCTTCTTGTAATTTTGTTTATTGTAAGTATGTCCGAAAGGAAAACGAACACTCGCCATCATGTTTTCCGTTACTCAAAAGAAATGTTTTGTAAAATTTAAGATAAAATATCAAATTGTTTATCCTAAATTATCTTGGCTCCAATCTGTCTTACAAAGGAAGATGTTCCTGTGTGACAGCTGGATGACTCTAGACACCTGACCCCAGCTGGTCTGTTTTAAGAGGCTTCACACAGGAAACCCGTAGGAACCCTCCTCTTTGAGTAAACTGCTTGGCCTTCAGCCTTTGACTTTATTCACCAGGGAGCTAAATTAACACTGTAAAACTGAGCGGCTGCAATTATTTCCCTCTGGTTTGGGGGAAAGAAGAATAGGTTCATGTAGAAAGGAAAAAGGGAAACCACTTTAACAATCAGATCCCCAGGGGGAAGCTACCAGTGTCTCAAAGAGCTGTGTCCAAAGACTGCTGGGGGCTGGTCCAGGGCAGTCACCCCCCTACTCTGGAAGAGGGAGTGGGGTGAGCAAGGCAGCCCCTCCTCCCCCCTACTGGGCACCTGGCTTGGTAGCCCTGACACTCCCCCTGTAACCCTGGACCCCGACCCCACCAGCCTCGACAGGGACCTTAGAACCCAGCTCCCTTCCTCAGGGAGACACCAAATTCTTCCGCAGGGAAAGCTGACTGCTCACCTCTCCCTATCAGAAGCTCAGTATCCCCCGGATTAATGCAGGATCTTAACTCAATTAAGCCCATCTTTGGTTAGTACAGTTTAAAAAGAAATCCTACTTTTACAAGATGAAATGGACAAAGATTTGAATGGCAATGAGAGAGTCCGCTTTTTTAAAGGAAGTATAATATATATTGTGCCAGTTTCTGGTATACAGCAAACGGATTCAGTTATGCATATTATATGTAACATTTTCATATTCTTTTCTGTCATGGTTTATTACAGGACACTGAATATAGACCTATGCGCTATACAGTAGGAGTTTATTTTACATGTAGTCATTTGAAGCTCAAGCTCCTGATGTGCCCCTCCACACCCCCTGCCGCCTTGGTAACTGGAAGCCTAATTTTCTACGTCTGAGGGAATCTTCTTGTAATTTTGTTTATTGTAAGTATGTCCGAAAGGAAAACGAACACTCGCCATCATGTTTTCCGTTACTCAAAAAGAAATGTTTTGTAAAATTTAAGATAAAATATCAAATTGTTTATCCTAAATTATCTTGGCTCCAATCTGTCTTACAAAGGAAGATGTTCCTGTGTGACAGCTGGATGACTCTAGACACCTGACCCCAGCTGGTCTGTTTTAAGAGGCTTCACACAAGAAACCCCGTAGGAACCCTCCTCTCTCTGGCTAAACTGAGATCTATCCTATTACGTTAATACTGGAGTCAAGCACTGGATGTGGACCTCTTGCCTGAGTCCGTCTTCCAGAATGAGGAGGCGGGGAGGGTTCTGGACCGGGGAGGGCAGGGGTGTGCAGGTCTAATCTGGTCAGTGAACCCAAACACGCTTTAACCCTGGGATAGTCAGCTCCAAATCCCTCCCCTCACCCCCTCTGCACCTGGCAGCAGAGAAGCCCACTCTTCGCAGTGAGCAGAGCTGCGGGAGGACTGGCAGAGCCACTTCCTCCAGGAGCAGAGCCTGGGGTGAGGCAGGGCCACCCAGCATCTCCTTCCTGGTGTCAGCTTGGACACTGCTTCCAAACCAGACCACAGGTGCAGTGATGAAGAAAAACTATTCTGAGGGAGGAGTTAAACATGGATCATAAATTAGAAGAAAGTAAACTTCCAAGAATCCGAGAAGTGCACAGCTGAGAGAGCTGCAGGTGGGAGGGCTGGTGCTTACGAGGTCATGGGCCTGCCCACTGAAATGCTGAAGGCCGTGGAGCTACTCTCAGGGCCTAGTAAAACCCAACACCCAGCACTGATGCCTGCAATTTAAGTGTCAAAGGCTCAACCAGATGAACAAGGCCGCCTGATCCGCAGCTGGGCGAGGCCAATGACGGAGACCTGCCCTCCACCAGCCTGGGCAGCTTTGAGGCATCACCCAGAGCCTGGAAAGGAAGGGAATTGAAGGGATGGGGCAGAGGGCCCAGGAAGGGTGGGGAAAGCATCTGGAGGGCTCTTCAGGTTCCCCACGGAGCTGCTGGAGCACCCGGGGCCAAGCCCCACTCCACTGTCAGAGGAGGCCACACCCAGCCAAAAGTTTGCAAAGACACCATGCACCGTAGCTTTTTCACAGACCAATCCACATACACACAGAGGGTTCAGCTGCGGAAACACCTGTCCATACTTGCTCTGGCAGAACCAGCACGATCCCTGCAGCAGAGCAGTGGTGGTGCCAAAAATGCGAAATCTCCTCTAATTAATCCGTCTGCTTATTCAGTGAGCCAAGTGAGAAACAGCAGATGCATCAATCACAGTTTGAGGGCAACCAAATTAGCTCCACCATCCAAAAAGTGAACGTCTTTCTATAAACTTCAGAAGGACCAACCCAGCCGGAATGCCGCGTGTTCATAGCTCACATCTGCGAGGAGCCTTCTGCGCCACAGGCCTCATGCAGCCTGGCTGTGCGACCTGTCCACCTTGGCCCCTGACCCCTGTTCCTCATGCCACCCAGGCCTCTCCTAGTCCCATCACCACACCCCTTTCTAACCACTGGCTCCAGGAGGCGTTTTCACCAGGAAGCTGATTTCGGCTTGGATCTTCAGTCCTGATGACCAGCAGGTGTCACCTTTCAACTTTCTGCAGCTTCAAATTCTTACAGAATGAAGTGCTGTAACTGAAGCAAACTGGGAGTTCTCCAGGCTCCTCCTCAGATCCCAGACAGGCACTTCATCTCCCACCTGTCTTTTGAACCTCATGGCCCCCACGGGCCTGCTCCAGTGCCCACTCCTCGCTGCCGCTGCGCACACTGCCAGCAGTGGCATGACGAGGACCAGCCTTCCTGTGCCGAGTCCTGGGACGTCGTCCTCTCTGCCCCTCCAGGTCCCCTCCCTGGAAAGCAGAGGTTAGAAGCCCCCCACAGCCTGGCTCAACCAGATGAACAAGGCCGCCTGATCCGCAGCTGGGCGAGGCCAATGACGGAGACCTGCCCTCCACCAGCCTGGGCAGCTTTGAGGCATCACCCAGAGCCTGGAAAGGAAGGGAATTGAAGGGATGGGGCAGAGGGCCCAGGAAGGGTGGGGAAAGCATCTGGAGGGCTCTTCAGGTTCCCCACGGAGCTGCTGGAGCACCCGGGGCCAAGCCCCACTCCACTGTCAGAGGAGGCCACACCCAGCCAAAAGTTTGCAAAGACACCATGCACCGTAGCTTTTTCACAGACCAATCCACATACACACAGAGGGTTCAGCTGCGGAAACACCTGTCCATACTTGCTCTGGCAGAACCAGCACGATCCCTGCAGCAGAGCAGTGGTGGTGCCAAAAATGCGAAATCTCCTCTAATTAATCCGTCTGCTTATTCAGTGAGCCAAGTGAGAAACAGCAGATGCATCAATCACAGTTTGAGGGCAACCAAATTAGCTCCACCATCCAAAAAGTGAACGTCTTTCTATAAACTTCAGAAGGACCAACCCAGCCGGAATGCCGCGTGTTCATAGCTCACATCTGCGAGGAGCCTTCTGCGCCACAGGCCTCATGCAGCCTGGCTGTGCGACCTGTCCACCTTGGCCCCTGACCCCTGTTCCTCATGCCACCCAGGCCTCTCCTAGTCCCATCACCACACCCCTTTCTAACCACTGGCTCCAGGAGGCGTTTTCACCAGGAAGCTGATTTCGGCTTGGATCTTCAGTCCTGATGACCAGCAGGTGTCACCTTTCAACTTTCTGCAGCTTCAAATTCTTACAGAATGAAGTGCTGTAACTGAAGCAAACTGGGAGTTCTCCAGGCTCCTCCTCAGATCCCAGACAGGCACTTCATCTCCCACCTGTCTTTTGAACCTCATGGCCCCCACGGGCCTGCTCCAGTGCCCACTCCTCGCTGCCGCTGCGCACACTGCCAGCAGTGGCATGACGAGGACCAGCCTTCCTGTGCCGAGTCCTGGGACGTCGTCCTCTCTGCCCCTCCAGGTCCCCTCCCTGGAAAGCAGAGGTTAGAAGCCCTCCCACAAAACTAAGAAGCAAGACAAGCGCCATTTTCAGCCTGGAGCCAGCAGCAGAGTCTGTTCATGCCTTGCCCCTAAAAGCCTCCTTGTCTCTAAAAGCCTGGTCAAAACACCCTGCTGCTTCTGGTCCATCCTATTCAAGGGTCACTTCCCTGAATGTGAGCCAAACGCTAGGGAGCCTAGCGGTTTGTCTCTTCCCCAGTCCTGCATCGGTGCAGAGCACCGAGCCCAAAGCAGCCAGGGGTCGGGGACCAGAGAATGGCCACAGCTGCAGGGCTGTCCTGGCAGCAGAGGCTCTGCCCTGAGCAAAGACTCACCAAGCCTGCATGGTGACAAATGGCAGCTCAGAGGTCACGGAGTCTGTACTGAACTTGCAGGACTGTCAACAGTCAATCATCAGGAAGAAAGAGACATCTCCTTTGATGCCAATAATAAGGTGAGGGATGCGACTTTAAGTGGAGTGACACTTGGCATGAATCCCTAAGAAGGTAAAATTACTTGAAGAATCTAATGGCCTTCCGATATTTACAAAAGTTCACAACTATTTCATTTGGAAAAGCCAACTTTAATGTGTAGTAAAAGTTGGCATCATCAATGTATATTTCATTTTCAGTTAGTAAAATTAAGATTAATGGTATTTGTCTCATTGAAGAGTTTCCACATTCAAACCCAAAGTTTAGCTCCTACTTTTAAAAGCAGAGTTCCATTTAGCTATAAGGCACTTCCACCTACAATGCCAGAGGCTCTGCGGTCTATTCCAGGGAGCATCCAGAGACAGTGGTTATCCTGTCTTCTGCTTGGCTGACGGAGAGCTTGGGAAAACAGCAAATGGGAACTTGTTTTCTCAGCACGCATGTACGGGGCCTGCTCGTGACCCCATGAGAGATCACACCTGCACAGAAGTCCAGACAGGACTCAGCCCACGGAATCCGCATCCAGGCAGAGCACCCTTCCCGACGGCCTGTGCCGGGCAGCAGCAGCAGCTGCTCAGAGACGGCTCTGAACAAAACTCAACAGGGAGGCCGGGCACAGCGGCCCAGGTGCACTCCGCTGGCCGGGGCAGAGTCCGGCTCCCTAGAACCTCAGGAAAGTTAGAAAAAGATGAAGGCGTGGAGAATCACACGAATACACAGCCATAAACAGTCAAGACAAGTGACAAATGAGTAAGAAACAAAACACTGCGTGGCAGGTAATGTATTCTTTGGAGTCAGAGTGAAAATGGAGGCAGCTGCCAACGAGCTCCTGCCCTCAGCCTTGGAATGTGAGCCAAACGCTAGGAGCCTAGCGGTTTGTCTCTTCCCAGTCCTGCATCGGTGCAGAGCACCGAGCCCAAAGCAGCCAGGGGTCGGGGACCAGAGAATGGCCACAGCTGCAGGGCTGTCCTGGCAGCAGAGGCTCTGCCCTGAGCAAAGACTCACCAAGCCTGCATGGTGACAAATGGCAGCTCAGAGGTCACGGAGTCTGTACTGAACTTGCAGGACTGTCAACAGTCAATCATCAGGAAGAAAGAGACATCTCCTTTGATGCCAATAATAAGGTGAGGGATGCGACTTTAAGTGGAGTGACACTTGGCATGAATCCCTAAGAAGGTAAAATTACTTGAAGAATCTAATGGCCTTCCGATATTTACAAAAGTTCACAACTATTTCATTTGGAAAAGCCAACTTTAATGTGTAGTAAAAGTTGGCATCATCAATGTATATTTCATTTTCAGTTAGTAAAATTAAGATTAATGGTATTTGTCTCATTGAAGAGTTTCCACATTCAAACCCAAAGTTTAGCTCCTACTTTTAAAAGCAGAGTTCCATTTAGCTATAAGGCACTTCCACCTACAATGCCAGAGGCTCTGCGGTCTATTCCAGGGAGCATCCAGAGACAGTGGTTATCCTGTCTTCTGCTTGGCTGACGGAGAGCTTGGGAAAACAGCAAATGGGAACTTGTTTTCTCAGCACGCATGTACGGGGCCTGCTCGTGACCCCATGAGAGATCACACCTGCACAGAAGTCCAGACAGGACTCAGCCCACGGAATCCGCATCCAGGCAGAGCACCCTTCCCGACGGCCTGTGCCGGGCAGCAGCAGCAGCTGCTCAGAGACGGCTCTGAACAAAACTCAACAGGGAGGCCGGGCACAGCGGCCCAGGTGCACTCCGCTGGCCGGGGCAGAGTCCGGCTCCCTAGAACCTCAGGAAAGTTAGAAAAAGATGAAGGCGTGGAGAATCACACGAATACACAGCCATAAACAGTCAAGACAAGTGACAAATGAGTAAGAAACAAAACACTGCGTGGCAGGTAATGTATTCTTTGGAGTCAGAGTGAAAATGGAGGCAGCTGCCAACGAGCTCCTGCCCTCAGCCTTGGGAGGACAATGCTTCCAGAAGCAGGTAATTATTTTCCAGTCCCGTAACAAAGGCCACATCTTCCCAGGAGCCTGAAAGGAGCTCCTTAATAAAGTGAAAAGCCTAAACCGTTTTCCTTGTTCATTCAACACAATGACCAGGAGCCAGATAACTTCGGGGAGAAACACGACCCCAAGGCCCACAGGTGATTCCGATGCTCGCTGAGGGCCACAGTCACTTTTCCTTGATGGTGAAAGTTAACTCTGTAAAACAAGAAGGGTTTACTCCTTACCGAGGAGGAACGCTGCCTCGCCGAGGGGATTTCCTCCCTGTCTTCTCCACTGCGGTCACCCCCCTGCTCTCTGCACCAGGTGGTCTGCGGGCGCGGGGTCTCCCCTAACCAGCTCCACACCTTGCGGAGCCGACCCCCTGGTGAGTCTCTGCAGGCTCAAGGGGGCCCGCACGGACGCCAAATCAGCCAATGCCCAGGGGCTCCTGGAACCCATGGACACGAGGCACCAAGGGCCTCAGGAGCCCCATCTTCTCCAGACAAAAACGGACACCACCAAGGGGGTGGCACAGGTGCTTCTGCCCTCACAGACGCGCGTCCCACAAAATCCTAGACTCCTAGACAGGGAGAGGGTTGAGGCGGAAGCACCATCGACACCAGAGAGACCACCAGGTGCCTCGATTAGAAGGGCAATGAAGCACGGCCCCGGCCAGCACAGCACCCCGGGCCCCGCTACCAGGTCCCGGTGGACATTCAGCTCCCACGGAATCCGCATCCAGGCAGAGCACCCTTCCCGACGGCCTGTGCCGGGCAGCAGCAGCAGCTGCTCAGAGACGGCTCTGAACAAAACTCAACAGGGAGGCCGGGCACAGCGGCCCAGGTGCACTCCGCTGGCCGGGGCAGAGTCCGGCTCCCTAGAACCTCAGGAAAGTTAGAAAAAGATGAAGGCGTGGAGAATCACACGAATACACAGCCATAAACAGTCAAGACAAGTGACAAATGAGTAAGAAACAAAACACTGCGTGGCAGGTAATGTATTCTTTGGAGTCAGAGTGAAAATGGAGGCAGCTGCCAACGAGCTCCTGCCCTCAGCCTTGGGAGGACAATGCTTCCAGAAGCAGGTAATTATTTTCCAGTCCCGTAACAAAGGCCACATCTTCCCAGGAGCCTGAAAGGAGCTCCTTAATAAAGTGAAAAGCCTAAACCGTTTTCCTTGTTCATTCAACACAATGACCAGGAGCCAGATAACTTCGGGGAGAAACACGACCCCAAGGCCCACAGGTGATTCCGATGCTCGCTGAGGGCCACAGTCACTTTTCCTTGATGGTGAAAGTTAACTCTGTAAAACAAGAAGGGTTTACTCCTTACCGAGGAGGAACGCTGCCTCGCCGAGGGGATTTCCTCCCTGTCTTCTCCACTGCGGTCACCCCCCTGCTCTCTGCACCAGGTGGTCTGCGGGCGCGGGGTCTCCCCTAACCAGCTCCACACCTTGCGGAGCCGACCCCCTGGTGAGTCTCTGCAGGCTCAAGGGGGCCCGCACGGACGCCAAATCAGCCAATGCCCAGGGGCTCCTGGAACCCATGGACACGAGGCACCAAGGGCCTCAGGAGCCCCATCTTCTCCAGACAAAAACGGACACCACCAAGGGGGTGGCACAGGTGCTTCTGCCCTCACAGACGCGCGTCCCACAAAATCCTAGACTCCTAGACAGGGAGAGGGTTGAGGCGGAAGCACCATCGACACCAGAGAGACCACCAGGTGCCTCGATTAGAAGGGCAATGAAGCACGGCCCCGGCCAGCACAGCACCCCCGCGGAGGCCCCCGAGCCTACCAGGTCCCCGGGTGGACATTCAGCTCCCACCCCGGCACTGTGGACTGCTTCACGGGAGCTCCCTAGTGCAGTTCCACCTCCCTGGCAGCAGGGGGCCTTGGAGGCCTCGATGCCCGGGCCTGTGTGACGGAGACTGCGTGACCGTCAACAACCAGCCCTGGCTGACTGAACTCTTACCTGCGGCGACCAGGCAGCAGTCCCTCCGGGTCAGCGGCTCCCCTCCCAGCGTCAGAGCACCTCACAGGAGCAGCCAGCTCAGCACCAAGCGGGGCTGGGACCTCACTCGGAGCTCCGCTCCCCAGAGGGGATGCCGGGAAGCCTGGTGCTCATTCACGCCCCGCCCACTGCTGAGAGGGCTCCCCAGGCCACCTGTGGGGACAGCTGCACAGCCCAGCAATGCTGGAGCGTGGGGGGCGACCCGAGCTCTGCTAAGCACATCCAGTGGCGCCGTTCGGCCAGGGAGCCTGAAACACTGGTGGGCTTGAGTCAAGACCTCAAGAGCCTTACCGTCTTGGAGCCAGTTCTCCCACACTGCTTGGGCAGGGGAACCAATCTCTGCCCCTACCCACTGCTGAATACAAGAGCTTGCCCTCTGGCCGAGGGAGCCTGACCAGAGCACACAGCAAGCCAGGCAGCCCATCCCAGCGCCGTGCTTCCAATGGTACTCAGGGCACGTCCTGTGCAGCCCTATCCGCAGAGCAGCACCGGTGGCCCTGTCTGACCGGGGCTTTCGGTGCCAACTGGCCAAACTAGGGCTCCACACAACCCTACCTTGCGAGGGAGGGAAGCTAACTCGGAGTTCGGCTTACTACCCTTGATGTTCAGATACGCCTGACCAGAGGCCCCAGGCAACAGTAAACCACCGGTTTACTGTTACAGGGCCACCGGTGCTGCTATCTGTGTTCAACAGATAGCTTTCAAATCAAAGATGCAGGTGAAAGAATCTAGAAGATCTAGAAGCCAGGACATTTGAAATTACCCAGTCAGGGAAAAAATGAAAATGAAAAAATAAAGAAAGCCTTAAGAGACACAATCAAAGAACTGAAATCTGCATTATGAAAATTTCAGGAGAAAGCGAAAGGGACAGAAAGTATATTCAAAGCAGTAACACTAAAAACTCCCAAACCTGGGGAGAGGCATGAACGTATTCATGACGTCCAAAAGACCCCAAACAGGTTGAACCCAAATAGGGCTACACTGAGACACAATATAAATACCAAACTTCAAAGACAATTTTGAAAGAAACAAGAAAGAAGTTCTATACAAGGGAAACCCCATAAAACTATCAGCAGATTTCTCAAAAGAAATTTCAGGTCAGGAAAGATGGGAAAATACATTTCAAATGCTAAAAGTGAAAAACTGTCACCAAGGGGCTTTCCTGGTGGTCCAGTGGGTAAGGACACCGCCTTGCAGTGCAAGGGGCGCCGGTTCGATCCCTGACACGGGAAGATCCCATGTGCCACGGAGCGGCTGGCCCCATGTGTCCAACTACCCAGCCGGAGCCCCTGCTAAGCACATCCAGTGCCCGGCCGTTCGGCCAGGGAGCCTGAAACACTGGTGGGCTTGAGTCAAGACCTCAAGAGCCTTACCGTCTTGGAGCCAGTTCTCCCACACTGCTTGGGCAGGGGAACCAATCTCTGCCCCTACCCACTGCTGAATACAAGAGCTTGCCCTCTGGCCGAGGGAGCCTGACCAGAGCACACAGCAAGCCAGGCAGCCCATCCCAGCGCCGTGCTTCCAATGGTACTCAGGGCACGTCCTGTGCAGCCCTATCCGCAGAGCAGCACCGGTGGCCCTGTCTGACCGGGGCTTTCGGTGCCAACTGGCCAAACTAGGGCTCCACACAACCCTACCTTGCGAGGGAGGGAAGCTAACTCGGAGTTCGGCTTACTACCCTTGATGTTCAGATACGCCTGACCAGAGGCCCCAGGCAACAGTAAACCACCGGTTTACTGTTACAGGGCCACCGGTGCTGCTATCTGTGTTCAACAGATAGCTTTCAAATCAAAGATGCAGGTGAAAGAATCTAGAAGATCTAGAAGCCAGGACATTTGAAATTACCCAGTCAGGGAAAAAATGAAAATGAAAAAATAAAGAAAGCCTTAAGAGACACAATCAAAGAACTGAAATCTGCATTATGAAAATTTCAGGAGAAAGCGAAAGGGACAGAAAGTATATTCAAAGCAGTAACACTAAAAACTCCCAAACCTGGGGAGAGGCATGAACGTATTCATGACGTCCAAAAGACCCCAAACAGGTTGAACCCAAATAGGGCTACACTGAGACACAATATAAATACCAAACTTCAAAGACAATTTTGAAAGAAACAAGAAAGAAGTTCTATACAAGGGAAACCCCATAAAACTATCAGCAGATTTCTCAAAAGAAATTTCAGGTCAGGAAAGATGGGAAAATACATTTCAAATGCTAAAAGTGAAAAACTGTCACCAAGGGGCTTTCCTGGTGGTCCAGTGGGTAAGGACACCGCCTTGCAGTGCAAGGGGCGCCGGTTCGATCCCTGACACGGGAAGATCCCATGTGCCACGGAGCGGCTGGACCCATGTGTCCAACTACCAAGCCGGAGCTCTGGAGTGCATGCGCCCAGAGCCAGTGCTCTGTGACGAGAGGCCATTGCGATGGGAGTCCCACACAGGCCAAAGAATAAAGATGGATGAAAACAGACAAATGAAAGACCAACAGAAGTGCCCCCCACCCCCAAAAAAGACATAGAGGAAAAAAAAAAATTGTCACCAAGATGTCTATATCAGGCAAAACTTCCCTTGAAAAATGAAGGAGGGATAAAGATTTTCCCAAACAAGTAGAAGCTGAGGGAGGTTCATCACCAGCAGACATGCTTTACATTATGCTAAAGGGAGTTGAGTGTAAGAAAAAGGATGCTAATTAATACATCACAAAAATACAGGAAAGTAGCATAAAATTCACTAGTAACTATAAATGTACATTCAAAATTTAGATTCTGTAATGTAGTAATGGTGGTACATAATTCACTTACAACTCAAGGTTAAAAAACAAACACAGTAAAAAGAACCACAACTACAAAACTGTTACTGGATACACAATATGAAAAATATGTCAACTGTAACAGTAAAATGTAAGGGGAAGAGAAGTATAAGTGTGAAACTTGGGGCTTAAGCTGTGTAAGTTTAGTTGCTATCAGTGTAAACTTGGGTGTGTTATAATTTTAAGACATTTTATATAAGACTCTTGTAACTACATCAGAAAAATTTGACCAACGAAATTTTTGTCAAAACATTTGTCAAAAAAAAATTGACAAAAAGAACATGACAGAGAAATCAAAGCATACTGATATCCAAAGATCTGAAACCACAAAACAAGAAAGCACAAAAGGAATGAGGGTTAAGAATATGCCTTGCAATGTGGGGGACGCCAATTCGATCCCTGGTTCAGGGAACTAAGATCCCACATGCTTCAGAGCAATTAAGTCCTTGCACCACAACTCTTGAGCCCATGAGTCATGCTGGAGAGTCCATGGGCCACAGTGAAAGATGCCACATGATGCAATGAAGATCCGGAGTGCCACAACTAAGACCCAGTGCAGCCAAATAAATAAATAAATACTCCCCCTCAAAAAATAAAAAAGTGTAAGATTAACATCCACAGGGCTTCCCTGGTAGCTTAGTGGTGAAGAGTTCGCCTGTCATGCAGAGACCCGAGTTTGATCCCTGATCTGGGAAGATCCCACATGCTGCAGAGTAATTAAGCCTGTGAGCCACAACTGTTGAGTCTGTGGCTCTAGAGCCTTGGAGCTGCAACTGTTCAGCCCATGTGCTGCAACTACTGAAGCCGTGTGCCCAAGAGTCCGAGCTTCACAAGAGAAGTCACCTCAACAAGAAGCCTGCTCACCTCAACTAGAGAGTAGTCCCTACTCCCTACAACTGGAGAAGAACCTGTAGCAGCAGTGAAAAAACCCAGAATACCCCACTATAAAAAGATTAACATCCACATAGCAAAAACCTTGAGAAAATGTTTTAACCAAAAAAACCCCACAAAAAACAAATGAGGAACAGTGTGTCTATAGAATGGCCAGAAAACAATCAACAAAGTGGCCACAGCAACTCTATACTTATTCTGTGAACAAAAATAGATTAAATTCCCCAGTAAAAATGAAGAACGGCTGAATGGATTAAAAAAAAGATGATCTGACAAAATATGCTGCTGCCTAGAAGAGACTAGCTTTAGCCTTTAAGACAATTAACTGAGAGTGAAGTGATGGAAAAAGACATTTAAAGCAGAAATAACCAAAACGAAGCAGGGAGAGGGCTTCCCTTGTGGCTCAGTGGTAAAAAATCCACTTGCTAATGCAGGAGACAAGGGTTTGAACTCTGGTCCAGGAAGATTCCACGTACCACAGAGCAACTCAGCCCGTTACAAAAAAAAAAAGCAAGGGTGAGGTTTCTATACTTATGTATCAGACAAAACAGATTTTAAACCAGAGACAAAGAAGGCCATTATATAGTGATAAAGGGGTTAACCCCTCAAGAAGATATAACAGCAAACATAAAAAACAACGTACAGAATGGGAAAAAATATCTGTAAGTCACGTATCTGGATAAGGGATTAATGTCCAAAATATATAAAGATCTCACCAACTAAAAAAAAAAAATTTTGTGTAAATGGGCAAAAGACAGATATTCTTCCAAAGAAGACATACAAGTGGCCAACACATAAGTCACTTGGAAAGTTCCTCAACATCACTAATCATCAGGTATATACAAATCAAAAATACAATGAGGAGACAGAAGACCAAGATGGCACAGTAAATGAACGCGCACTTTTCTGTTCCTGCAAGAAAACCAACAGTGCAACTAGCTGCTGAAAAATCATTGACAGGAGAAGGTTGGATCCAACCAAAATAAAAGACATCCCACATCCTAGAGCAAAGGAGAAGCCACAAGAAGACGGTGGTGGGGTGGGGCGCAATCACGCTTTTAAAATCAAACCTCAAACCCGCCAGAGACTGGATGGGTGCAAGCACACAAAATCTTTTACACACCAAGACCCAGGAAAGGATAAAAGATTAACATCCACATAGCAAAAACCTTGAGAAAATGTTTTAACCAAAAAAACCCCACAAAAAACAAATGAGGAACAGTGTGTCTATAGAATGGCCAGAAAACAATCAACAAAGTGGCCACAGCAACTCTATACTTATTCTGTGAACAAAAATAGTTTAAAATTTCCCCCAGTAAAAATGAAGAACGGCTGAATGGATTAAAAAAAAGATGATCTGACAAAATATGCTGCTGCCTAGAAGAGACTAGCTTTAGCCTTTAAGACAATTAACTGAGAGTGAAGTGATGGAAAAAGACATTTAAAGCAGAAATAACCAAAACGAAGCAGGGAGAGGGCTTCCCTTGTGGCTCAGTGGTAAAAAATCCACTTGCTAATGCAGGAGACAAGGGTTTGAACTCTGGTCCAGGAAGATTCCACGTACCACAGAGCAACTCAGCCCGTTACAAAAAAAAAAAGCAAGGGTGAGGTTTCTATACTTATGTATCAGACAAAACAGATTTTAAACCAGAGACAAAGAAGGCCATTATATAGTGATAAAGGGGTTAACCCCTCAAGAAGATATAACAGCAAACATAAAAAACAACGTACAGAATGGGAAAAAATATCTGTAAGTCACGTATCTGGATAAGGGATTAATGTCCAAAATATATAAAGATCTCACCAACTAAAAAAAAAAAATTTTTTTTAAATGGGCAAAAGACAGATATTCTTCCAAAGAAGACATACAAGTGGCCAACACATAAGTCACTTGGAAAGTTCCTCAACATCACTAATCATCAGGTATATACAAATCAAAAATACAATGAGGAGACAGAAGACCAAGATGGCACAGTAAATGAACGCGCACTTTTCTGTTCCTGCAAGAAAACCAACAGTGCAACTAGCTGCTGAAAAATCATTGACAGGAGAAGGTTGGATCCAACCAAAATAAAAGACATCCCACATCCTAGAGCAAAGGAGAAGCCACAAGAAGACGGTGGTGGGGGTGGGGCGCGCAATCACGCTTTTAAAATCAAACCTCAAACCCGCCAGAGACTGGATGGGTGCAAGCACACAAAATCTTTTACACACCAAGACCCAGGAAAGGAGCAGTGACTCCCAAGAAGAGACTAAGCCAGACCTGCCTTTGAAGGTCCGAGCGCCTCCTTGTGTTAGAAATGCCCTAGAGCAGTCCTCGGAAAAAAGGCTGTTTCACTCAAGTCCTCTTGAAGGAGGTGGCCATTAGGCAGACCACAGAGTGGCGGAGCAGGACTGGGAAAACAGACTCGGTGCGCACCATGCTCCAAGAGAAAGGAAGAGTGACCCCACATGAGACTGAGAAAGACTTGCCCCTGAGTGTTCTGAAGTCTCCGGCGGTGGCGGGGGTTGACAGTGGCCTGCCACAGGGTCAGGGACACTGCGGCAGGGGTCCTGATAAGAGCAACAGGTCCTTTTGCAGAGGGTGCCCGTTACCCCTACCACAGTCTAACAATGAGGTATCACCTCATGCCTGTTAGATGGCTAGTATCAAACTACCATCTGATCCAGTAATCTCACATCTGGGAACACATCCAAAGGAAACAAAAACACTTATACTTAAGAGGTATCTATAGACCCTTATACGCTCATCATAGCAATATTCAAAATAGCCAAGACATGGAAATTACCTAAATATCCACTAATGGATGAAGCTGCTGCAGTATGTATGTGTGTGTGTGTGCATATATATATATATACATACACACACATATACATACATACATACATACATACATACATATACATGATGTGTGATGCAATGTTATTCAGCCATAAAAAAGGAAGGGAAACCCTGCTATTATGACAACATGGATGGACCTTGAAGACATTTTGCTAAGTGAATTCAGTCAAACAGAAAGACAAATACTGTATGACCTCATATGTGGAATCTTATTAAAAGAAGAAAATTTAACTCACAAAAAAGAGGTGAGGAGAGATGGACAAAAGTGATAAAAGTTCAAATTTTCTGTTATTTAAACTCAAAAAAAGTAAGGAACAGAAGACCAAGATGGCACTTTTCTGTTCCTGAAAGAAAACCAACAGTGCAACTAGCTGCTGAAAAATCATTGACAGGAGAAGGTTGGATCCAACCAAAATAAAAGACATCCCACATCCTAGAGCAAAGGAGAAGCCACAAGAAGACGGTGGTGGGGGTGGGGCGCGCAATCACGCTTTTAAAATCAAACCTCAAACCCGCCAGAGACTGGATGGGTGCAAGCACACAAAATCTTTTACACACCAAGACCCAGGAAAGGAGCAGTGACTCCCAAGAAGAGACTAAGCCAGACCTGCCTTTGAAGGTCCGAGCGCCTCCTTGTGTTAGAAATGCCCTAGAGCAGTCCTCGGAAAAAAGGCTGTTTCACTCAAGTCCTCTTGAAGGAGGTGGCCATTAGGCAGACCACAGAGTGGCGGAGCAGGACTGGGAAAACAGACTCGGTGCGCACCATGCTCCAAGAGAAAGGAAGAGTGACCCCACATGAGACTGAGAAAGACTTGCCCCTGAGTGTTCTGAAGTCTCCGGCGGTGGCGGGGGTTGACAGTGGCCTGCCACAGGGTCAGGGACACTGCGGCAGGGGTCCTGATAAGAGCAACAGGTCCTTTTGCAGAGGGTGCCCGTTACCCCTACCACAGTCTAACAATGAGGTATCACCTCATGCCTGTTAGATGGCTAGTATCAAACTACCATCTGATCCAGTAATCTCACATCTGGGAACACATCCAAAGGAAACAAAAACACTTATACTTAAGAGGTATCTATAGACCCTTATACGCTCATCATAGCAATATTCAAAATAGCCAAGACATGGAAATTACCTAAATATCCACTAATGGATGAAGCTGCTGCAGTATGTATGTGTGTGTGTGTGCATATATATATATATATACATACACACACATATACATACATACATACATACATACATACATATACATGATGTGTGATGCAATGTTATTCAGCCATAAAAAAGGAAGGGAAACCCTGCTATTATGACAACATGGATGGACCTTGAAGACATTTTGCTAAGTGAATTCAGTCAAACAGAAAGACAAATACTGTATGACCTCATATGTGGAATCTTATTAAAAGAAGAAAATTTAACTCACAAAAAAGAGGTGAGGGAGGGAGATGGACAAAAGTGATAAAAAGTTCAAATTTTCTGTTATAAAATAAGTAAGTACTAGGTCTGTAATGTACAACATGATGACTGTAGTTAAATCTGCTGTATATGATACAAAGGAAAGTGGATAAAGAGTAACTTCTAAGAGTCCTCATTACAAAGAAGAAACTCTTTTTGCTATTCTTCTTTTGGTATCTCTGAGATGATGAATGCTAACTACACTTACTGTGGTACTTATTTCACAATATATGTAGGTAGAGTTTTTATGTTGTATATATACTTTATATTTTTACCATGCTGATGTCAATTTTATCTTAATAAAACTGGGGAAAATGGCAGAGTTATAAACATCATTAATTTTATTAACAAAAACTTTGTACATTTTCTTTAATACATGTGGAATTTTACATCTAAGTAAAATAACAACACATTCAAAATTTACCATTTATACAAATTGTTACAGAATAAAAACCGGTGGGTTAAATAAGTAAAATAAACCACACCGATTTTTTCAATTATCTACAAAAGATCTTTCTTTAAAATTCCCCTGAACATATAAAAATAAATTAATTTTACTTAATTAAATCTACCAATTAGAAATATTACAAATCAAAATATCAATGTTATCTTATGAATTTTTCACAATACAAAACAGATTCACAAAACCTTATTTACAGAAATGAGGTAAGAACTGTGCAATGTTTAACCAAGAGACATATTGCAGAATTAACATGTTCTTCCAGCTAAGTACACAGTGGAGGTCTAATTACAGCTGGGTCTTTTTTCCACTAATAATTCACACATTCAAGAACAGTTCAACGATTACAGCCCAATTGTTTAATTTATACTTGGCTACACTGTCACCCTAGGAATGGGGCTACCCAACATGGAAGGGCTGCAATACAGATTTCACCTGTTTCAGGAACTCCAAGTGGTAGGGTCTGCTTTTTTTTTGGTCTTGTTTTGTTTGAAAGCATTGTCAACAATGAGAAGTTGTCTAACTCAAGAAAAAAAGAAAATTCTTAACCAAATCCACTCATTTTTCTTGTGACTCATTAGTGGATAAACACCCAGGTAACAGCTTTGCCTGAGCTATCTATAGTGGCATAGAAAGTTCTCAATAAAGGCAGAACCATGGGAAGGCTGTTGTTCCTACTCAGCTATCCAGAAGCTAACTTTACACTAAACTGATGCTGAAAACTTATTTCAAGGAAAGTGGATAAAGAGTAACTTCTAAGAGTCCTCATTACAAAGAAGAAACTCTTTTTGCTATTCTTCTTTTGGTATCTCTGAGATGATGAATGCTAACTACACTTACTGTGGTACTTATTTCACAATATATGTAGGTAGAGTTTTTATGTTGTATATATACTTTATATTTTTACCATGCTGATGTCAATTTTATCTTAATAAAACTGGGGAAAATGGCAGAGTTATAAACATCATTAATTTTATTAACAAAAACTTTGTACATTTTCTTTAATACATGTGGAATTTTACATCTAAGTAAAATAACAACACATTCAAAATTTACCATTTATACAAATTGTTACAGAATAAAAACCGGTGGGTTAAATAAGTAAAATAAACCACACCGATTTTTCAATTATCTACAAAAGATCTTTCTTTAAAATTCCCCTGAACATATAAAAATAAATTAATTTTACTTAATTAAATCTACCAATTAGAAATATTACAAATCAAAATATCAATGTTATCTTATGAATTTTTCACAATACAAAACAGATTCACAAAACCTTATTTACAGAAATGAGGTAAGAACTGTGCAATGTTTAACCAAGAGACATATTGCAGAATTAACATGTTCTTCCAGCTAAGTACACAGTGGAGGTCTAATTACAGCTGGGTCTTTTTTCCACTAATAATTCACACATTCAAGAACAGTTCAACGATTACAGCCCAATTGTTTAATTTATACTTGGCTACACTGTCACCCTAGGAATGGGGCTACCCAACATGGAAGGGCTGCAATACAGATTTCACCTGTTTCAGGAACTCCAAGTGGTAGGGTCTGCTTGTGTTTTGGTCTTGTTTTGTTTGAAAGCATTGTCAACAATGAGAAGTTGTCTAACTCAAGAAAAAAAGAAAATTCTTAACCAAATCCACTCATTTTTCTTGTGACTCATTAGTGGATAAACACCCAGGTAACAGCTTTGCCTGAGCTATCTATAGTGGCATAGAAAGTTCTCAATAAAGGCAGAACCATGGGGAAGGCTGTTGTTCCTACTCAGCTATCCAGAGCCACTTCAGCACAAGGCAGGTACTAACAGGCACTTGATTCAGGCCAAACCCTACCAGCAGTTTCCAGAGTGGCCCTCTTTCACTTTGAATTCAGCTGGTTCCCCCAGCAGCCTTAGAACCCACTTAACTCAAGGTTTCTTCAAAATATGAGTCGGTCTTAACACTAAAGAAAAAAGCATTTAGCAAAAGAAAACCACCTTTAGCAGAAGCAGATATTTACCATCCTAACTTGAATACCAAAACTGGCCAAATCCCATTAGAAAGGAAATTTTTATAATAAACATTGCCAAGTACCAGTGGATGACCTATTTATTTTTAGTATTTAGCCAATAAAACTCTAGCAGAAGAAACTGAACAGTTCCTTAAAATTTGTTTTAAGGTTTTGACTCACAGAGCAATTGTAATGTAACCCAAACAAAAGATAGTATTTCATGTTTCAACTTGTACAATAAAATCAAATGGTCTTTAGTTTTGCTATTCATCTCTCCAATTTATCACCAAAATTAGTTGTGTACCAACTATATTAAATTTCTCTTAGGCTGATAAACTCATTGCCATGTAAATTATTTCACTGACAAAAGTTACCTATTAAATTTTCTTTCAAAGTTCAAAAAATCTGGGAGAGGGATACGGGATATGGGAATTTCATTTCAGTGCAACAAAGCAACAAGAAAATCAATCAAAGCCTTACAAGAATGTTCTTGTGGCAGTCAACTCTTTGTCGTGCAGCTGGTTTCTTGTTGCATTTCTTCATAGTAGTAAGAGGACTGCAACAGCAGCCAGATGAAAAGGGGGTGTTCTAGATGTTCATTCAAGAACAGTTCAACGATTACAGCCCAATTGTTTAATTTATACTTGGCTACACTGTACCCTAGGAATGGGGCTACCCAACATGGAAGGGCTGCAATACAGATTTCACCTGTTTCAGGAACTCCAAGTGGTAGGGTCTGCTTTTTTTTTGGTCTTGTTTTGTTTGAAAGCATTGTCAACAATGAGAAGTTGTCTAACTCAAGAAAAAAAGAAAATTCTTAACCAAATCCACTCATTTTTCTTGTGACTCATTAGTGGATAAACACCCAGGTAACAGCTTTGCCTGAGCTATCTATAGTGGCATAGAAAGTTCTCAATAAAGGCAGAACCATGGGGAAGGCTGTTGTTCCTACTCAGCTATCCAGAGCCACTTCAGCACAAGGCAGGTACTAACAGGCACTTGATTCAGGCCAAACCCTACCAGCAGTTTCCAGAGTGGCCCCTCTTTCACTTTGAATTCAGCTGGTTCCCCCAGCAGCCTTAGAACCCACTTAACTCAAGGTTTCTTCAAAATATGAGTCGGTCTTAACACTAAAGAAAAAAGCATTTAGCAAAAGAAAACCACCTTTAGCAGAAGCAGATATTTACCATCCTAACTTGAATACCAAAACTGGCCAAATCCCATTAGAAAGGAAATTTTTATAATAAACATTGCCAAGTACCAGTGGATGACCTATTTATTTTTAGTATTTAGCCAATAAAACTCTAGCAGAAGAAACTGAACAGTTCCTTAAAATTTGTTTTAAGGTTTTGACTCACAGAGCAATTGTAATGTAACCCAAACAAAAGATAGTATTTCATGTTTCAACTTGTACAATAAAATCAAATGGTCTTTAGTTTTGCTATTCATCTCTCCAATTTATCACCAAAATTAGTTGTGTACCAACTATATTAAATTTCTCTTAGGCTGATAAACTCATTGCCATGTAAATTATTTCACTGACAAAAGTTACCTATTAAATTTTCTTTCAAAGTTCAAAAAATCTGGGAGAGGGATACAGGATATGGGAATTTCATTTCAGTGCAACAAAGCAACAAGAAAATCAATCAAAGCCTTACAAGAATGTTCTTGTGGCAGTCAACTCTTTGTCGTGCAGCTGGTTTCTTGTTGCATTTCTTCATAGACGTAGTAAGAGGACTGCAACAGCAGCCAGATGAAGTGCTAGGACAGCAGGATAGGCCATTTCTAGATGTTTCTTTCTCAAGTGTCAACTTTTCTCTTGAGCAACAGGCCCAGTTTTATCACTAAGTCTCTGCAGTTAAAACAAACAAAATCAATTTGATCAGCTAGAGGAATTTTTGGCCCACACTTGAAGTCACTGCCTTGTAACTGAAATTAAAACTGAGATAAAAGGTGATACATATGGTTATTTCTCTTTTCCACAAGTCAGCATGGCTACTTCTCAGCATAATCTAGGGACATGAAAATACTGGTAAACATTCAGTTGCCTTTATATTCAATGCAGCAGTACACAAAGACAGTAGCAGTCCTCTGAGGCAGGACTCATAAGGAATGAATGCAAAAACCATCCCTCCAAAACTGACTTTTCCATAGTAGTAGTAGTAACACAGTCATGTGGGAAATGAACTAATAAAGAAGTCATGGGTTCTGAGCCCACATATATGCTAATATCTGTCCTTTGAACTTTAACTTCTTTGAATCTCCCTATTTTAAAAAACAGTGTTACAGCCTACTAGTATTTTAAAAACTGGAACTATATATACTATTGTCTCTAACAGAGATGCCTGCTACACAGGCGAATACTCATAAACATTATTTCCCAGGCTTGCTTTTCTACATTAGGTAATTAATATTGTTTATTATATAGTGTTTTCTATCATGATTTTCCATTACACAATAAAAAATTTACGAAAAATAAGTAAAAAAAAAACCCTACGTAAACACAGAATGAGTGAAATTTCCCATGCCTGCACAACCAAGTTGGTGATAATGGCAGCATTCACACTCAGGAAGTCAGAGCAACAGTGGGGCAAACAAAAAGCAATGAAAGGTTGATGAAAACTAGTAATTCTACATTTTGAAAGAATTCATGTTACTAAATACAAACTAAAGTTTCTGAAAACTAAAAGCACAGCAAAGCACAAGCTTTCGAAGTCATGGGAAAAAGCCAATGCTGTGACTCTGAACACCATTTTTGTTAAGTCTCCCACCTCATTCTTTTCCTTCTTCCGTCTCCTGATGTCCAGTCTCCATTCTATATCCCAATATCTCTGCTCTAACAGAGTTCTGCTCTGAACTGAATTTAGGGGAAACACTTACACTTCAGTAAAGTAGACCTGATTGAAGGGGTGAATTAATAGAAAGAAACACCTTAAAATGTGTGCAACTAATAGTATACTGTTCTTGTGCCCATCTTTTGCAATCATTTACATGAGATTAATGAAGAATTCAAATTTCATTACAAATGCGATGATGACTTTCCTTCTATTGAGTAGAATAAGTGGACTGCCCTAAAGTTTATATATTAATTTTATTACGAGTATCACTCAGGTTTAGCATAGCTGAGCAAAATAATGAAAATAGTACTAAATTATCTAGATTAAACAAACTACTTAAACAAATATTTGCAAAACACCAACTGCTATCTTTTGACTGGACTGTCCCATTCCACTTACTATACTAAAACATTTTCATTTTGAAAAACTGCTAAATTAGAAAAGGCTGCTGACTTCCAACCTTATGTACAAATTCAAACTGATATCCTTAGAGAATATATAAATTGGCTCAGCTCCTTTGTGTTTACAATATCCAGCTGCTGAAACAAGTTGTTTTAAGAAGAAATTATCGGAGGATAATGTGTATTTTAAAAGAGAAAGAGGGAGGAAGGGAAGGAGGGAAGTGCTAGAGTGTCATCTCTAATCATAAAACTGGCTCTGTGATTTCACCAGCTATAACAAAACACAGATAACTTACTGTTACCTTCTGATTTGCATTATCACCATGGATGGAGAGGAACGGGTTGGTGGTGGCCGGATGGAGTGGAGGTGCCTGCGGGCCTGTGAGCAGGTTGTTGATGGGTATCTGAGTGGGTCCCGGGATCTGCAGCTGCTGGAGATCAGGCTGGTGGTGCTGCTGCTGGTGGTGCTGCTGCACCAGCTGGTACAGAAGGGCCTGGTGCTGGTCCTTAAGCAAGAACACGCAGGAAGGGGTGAGATTCCTGCTCAGACCCTGCCGGCAGGACAGCCTGCCTTGTCTCTGTTCTTCTTTACTCTGATACTAGGTATTTAAATGATGTCAAAGTCATATTACTAAGACAACAAGAATCTCACCTGGGAAAACACACTGCACTAGACAACAGTCATCTACTGTAAATGTCAATATCATCAGGGAATGGCTTTATTTTCAAAGTGTAGCAAGCAAAAGGAGGAGACCCCTATTCAAATGAGGCTGTACATGAGAATCAAGGAAAATGGCAACTTAGAGAAGCCACGCCGATCTTGTTTGGCTTTAGAATGCATTGTGTGGTGAAATCCCTCTCATATTTCTGGGAACTTGAGTTATTTCATTATTCTCTTATTCTGAGAATTTTAAAAATTATTTTAAGAGGTTGGTACAAATGTAATTGCAGTTTCAGGTCATGAATTTTAAATCATTATAATTAGGCTCAAATACATCTTTATTAATCAAAAAAGGAACCATTACAATCAACACATTTTTGCCAACAAGAAATTAGTTTGCTTATTCCTGTAGTGTAAAATCCATGCTTTGGGATTCGATGAACTTAAACTAAAACATTTTAAAATTTTTTGAAAAACTGCTAAATTAGAAAAGGCTGCTGACTTCCAACCTTATGTACAAATTCAAACTGATATCCTTAGAGAATATATAAATTGGCTCAGCTCCTTTGTGTTTACAATATCCAGCTGCTGAAACAAGTTGTTTTAAGAAGAAATTATCGGAGGATAATGTGTATTTTAAAAGAGAAAGAGGGAGGAAGGGAAGGAGGGAAGTGCTAGAGTGTCATCTCTAATCATAAAACTGGCTCTGTGATTTCACCAGCTATAACAAAACACAGATAACTTACTGTTACCTTCTGATTTGCATTATCACCATGGATGGAGAGGAACGGGTTGGTGGTGGCCGGATGGAGTGGAGGTGCCTGCGGGCCTGTGAGCAGGTTGTTGATGGGTATCTGAGTGGGTCCCGGGATCTGCAGCTGCTGGAGATCAGGCTGGTGGTGCTGCTGCTGGTGGTGCTGCTGCACCAGCTGGTACAGAAGGGCCTGGTGCTGGTCCTTAAGCAAGAACACGCAGGAAGGGGTGAGATTCCTGCTCAGACCCTGCCGGCAGGACAGCCTGCCTTGTCTCTGTTCTTCTTTACTCTGATACTAGGTATTTAAATGATGTCAAAGTCATATTACTAAGACAACAAGAATCTCACCTGGGAAAACACACTGCACTAGACAACAGTCATCTACTGTAAATGTCAATATCATCAGGGAATGGCTTTATTTTCAAAGTGTAGCAAGCAAAAGGAGGAGACCCCTATTCAAATGAGGCTGTACATGAGAATCAAGGAAAATGGCAACTTAGAGAAGCCACGCCGATCTTGTTTGGCTTTAGAATGCATTGTGTGGTGAAATCCCTCTCATATTTCTGGGAACTTGAGTTATTTCATTATTCTCTTATTCTGAGAATTTTAAAAATTATTTTAAGAGGTTGGTACAAATGTAATTGCAGTTTCAGGTCATGAATTTTAAATCATTATAATTAGGCTCAAATACATCTTTATTAATCAAAAAAGGAACCATTACAATCAACACATTTTTGCCAACAAGAAATTAGTTTGCTTATTCCTGTAGTGTAAAATCCATGCTTTGGGATTCGATGAACTCTTGGAGAGCCTTTTCTACTGCCTGCTGGTTGTGAGTGTTGTCCCTGCAAAAAGTTGCTGAGACGTTTAAAGAAATGGTAGTCTGATGGCGAGAGGTTGCGTGAATATGGCAGATGAGGCAAAACTTCATAGCCCAATTTGTTCAATTTTTGAAGTGTTGGTTGTGCGACGTACAGTCAAGTGTTGTCATGGAGGAGAACTGGACCCTTTCTGTTGACCGGGGCCAGCTGCAGGCGCTGCAGTTTTCAGTGCATCTCATCGATTTGCTGAGCATACTTCTCAAATGTAATGGTTTTGCAGGGATTCAGAAAGCTATAGTGGATCAGACTAGCAGCAGACCACCAGTGACCATGACCTTTTACTGGTGGAAGTTTGGCTTTGGGGTGCTGTGGAACTTCTTCCCAGTCCAACCACTGAGCAGGTCATCGCTGATTGCTGCATAAAATCCACTTTTCATTGCAAGTCACAATCCGGTAAAGAAATAGTTTGCTGTTGTGCAGAATAAGATGATGACACTTCACAACGATTTTTGGTCAGCTCATGAGGTACCCACTTACAGAGCTTTTTCACCTCTCCAACTTGCTTCCAGTGACAACCACAGAATGGTCAACACGGAGTTCTTCTTCAACTTCTCATATTGTATTAAGAGGATCCACTTCAATGACTGCTCTCAGTTGGTCACTGTCAACTTCTGATGGCCAGCTACTACGTTCCTCATCTTCAAGGCTCTCGTCTCCTTTGCAGAACTTCTTGAACCACCACTGCACCGTACGTTCGTTAGCAGTTCCTGGGCCAAATGCATTGTTGATGTTGCGAGTTGTCTCCACTGCTTTACGACCCATTTTGAACTCGAATAAGAAAATTGCTCGAATTTGCTTTTTGTCTAACATCATTTCCATAGTCTAAAATAAATATAAACAGCAAGTAATAAGTCATTAGCAAAAAAAAAAAAAATCAATACATACGCAATAAAAATGATGTATAACATAACCACGTTTATTTAGAAATGTACTCCAATATCAAACAGTAAAGTTCAACAATTCAAAACCGCAATTACTTTTGCACCAACCTCTTAATTTTTAACGTTTTCATTCATGCCAACATAACAAGTGCTCTCCTGATGTGGTTATGAGACCACGCCTTCCAGCATTCCTAAGCACTTACTTTGATGTGTCAGGCACTGTTCTGGGGAGAAGAAGTGTTAGGCTGTGATTACTGCCAAGGGTCAGGGGAAACAGGAATGGGAGAGAGACTACAAGACTTGGGGGCAGGGGGGCGGTTCTCACTTGGTTACAGATGCAAGGATATGAGGAAATTGTCTACATGGACTGAGGAGTTGGGGGACAGTTCTAGGCAGAGAGAAGGCTCACAGGTGCTGAGGGGCCCTGTGCGTGCACCCAACATGACCCAGGACAAGCAAGGAGACTGGGGCCGGAGTGGCGGGAGAAGGACCGAGGTTGGAGAAGGACGAGGGCCTGTATTGTGGCCGAGAACATGGGCTCTTCTCAAGAGTACTGCAGGAAGGCACAGGAAGGTTTTGAGCAGAGGAATGACACAACCTGACCTGGCACTTCTTTTTTTCTCTTTTGGCCACTTCTATTGGCCTTTCACTAATGTATTTCCATCCATCTTTGTTCTTTGGCCCGTGTGGGCCTCCCATCGCAGTGGCCTCTATTGCTGCAGAGCACCGGCTCTGGGCATGTGTGCTCCAGAGCTCCGGCTCAGTAGTTGGACACACCAGTCCAGCTGCTCCGTGGCACATGGGATCTTCCCAGGCCAGCGATTGAATCAGCGCCTGTTGCACTGCAAGGTGATGTCCTTACCCACTGGACCACCAGGGAAGCCCCTGACCTGGCACTTCTTGATGGATTCAATGTGAGATGTCAGAAAAAGAGAGGGTGAAGGAAAACTGCAGGGTCTTTGGCTGGAGCACCTGGAAGGATTAAGGTGCATCAGCTGAAGTGGAGGCGCTGTGTGGAAGGTCAGCAGTTCAGGGTATGGACATGCTGTGACTGCACCATCTATTAAGAGAGCCAAGTCGCAGCACCAAGGAAGCAGTAAATATGAGAGCTGGAAACTCCAGAGAGAGGCCTGGTCTGGTGACGATGGTACTGGCACGGACAGTGTTCAGTCATGTGGCTGAAGGAGATCCTGAATTCTAGGACCCTCTGAAGTGAGATGGACTGAGAAGAGGAAGAGCACCCAGGAAAGGAAGCTAAAAAGGAAGAACCAGTTAAGTAGGAAGAGAACCAAGCGGTATCCTGGAAGCTAGGGGAAAAGGGTATTACCAGAGGGCAGAAGTCGTTACCAGGCCATGGGAGACACAGGTGGGAATGGACTGGACTGAGCACAGGCAGCAGCTGGAGGAGAGTCGAGCAAGGGTTTCTTCTTTCAGTGGGAGTCAGGGTGTGGCACAATACCATGCCTGCCTACATGGAGCTCACTGCTTGTCAGTGAATAAACCTCATCCCACAACCTTGGCTGGCAAAGGAAAATATTAAGTCTAATCCAGTCTTCATGGTCTCTGAGCAATAATTTATGCTAAAAATTCCTTAATCAACCACATTCCAGAAACAAGACATCTATGTGTGGCTAGTAAGAGTAAAATCTTGATTAATAGTAAGAATCCCAAATAAATTGAAATTTCAGCACTTCATACTAAGATGTGGCAAGAGGTAAGGAAACAAGATCACATTTTAGTGTACACATTTAAGAATTCATATGTCATCTCTCCTCACTCCACTTTAAGAACAGTGACAGTGACGACAATCCAGAATCACGTAACAGACATTTTCAATACATTTTAAACTAAAGCAAGAAAGTAGGTGGGTGGATTTAAGAAAAAAGTAAATTCACATGGGATCTTCCCAGGCCAGCGATGAATCGGCCTGTTGCACTGCAAGGTGATGTCCTTACCCACTGGACCACCAGGAAGCCCCTGACCTGGCACTTCTTGATGGATTCAATGTGAGATGTCAGAAAAAGAGAGGGTGAAGGAAAACTGCAGGGTCTTTGGCTGGAGCACCTGGAAGGATTAAGGTGCATCAGCTGAAGTGGAGGCGCTGTGTGGAAGGTCAGCAGTTCAGGGTATGGACATGCTGTGACTGCACCATCTATTAAGAGAGCCAAGTCGCAGCACCAAGGAAGCAGTAAATATGAGAGCTGGAAACTCCAGAGAGAGGCCTGGTCTGGTGACGATGGTACTGGCACGGACAGTGTTCAGTCATGTGGCTGAAGGAGATCCTGAATTCTAGGACCCTCTGAAGTGAGATGGACTGAGAAGAGGAAGAGCACCCAGGAAAGGAAGCTAAAAAGGAAGAACCAGTTAAGTAGGAAGAGAACCAAGCGGTATCCTGGAAGCTAGGGGAAAAGGGTATTACCAGAGGGCAGAAGTCGTTACCAGGCCATGGGAGACACAGGTGGGAATGGACTGGACTGAGCACAGGCAGCAGCTGGAGGAGAGTCGAGCAAGGGTTTCTTCTTTCAGTGGGAGTCAGGGTGTGGCACAATACCATGCCTGCCTACATGGAGCTCACTGCTTGTCAGTGAATAAACCTCATCCCACAACCTTGGCTGGCAAAGGAAAATATTAAGTCTAATCCAGTCTTCATGGTCTCTGAGCAATAATTTATGCTAAAAATTCCTTAATCAACCACATTCCAGAAACAAGACATCTATGTGTGGCTAGTAAGAGTAAAATCTTGATTAATAGTAAGAATCCCAAATAAATTGAAATTTCAGCACTTCATACTAAGATGTGGCAAGAGGTAAGGAAACAAGATCACATTTTAGTGTACACATTTAAGAATTCATATGTCATCTCTCCTCACTCCACTTTAAGAACAGTGACAGTGACGACAATCCAGAATCACGTAACAGACATTTTCAATACATTTTAAACTAAAGCAAGAAAGTAGGTGGGTGTATTTAAGAAGGAAATTACAAACAAAGGCTGAAACTCCAAGTTAATTAAAGGAGTGTCTTCCCAGTCTAACTCAATGAGGTGTGCAAGACACACCTGAGGCATGAGGTGCTTTAGTTCTCTCACCCCTCAAGATACCTGCTCCGTACCTTTTCTCTCCTCTAACCACAAAATCACTTTCTTCCTCAGCTGATGACTTATTATTTAAAATTCCCATTTAAAACTAAAAACATTAGAAGTGGGTTTCTTCAACTTCCTGTCATAAAACCCACTGAGAGCCTCTGTGCCTCCCTCTTACTAGGGGAAGCTGCTCCTAAGCTCTCCTAACCGGCTCTGTCCTGGCCTTACTCCTCCTCTCTCTCTGTACCAGAAAATTTCCCAGCAACATACACAAAGGGCTTCCCTGGTTGTCCAGTGGTTAAGAAGCCACCTGCCAGCACACAAGACATGAGTTCCATCTTTGGTCCAGAATGGTATCACATGCTGTGAGGCAGCTGAGCCCATGTGCCACAACTCCTGACGCCTGTGAGCCTAGAATCGCTGCTCGTCACCCAATGAGAAGCAGGTGGGTGGCACCTGGAGAGTAACCCCTACATGACACAACTAGAGAAAGCCCGCAGAACGACAAAGACCAGTGCAGCCAAAGATAAATTAATTAAAAAACAAAACAAAACATACAAATGACACTTTAGACCTCATCTTCCTCATGCCAACTGTCCATTTCTCTGCTCTTTACAGTAAAATATCTCAACTTGCCTGTATCCCATCTTTGTTCCTTGTTTTCTTTTGAATCATTCAATGAAGCTTTTCATTTCTCACCCAAATCACACTCTTAAACAGCTCTAGACACCTAATTCCAATGGGCAGTTCTTGACTCACCAGAAGCATTTTACTCAGTGGAGTCCTCCTTGTCTTGAAATGTTTCTTTGCATAGACCCTAGGCCATCACTCTGTCTTAACTCACCAGCCATTCTCTCCATTCAAGACCCTGGACTGGAAATCACATTTATTGAACACTCACTCCACTTTAAGAACAGTGACAGTGACGACAATCCAGAATCACGTAACAGACATTTTCAATACATTTTAAACTAAAGCAAGAAAGTAGGTGGGTGTATTTAAGAAGGAAATTACAAACAAAGGCTGAAACTCCAAGTTAATTAAAGGAGTGTCTTCCCAGTCTAACTCAATGAGGTGTGCAAGACACACCTGAGGCATGAGGTGCTTTAGTTCTCTCACCCCTCAAGATACCTGCTCCGTACCTTTTCTCTCCTCTAACCACAAAATCACTTTCTTCCTCAGCTGATGACTTATTATTTAAAATTCCCATTTAAAACTAAAAACATTAGAAGTGGGTTTCTTCAACTTCCTGTCATAAAACCCACTGAGAGCCTCTGTGCCTCCCTCTTACTAGGGGAAGCTGCTCCTAAGCTCTCCTAACCGGCTCTGTCCTGGCCTTACTCCTCTCTCTCTGTACCAGAAAATTTCCCAGCAACATACACAAAGGGCTTCCCTGGTTGTCCAGTGGTTAAGAAGCCACCTGCCAGCACACAAGACATGAGTTCCATCTTTGGTCCAGAATGGTATCACATGCTGTGAGGCAGCTGAGCCCATGTGCCACAACTCCTGACGCCTGTGAGCCTAGAATCGCTGCTCGTCACCCAATGAGAAGCAGGTGGGTGGCACCTGGAGAGTAACCCCTACATGACACAACTAGAGAAAGCCCGCAGAACGACAAAGACCAGTGCAGCCAAAGATAAATTAATTAAAAAACAAAACAAAACATACAAATGACACTTTAGACCTCATCTTCCTCATGCCAACTGTCCATTTCTCTGCTCTTTACAGTAAAATATCTCAACTTGCCTGTATCCCATCTTTGTTCCTTGTTTTCTTTTGAATCATTCAATGAAGCTTTTCATTTCTCACCCAAATCACACTCTTAAACAGCTCTAGACACCTAATTCCAATGGGCAGTTCTTGACTCACCAGAAGCATTTTACTCAGTGGAGTCCTCCTTGTCTTGAAATGTTTCTTTGCATAGACCCTAGGCCATCACTCTGTCTTAACTCACCAGCCATTCTCTCCATTCAAGACCCTGGACTGGATTACTCTTCTCTTTCAGGATACCCAGAGCTCAGTCCTCAGACATGAGTCTTCATTCCCTACTGCCCTTAGCAAGTCCTATGAATCTGAACATCACATATGCAGCAAGGACTCCAAGTTGCTATTTCCATCAACCTTTCCTTGAACTCCAGACCCACCTAACTGCTTAGTCTGCGTCACCTGAACATCTAAACAGACATCTCAAATCAGCATGTCCATAACAGGACTCCTGTTCTCTTGCTGAAATATGGTGTTCCTCATAGTCTTCCAAATCTTAGTAAGAGGCAATATCCAAGTAAATGTCCAACAAACCAATCTTGCTGGCTTTATCTTCAAAATAGACACTTCCAGACAGTTTCGCCACATTTATCTTGTTCTATTAAGACACCAAACACCTGAACCACCCCCAGGAACCCCCTACCAACACACACACCCACACACACACACACACACACACACACACACACTATTCACCACTCAGCAGCTAAACTAATGTTTTAAAACGCTAATTATTCTCATGTCACTACTGCATACAAAATCCTATAATTCTTTAAATTTCTGAAAAGGGGGCTTCCCTGGTGGTCCAGTGGTAAGGACATCGCCTTGCAGTGCAAGGAATGCCAGTTTGATCCCTGGCCTGGAAGGATCCCATGTACCGCAGAGCGGCTGGACCTACGTGTCCAACTACCGAGCCAGAGCTCTAGAGTGCATGCGCCCAGAGTTGGTGCTCTGTGACAACAGAGGCCACCGCGATGGGAGGCCCACGCAGGCCAAAGAACAAAGATGGATGAAAACAGATAAATGAAAGACCAACAGAAGCAGCCCCAGCTCCACCCCCCCAAAAAAAAATTCTGAAAGGAAAAATGACGATATATGAGAAAAGACTTTTAAGCTAGGATAATTATGAAAGCTAGGCTGTCGGTATATTGTACTCTCTACTTCTGGTACATCTGAATGTTTATTTCCATTAAGAAAGATGTTTGTTTTTTCTTAAATCATGGAGTCCTCCTTGTCTTGAAATGTTTCTTTGCATAGACCCTAGGCCATCACTCTGTCTTAACTCACCAGCCATTCTCTCCATTCAAGACCCTGGACTGGATTACTCTTCTCTTTCAGGATACCCAGAGCTCAGTCCTCAGACATGAGTCTTCATTCCCTACTGCCCTTAGCAAGTCCTATGAATCTGAACATCACATATGCAGCAAGGACTCCAAGTTGCTATTTCCATCAACCTTTCCTTGAACTCCAGACCCACCTAACTGCTTAGTCTGCGTCACCTGAACATCTAAACAGACATCTCAAATCAGCATGTCCATAACAGGACTCCTGTTCTCTTGCTGAAATATGGTGTTCCTCATAGTCTTCCAAATCTTAGTAAGAGGCAATATCCAAGTAAATGTCCAACAAACCAATCTTGCTGGCTTTATCTTCAAAATAGACACTTCCAGACAGTTTCGCCACATTTATCTTGTTCTATTAAGACACCAAACACCTGAACCACCCCCAGGAACCCCCTACCAACACACACACCCACACACACACACACACACACACACACACACTATTCACCACTCAGCAGCTAAACTAATGTTTTAAAACGCTAATTATTCTCATGTCACTACTGCATACAAAATCCTATAATTCTTTAAATTTCTGAAAAGGGGGCTTCCCTGGTGGTCCAGTGGTAAGGACATCGCCTTGCAGTGCAAGGAATGCCAGTTTGATCCCTGGCCTGGAAGGATCCCATGTACCGCAGAGCGGCTGGACCTACGTGTCCAACTACCGAGCCAGAGCTCTAGAGTGCATGCGCCCAGAGTTGGTGCTCTGTGACAACAGAGGCCACCGCGATGGGAGGCCCACGCAGGCCAAAGAACAAAGATGGATGAAAACAGATAAATGAAAGACCAACAGAAGCAGCCCCAGCTCCACCCCCCCAAAAAAAAATTCTGAAAGGAAAAATGACGATATATGAGAAAAGACTTTTAAGCTAGGATAATTATGAAAGCTAGGCTGTCGGTATATTGTACTCTCTACTTCTGGTACATCTGAATGTTTATTTCCATTAAGAAAGATGTTTGTTTTTTTTCTTAAATCACTAATGGCTTTTCATTTCACTTAGGATAAATCTAAAATCCATACCACTGACAGCCAAATGAGATAGACCATAACTTTGCAGCCCACGCCTGCCTCTCCTTCACATTAGCCCAGTCACACAGCAAACGTACCATGGTCCCTCCACGTTGAACACGCATTCTCTTCCATCCCATGTCAGAAAGTCATGCTCCTTCGTATTTTATTAAGGTCTGTGCTCAAAAGTCACCTGTTCAGTAGGTGGGCAGTCCTATTTAGGAAGACTCCCTATTCCCTTATCCTGCTTCATTTTTCTTCCTAGCACTCATCACTACCAAAAAATAAGTCTTGTCTACCAGAATCTACCAGAGCAGCACAATAATGTTCGAACATCAGTCGATGGATCCACACAATGTCACTACAGGTATCACAGACTACACCACAGTACCACTTCACAAAATGGATAATCCATACCTATACTGTATAACTTTGATCACTTGCTCCTAGTAAAGATCAAATATTATCAAAAGGAAGAACTTACTGGTGTGAGCTGTTGAGAATTTAACAACTGCTGGAATTGCTGTTGATGAAGAAATATTTGTCTTTGCTGGTCAGAAAGTAATCCTAGTCCTGAGGCACTGAAAAATGATGAAAATTCTTACGTTTTACCATAAACCTTTAATTTTTTTTTGAAATGCAAAATGAAAGACAACTTTTCAATTTGATGTTTAATAAGTTAAGAAGTCAAGTTCTTAACCATAACATTTTTTGAAAAGCAATGATGTACAATTTCTTCCTTCTCTCTCTCTCTGCATATAATACAGGTAAACAAGAGTTCACATTGTCAATAAGTGTTTTGGTTCCCTTTTTATTGTAAACCAAGCAGACATTAAGTTGTTTTATGGAATTAAAATTTACATGCACATGTAATACTTTATTTTCAATCATTCAAGGATAATTTGACCCACACTAAGTAACACATATTAAAACAAACAATTCAAACATACTACTAACTTATTTGACCTAAACTTTTTTTATGGTCCCAATGATCAGTAAAATTAATAAGCACCGTGAAGACAGCCAGAAGAACAGTTAACTACTATCCACTGCAAATGCACCTAAAATGACTTATTCCTCAAAAGAATGTGCAATAACAACATGGCTTTGCCATTCAAATGAAATTCCAGCACAATGAAATGGCAAGTCTCACTCCTTGGAAATTCAAGATAAATATTTGACCTTCATCTGATATCAAAATATTTGATTACAAAGCTAACAAAATTACATAAGCTGAATTTTAAGAAACCAACATTCATGTGTAATTTTCATTGTAATATTACTTTGCTCCAGAATTTTTGATACAGGAAGGCAATATAATATACATGGGGATAAGAAAAATTAGCATTTAAAACAGACATTACAAATCAAGACTGAAATCTTTAGTGCAGAATATATTTAATGCTTTGTTATTAAAATGATTTAATTTTGTTTTAATCTGAATTACTAAAGTGTCAAAAATAAATACTCTTGGTATAATATATTTAGTTTGGTGGATTTTAATTTCTTAGAGCACATCCACAAGGGACACGTTAAAAACCCCAAACTAAAGCATGGATAGCACTGGTAATGTTAGAGTAAAAAAAACCCGAAGATATTTAAGGAAGTGTCTTACCTGTTAGTCAGTGTAGCTGGCATTGGATGTGTTGCATTAGGTGGTACACTTGTGTGGGTGAGGGGGGTAGGGTTCTGGGATATTGTGACGGGGGTCTGAATTACCCCATTTAAAGCTCCTACAATGCCATTAATTGCCAGCTGGTTACCTGGCAAAGCTCCAATTATTCCAGGTACGGCAGGAATGGTGGATGTTACAGTCTGCATTCCACCAGCCAGTGGTGCCCCCACTGTCACACCAGGGACCTGCTGAACTCCACCAACGCCCGAGCCCTGCTGAGTTGGACTCTGCCCGGCAGGGGGGGGAGTAGAAAGAGTCGATGAGCTGCTGGTGCTTTGTCCACTGGAGGATAAGTCCTAAGAAAGAATAGGAACTACATTATAAAACAGCACAGCAAAACAGTTTACAATGATTTTAAACCATTTAATGTGATACACTATTGCTCATAAGTAAAACACATAAATGAAACGCCAATCCACACCAAAATTACCTGATTTAATACAGGAAGAGAATCAGGTAAAAAGCTGTTTCCTAGATGAGGGCTCTTACTGTTGTTCAAGGAATCAGTAGGAGGAGCTAGAAAGAAAAAAGATGAAAAGAAACCTCTCTCCAAAAAGAGAAAACAAAAAAAGAAATCTATTTACCTGTTAAATTATTTATAAGATTAAAGGCTTGTCTAAAAGCTTAGCCTGAAGCCCACCTTAAAAGCACTTAAATACTGAGCTCTGCTATTCTTAAGACCAACTTGAATCAAGGAAATCTGTATATCTCTACTGAGTATCATGGCTTTCAATGAAAACAGGGATCATTACATATTTAAATTCTATCACTAAATTCTGTACTAAAGATGTTAGAACAAATTAAAGTTGAACACTACAAGGGATTCGTTATGCTCCTTGAAAATAACCCACCATTCCTTTTCTACATCTTTATATAACTGATGATCAGTTATTATTCATTTATTATGAAAAAGATAATGAAAAGTCCATCCTACTTTCCTCAGACCCACAAAAACTCCTACTTACCATTCTGTGCTGAAAACGCATGCATTTGATGAGATGGGCTGGGGTTTGTTGTTATTGTTGGAAAAGGCACTGACAGCTGTGCATTCAATAATTGAAGGCGTTCCTTTTTGGCAGTTAAGTTTTTAATCTGTTCCTCTAATCTTCGATTTTCTACTTGAAGTTGATGTAATGACTTCAGCATTCCTAAAACTAGCAGACATTTGGACAAAGACAATTTCACATGCAGTAGAAAGAAGTCGAAGGGGGAGCATGCATCACAGCGGGGCCCACTGTCACACCAGGGACCTGCTGAACTCCACCAACGCCCGAGCCCTGCTGAGTTGGACTCTGCCCGGCAGGGGAGTAGAAAGAGTCGATGAGCTGCTGGTGCTTTGTCCACTGGAGGATAAGTCCTAAGAAAGAATAGGAACTACATTATAAAACAGCACAGCAAAACAGTTTACAATGATTTTAAACCATTTAATGTGATACACTATTGCTCATAAGTAAAACACATAAATGAAACGCCAATCCACACCAAAATTACCTGATTTAATACAGGAAGAGAATCAGGTAAAAAGCTGTTTCCTAGATGAGGGCTCTTACTGTTGTTCAAGGAATCAGTAGGAGGAGCTAGAAAGAAAAAAGATGAAAAGAAACCTCTCTCCAAAAAGAGAAAACAAAAAAAGAAATCTATTTACCTGTTAAATTATTTATAAGATTAAAGGCTTGTCTAAAAGCTTAGCCTGAAGCCCACCTTAAAAGCACTTAAATACTGAGCTCTGCTATTCTTAAGACCAACTTGAATCAAGGAAATCTGTATATCTCTACTGAGTATCATGGCTTTCAATGAAAACAGGGATCATTACATATTTAAATTCTATCACTAAATTCTGTACTAAAGATGTTAGAACAAATTAAAGTTGAACACTACAAGGGATTCGTTATGCTCCTTGAAAATAACCCACCATTCCTTTTCTACATCTTTATATAACTGATGATCAGTTATTATTCATTTATTATGAAAAAGATAATGAAAAGTCCATCCTACTTTCCTCAGACCCACAAAAACTCCTACTTACCATTCTGTGCTGAAAACGCATGCATTTGATGAGATGGGCTGGGGTTTGTTGTTATTGTTGGAAAAGGCACTGACAGCTGTGCATTCAATAATTGAAGGCGTTCCTTTTTGGCAGTTAAGTTTTTAATCTGTTCCTCTAATCTTCGATTTTCTACTTGAAGTTGATGTAATGACTTCAGCATTCCTAAAACTAGCAGACATTTGGACAAAGACAATTTCACATGCAGGACTAGGTAATTTATGGACTTGTGTCAATAGTTTTAGAAATAAACTAAAACAGAAAAAAGGAAATTCTGTAAAGCATTTCTAAGTGACTACGTTCTATTCCTAAATTTATATGTAGATATAAATATATCATAATATATTTCTACCTATATAAGCATAAATGGATATTGCTCCAAGATGTACCGTGTGGAAACTTTGTTGTCACTAACAAAAACCCCCACCTAGTTCAGGTAATTTCCATTCTCAAAAATCACAAGAACATTTTATTTTCATCAAAATAAAAAGCTAATGAAAAATTCAAAGGGCTTGTCATTTTTCATTAAAACCATATCTCAGAGAGCAAAGGCTCATACCAACATTCTTCGCCACAAATGAAAAGAACAAGTAGCTGCTGCTTGGCTAAGCTAAGCGAGCCACCCGACCTGGACCCAGGAAGCCCAGACACCAGGCCTGCGGATCAACACACGCCCAGCAGGGAGCAGTGTGTATGCATCACAGCCCACTCCTGGATCCCAGGGAAGGCGTCTCATGCACCCAGACTTCTGTCCAGCCTCACCACCTCAATGCTGTTTCCATCCCTGCCACAGCTCAGACCTCTCGACTAACAGCAGAGGGAGAGGGGCTGTGAGATACCATGGTGATGGACACTTTAAAAGTTCTATGCATTAAAAAGTTGTATTTGTTTAACATGCCCTCACGGTCTTCAAAGGACACAATTCTACTAGTACAGACACATACGGTCATTTCCCAAGGATTTAACTTTTATCCCTCCTCTTCAAGATCCCACAAAGAAACCCTTAGTGTACCCAAATGAGATGCAATAAGACTAAACTAAACCTGTCCTCCAGCTATCATGTTTAAAGGATTATCCCGGCATGAACCTCACAATTAGCATTTTTTTGTCAGAGCACCATTCATAAAAATACCAAATTGACAGTGCCTAACAATAAGCAAAGTATTTTGCTTTGCTTTATAAACTAAAGAAGCAAAAGCTAATATCCTCTCAAATTATTAAAAAAAAAAATAAAACAACTATTATTTCCACCAGATAGTTATATAGATATAATATTAGGCCACTTAATATTAGATGACTTCTCTAGTTAAAACTACCTGTACTACTAGTTCTTTCTTTCTGGCATTTTCATCCTTGGCTCTCCTTAATCCTTAAGATTGTAAAGATACTAAATATATGTATGCAACAAATACTACATAATTTAGCAAGTATATGATATAGACAATACATACATATATAATATATACATACATATAATTTAGTACTTATTGGGCTTCCCCTGGTGGTCCAGTGGATAAGGACACCGCCTTGCAGTGCAAGGGGTGCCGGTTCGATCCCTGGCCTGGGAAGATCCCATGTGCCGCGGAGCGGCTGGACTGATGTGTCCAATCACCAAACCGGAGCTCTGGAGCGCATGCGCCCAGAGCCGGTGCTCTGCAACAACAAACGCCACCGCAATGGGAGACCCTCAGGAGCCAAAGAACAAAGATGGATGAAAACAGAGAAATGAAAGACCAATGGAAGTGGCCTGCCCGCTCCCCTCCCTCCCCAATCCGACCCCAGCCCAAAATAAATAAATAAATAAATCTTTAAAAAAAAAAAAAAAATTTAGTACTTATTCTTTCTCATCCAAATTGTAAAATCCAGAGAGCTGGCCTTACTTGACTTATATGCATTTTTAAAAAATAAATTCTCCAGTGGTGAGCAAGTTTTAAATAATTAAGCCAAAGGAAGTTATAGCTCATACTTTAGTAAAAATTAAAAGTTGATTAGAACAAAGTAAAACTGAAAAAACAAAGTACTAATATTTTAATATTAATAATTATAAAAAGTAACAAGAACAAGTGAGTTCTATGAGCCAACAATGTTCTTTGTATCTTTTTGTCACCTAACCCTCAAAGCAATACTATGATATAAGTACATTATTATTCCTATCCTATAAATGGAAAACTAAAGCATACTGACATTAACACACTTGCCCAAGATCACACTGTTATTAATAGGTAAACACAGAATTCAAGTCCAAGCGGTAAAACTGTAGCATGTATTCTATTCAGTCACTACATTACACTTTCTCACCATAATATATAAGACATAAATCAAAATTTCAATGCTATTCTTGACTAAGTGTGTCTTCTACATCTATCCACCTGAGTGTCTGCTCATCCATCTTCTACTGCTCTTCCTTTAAAGACAAGAAGAAAATACTTACTGTCACTAGGAGTGCCCTGTTCTAATAAAAACTGCTGTCCTTCACTCCACTGCCTCTCCAGAAGCTGCTCTATGCTGGCTGCTACTGGGGGCAGGTTTTCCAAGCTGCTGTTGCCTGGTTGGTCATATCGGATCTGTAAGTTGCTTACAGGGGACCTGTTGGAAACATTAATCTTCAGGTTAAACAGAAGGAGGATCCTTTGAAGGAAGTGCATTCAGGTTTCTCACCTTATGCTGATCCTTGTCTACAAGCTTTCTAACATCACTCTGTCTAAGGTAAACAATAAAATCATAATCTACCCTACAATTACTAGTCACCATCCTTCCTGCCCAAGTGCTAAACATCAAGGGAACAACTGGCCGTACTGGATAACTAAAAAACACTGGAAAAGAACATCACTAATAATCTCTGAAACAGACTATAAAAGAACTTGGTGCAACTTTGTAAGATAAAAGGGAGAAAGACAGGATTAGAAAGACTCACATTGTACAGTTATAATAAAGCAGAGAGCATTTTAATTCACAACCTCAATATCTCAAGTATCAGTAAAAAGAATTTTAAACCAATTTTGAAGAAGTATTTTGTTATAAGTTTTAAAAATACTTACTTTTAAGTATTTTCAGTATCAGGGAACATTATCAAGTCAAAGCAATTTTACTTGAGCTCTTTATATGATTTTTTCCTAACATGTCTTAGATCTGTACTTCAAATGAAAACACTTCCAAAACAAAAATCATTTGTATTAACATGAACAAGTCATGTTCTCTCATCCAGTTTTTATTTTGGATACGTAAATGTGTCCATTTCTGGTCTCAGGCCTCCACAATTGCATAATAAATTAGTGTCGTAGAGTTTCTAAAGTATTTCCATATAATTATGCACACCAACCTAGTGAGAAGTCAAAACCTGCCTTACTAGCTCCATTTCTGAGGAAACAAGAAGGGGCTTTAGAGTCATGTCCTAAGACACACTGCTAGTGACAGCGCAGGGCCTCTAACAGCCTCTAGCGGTCTGCCACGCCCCTAACGCACATCTCTCCAAAACTCCCTGAAATAAGAAGATAAACAGATGAGGCTTTTTTATTCCACATGTAAACATCATATATATATATAGAGTGCTGCCTGTTCCTTTCCAAATAGTACACTATTGTCAGGATAATTTAGGTTTTCTAGTCTGATGCCCCTGCTCCAGAAGCTGCTCTATGCTGGCTGCTACTGGGGCAGGTTTTCAAGCTGCTGTTGCCTGGTTGGTCATATCGGATCTGTAAGTTGCTTACAGGGGACCTGTTGGAAACATTAATCTTCAGGTTAAACAGAAGGAGGATCCTTTGAAGGAAGTGCATTCAGGTTTCTCACCTTATGCTGATCCTTGTCTACAAGCTTTCTAACATCACTCTGTCTAAGGTAAACAATAAAATCATAATCTACCCTACAATTACTAGTCACCATCCTTCCTGCCCAAGTGCTAAACATCAAGGGAACAACTGGCCGTACTGGATAACTAAAAAACACTGGAAAAGAACATCACTAATAATCTCTGAAACAGACTATAAAAGAACTTGGTGCAACTTTGTAAGATAAAAGGGAGAAAGACAGGATTAGAAAGACTCACATTGTACAGTTATAATAAAGCAGAGAGCATTTTAATTCACAACCTCAATATCTCAAGTATCAGTAAAAAGAATTTTAAACCAATTTTGAAGAAGTATTTTGTTATAAGTTTTAAAAATACTTACTTTTAAGTATTTTCAGTATCAGGGAACATTATCAAGTCAAAGCAATTTTTACTTGAGCTCTTTATATGATTTTTTCCTAACATGTCTTAGATCTGTACTTCAAATGAAAACACTTCCAAAACAAAAATCATTTGTATTAACATGAACAAGTCATGTTCTCTCATCCAGTTTTTATTTTGGATACGTAAATGTGTCCATTTCTGGTCTCAGGCCTCCACAATTGCATAATAAATTAGTGTCGTAGAGTTTCTAAAGTATTTCCATATAATTATGCACACCAACCTAGTGAGAAGTCAAAACCTGCCTTACTAGCTCCATTTCTGAGGAAACAAGAAGGGGCTTTAGAGTCATGTCCTAAGACACACTGCTAGTGACAGCGCAGGGCCTCTAACAGCCTCTAGCGGTCTGCCACGCCCCTAACGCACATCTCTCCAAAACTCCCTGAAATAAGAAGATAAACAGATGAGGCTTTTTTATTCCACATGTAAACATCATATATATATATAGAGAGAGCTGCCTGTTCCTTTCCAAATAGTACACTATTGTCAGGATAATTTAGGTTATTATATTCTAGTCTGATTTTTAAAATAATAACATATAGTTAGAAATATGTGCTAAAAGTAATTTTGTGCCATTTTTTGGTGTTAAATCTCACTTAGCTAACAAAACACAAAGACCTACATAATGCAAGATAGCATTAGGAATCTTAGCTAATTTCTAGGTAGCCTGTATGGTATTTTAAGTTTAAAAAGAGAACACAGAGCTGCTTCCTCCACTAAACATATAAGCAAAAAAAAAAAAAAAAAGCCCCATTAACTTACTTCTTTGAAAACAAGTAAAAGCCAGTACAGAGCCAGTACCCCTCCCGTCAAAAAACTACACACCAGTACAGAAGTAACAGCATAAATTACAGATTGGTCTGATGGTATTATAATTGTATACTTCAGATTTCTAGTTTCAAAAGAAGAATATTTAATTTTCCGCACAGTCCAATTGGGAAAAACAACACGATCTTTATTTCACTGAGGGATCATACAGGAAAAAAGGCACTACTGATGCACTACTAGCAAACAGCTAAATTAGAGGTTATTGTACAAATCTCTCTAACATTAAAAATGCTCCTTAACAGACATTCCCAAATAAATATTACACTGACATTCATGGTAGTCATTACACAAATTTTTTTAAACAGAATTTTAAAATTTCCATAGTTGAAAACAGAGTCATGAGTGGGCTTCTTCCCCATCCGTTCCCTTCTCACCGCATCTAATACCATGCTTGAGGCAGAGTTTACCAAAAAAAATACAAAAAAAGAGAACAGAGAGAAAACAACTAGAAAAGGGCACAGAGTGAATAAAATATACAAGAGAGCTCAAACTGATTAGAAATCTAAGAAAAGGCATGTCTTTTACAAACCTTAGAAATCTAACCATGTGTTTAATATTCAAATTAATTTAGAATCATTTTTCTTGACTGTCCAGACATGTCTCTTATCTACAGAAAGCTTTTATGGCCTCACAAATGTTCGTTCTGTTGATATGAGATAAAGTAGCTTTCAAATCTCAAAATGTTTCCTTTGCCAATACTTTGCAGTGCAAATAATGCTTACCTTGGTGAGAGACTTCCTCTGGGTGAGCTTCCTCTGCCAGCAAGGCTGCGGCTATTGTCTCCGAGATCTTGATCTGCAGTGTAAATATTTCACAGCCGATAAAGTGACTCTCACTAGATAAGAGGTTTTAAGTCCTGGCCCTGATTTTTTTCTAAAACATACATGAAACCTTTACCACTATCTCTGTACTGACTACAAAAGTAGAAGATCTAGTACGTTGCTAGTTTGAAATTGCTGAGCTGTGGCATGTAAGGCGTTGTCCCAACATGTTTTTTTGTGGGTGAGAAGGCCAAGGATTATGTTCATTCTTTCATTCCTTTCAATTTTACAGCACAGAAGCGTGGTTTCCATTTGCAGTACCCTCCCCTCAGCCACTTTTAATTTCTACGGTTAAAGTAATGAATCACAGCTGTGGACAGCTAATCTGTATGCTTATCACAGCAGATCCTTATGCTTTGTATATTTTAACACTTCGCATTCCAAGACAAGTCATAAAATACGTAGGTATTACATAGAGCCACAGATCAAAACTGAAATTACATGTATTACATGGATTGCTACACATAAGACTACATAACCAAATTGACAAAAACAAGTAGAAATACAGAATTCTGTATGCAAAAATAAGTTAATTAATTTAAAATATTCCTGAGGTAACACCCAAAATCTTGGCTTGAAAAAAGCCTTATATTTCCCTTACAGTGAGTTCCTTATAAAACCACCCTATCTGGCCTCTTTCAAGGCTGTCCTTCCCTTATTCTGAGTAAGGTGGCCTCTGACCCTTGAAGGGTAAAGACATGACTGATCCATTCTTGGTGAACTGCTAAACCGATTCCCTTCCCCCAAACAGGCATGACTACTTGGACATGTCAACAAATCCTTAAGGCTGGAATGAAACAAAGCAAATCCAGTGGCTCATTAAAACAGCACAACAGGCAAATGCTACAAAATGTCAACTGGTAAAAATTCACAGGATTACTAAACACTGTAGAAATTCTCTAACAGGATGTTTTTTTAACCAAGTTTGAGAAATGCAATTTCATGAATCATGCAAATAAAGATTGAGGCTATTCACAGACAAGCCCAGTGTTATGCTACTTTCTTTGCACAGAACTGAGCACTGAACACATCAATCACAAAAGTCACAGGAGACCCAAGCATTCCTGCCTGCTGATGGTTCTGCTTAAACATTTACATTTCAGACAGAGGGGGGAAAAAAGGCACAGATTTTACAGCACAGCATACTATTTACTTCCAACTGTGATTCTTTTGATTTAAAAGGTGGGAAACACAAACAGCCCCTTTAGAGTCTATTTATTAATCACACCTTTAGATTTTGCAAATGAAATTAGCAAATGGAGGTAAAAATCACATTGGTGTAGGTAAACAGAATTTTAAAGTTTAAAAATTCTTGCAGACTTACCTGTTTGATTGCTTTCAGACTGAGCTATAAGAGCTGCCATGGATGGATTTGGGTTTAATCTATTGCCATACATATGAGATGATGTCTGATTAAGAGATGGTCCAGATAGGGTATTTGCCTTAAATGAAAAGAATTACAAAGGCAAATGAATTACAGTTTAAAACATCTTAATACTTTTCCTAACAGACCTACCAACAACTATGTTTTCCAACTTAAAAATTTAAACAAAAATTCCTGACTTTCTGAAGTGAGACTTCATCCTTGTTTTACCATTCCAACATGCCAGTGCCTGAAAACTTACATAACTCTAAAGAGAGAGAGAGAGAGTGCTCACACTGGCAAAATGTTAACTATTTATGATTTCATTTCAAAGTATCTATTCAATACCAAAACTAGTGGCTTAGTAACCATATGGACATATAACTAGTTATTTAATCTTATTAAACCATTTACAAAATAAGGGCAGGGAGACAACAGATGTCTAACAAATGCTTCAGTCTCTTACCTCACAGGCTGGCTGAGGAGGTCAAAAGGTTCAACTTCTACCTTTAGTATTTTAACTACGCAGAGCCTAATTTTCATTGCTTAACGCTGTCATTAGTAAAACCTGCACACTATTTTGTTATTTCCTAGTTTGATAAGACTTGCAGGCCTGCTGCTTTTTCTGTTTTGTTTTGTTTTTATTTTAAAAGAAAGCAAACAGGCATCACGAGTATGTTTTCTATACAATGCAGGGCTCAACGAATCACAGCTTTGCCCTGACCCCATATAAGGCACTGTCTTTTTGGCAGTAAGCCAGCTTTGCGAACTGAAGAGCTGGTCCACAGTTTGTAATTCATTCATGTTGCTAACCACAATTCTGAAGGCCTCTACTGGGACTGGTGCCAAACAAGCGAAAATGAACCCTTAAACAGATGAAGCTAAGGAGGCTGGCCAAAGTCTTGCATAATCCAATGTAATAAAAATGCCTTCTTTGATGTGAATACTTTCTCCCACTTTCCAAGAATATTATAACCTTAAAAACGTAGCATTTTGGAAGCAAATCTCTTGTACACAAACCGCTGTTGACTCACAGAAGCCTATTTACTAGTATGAATACTCTACAGATTTAGCAGAAGCATACATTTCAAAGTAAATTTCTTCTTGTTTTTCATGAATGAAATAAAAACTTAAGCTTTGTAAAATGGAATCATTGTGTAGCTATTGCAGAACAAAATTCTGGAAAATAATATTAAAGAATTGAGGTACTTTTAACATCAAGAAGCTGAGTAACAGCGGGACAAAAGACGTGGGGCATTCTGACACGTTTAACTGCACAACAGAGACCAAGACGACACAATGACATCAAGCAAAAACATCACAGAGAATAAACTGTGTTTCTGCAAAAACTCAGACCTTGACATTAATATCTGGCCTCTAGTCAACTTATTAAGCATAAAAGTTGGATTTTACAAGTCACAGAAATAGTCCCTGTGACACAGAATCCTGTCCTTGCTTTCCACTGTCCCAAAGGGTGTATTTCATAGTTCACACTGTAATGTCTAGGTTCGACTGGTCAATTTTTTCCTCTCATTAAAGCCATGTATACAAAGTCAGTAGTTTGTGTTATAAAGTTCTGTTTCATAATCAATCAGTCCTCAGCAAAAGCTAAGTTATCACTTTAATCTGAAGATCACACTAGGCACATACCATACACAGAATATATAAAATATGAGTCAAAAACAGAAAGACAGCAAGTTTTTTTTTTCTACTAACTTCCAAAAGTTAACTACTTGGGAATCTTGGCTACTCATAAAATAACTTAAGAACAAGAAAAATACAAAGAGACAAAGAGAAAGACCAGATGTTACTAGAAACCCAGTTTGAAATCTTGGGCGCCTTGCACTTAAAAAAATGCTCTTTACAGGGGCTTCCCTGGTGATCCAGTGGGTAAGGACACCACCTTGCGGTGTAAGGGGCACCAGTTCGACCTCTGACACGGGAAGATCCCATGTGCTGCAGAGCGGCTGGAGCCATGTGTCCAACTACCGAGCCAGAGCTCTGGAGAGCATGTACCCAGAGCCAGTGCTCTGCGACGACAGAGGGCACTGCAATGGGAGGCCCACACAGGCCAAAGAACAAAGATGGATGAAAATAGATAAACGAAAGACCAACAGAAGTGGCCAAAAGGAAAAAAAAAAGCCCTTTACAGAGCCAATTTACTCTTACTGTACACATAATTTTAAAAAGATCAACTAAGCACATAACAGATTAGCAGTGGAAAATTAATTAGAAAGAGGAAGAAAAAGTAATATATTGAGACATTTTGTTGGCAGCAAGAAGTGACAGCTGACAGCTAGAGAGGAGAGAGAAAAATATATGAGCAACAAAGAGTGCACTCCCAAGTGCCGAGTGCCGGCAGAGCCGGCCTCTGGGCGCATGCGCAGGAGGGCCTCCACGCCTGTACCCCAGCCTTTGACTCCAGGGCTGGTGCACTTACCCACTGGCTGAACAGAACTATTACCACACCAGTTGAACTGCTTTTCTAGCTCCAATTATCTGTTTTACAAGCTGCCAAAGTCTTCTGATAAGAATCAAACATTCTATTCTCTTTCAGGAAGGGTGCCTTCTGTCAAAGGCTTTTTATTTATCCTTGTTAACTTCAAATTTCTAGATGTGGTCTCCAAATTATACTTTCCCAGTCACACACCTCACCCACTACACTAATGGATCAAGATGCAAAGCAAGCAGCACAGCATTAACTCATTTCCATTATGACTACTATCAGGAAAAGGATAAATGATCATTAGGAGAATTCCAAAGCATGAAAGTATGGATTATATAAAGATGGAAGGTGAAGGTAAAATTAACAATAAAAATAATAAATTAGAAATGCATTCTTCATTATCCTGAATGACAAGTTTTTCCCCAATTTTCAGAATGTTTAAAAATTACCTGAAATCTTTTTTCGATTATTGCATTTATCTAAATAAGGAATTTCCAAGAGAGATTGAAAAGTACTAATTTCAATGTTTCAAAAATACTAATTTCAAGGGTTGTGTGGCGCTTGCTCCTGGTGGATCCAGTGGTAAGGACACCACCTTGCGGTGTAAGGGCACCAGTTCGACCTCTGACACGGAAGATCCCATGTGCTGCAGAGCGGCTGGAGCCATGTGTCCAACTACCGAGCCAGAGCTCTGGAGAGCATGTACCCAGAGCCAGTGCTCTGCGACGACAGAGGGCACTGCAATGGGAGGCCCACACAGGCCAAAGAACAAAGATGGATGAAAATAGATAAACGAAAGACCAACAGAAGTGGCCAAAAGGAAAAAAAAAAGCCCTTTACAGAGCCAATTTACTCTTACTGTACACATAATTTTAAAAAGATCAACTAAGCACATAACAGATTAGCAGTGGAAAATTAATTAGAAAGAGGAAGAAAAAGTAATATATTGAGACATTTTGTTGGCAGCAAGAAGTGACAGCTGACAGCTAGAGAGGAGAGAGAAAAATATATGAGCAACAAAGAGTGCACTCCCAAGTGCCGAGTGCCGGCAGAGCCGGCCTCTGGGCGCATGCGCAGGAGGGCCTCCACGCCTGTACCCCAGCCTTTGACTCCAGGGCTGGTGCACTTACCCACTGGCTGAACAGAACTATTACCACACCAGTTGAACTGCTTTTCTAGCTCCAATTATCTGTTTTACAAGCTGCCAAAGTCTTCTGATAAGAATCAAACATTCTATTCTCTTTCAGGAAGGGTGCCTTCTGTCAAAGGCTTTTTATTTATCCTTGTTAACTTCAAATTTCTAGATGTGGTCTCCAAATTATACTTTCCCAGTCACACACCTCACCCACTACACTAATGGATCAAGATGCAAAGCAAGCAGCACAGCATTAACTCATTTCCATTATGACTACTATCAGGAAAAGGATAAATGATCATTAGGAGAATTCCAAAGCATGAAAGTATGGATTATATAAAGATGGAAGGTGAAGGTAAAATTAACAATAAAAATAATAAATTAGAAATGCATTCTTCATTATCCTGAATGACAAGTTTTTCCCCAATTTTCAGAATGTTTAAAAATTACCTGAAATCTTTTTTCGATTATTGCATTTATCTAAATAAGGAATTTCCAAGAGAGATTGAAAAGTACTAATTTCAATGTTTCAAAAATACTAATTTCAAGGGTTGTGTGGTATATGAAAGCACCTAAACCACTCTTCATTAAAATTCAAGTCATTACCATCATTTTAAGCAGGTAATATGAGATAGCACATGTTACCTGCACACGTTAACTCTACAAATGTCTGACACTGCTTGGCCAACACTTCTGAAATGATACTTATAAAAGGTTACTGCTGGAAACTCTAGATAAGTCTACAGGAACCTTAGAGCCAAGTGACTGCTAACACTTTAGTGAAAAGATGCTATAACTTAGTAGCAAAGAAGAAGGAAAAGCGAGAGAGCTGGGAAGAGACAACCTACACTATTGGTGGGAATGTAAACTGGTACAGTCACCATAGAGAAAAGTATAGATCCTTAAAAACTACAAAGAGAGCTACCATATATGATCCAGTAACCTCACTCCTGAACATGTATTTGGAGGAAACCATAACTACTATTCTATGATATAGCTTATAGCTTAAGGGTTAGTCAGTCATGTCTGACTCTTGGGACTCCATGGACTGTAGCCCGTCAGGCTCCTCTGTCCATAGAATTCTCCAGGCAAGAATACTGGAGTGGTTAGCCATCCCCTTCTCCAGGGAATCTTCCTGACCCAGGGATCGAACCCAGGTCACTTGCACTGGAGATAGATTCTTTACTGTCAGGAAGGGTGCCTTCTGTCAAAGGCTTTTATTTATCCTTGTTAACTTCAAATTTCTAGATGTGGTCTCCAAATTATACTTTCCCAGTCACACACCTCACCCACTACACTAATGGATCAAGATGCAAAGCAAGCAGCACAGCATTAACTCATTTCCATTATGACTACTATCAGGAAAAGGATAAATGATCATTAGGAGAATTCCAAAGCATGAAAGTATGGATTATATAAAGATGGAAGGTGAAGGTAAAATTAACAATAAAAATAATAAATTAGAAATGCATTCTTCATTATCCTGAATGACAAGTTTTTCCCCAATTTTCAGAATGTTTAAAAATTACCTGAAATCTTTTTTCGATTATTGCATTTATCTAAATAAGGAATTTCCAAGAGAGATTGAAAAGTACTAATTTCAATGTTTCAAAAATACTAATTTCAAGGGTTGTGTGGTATATGAAAGCACCTAAACCACTCTTCATTAAAATTCAAGTCATTACCATCATTTTAAGCAGGTAATATGAGATAGCACATGTTACCTGCACACGTTAACTCTACAAATGTCTGACACTGCTTGGCCAACACTTCTGAAATGATACTTATAAAAGGTTACTGCTGGAAACTCTAGATAAGTCTACAGGAACCTTAGAGCCAAGTGACTGCTAACACTTTAGTGAAAAGATGCTATAACTTAGTAGCAAAGAAGAAGGAAAAGCGAGAGAGCTGGGAAGAGACAACCTACACTATTGGTGGGAATGTAAACTGGTACAGTCACCATAGAGAAAAGTATAGATCCTTAAAAACTACAAAGAGAGCTACCATATATGATCCAGTAACCTCACTCCTGAACATGTATTTGGAGGAAACCATAACTACTATTCTATGATATAGCTTATAGCTTAAGGGTTAGTCAGTCATGTCTGACTCTTGGGACTCCATGGACTGTAGCCCGTCAGGCTCCTCTGTCCATAGAATTCTCCAGGCAAGAATACTGGAGTGGTTAGCCATCCCCTTCTCCAGGGAATCTTCCTGACCCAGGGATCGAACCCAGGTCACTTGCACTGGAGATAGATTCTTTACTGTCTGAGGCACCAGGCAAGCGATATCACTTACATGTGGAATCAAAAAAAAAAAAAAAGAAAGATACAAGTGGACTTTTACACAAAACAGAAATATATCCATAGACATAGAAAATAAATTTATGGTTACCAAAGAGGAAAGCAGGAAAAAGGGATGAAGGATAAATCAGGAGTTTAGGATTAATATATACACACTACGATATATAAAATAGATAACAAACAAAGACCTGCTATATGTCACAGGGAATGACACTCAGTATTTTGCAATAACCTGTAAGTGGAAAGAATCTGGAGAAAAAAATATACATATACACACGATTCAAAACTGAATGAGGGACTTCACGGGTGGTCCAGTGGTTAAGACTCTGTGTTCCCAAAGCAGGAGGCCTGGGTTCAATCCCTGGTCAGGGAACTATATCCCATATGCTGCAAAGACCCAGTGAAATCAAATAAATAAATAATTTTTTTAAAAAAGAAATGAATCATTTTTCTATATACCTGAAATTAACACACTATAAACCAACTATACTTCAATTTACAAAAAACAAAAGCAATTATTTTGGGAAGTAAGTACACACCTTATGGCATTTTAATTCTATCTTGCCCTGAAAAGGAGAATGTTTACTATGGGTAAGTATGTTCTTAGGTCTGGTGGCACTACAAAAAATATGAGCTGTTAACACTGGGGAGTCTTGAGTAAAAGTATCTACAATACAAATGAACTCTACTGTTTCTGCAACTTTTCTATATACCTAAAATTATTTCAAAGTAAGAAGCTAAAACAAAAAAGAATATGCTTACAAAAAACTGGCTACTTGGCTTTATATTATCCTAACGAAATAAAGTCATCTACTCAAAATGTAAGAAGCATAAGTTACATCAAGATAAGGATATTTTATGAAACTGTTAAGTTCATATCATCTTAACAAACTTCTGCCTTCACTTCCAAATGTATGATCTTAGTTTTTTTCACCCTCCTCAAGATTAATAATGAAAGAATACTGGAGTGGTTAGCCATCCCCTTCTCCAGGGAATCTTCCTGACCCAGGGATCGAACCCAGGTCACTTGCACTGGAGATAGATTCTTTACTGTCTGAGGCACCAGGCAAGCGATATCACTTACATGTGGAATCAAAAAAAAAAAAAAAGAAAGATACAAGTGGACTTTTACACAAAACAGAAATATATCCATAGACATAGAAAATAAATTTATGGTTACCAAAGAGGAAAGCAGGAAAAGGGATGAAGGATAAATCAGGAGTTTAGGATTAATATATACACACTACGATATATAAAATAGATAACAAACAAAGACCTGCTATATGTCACAGGGAATGACACTCAGTATTTTGCAATAACCTGTAAGTGGAAAGAATCTGGAGAAAAAAATATACATATACACACGATTCAAAACTGAATGAGGGACTTCACGGGTGGTCCAGTGGTTAAGACTCTGTGTTCCCAAAGCAGGAGGCCTGGGTTCAATCCCTGGTCAGGGAACTATATCCCATATGCTGCAAAGACCCAGTGAAATCAAATAAATAAATAATTTTTTTAAAAAAGAAATGAATCATTTTTCTATATACCTGAAATTAACACACTATAAACCAACTATACTTCAATTTACAAAAAACAAAAGCAATTATTTTGGGAAGTAAGTACACACCTTATGGCATTTTAATTCTATCTTGCCCTGAAAAGGAGAATGTTTACTATGGGTAAGTATGTTCTTAGGTCTGGTGGCACTACAAAAAATATGAGCTGTTAACACTGGGGAGTCTTGAGTAAAAGTATCTACAATACAAATGAACTCTACTGTTTCTGCAACTTTTCTATATACCTAAAATTATTTCAAAGTAAGAAGCTAAAACAAAAAAGAATATGCTTACAAAAAACTGGCTACTTGGCTTTATATTATCCTAACGAAATAAAGTCATCTACTCAAAATGTAAGAAGCATAAGTTACATCAAGATAAGGATATTTTATGAAACTGTTAAGTTCATATCATCTTAACAAACTTCTGCCTTCACTTCCAAATGTATGATCTTAGTTTTTTTCCCCCTCCTCAAGATTAATAATGAAAGAAACCACTTCCACACAAGATGTTATATTATACCTATCCCAATATCCTAGCAAATGTCTCAGAAAGTATAATAATTTTTTTATAAGATGGATACAAAGCCAAGTAAAGTAAAAGTAGACTGAATAATTACTCAGGTAAATCTAAGTCACGCTGAAGCAAAATATGCTTAGGTACCCAAGGAGATCCAGGTTCAACCCCTGGGTCGGGAAGATCTCCTGGAGAAAGGAATGGCTACTTACTCCAGTATTCCTGCCTGGAGAATTCCATGGATAGAAGAGCCTGGCAGGCAGGGATGAGCCTGGTAGTACAGTCATGGGATCACAAAAATCAGAGGCAACTGAGCAACTTTCACTTTTACTTTTTCACCTGAATATGAGAAAAATACCCTTAACAAATTTAGAATACTATGCTAAGCATCTAAAAAGACATGTAAGTTGCTACCAAGGTAGTATTTAAACTCAAAATAAATCAAAAAAAATTTAGTGTTTCCTAAGTAGACTGACATATCCTATTAAAATATTAACAAGATTAAAATTATAGTTTAGCTTGAAATTTCCCATTAATAGGTCACCTCTTATTTTTCAAACATCTGCCAATGACTGCAGAGAAGTTTTTAAAGAGTTCTAGTTATAAAGTGAAGGGAGTCTACCAAAGTCCCAGGCACCTGGGTCCTTCTAAAGGAGTTAGTGGTGGACAAGGGGAAAAAAAATCAGGCTAAATCCACTCAAATCACCTGAATAGCAGACTTAAAAGTGGGTACTGTTTTTGTAGATGTTTTTTCCCTCCTTATTGTTGGTAAAAGCAGAATAACAAAGTATAAAGAAGAAAATTAGGTTTTAAAGAACAGTACCTATCAAAATGTCACCTTTGGAAAGTATCATAGCAATGCATCATCTAGAGGTGAGAAACTTCATGCTTCAATCTCATACAACAAGAGGTCATAGCAAGCATTTTTTAAATACACAATTAACCTGTCAATAAACATTAAAGTCAAATGATTCAAATAAGCTCTAAAAGACAGTAGTTGCTTCTTCCAACCTTCCAGCTCTCACTCATAATTTAAAAATGGATAAGCAGTATTATTTTAAAATCTCCTACTTCATGCATACTCTTACTCACACTCTTTATTATCACTGTATCTGCCACAAGCCAACCTATCTCGCCTTGCTTGAATGGGGCACTAAAGTTCTCTGTCTTCAATTTCCATCTGTAAAAATGGAGGTCTGAAATAGTACCTATCTCTTAAGAACAGTGTGAGAATTGAGTTGATGTGTGAAACGGACTAAGAAGAATACATTACACATGGTAAGCACTCAAATTTTACCTTGTTATTGTAACATTACTTGCATAAGCTATATAGCTTCCATCTTTTCCACTAACTTCATTATAGAATGTGAGTTGGCAATCATATTCTGGTATGAACATGGCTATGTTTCAAAGAGTAAAATGTTTCCATGAGAAAAATTAAGACTATTAATATCTCATTATGCAATGACATTTTAATCTATATATTCTAAAATAACATAGTAATAACACAGCAACACTGCAAATATACTGTAAGAATTCAAATATTTTATTGACAATTTAGACACAATTCTTTTGACTAGAAAGGTTTCCAGGAAAAATTAGAGAACAATAGAAAGTTTTGCATGTTCTCTAACTCAATTCTAACTTTGTACTGTAAAATGTATCCTGATAACAGACCCAATTCTGTGTCAGCGACCACCATCCGGCTTTAATACTCAGCGTGTGATGAGAGAAGAAACCAAGTGTGAACAACTCTCAGGTCCCATGAGTAGGCTGACTGTTAAAGCTGTCAGGTTCAATTGCATCACTCCACTTTATTCAATGCCCCAAACTGCTCCCTAATTGTTAGGAGCTTAACGTATTCAAAACCATTGTTTAGGCTAATGCTGAAATGCCCCACAATTGAGTTTCTATAAAGTCATGGGAGGATTAAATTGTAGTTAAACCATCAATGAACACTTATGATTGGACAATAGGACTGTGCAGAATAATAACCATCTCTAAGCAGGTTTCTAATTGGTTAATATCTAATCAATATATCACTAAACTTTTGGAGGGAAAATTAAGTCCCTAAAGCAGTTACTGAAATAATTTAAGGATGGAAAATATCTCAGCCAACAACTGTATGTAAAATGACTAAAATTCATCTGTCTATATTAGTAAGAAATTATGAGTCTTAACAACTATTTTTAGTAAAGGAAGTGTTCTATGCAATTTTCTCACAGGTAATCAGGCTATTTCTGTAACATAATGTGCTATAATAACTGTAATACTGTAATAACTATATAGTCTGCAAAGTACTTTTATCACTTGAACTTCAAAATATACTTTTACTGCAGGTAGAACAGGTATTTAAAGTATTCCATTTCATATATGAAAAAAAATTGATACCCACAAATGTAAAAGACTTACCCACAGCCACACTAGTTAAGCAGTAATGTTCCAGGAACCTAGGATTTCTGACCTAACTTCTGCTATTTTGCATTGTGTCACACAAACAGACACAGTCATTAATGTAATAAAAACACTATTAATATTTCATTATGCAATGACATTTTAATCTATATATTCTAAAATAACATAGTAATAACACAGCAACACTGCAAATATACTGTAAGAATTCAAATATTTTATTGACAATTTAGACACAATTCTTTTGACTAGAAAGGTTTCCAGGAAAAATTAGAGAACAATAGAAAGTTTTGCATGTTCTCTAACTCAATTCTAACTTTGTACTGTAAAATGTATCCTGATAACAGACCCAATTCTGTGTCAGCGACCACCATCCGGCTTTAATACTCAGCGTGTGATGAGAGAAGAAACCAAGTGTGAACAACTCTCAGGTCCCATGAGTAGGCTGACTGTTAAAGCTGTCAGGTTCAATTGCATCACTCCACTTTATTCAATGCCCCAAACTGCTCCCTAATTGTTAGGAGCTTAACGTATTCAAAACCATTGTTTAGGCTAATGCTGAAATGCCCCACAATTGAGTTTCTATAAAGTCATGGGAGGATTAAATTGTAGTTAAACCATCAATGAACACTTATGATTGGACAATAGGACTGTGCAGAATAATAACCATCTCTAAGCAGGTTTCTAATTGGTTAATATCTAATCAATATATCACTAAACTTTTGGAGGGAAAATTAAGTCCCTAAAGCAGTTACTGAAATAATTTAAGGATGGAAAATATCTCAGCCAACAACTGTATGTAAAATGACTAAAATTCATCTGTCTATATTAGTAAGAAATTATGAGTCTTAACAACTATTTTTAGTAAAGGAAGTGTTCTATGCAATTTTCTCACAGGTAATCAGGCTATTTCTGTAACATAATGTGCTATAATAACTGTAATACTGTAATAACTATATAGTCTGCAAAGTACTTTTATCACTTGAACTTCAAAATATACTTTTACTGCAGGTAGAACAGGTATTTAAAGTATTCCATTTCATATATGAAAAAAAATTGATACCCACAAATGTAAAAGACTTACCCACAGCCACACTAGTTAAGCAGTAATGTTCCAGGAACCTAGGATTTCTGACCTAACTTCTGCTATTTTGCATTGTGTCACACAAACAGACACAGTAAAATTCTAACAATTTTTCTTTTCAAAAAGAGATACCCTTGATGTAACAGGCTCGTCATTTATGTCCTTTAACCTCTTTATCATTCAATAGTAAGAAATGTTAGAAAGCACTTTTAAAACTTTATTCTGCTCAAGTCAGAATGCAATTATTTAAGACAAATGAAACTTTCATTCTGAAAAATCAAACCAAAATTCCTTCAAAGACAGGTGAATCTGCCTGCGAAAGTGAACCGTTTTTCAAGCAGAATAAAAGTTCATATGAGGTGTTATCTGAAAGAAAATCAGGACTATATCTTAGCTCCTCAAAAAATATACTACACCAAACACACATACACCAAAGTTAACAACCCTTGAAGTAAAGGTCTCAAAAGAAATCTGCAAAATATTAGTTGCTAAGTTATACCTCTAAAACTACTTCAATTTATCTCTGTTTACTAAATGTCACATAAATAAACCTTAGAAGTTTCTTCATTTTAAACTATATCATTTTTATAACAGCAACAGGAAGGAACCAAAGAACCATGATTAAAAGACTGTACCCAAAAGAAACATTCAGAATGCAAGATATTAGAATACAATTATTTTCATTACATTCTACCTTAAATTCTATTACAGCAAACATCCTTGGGCTTCCCTGGTGGTCCAGTGGGTAATACCGCCTTGCAGTGCAAGGGGTGCCAGTTCAATCCCGGGCCTGGGAAGGTCCCACGTGCCGCAGAGCAGCTGGACCGAGGTGTCCAACCACCGAGCCGGAGCTCTGGAGCACATGTGCCCAGAGCCAGTGCTCTGCAGCGAGAAAGGCCACTGTGATAGGAGGCCCACACAGGCCAAAGAACAAAGATAAATAGAAGAAAGATCAATAGAAGTCGCCAAAAAAAAAAATCCTTCAAACAAAAGCACTAGATTTCTTCCAAAGACAAAACAGAATGAATAAAGAACTGAGAAACAGTAGACTTTGAAAGGCAAAATAAAAACACCTACAGAAACTAATTTATATTTCCACTTATGATACAAGAACAGAGCACCCATCATTAGACCATCTCATGGTCAGCAGCTCTATCTTCCAATAAAATTAAAAAACTATAATTTTAACTATAATGGTAATCTATTGCTGGTATCTGTGAAGGAATAATTATCCTAGAAACAAGATTATCAAATAAAACAAAAGGATTTAACATCAAATAATATAAAACAAGGTTGTCAAACATTTTTAAAGGTGATTTTCTTTTTTCCAAAACACGGCTGCTAGGCATTAGACTTTTTCTCCCTGCATTTTTACAAGTGTCTCCTTTTTTGCCCTGTTAAAGGCACAAATCTAGTCTAAGCTTTTAATTTCTATTAGCTTTTCCTGATCGTATTTCCCTGACCACTCACTTGGGAACAATCCTTAAGACATCAAATAAACCAAGAGGCCCGTCTGTCTGTTTTAAAACCAAGGCCAGAAAGATCAAGAATGACCTCCAGATTTTTATCCTGCTGGCACCCTGACCATCACTAAAAATGAAGATGTTCATGAAGTTCTAGAAGGGAAAGCAGAGAAGTCAAAGCATTGTTCAAATTTAACACCTCTATTCTCTGATTTTCATTTTTTAGAACGTTTTGCTTACTTGGTGTTATGTCTTTCTCAATAACTGTAGTAAGGCTTCTACAATTATATTTTACATATTGACAGCTTTAATTTACACACTTACATAGTGTGTAAGCACTACCCTCGCCATTTTTAAATCAACTACCTATGAAGAAACTCTAAATAAAAGGCTAAGATGGGATTGAACACACTGAATTGCAGGACTTAAGAAACATACAAGGCTTATATAAGAAAATTAAACAGAAATAAACTTGTGCTGGTTTGGAAAGAAGATTAAATTACCACGTGCATCACAATTTTAGGAGTTCCATCTAAATTTCAATTCATTCTAAACATCTCCATATTCTTTCCTTTGCACACTGCCTAGAAAATTCACAGTTTGTATACTCAATACCAATACTACTGTGTTGAGCCTCTAAACTGAAGTAGTTCTGCACTCCATTCAGCGCAGAGGTCCACCTGCCTCAGCTGCCCAGAGATCGGTGGTTGCTCCAGCAGCACCAGTTAAACCAGGCTCAGTATGCTCCAGCGTGAAGGCAGAAAGCACTGACTGCTGGACAGAAACATAGACGCAGCTGTCTCGGCATGCAGCATGTGAGGCTCACTGGATGATCATATTTATAAGCGACCCATCTTACTGAAACAGGGGAAGAGGATACACAGTGAAGATTTTAATTGAACTGAATCCTAGATTACTTGCCACCACGATTTCTTTGTTCTTCCGCTGAGTCCTATGTTAAATGGAATTTCCCTTCCAGCTATAAATTTCTCTTCACTCCCACTCCCCCACCCATGGCCCTAATGCAAACCTCCAAACCAAAAACATATGAATGGGAAGAAATGAGGTTTTTGCTTAATTCACCCTGGAATTAACTAGAGAGTAATTAAAACAGACTGTTATAAAGAAAGGAAAAGAAAAATGCGCATTGAAAATGTTCATGTGAGACTCTTTCCAAGGATATAAAGCTATCAACAGCATATGGTTACACTTAATTAAAAGAGATAAAACTTTTATAAGGGCCATTCTCTCATTTTTCCTTTCACCCTTCGAACCCAAACCCCTGTGATTATGCCTACCTCAAGGCTAGTGAAATGAGCTAAAGAATAACTCTCCTAAATGAGTCAAACTCCCTTACTCAAGTTGAGGAGTTCACCTGTGAAAAATATTGCCTACTTATTGGTGTTATGTCTTTCTCAATAACTGTAGTAAGGCTTCTACAATTATATTTTACATATTTACAGCTTTAATTTACACACTTACATAGTGTGTAAGCACTACCTCGCCATTTTAAATCAACTACCTATGAAGAAACTCTAAATAAAAGGCTAAGATGGGATTGAACACACTGAATTGCAGGACTTAAGAAACATACAAGGCTTATATAAGAAAATTAAACAGAAATAAACTTGTGCTGGTTTGGAAAGAAGATTAAATTACCACGTGCATCACAATTTTAGGAGTTCCATCTAAATTTCAATTCATTCTAAACATCTCCATATTCTTTCCTTTGCACACTGCCTAGAAAATTCACAGTTTGTATACTCAATACCAATACTACTGTGTTGAGCCTCTAAACTGAAGTAGTTCTGCACTCCATTCAGCGCAGAGGTCCACCTGCCTCAGCTGCCCAGAGATCGGTGGTTGCTCCAGCAGCACCAGTTAAACCAGGCTCAGTATGCTCCAGCGTGAAGGCAGAAAGCACTGACTGCTGGACAGAAACATAGACGCAGCTGTCTCGGCATGCAGCATGTGAGGCTCACTGGATGATCATATTTATAAGCGACCCATCTTACTGAAACAGGGGAAGAGGATACACAGTGAAGATTTTAATTGAACTGAATCCTAGATTACTTGCCACCACGATTTCTTTGTTCTTCCGCTGAGTCCTATGTTAAATGGAATTTCCCTTCCAGCTATAAATTTCTCTTCACTCCCACTCCCCCACCCATGGCCCTAATGCAAACCTCCAAACCAAAAACATATGAATGGGAAGAAATGAGGTTTTTGCTTAATTCACCCTGGAATTAACTAGAGAGTAATTAAAACAGACTGTTATAAAGAAAGGAAAAGAAAAATGCGCATTGAAAATGTTCATGTGAGACTCTTTCCAAGGATATAAAGCTATCAACAGCATATGGTTACACTTAATTAAAAGAGATAAAACTTTTATAAGGGCCATTCTCTCATTTTTCCTTTCACCCTCTCGAACCCAAACCCCTGTGATTATGCCTACCTCAAGGCTAGTGAAATGAGCTAAAGAATAACTCTCCTAAATGAGTCAAACTCCCCTTACTCAAGTTGAGGAGTTCACCAAATTGTCAAAGACAACACCACTAATCATAATGTCGTTTTTCTGTGCTGAACTCTTGGTTATTCCAATTGTTGATCTAATGAAAATGATGACTGCACTGCACTATTACATACTTTAAAAATAACTTGATGCTGTGGTTTTGTACAGCTTACAGAACATGCTGAAAAACCATATGATTAATCTAAAGTATACAACAGAATGGGAAAGACTAGAGAGCTCTACAAGAGAATTAGAGATACCAAGGGAACATTTCATGTGAAGACTGGCACAGTAAAGGACAGAAACAGTACAGACTTGGAAAGGAAACACAGAAGAACTATACAAAAACAATCTTAATTAGTCAGATGACCATGACAGTGTGATCACTCACCTAGAGCCAGACATCTTAAAAGGGTGAAGTCAAATGGGCCCTAGAAAACATTACTAGGAACAAAGAGTGGGGGTAACGAAATTCCAGCAGAACTATTTCAAATATTAAAAGATAATGCTGTTAAATTGCTACAGTTAATATGACAGCAAATCTGGAAAACTCAGCAGTGGCCTTAGGACTGGAAAAGATCACTTTTCATTCCAACCTCTAAGAAGGGCACTGCCAAAGAATGTTCACACTACTGCACCACTGTCCTCATTTCACATGCTAGCAAATTAACGCTCAAAATCCTTCAAGCTAGGCTTCAGCAGTATGTGAACCGAGAACTTCCAGATGTATAAGCTGGATTAAAAAAAAAGAAAAATTTCCCTTTGTTCTTCCGCTGAGTCCTATGTTAAATGGAATTTCCCTTCCAGCTATAAATTTCTCTTCACTCCCACTCCCCCACCCATGGCCCTAATGCAAACCTCCAAACCAAAAACATATGAATGGGAAGAAATGAGGTTTTTGCTTAATTCACCCTGGAATTAACTAGAGAGTAATTAAAACAGACTGTTATAAAGAAAGGAAAAGAAAAATGCGCATTGAAAATGTTCATGTGAGACTCTTTCCAAGGATATAAAGCTATCAACAGCATATGGTTACACTTAATTAAAAGAGATAAAACTTTTATAAGGGCCATTCTCTCATTTTTCCTTTCACCCTCTCGAACCCAAACCCCTGTGATTATGCCTACCTCAAGGCTAGTGAAATGAGCTAAAGAATAACTCTCCTAAATGAGTCAAACTCCCCTTACTCAAGTTGAGGAGTTCACCAAATTGTCAAAGACAACACCACTAATCATAATGTCGTTTTTCTGTGCTGAACTCTTGGTTATTCCAATTGTTGATCTAATGAAAATGATGACTGCACTGCACTATTACATACTTTAAAAATAACTTGATGCTGTGGTTTTGTACAGCTTACAGAACATGCTGAAAAACCATATGATTAATCTAAAGTATACAACAGAATGGGAAAGACTAGAGAGCTCTACAAGAGAATTAGAGATACCAAGGGAACATTTCATGTGAAGACTGGCACAGTAAAGGACAGAAACAGTACAGACTTGGAAAGGAAACACAGAAGAACTATACAAAAACAATCTTAATTAGTCAGATGACCATGACAGTGTGATCACTCACCTAGAGCCAGACATCTTAAAAGGGTGAAGTCAAATGGGCCCTAGAAAACATTACTAGGAACAAAGAGTGGGGGTAACGAAATTCCAGCAGAACTATTTCAAATATTAAAAGATAATGCTGTTAAATTGCTACAGTTAATATGACAGCAAATCTGGAAAACTCAGCAGTGGCCTTAGGACTGGAAAAGATCACTTTTCATTCCAACCTCTAAGAAGGGCACTGCCAAAGAATGTTCACACTACTGCACCACTGTCCTCATTTCACATGCTAGCAAATTAACGCTCAAAATCCTTCAAGCTAGGCTTCAGCAGTATGTGAACCGAGAACTTCCAGATGTATAAGCTGGATTTAAAAAAGGCAGAGGAACCACAGAGGAAATCGCCAACAACCACTGGATCACAGAAAGAGCAAGGGAATGCCAGAAAAACATTTACTTCTGCTTCACTGACTACACTGAAGCCTTTTGACTGTGAAGGTGACAACAAACTGGAAAACTCTGAAAGAGATGGGAATAGCAGATCACCTTGCTGCCCCCTGCAAAACCTGTATGCAGGACAAGAAGCAACAGTTAGAACTAAACATGGAACAATGGACTGGTTACAAATTGGGAAAGAAGTATCTCAAAGTTGTATATTGTCAGCCTGCTTATTAAACTTATATGCAGAATACATCATGCAAAATGCCAGTCTGCAAGAAGCACAATCTGGAATCAATTCTGGGAGAAATATCAATAACCTCAGATATGCAGATGACACCATCTTTATGGCAGAAAGCAAAGAGAACTAAAGAGCCTCTTGCTGAAGGGGACAGAGTGAAAAAACTGGCCTAAAACTGAACATTCATAAAATGAAGATCATGGCATTTGGTCCCATCACTTCATGGCAAATTGATGGGGAAACAATGGAATCAATGACAAACTTTATTTTCTTCTCCAAAATCACTGTAGATGATGACTGTAGCCATGAAATTAAAAGACACTTGCTCCTTGGAAGAAAAGCTATGACAAACCTAGACAGGGTATGCCAAACCAGAGACATCACTTTGCTGGCAAAAGGCCATATAGTCAAAGCTACGGTTTTCCCAGTAGTCATGTACGGATGTGAGAGGTGAACCATAAAGAAGGCTGAGCACCAAAGAATTCATGCCTTTGAACTGTGATGTTGGAGAAGTCTCTTGTCCTAAAGGAAATCAACCCTGAACATTGATTAGAAGGACTGATGCTGAAGCTGAAGCTCCAATACTTCAGCCACCTGATGCCAAGAGACAACTGATTGGAAAAGACCTTGATGTTGGGAAAACTGGAAGGCAGAAGGAAAAGGGGATGATAGAGGCTTAGATGGTTGGCTGGCATAACTGAGTCAACAGAAATGATTCTGAGCAAGCTCTGGGAGATGATGATTGAAAGGGAAGCCTGGCGTGTTGCAGTCCATGAGGTTACAACATAACTGAGCGAATGAACTGAATTGATACTCTAAATGTCCATGAACACATACCATGAGTTTATAGCAACTTACAGCTACTGAACTAGTTGCTTATAATCAGACATTTGTCTTTATTATTTTCTTGAAACTCAGAGTATTAGAGGCTTTGGGTAAAGTGAAAATAAAAATAGAATTATAAAGAATTCCTATAAATCTTTAAAAAATGGGAATTTTACATTATTATCTTTGAGGAAATCTGAGGGTTGGGGATGGGGGTTGAGGTGGGGGGAGAGAGAGAGGGAGCGAGTGTGTGCATACTCCTTAAAAAACTCTGCTCATGGGCTTCCCCTGGTGGCCCAGTGGGTAAGGACACCGCCTTGCAGTGCAAGGGGTGCCGGTTCGATCCCTGGCCTGAGAAGATCCCACGTGCCGCAGAGCGGCTGGACTGATGTGTCCAATTACCGAGCCGGAGCTCTGGAACACATGGCGCCCAGAGCTGGCGCTCTGCAACGACAGACGCCACCATGATGGCGCCACCACCACAGGAGCCAAAGAACAAAGACGGATGAAAATAGAGAAATGAAAGACCAATAGAAGTGGCCCGCCCGCTCGCCTCCCTCCCCAATCCCCGCCCCAATAAATAAATCTTTAAAAAAAAAATCTCTGCTCATATACTCTCCAATTTATATAATTCAAGACTATGATTATTTCTCTGGTTTGATTCTCTTAGAGCATTCCTGTAAACTAGGTCACCTATCAAGTTCCAGATCTAAAATGAAGCAAAAGGATAAATAAATACCAAACCTACAAACTCACCACTGTTTGCAATTTTATAAATACTCCTTCTCACCCACTAGGAAGAAAAACCATAAAGTACTTAATGGAATCATTCACTCTTAATCCTATATTCTCCTTCATTGGTTCTTTAAAAATTTAGACTGCAGATAATCGTATATTATTTCTATGATTTTAAAATTATGAAAGGAATTTTTAAAACCACAGAAGCCCAAAATTGGCTCAGATTTTTTAAGTCCTACCATTAAAAGAAAGAATAAAAGTTGCCCCAAAATTACTATTTCACATCAAAAACTCCGAAATGTGAAAGAATCAGTTGGTGCCAAAATATTCCTTTGTGCTCTCCCATGAATATCATGTAAAAATGCGCATTATTTCCACACACATCAATACAGGAATTTTATAAATTCCTATTTTTCTCTTCTACAATGAAACTTATTTTCAAAAATGACAAACAGACCGATGCAATTACTTTGTAACACTGTAACAATTTACCTGAGTTGCAGCAACAGCAGAGGGTACAGATGGCCCGGCTGATGGGGAGAGTGTGTCCACTTGCTGCAAATGCCCAGTAGGTTGCTGAGGTAAATGAGAACTGGAGACAGGAGTACTCGATCCTGAGCCAGATACTACATTTGGAAATGATACTGCTACATCATTGCTGTTATAAATACCTATAAGGAAAAAAAAACTCTTATTTAAGTATTTTATAACTTAGTAGTCATGTCACTGACACACAATATTAATCAGCAAGTTAGAGTGCCCACATTTCCTCCTAATCCTTCCCACAATGATAGATTTTATTAGTGTCCAAAAAAAAACCCCCACAAAACCAGTAACTAAATGAATAAAAAAGGACTTAAAAGCACTTGTCTTAAAGAACCCAAGTCATATTTTACATATCAAGATGGTTTGTTAAGAGTCAGAAATCATCTCAGGCAGTGCTCTGCAAAAATAATAGTTTTAGGAATTCCTAAGATAAATGACATATTTCTTAAGTATTAAGAAATTAGAAATTGTGTAAAAGAAAGAATCATTTGGTAAGCCTTTCAACAATGCAGATACTTAGGCTCCAGAATTCATGATTAAGACAGTCTGGAATGGAAAAAGACTGTTTTAGGAAAGAACATCTAGATTGCAGTGCAGAAAATACAATGCAGCAAGACTAGACACTCTGAGAACAATAAAAAGCCTGATGCCACTGGTTAGACTCGCAGTGAGAATAGAGACTACCAGTGGATTCTTTGGATGCTGAAGAGGTAAAAGAAACAGGACTTTACAAACGACTGGATGGAGTATCTAAGCAGGAGTTGGGGTGGCCAGGGACAGGGAATATCAGGTGGTGGAAGCATTCACTTCAGGGAACACAGGAAGAGAGGATGGAAATGGAAAGCATTTTCAGTGGCTCCACAGGGGTAAAAGCCAGAAAGAAAAGAACCAGAGGAAAGAAAAGACCATTCTAGAAAAGTGGATGGGAGGAGGACAGAGAGAGAAAATGAGCAAAAGCTAAAAGGAAATGAAGAGTTACTTTAAAAAGTGCCCTGTGGGTTTTTTTTTTTTTAAAGATGAGAGCTCATGCTCTTACGCTGATGACAAGAAATCCAGAGAGAAGGAAAGGCTCTTGTGGATAAATTTTGAGAGACAGCAATCTCTGTAAACAAGTGGGCTCTCAACCAGGGGACATTTTTTGCTGTCAAAACTAGGAGGCGCTACTGGCATCTAGTAGGTAACTGCCAGGTGTGTGAGTGCTGAGTCTTGTCCAGCTTTTTGTAACCCCATGGACGGACTGTACCTGCCAGGCTCCTCTGTCTATAGGATTTCCTGGCAAGAAGACTGGAGTGGATTGCCATTTCCTCCTCCAAGGGTAACTGCCAGGGATGCTGCTAAACATCTCACAACGCAACGGACAGCTCCTCAGAAATAAGAATTACTGGACCCATAGAGACAACGGCAAAGGACGCTGCAAAATACTGTAATAAACCAGGGCTCCTGGGAGGTTGGGAGGGGAAAAGGACCCTAAGAACTTGACACTATAAACAAGAGGAAAGCTGGAGAAAAAAGAACCAAATTGGGCTGTATGAAAAAAAAAAAAAGAAAACAGCCCCCTGGAAGGCAATAATTAGTTATCTATAACGATAGTACAGTTACTTAGTTCTAAATAATATAAATACTGTAATTCATAACAAATAAAAGTGTCTATCATCTTTGAACAAGGAGAATTTTTTTTTAATCGGGACTTTTTAAAGATCTTACAGCTATAATTGAGGCTCCTAAGATCCTTTTAATATCTACAATTTCTCTAGGAAAAAAAAATGACTTATTCATTCAATAAACGCATTCATCCCACAAACATCTGAGAGTTCACTTGCCAGACATTATCCTAAGCCCTAGAGATAAAGACATTCAAGATATGTGGTCTCTGCCTTCAAGAAGCTTAGTGGAGAACAGAGATTACAAAAGACTGTGAAGAGCACTATGACAGAGACACCCTTGGGAGGCTGGAAGTGCATAAAGAGAGGTATCTGACCCAGACCTGGAGGGGGAGGGTGGGTGAGACGGGAACCTGTAAAGCTCGCTCCAGAAGAAGCTGCAGGACAGAGGAGAAGGGCAGCCTGAGGAAGCAACATGCAACCAAGAACTGAATAAATTCTAAGAGCCTGTATGTATCACCCGTGTAGCTCAAGCAGAAATGAGGCTAAAACAAGCAGGAATCAAGTAAGTTAATACGTTAAAAATTTAGAGACAATAGGAAGCCCCTGAAGGACTGTGAGGAGAAGTCTGGTCTGATCAGATTGGTTTTTCAGCAAAACATAAATCATAGGCACAAGGCTGAGAAGAGCCGAGAAGGAGGTTAAAAGAAACTGAGATCGCTATTAAGATTTAAGGACTGTTACAGTAATACTGATGAGCAAAAATAGTATTTTTAAAAATCTAAAGTAAAGCGTCATTACAAAAATAACGCTCATAGGAAAAACCAAAAAAAATAACCTAATCAGCTCCTCAGAAATAAGAATTACTGGACCCATAGAGACAACGGCAAAGGACGCTGCAAAATACTGTAATAAACCAGGGCTCCTGGGAGGTTGGGAGGGGAAAAGGACCCTAAGAACTTGACACTATAAACAAGAGGAAAGCTGGAGAAAAAAGAACCAAATTGGGCTGTATGAAAAAAAAAAAAAGAAAACAGCCCCCTGGAAGGCAATAATTAGTTATCTATAACGATAGTACAGTTACTTAGTTCTAAATAATATAAATACTGTAATTCATAACAAATAAAAGTGTCTATCATCTTTGAACAAGGAGAATTTTTTTTTAATCGGGACTTTTTAAAGATCTTACAGCTATAATTGAGGCTCCTAAGATCCTTTTAATATCTACAATTTCTCTAGGAAAAAAAAATGACTTATTCATTCAATAAACGCATTCATCCCACAAACATCTGAGAGTTCACTTGCCAGACATTATCCTAAGCCCTAGAGATAAAGACATTCAAGATATGTGGTCTCTGCCTTCAAGAAGCTTAGTGGAGAACAGAGATTACAAAAGACTGTGAAGAGCACTATGACAGAGACACCCTTGGGAGGCTGGAAGTGCATAAAGAGAGGTATCTGACCCAGACCTGGAGGGGGAGGGTGGGTGAGACGGGAACCTGTAAAGCTCGCTCCAGAAGAAGCTGCAGGACAGAGGAGAAGGGCAGCCTGAGGAAGCAACATGCAACCAAGAACTGAATAAATTCTAAGAGCCTGTATGTATCACCCGTGTAGCTCAAGCAGAAATGAGGCTAAAACAAGCAGGAATCAAGTAAGTTAATACGTTAAAAATTTAGAGACAATAGGAAGCCCCTGAAGGACTGTGAGGAGAAGTCTGGTCTGATCAGATTGGTTTTTCAGCAAAACATAAATCATAGGCACAAGGCTGAGAAGAGCCCGAGAAGGAGGTTAAAAAGAAACTGAGATCGCTATTAAGATTTAAGGACTGTTACAGTAATACTGATGAGCAAAAATAGTATTTTTTTAAAAATCTAAAGTAAAGCGTCATTACAAAAATAACGTTCATAGGACCAGTAACTAATCAGATCTGAAGAATAAAAAAGAGGGAAGAGTCAAGAATGGCCCTTAAGCACCAGTCAGCAGATGTACGCGTGGCAACACCCTTCACTAAAGCCGGAACAGCACCTGGAGAGCCCAGCACTTGTTACTAAGTGAAGGTCACAGTGCCAGCACACCAGACCAATGAGGCACCAGTCCTCCCATTTCACACAAGAGCACACAAGTTGGAGAAACTGATCTACCTTGTTTAGTGACCTTGTCGATGGTGGTCAAACGCATATAGCCATCTGACTTTTCAACCACAACCACTTCCTAAGTACATGTCTGAAGTTCAGGTTGAACATGACAGTTTTTGAGATGCCTATGGGACACAAAACTCCTAGACGGTCTAGAACTGGCTGGGTGGGGAGGGGAGTCGAAGCTCAGCCAAAAAATCAGCTCTAGAGATACAAATCAGGAGCCAGAAGGATGACAAAGACAGAATAAGTAAATATGGAAACTCAAAAAGCCTTTCTGCTGGCCTTCTAACTAGTTCCTATTTAGAAACATGGAAACGTCACAGTAAAAAGTCTAGATTTATACTTTCTTCTGAAAAACATGAAGCTCTGTGGACACTGGATATTATATTCTGAAACAGCAGCAATCTACTGGAACTTTGGACAGGATACCGATTCTTTAATCCACCAGAGTCCCTCCATTCCTTTTTTGTTACCTCTTCGTCACTCATTTATGTTATCTACCTGACTCCTGTAGTATCTGATTGTAAGGACCCATGATACGGAAGTTGATCAAAGGCAAGAAAAGGAAAAATGAGATTACCCACATAAGCTCTCAGTGAGATCAAGAGAAGAGGACTAAAGACAGGACCTAGGGAACATTACCATTTAAAGGGCAACATTTAATGTCCAATAAATATTTATTGAGATACTAGTTACTGAAAAAGGCACTGAAAATAGCCAAGAACACAAAGGAATTCTTCCTTCCAAGAACTCACAATCTCACAACAAAGCTAGTTAGTACTCATAAGCCACTATGATACAGGAGAGTATCATAAGAAAGGCATATAAAATGAAAAACTTAACACAGGCAAAGAGTAGGGTGGAAGAGTTCCAGAGAGAAATACTTTAACTTAGTTTTTACAAAATACTTCAAAAGGTAGAGGGATGATTTTTATTTTTTTTAATATTAAAAAGCACACTATTAAAAAAAAAAAAAAAAAAGCACACTATACATGGAATCTCCGATTCCCAAAACTAAAAGACAAAACTGACCTGGAGGCAGCAGGCTGAAATCATAACAGGACAAGTTTTGAACTGAGACAAAGCCCTGCCTTTCTCCAACCATGTGATCTTACTACCTCAACTTTCTTAGCCTCTAATCGTTCTCTTCTATAAAACCAAGATAATAGCTATCATAAAGGCTTCCATTTGAGAACACCCTGTCCAAGATAAAAGAAAGATGCAGAATGATACAGAGTGACAGTAACATACTGATTCATTTATCCACTCTAGAAATATTTATTTCATATGTGCTAAAAAACAGGCTGTGTGCTACGAACAGGGAATAAAGTAGGGAAAAAGACAGAAAAGATCTCTGCTCTCCAGACACACACAATCTAATCAGAGAGGCAAAGATTGAAACACATGACTATGAACTGTGCCAAGAGCCATGATGGAAGAGAAACGGGTGCCATGAGAATGAAGAATCAAGAAGCAGAAAAAGATCTGTCTGAAAAAATGATATACCAAGACCTAAAGGTTAGGTAGATAGTTGTCAACTGAACAAAGAATGCAGCAGAAAAGCTTGTTCGAAAGACAACACATACTCATCATTAATAATTTTAAACAAATAGGAAAGTAGGGAAAAACAAAAAAAATCAACCACAAGCACTGTTAATATTTTTACGTATTATCAAACTTTTTGGTGCATACTTTATGGTTTTGCTCTATACAGCTGCCTTCAGAATCTTAATCCTTTTGTTCACTTACCATACACATTTTGGGGTTTCATTAGAAAATATTTCAAAATGTTTTTATACCACTTGATACCATTGAATATTGCAGAGTTGACCAGATTTTATAATATTCCACAAATATTTATGTGCCTAATATGCTCAAATATAATACTTGCTGCTAAATACACTACTAAAAAGAAAGTAGACACCATCCTTGTACTTGTGGAGCTTAAAATGAAGGAGCCACACATTAAACAATCACACAAATATTAGTGCTATGATGAAAAAGGGAGAATGCACTATGACAGAACATGAAGGGTCACAATACAAAACCAAAACAAGACTAGCAGCGAAGGGCAGATCTAAACTAAGAGGAGTCCTTAGGGGTGGGCTCTATTTTTAGTCACCTAGAATTTTTTCCTCTGTTTTTCAAACAGAACCCTACTTTCTACCAGGGCAGTAACTCTTCCTCCGTATCACACATTCTGTGCCAGAGATGACGATGTGACCCAACTTGAGGGGGACCATCTCTGCTGGGCACTTGCACCTTGAACACATTCCCTCAAGGGCAGAGAATGGTCAGACCTAAGTGAGTCTAATGCTAATAATACCAGGAGTTTATTAGTTCTTGTTCACCTGACCCTTCAAACTACCTTCTCTCCTCCCAAAGGTTTAGGATGAGGTTTTTCTACTGACTGTCTAACAGCCAGTATGGTACAATAAGCAAAGAAACAGGATACTCAGAAATGAGGCTAGAATCCAGCCCAAGAGCCAGCTCAGGTACAACCTTGAAGGCAATAAATGACTTTCCAATTTCACAGTGATGGAAAGCCAAAGCATTTTAACCAAGAGAGTAACATGATCAGAATAACATTTTTTAAAGATCACTGAATTTAATGTGACCAACGCCTTAAAAGAGAAAAGATGGGGACTTCCCTGATGGTGCAGTGGATAAGAGTCTGCCTGCCACACCGGTTTGATCCCTGGTCCAGAAGATTCCACATGCTGTGGACAAATGAAATGTATGTGCCACAACTACTGAGCCCATGTGCTGCAACTACTGAATCCTTGAGCCTAGAGCTCGTGCTCCAGAACAAGAAAGACCACCAAAAAGAAAAGCCTGCACACCACAACAAAAAGTAGCCCCTGCTCACTGTCAACTAGAAAAAGCCCGCACAAAGCAACAAAGACGCAATACAGCCAAAATTAAATAATAATTAAAAAAAAAAGACAACAGATGAGTGAAATCAGGTAGACAACTTAAGCAATTATTACAATACTTTAGACAAAAGAGTTTATGTAGCTTAAATTTGGTAAGAATTATGGAATGAGCAAAGCAGAGGTTCAGAAATTAGCCTGAAGAAATTGCAACACCAAATCAGGATAAAGGGGAAATCACAAGAAAACTAAAAACAAATGGTCAAAACAGTAGGACAACCAAGCTAGGGGAAGAGGAAGCAGAAGATAAGGGAAGTGATGTAAGATGGTCATGAGAAAAGAAAATACCCACCTGAACTTGGCAATGTGAAAGCTATTCCAGACATGAATTGGAGTAGTAGTTGCAGAAGCCAGTAACTTGAAGTGATTTCAATGAGGAAATTTGTTTCTGGCAGTGAGGGAGACTAGACAACTTCTTTCCCCATCCCAACTCCAAAGACCCTCACAAAACACAAAACCCCCAAATAATAGCATACACAGGGGAAAAAAAAGAAACAAGTGTGTTCAACTTGATCTACCTTCTCTCCTCCCAAAGGTTTAGGATGAGGTTTTTCTACTGACTGTCTAACAGCCAGTATGGTACAATAAGCAAAGAAACAGGATACTCAGAAATGAGGCTAGAATCCAGCCCAAGAGCCAGCTCAGGTACAACCTTGAAGGCAATAAATGACTTTCCAATTTCACAGTGATGGAAAGCCAAAGCATTTTAACCAAGAGAGTAACATGATCAGAATAACATTTTTTAAAGATCACTGAATTTAATGTGACCAACGCCTTAAAAGAGAAAAGATGGGGACTTCCCTGATGGTGCAGTGGATAAGAGTCTGCCTGCCACACCGGTTTGATCCCTGGTCCAGAAGATTCCACATGCTGTGGACAAATGAAATGTATGTGCCACAACTACTGAGCCCATGTGCTGCAACTACTGAATCCTTGAGCCTAGAGCTCGTGCTCCAGAACAAGAAAGACGACCAAAAAGAAAAGCCTGCACACCACAACAAAAAGTAGCCCCTGCTCACTGTCAACTAGAAAAAGCCCGCACAAAGCAACAAAGACGCAATACAGCCAAAATTAAATAATAATTAAAAAAAAAAGACAACAGATGAGTGAAATCAGGTAGACAACTTAAGCAATTATTACAATACTTTAGACAAAAGAGTTTATGTAGCTTAAATTTGGTAAGAATTATGGAATGAGCAAAGCAGAGGTTCAGAAATTAGCCTGAAGAAATTGCAACACCAAATCAGGATAAAGGGGAAATCACAAGAAAACTAAAAACAAATGGTCAAAACAGTAGGACAACCAAGCTAGGGGAAGAGGAAGCAGAAGATAAGGGAAGTGATGTAAGATGGTCATGAGAAAAGAAAATACCCACCTGAACTTGGCAATGTGAAAGCTATTCCAGACATGAATTGGAGTAGTAGTTGCAGAAGCCAGTAACTTGAAGTGATTTCAATGAGGAAATTTGTTTCTGGCAGTGAGGGAGACTAGACAACTTCTTTCCCCATCCCAACTCCAAAGACCCTCACAAAACACAAAACCCCCAAATAATAGCATACACAGGGGAAAAAAAAGAAACAAGTGTGTTCAACTTGATCTGAGCTTTGGATAACAGATGGAAAATCTGGTTTGAGAATTTACAGTGACGGCCTTGCCTTCAAATAGCTTTGGGGTTTGAATTTATGCCATGTTCCTGATCTGGTAAATCCCAATCATTAAATTAACATAAGAAGGGGTCAGGTAGTTTTGTCACTTGAGTACACAGAAGAAGTAAACACAAACCTCTCTGAAGAGATGTGTATCTTCAACCTAGGCTAGACATTGAGTTTGTAATCCAAAATTAGAAAACAAGGAAATAACAGCTGTCTTTCTCACAAGTTAGCAGACATAAACATTAAGATCTTCTAAGAACTTTAAAAAACAGAAACAGTAAATAAAGATTAGGACATAAAGGTATTAAATGATTAAGAACCTTTAAGGAACAGAATGAAAAATGTGAGGAAGAAACAACATTCTATATAAAAAATAAGCTGGGACTACCCTGCTGTGGTAAACCGAAGTCTAAAGATGTTTCCCAAGTTTCCCCTCTCCTGGTTACTCAAACACTAATCTAGACACTGTTCTGAAAACACCTGGCAGATTGAATTCATGTACTGATCAGCTGACCTTAAACAGGCACATTATCTGGGTATGAGGATGGATCCAGTGTAATCAAATGAACCCTTAAAAACCAAAGAAGGGCCAGAAGAGTTAGTGGGAGATGTAGAAGAGAAAGCAAGAGAGATGCAGCAGAAGGCCAGAGTGAGGCTAATGGGGGCCATGTGATGGCCAAGGGGGTGGTATGGGGAGGACAGGATATACATAGGACTAAGCTGAAATTGTATATATCTGTAAACAACAAAACTCTGTATAATCAAAAAAGCAAAATTAAAAAAAAAATGTGATTGTGGGGAAAAAAAAAAAGAGTGAGTCTAAGTATGCAAAGAATTCAAACCATCACCTTTTCTGACTCTAAGACATAGAGACACATGTGCCAGGATGAAGAAGAAGACCTTAGGAGGCAAGGGAGGCCCCCAACTGACCAGTGTCACAAAGTGAGGGAGCATTTAAAAGAATAGTGGAGACACAGCAGAAGGACATGGAGGGATTCCAGTGGCTAATAGTGAACAACTTGAGCATCACAACAAATGGATTGTAACCCATACAAATCCGTAAGTCTGTACCGAAATAAACTGAAAGTCTGATGAGGAATGGAATATTTACAGTCTTTCATTTTGTTCCGCATTTGTACTAATTACAATAGTGGGAGAACCTTTTCACTGGAAAAGCCTCATAAAGTCATCTGGCAAAATGCAATGGAAAGATCACTTTGAAAATATATAACCTGAACCTTATAATTTACAAAGCTCAGATGACTCCTAAAGACTGGACACCCAAGCAAGTTTCTAGATGATAGTAATATATGGTAATGTTAACTGCGTGTTCGTGATAGCTGTACGGTGATTTTGTAGAATTTCCCTGTTTATAAGAAATACTCAGGTACTCATGTACAAAAAAAAGAAACAAAGTAAATAAAGATTAGGACATAAAGAAATTGTAGCCCAAACTGTGGGCTCATATAAAAATAAGCTGGGACTACCCTGCTGTGGTAAACCGAAGTCTAAAGATGTTTCCCAAGTTTCCCCTCTCCTGGTTACTCAAACACTAATCTAGACACTGTTCTGAAAACACCTGGCAGATTGAATTCATGTACTGATCAGCTGACCTTAAACAGGCACATTATCTGGGTATGAGGATGGATCCAGTGTAATCAAATGAACCCTTAAAAACCAAAGAAGGGCCAGAAGAGTTAGTGGGAGATGTAGAAGAGAAAGCAAGAGAGATGCAGCAGAAGGCCAGAGTGAGGCTAATGGGGGCCATGTGATGGCCAAGGGGGTGGTATGGGGAGGACAGGATATACATAGGACTAAGCTGAAATTGTATATATCTGTAAACAACAAAACTCTGTATAATCAAAAAAGCAAAATTAAAAAAAAAATGTGATTGTGGGGAAAAAAAAAAAGAGTGAGTCTAAGTATGCAAAGAATTCAAACCATCACCTTTTCTGACTCTAAGACATAGAGACACATGTGCCAGGATGAAGAAGAAGACCTTAGGAGGCAAGGGAGGCCCCCAACTGACCAGTGTCACAAAGTGAGGGAGCATTTAAAAGAATAGTGGAGACACAGCAGAAGGACATGGAGGGATTCCAGTGGCTAATAGTGAACAACTTGAGCATCACAACAAATGGATTGTAACCCATACAAATCCGTAAGTCTGTACCGAAATAAACTGAAAGTCTGATGAGGAATGGAATATTTACAGTCTTTCATTTTGTTCCGCATTTGTACTAATTACAATAGTGGGAGAACCTTTTCACTGGAAAAGCCTCATAAAGTCATCTGGCAAAATGCAATGGAAAGATCACTTTGAAAATATATAACCTGAACCTTATAATTTACAAAGCTCAGATGACTCCTAAAGACTGGACACCCAAGCAAGTTTCTAGATGATAGTAATATATGGTAATGTTAACTGCGTGTTCGTGATAGCTGTACGGTGATTTTGTAGAATTTCCCTGTTTATAAGAAATACTCAGGTACTCAGAACTGATGGGACACTATGACTGTAACTGACCCTTGGATGGTTGAGGAAAACAATGTCCTCTATACTGTATTTACAATTTTTCTTTATGTTTGAGATTGTCTCAAAATAAAGGTATTTTTAGATGTGAGGAAAAGGCTAAACATCCTTAAAAACAGGAAAGAAAAAGAAAACCAGTTAGGTCCATTACAAAAGAAAAACCCAAAAAGAATTTCTGAAATATAAAAACATATTCACTAAACAGAAAAAAAATTAATAGAGCTAAAGAAATGATGAGTGAATAAACAATTGCTAAAGAAATTACAAAGATATAGCACACAGAGATTAACAAATGGAGATTATAACAGAAAAGGCAAGGGACATGAAAGACAAGTGAAAACTTCTAAATATTCCTTAAGAATAGAAAGAATAAGAAGGGAAATAATTTGAGATATAATGGCTAAAACCGTGCCCAGAATTGACAAGAGACATGAATTCTCTCAATGAGAAAGCATAAGAAGACCTTAAACAGGGATGTGCAGGGAAAACAGTGTGAATCTTAGGCACACAGATAGCAATGGGATTAAAAGAGAGTTTGGGGTGTTTCTTCAAAAAGACTAGAACATATTTAGATGTAAGATGGTCAAAGGTAAGTGATAGTGGAAGAAAGGCGGAGGAAATTAAAATGAAAAGATTTTTGAGAGGGAAAAAAAAAAAAGGATGCACAGGTAAGGATTATCCTTTGACTGCAACAAGGACTAGAGAGAAGGAAAAGAAGAGGGACACAAACCAAGAAAGGCTGTAGAAATGGGTGTTGCGGAGATCAAGGTTTTCCTGGGAAGAAGAGACAAAGACATCTAATATAGTGGGGACAGGGAAAGGGTCTTAGAAGAGTTAAAAAAATCATGGCAAAAATTGAGTTTCCTAGAGATGTATAGTAATGGTTCCAAGTAATGTAAATATCACTCAAGGCTAATTATCATGAACCTACACTTAGCTCAGATGGAAGTATACAAATATAGGTGGTCAGGTTAATGAAAGAACTTCACTAAGAAGAGATAGACACACCTAAATTGGCATCGATTTTAAGCCGACCTGAGAAACATCATGAAGGTCATCTCACAGAGATCTTTTTAATTTCTTTGCCTTAAAGAAACTAAAAGTTTTAGTGTAGTAGGAAAAAAAAAAATTTCCAAGTAAGCACAGAATATAATCTTACTAGATATGGAAGCTATTAAAACAATTTTCTATTCTTCCCTAAAAATTCTGTTATTTAAATAAAAACATAAAGGTAATGACCACATTCAATTTTAGAAAATAAAGACAAGGAAAGAACTACTCTCAAATCTAACACATAAATCCGTAAAATAGTTACTATGATAATTTTATCTAACATTTTATTCTCTAATTATTTACTTATATTTTTGCCTCTTCCAACTAGAATCTGAGCACCAAGAACACAAGAATTATAAGAAACTGACAGTCTTTTACATATAGTCATAATTTATGCATAATAATATACAATTTATTATTCTGGGTTTAGTGCCTTGGGAAAATATTTCCTGGATATATTTTCAAGTTACCATATAACCTTTCTAAACTTGATAATCAAATCCAGGAGATACTACAAAAAAATATAAGTATAATTTTTTGGGCTTCCCTGGTCGTCCAGTTGGTAAAGAGTCCACCTTGCACTGCAAGCGGCACCGGTTCGATCCCTGGCCTGGGAAGATCCCACATGCCGAGGAACAGCTGGGCCAGTGTGTCCAATTACAAGCCAGCACTCTAGAGCACATGCACCCAGAGTCAGCGCTCTGCAACGAGATGCCACTGCAATAGGAGACCCACACATGTCAAAGAATAATAAAGATGGATGAAAAATAAATGATGACTTAGAGGCAATATATATATATATATAATTTCCACATTCCTAGTACTTCCACTTTTCTATTATGATAAATATCTCTGTAAAATCTAGTCTCTTCAAGGATATGTTCTACCCTTTCCTCAGAATAGTAGTCACCCCTATTTAGTCCTTTTAGATGACCTCAAGAAGCACTTCATAGCAAGAGCCCATGTTTTAGAATTATTTCTTTCCTTTGATATGTCTACATTTCCCTACAATATGTCCAAAATTCTTTTCTTCACTCTTTTGGCACTCCATGGGATGTTTTAATCTAAGACCTCATTTTTTTTTAAATCAACAAATATTTATTTATAAGTGGCCTCTAGTTTTTTCCCATCTGAATTTTAACAACAACAACAAAAAATTTATTTACACTGAAGGATAATTACTTAACAATATTGTGATGGGTTTTGCCATACATCAACATGAACTGGCCACAAGTATACATGTGTCCCTCCCCAGCCTGAACCTCCCCTCCTCTCTCTCTCCCTAAAGGACAGCAGACGTAAAGAGCAGACTGTGGACTCAGGGGGAGAAGGCAAGGGTGGGATGATCTGAGAGAGTAACACTGAAACATGTGCATTACCATACGTAAAACAGATGGCCAGTGCAACTTGGATGCATGAAACAGGGCACCCAAAGCTGGTGCTCTGGGCCAAAATTTTTTTTTTTTTTAACTGTTTCTTTTTTTAATTACTTAATTATTTTAAACCTTTTTTTTTTAAAGGAAGTTTACCTTCATTATTTCTTCAGATTATTTCCTCTTCTCCATTTTTTCTCTCTCTGCCTTTCTGGGCTCCTGTTATCTGGATTCGACTTCTGTTCTCCATGCTGTTCAGTCGCTCAGTCATGTACAACTCTTCATGACCCCATGGACTGCAGCACACCAGGCTTCCCTGTCCATTTTTTTATATATTTCCATTCGATCTTTCTAGGAATTTCCTTAATGGGACTTACCCATTAACTATTTTCTTCTTTAGTTATATGCATTTTTATCCCATATACTGTTTTTATTTCAACCATTATAATCTTCCATACCTAAAATTCCCATCTCTTGCTTTTTATAATGTTTTCTTCATTTTAAATTATTTTCGCTCACAACTCACATTTATTACACCAATTTCTTCTCTCACCATAGTTCCTTTAAGGGCTGATTTGGGTAGAAGTTCAGATTTTTGGTCTCCTAAATCTTGATTCATCTAGAAACATCTTTCGTTAAGCTTCCTAATATACTTTTGAATAAAAATATCAGTTACTCCTAAAATCTCTGGAGCATGATGCATGCTCTACAAGCAATCATGAAGAAAAATCTGAGAAATATAATTCCAAATACTTAGCTGTTATTACATGAACATACTATTCTGTCAGGAACAGGTACATACATCAATCCACCCCAAGTAGATAAATTCTATACTTTAAGTATCAGGTAAAATGTTCCAGAGGGACATCTCTTTCCCTCAGGTGAAAGGTAACTGCCTCTGACCCTGAACTACTTTTATACTGTAGATCATTAAAGAAGTTATAACTACATGTCTTGAAGTTATTTATATACATACTTATTTTCCTTTTAGATTTCATGTTTCCTAGACAAAGATCTGTACAGTCCAAGTTATGGTTTCTCAGCAGTCACATGAGAGAGTTGGACCATAAAAAAAAGCTGAGCACAGAAGAACTGATTGTATTGTGGTGCCAGAGAAAAGAGTCCCCTGGACTGCAAGGAAATCAGTCAATCCCAAAGGAAATCAACCTTGAATATTTACTGCAAGGACTAATGCTGAAGCTGGAGTTCCAATACTCTGGCCGCCTGATGCTAAGAGCTGGCTGACTCTGATGCTGGGAAAGACTGAAGGCAAAAGAAGAGGATAAGAGAGAATGGGGGGTTTCCCCTGGTGGTCCAGTGGGTAAGGACACTGCCTTGCAGTGCAAGGGGCGCCGGTTCGATCCCTGGGCTGGGAAGATCCCACGTGCTGCGGAGCAGCTGGACTGATGTGTCCAATTACCAAGCCGGAGCTCTGGAACACATGGCGCCCAGAGCCGGTGCTCTGCAACGACAGGGGCCACCGCGATGGGAGGCCCACAGGAGCCAAAGAACAAAGACGGATGAAAATAGAGAAATGAAAGACCAATGGAAGTGGCCCGCCTGCTCCCCTCCCTCCCCAACCCGACCCCCGCCCAAAATAAATAAATAAATAAATCTTTAAAAAAAGAGAGAGAGAGAGAGAATGGGATGGTTAGATAGCATCACCCACTCAATGAACATGAATCTGAGCAAACTCTGGGAGATGGTGAAGGGCAGGGAAGCCTGGCGTGCTGTAGTCCATGTGGTCACAAAGTGCCGGACACAACTTAGCGACTGAACAACAACAAAAGCAGGATCCCACTGCAGTATATACTTATTTCCCCAAAGCAACTAACCAGGATCTTAGATACAGAAAGAGCTTAATATATACTTGTCAAATGAAAAATAGACAGGACACACTCCACTTACTCACAGCCTGCAAGATTTATTTTATTAATACACAAAACTGAAGTTTTTAGGAGAAAGGGGTGGAGTAATGTATATGTTAATTGGTTAAGAGCAGTGGATTCAAATACACATGCTTACTCTCAACTACTTCAGAAGTAATAAGACATTATAGAATTAGAGCATTGTTATAAATCACAGAATATGGTCTCAGATTCATCTTTTCTCTGTGGGAGAGAAGAATCACAGATGTAGAAAATGGTCTTTAAAAAAAAAAAAAAAATCAAAGACCTTAACAGGTAAATAGTTTAAGGAATCTTAAATCCCATCATACCATGCCTTAACAAATCTAAACAAGTACAACAATAGGCACATGACAGAGTTCTTCATTCCACCAACCATCCAAATCAATAGGGAATTCCTTTCAATTATCATTTCTGTGACTACCAGGTTCCTAATGCTGCTTTATATAGGGAGGCTCCCAAGCTACATTAGGATAAATTTAACACTATTACCTATTATAGAACCGTGCTGGAGTTTAGTACATATTTATGAATTCCTGATTAGTTAAAAAAACTGATTAGCATAAAACTCAATGCTGTCTAAAAACAGGACACACTTTAATGTTGAATTTTTAATAACCAATTCCTAAAAGTTACCATGAGAGACAGGTTGAGGAATTTAAAACATTATGAGGAGGAAAATTCAGTAGAATTAAAGTCAAAAGGGGGATAAGTTAATTTTCAGTTATTATATATTTCTTTTTCACTAAAATAAAAAGGTAGCACCCTCAATAAAGATACTATCAATGGCAGTACCGTTCAATTAATTTAAAAGAAATTCTTACAAATTCATTTCCATTTATAGTAATTCCTTCACTCAATAAGAACTTTTCAGATTCTTTTTCTCTTGTTTCTATGAGATGCTTATCCATTTCACTTTGTAAGTAATTAAGATGCATACTGCAATTGGTTTTTTTGCTCCAGTAGCTGATTCAGCATCCAAATGTTAACATCCTTCTGTGTTTATCACTTAAGAGTCTCAAGATAGCTATCTTTCAGGTATTTACTGAGATCCACGAAGTAGTCAGGAAGCTCTGAGATGGAAAAGGTATTATAGTATTCTGACTTATACAACTGAGCAAGCCTATACAGCAATTAGTCAAATTTCTTCCTACATAGGAATGAACACAGAAATGAACAGCAGCATTTGTTGCATCCTGGGATATAACAATTTATTGCATAAAAATACCACACCAACTAACTGAGAAAGAAGGAAAAACAAGACTATTGTGATTAAAAAGAAATTAGATCTAGAATAATCTAGCTCCACTGTTCTTTGTCTCCATACTATTCACAGCAACTTCTCCCACTAGTGATGCCTCATTACACAGTAAATCTCAAATGATTCACAAACAGACTGCAGGACTGTTCTGTCTGGAACTACTCATCTTTGTTCTTAGATCCCTATACCTCAATCCTGCCTTGAAATAAGAAGAGGATACATTAAAAAAATTTGTTTCCTCCATATTATTTAGGAAAAACCTCCCTTTACACCCCAAAATTCAAATATTCAATAGGGAATTCCTTTCAATTATCATTTCTGTGACTACCAGGTTCCTAATGCTGCTTTATATAGGAGGCTCCCAAGCTACATTAGGATAAATTTAACACTATTACCTATTATAGAACCGTGCTGGAGTTTAGTACATATTTATGAATTCCTGATTAGTTAAAAAAACTGATTAGCATAAAACTCAATGCTGTCTAAAAACAGGACACACTTTAATGTTGAATTTTTAATAACCAATTCCTAAAAGTTACCATGAGAGACAGGTTGAGGAATTTAAAACATTATGAGGAGGAAAATTCAGTAGAATTAAAGTCAAAAGGGGGATAAGTTAATTTTCAGTTATTATATATTTCTTTTTCACTAAAATAAAAAGGTAGCACCCTCAATAAAGATACTATCAATGGCAGTACCGTTCAATTAATTTAAAAGAAATTCTTACAAATTCATTTCCATTTATAGTAATTCCTTCACTCAATAAGAACTTTTCAGATTCTTTTTCTCTTGTTTCTATGAGATGCTTATCCATTTCACTTTGTAAGTAATTAAGATGCATACTGCAATTGGTTTTTTTGCTCCAGTAGCTGATTCAGCATCCAAATGTTAACATCCTTCTGTGTTTATCACTTAAGAGTCTCAAGATAGCTATCTTTCAGGTATTTACTGAGATCCACGAAGTAGTCAGGAAGCTCTGAGATGGAAAAGGTATTATAGTATTCTGACTTATACAACTGAGCAAGCCTATACAGCAATTAGTCAAATTTCTTCCTACATAGGAATGAACACAGAAATGAACAGCAGCATTTGTTGCATCCTGGGATATAACAATTTATTGCATAAAAATACCACACCAACTAACTGAGAAAGAAGGAAAAACAAGACTATTGTGATTAAAAAGAAATTAGATCTAGAATAATCTAGCTCCACTGTTCTTTGTCTCCATACTATTCACAGCAACTTCTCCCACTAGTGATGCCTCATTACACAGTAAATCTCAAATGATTCACAAACAGACTGCAGGACTGTTCTGTCTGGAACTACTCATCTTTGTTCTTAGATCCCTATACCTCAATCCTGCCTTGAAATAAGAAGAGGATACATGTAAAGATAAAAAAATCTAGTTTCCTCCATATTATTTAGGAAAAACCTGAATAGGATCCCATTCTTGATGGGGAATGTTCACCCCCTCCCCATTAGCATTCATATTATATTCAATTTTACAGCAGATATCTATGAATAACTGGTTAATAATACTTTGTCTCCTCCATCAAATGAGATTTGTTAATGAGCGCAGTTGTGACAAACTATAAGCACATAATTAAAGGGAATTTAAAAGCTTAGTAACTGGGACTTCCCTGGTGGTCCAGTGGCTAAGACTCTGGCTTCCAATGCAAAGGGCCTGAGTTCAATCCCTAGTCAGGGAACTAGATCCCACATGCCAAAACTAACAGTTCACATGGTGCAACTAAGACCCGGTTCAGTCAAATAAACTGATACATAAAATAAAAGATATTAAAAAAAAAAAAAAAAAAAAGCTTAGTAACTGGGGCACAGAAATCAATTGTGATTGCGCTGTGAGAAAAGGGGATCCTGCACGGGCGCTGTGCGGAAGGCCTGGAGGGGTGGGATGGGGCGGATATACACATGACTAATCTGGGATCATACATATCTATAAACAACAAAACTCTGTAAAAGTAAAAAGTAAAATTAAAATTAAAATAAAAAAAGAAATCAATTAGCAGTATTACTGTGGTGAAAATGGATCTAAGTTCTTTAGGTACTTTAGTCTACTATTTCAAAATTACATTAAAAGTGAAAACTGCCAAGCCAAACAAATGAAGCAACTCTATTATTGCAGCAAAGAATCAAGTTACTACTCTGACAGAAACAAGATGGACTAAAAGGGATATGTATTGAAGAATTTAAGTTTGACCAGAGAGGTCTAGTCAATTTGAAACCAATTCTTTTAGTTAAACAACCTTTTTTTTTCAATCTCTGTACTTGTTTTCTACAAATGGCCAGAATCAATGTATCAGTATTTTCTTAAATCTTATTTTTACATAAATGGAAACATAGAAGGGTTACTAATTTTGCTTTTCAAGCTGAACAGCAGGAACACAGGGCAGAAAGCTCCAGCACACACAGTATTTCTGAAAATCATTCTGTTATCATTTCATATACAGAAATCTTTCTCATACCAGTTTTTATTGCTGCTCTGTTCTTCATTGTATGAATGGACTGCAGTTTACCATTTATATCTGGGAAATATTGGAAATAACCTATGTGATCCTACATAAAGCAGCAGCTGATGAAATTATGGTACGTAACACTCTTGAAACAAACAAACAAACAAACAAGATGGCCTAATGCAAAGTTTAACTTCCAAAGAAAATGAACATATTACAAACCATATATAAAGTGTATTCAAGGACTATGTAGCAGCTGACCACAGTTTATTCATTCAATATTTAGGGAGAGTCTATTACATGATAAGCTAAACACCAATGAGTTAAAGAATAAAACTCAACCCCGATGCTACATGGCTTTCTGATCTAGTGAGACAGAAAACCTATAAACAAATAAATAATTAAACTACCCAAAAAGAACAAGAGAAAAAGCATGCCTGAAACAAGATGATGAAAACCAGTCTGATGCGGTGCTAGGTTTTAACTGGACTAGGAAGCTAGACTGCAATCCCTGTATACACAGCACTTATCTCACCATTATTGTAAGTATTTTAAGTATACTTGCCAGATGAAAATGAGAGGTTAAACTTTTAGTGTAGGAATATCATAACATCTAAACTCGATCACTCAAGCTGTCTAGTTTCAAAGTACCATCAAAAAACAAAATGTTATGAAATACCAGGCACTTCACTTCACAGACACCTAGTTAAAGTTTACCACCCTGCACCATGCATTATTTTTTGAGCAAACTCCAGGAGATAGTTAAGAACAGGGGAGCCTGGTATGCTACAGTCAATGGGAGGGAAAGACTTGGACACGATCTAGTGACTCTGTTTTTTAAGTCAAATGACTATTACGACTTTTCAAACTGCCTTAAAAGTTTCCAAAATTTACTAAAACACTTTTACATTCTTTTGCCTGTTGTGTTCTCTTTTCCCTGTTGGAACAACAATTTTAATTATCTCTTCAACAAGTTTCCTAAATTTCTCTCATCACAGAGAATTCATCCAGTATTTTCTTAAATCTTATTTTTACATTGGAAACATAGAAGGGTTACTTTTGCTTTTGTAACAGCAGGAACACAGGGCAGAAAGCTCCAGCACACACAGTATTTCTGAAAATCATTCTGTTATCATTTCATATACAGAAATCTTTCTCATACCAGTTTTATTGCTGCTCTGTTCTTCATTGTATGAATGGACTGCAGTTTACCATTTATATCTGGGAAATATTGGAAATAACCTATGTGATCCTACATAAAGCAGCAGCTGATGAAATTATGGTACGTAACACTCTTGAAACAAACAAACAAACAAACAAGATGGCCTAATGCAAAGTTTAACTTCCAAAGAAAATGAACATATTACAAACCATATATAAAGTGTATTCAAGGACTATGTAGCAGCTGACCACAGTTTATTCATTCAATATTTAGGGAGAGTCTATTACATGATAAGCTAAACACCAATGAGTTAAAGAATAAAACTCAACCCCGATGCTACATGGCTTTCTGATCTAGTGAGACAGAAAACCTATAAACAAATAAATAATTAAACTACCCAAAAAGAACAAGAGAAAAAGCATGCCTGAAACAAGATGATGAAAACCAGTCTGATGCGGTGCTAGGTTTTAACTGGACTAGGAAGCTAGACTGCAATCCCTGTATACACAGCACTTATCTCACCATTATTGTAAGTATTTTAAGTATACTTGCCAGATGAAAATGAGAGGTTAAACTTTTAGTGTAGGAATATCATAACATCTAAACTCGATCACTCAAGCTGTCTAGTTTCAAAGTACCATCAAAAAACAAAATGTTATGAAATACCAGGCACTTCACTTCACAGACACCTAGTTAAAGTTTACCACCCTGCACCATGCATTATTTTTTGAGCAAACTCCAGGAGATAGTTAAGAACAGGGGAGCCTGGTATGCTACAGTCAATGGGAGGGAAAGACTTGGACACGATCTAGTGACTCTGTTTTTTAAGTCAAATGACTATTACGACTTTTCAAACTGCCTTAAAAGTTTCCAAAATTTACTAAAACACTTTTACATTCTTTTGCCTGTTGTGTTCTCTTTTCCCTGTTGGAACAACAATTTTAATATTATCTCTTCAACAAGTTTCCTAAATTTCTCTCATCACAGAGAATTCATCCTACTTGAGCCTACTTTTAAAAATATATTGGCAAAAAAATATATATATATATTGGCCAGGGCTCCCCTGGTGATCCAGTGGATAAGGACTTCACCTTGCAATGCAAAGGGCACCAGTTTGATCCCTGGCCTGGGAAGATCCCACGTGCCAAGCCAGCGCTCTGGAGTGCATGCACCCAGAGCCGGTGCTCTGCAACAAGAGAGGCCACCACGATAGGAGGCCCACACAGGCCGAAGAATAAAGATGGATGAAAATAAATAAATAAAAACCAACCCCCAAAAAAAAAATTACAAAATATATATTTGCAAAATAGGCCAAAATTTGGGGACTTCCCTGGTGGTCCAGTGGGTAAGATTCTGTGCTCCTAATGCAGGGGCCAGGGTTCAATCCCTGGTCAGGGAACTAGATCCCACATGCCACAATTAAGACCCAGTGCAGCCAAATTAAAATTAATAAAGCAATTAAAAAAAAAAAAGAGGCCAAAATTTTTTTAAAAAATACATAAACATGCTTAGTGACTTCCTTGGTAGCTCAGTGGTGAAGAGTTTGCCTACCAACGCAGGAGACATGGGTTTGATCCCCGATGCAGGAATATCCCACATGCTGCCGAGCAACTAAGCCCATAAGCCACAACTATTGAGCCCATGTGCCACAACTACTGAAGCCCGTGTGCCCTAGAGCTGAGTTTCATAGCAAGAGAAGTCACTGCAACAAGAAGCCTGCTCACCTCAACTAGAGAGTAGGCCCCACTCTCTGAAACTAGAGGAGAGCCTGTGGCAGCAGTGAAGACCCAGAACAGCCAAAAATAAATAAAAACTAAAAACAAATACAGAAAGAAATACAGTTAAAATTCAACATCTGTGACTATTAATATACCCTTGGTTCTTATACTTTCATTAGTTTTTCAAAGCATGCCTCAGTTAAATAGTAACATTTTAATCTTATAAAGTTCTATATATTAAAATTTTTGACATGCATCAATACTAGAGAATAAATAAAGTAACCCTGTTCTTTAACTCTTCATAATCTCAGCACAGAAGAAATGAAAGGTTTTTTTGTTTTCTTTTTTAGCTTTATAAATGTGAGATGAGTATGGACATAGATTACAGTCTGGCGCAGCAGCAGAAACAGCGAAAAAAGGACCAGGCCACTACATTCACCACAAGTTCAAGGTCTTCTATCTATTTTTAGTTAATAATTCTACCAACAGGCACTGGCAAAAAACTGCAGGAGATAAAATCTATGCTTAAATTCTACTTTCATTAAAAAGAAAGAAGGTCATACAAACAGATACAACCAAAGTCTAAATCATCCATTTTTGCAGATAGCAGTCTATCAGGAAACTATGACTAGAATAAACTCACAAAGCAATAAGTGGGAGAGAAGAGGTAGCCTAAAGTCAGGAAAATCAGTGCAGGAAAATCTTTTTATGCCTCGTTAAGGAATATTTATTCTGTCAATACTAGGATTGAAGTAAGACAGTGACATGGTCAGATCTGCATCTTTAAAAAATATCTGAATAATCTAACCTTTCATCCTGAGGAATCAGACAAATGGCAAACGAAATTCAAAGCAAGCAGAAGGAAGGGGAAAAAATCAGAAATACAATAAAGAACAGGAAAACTATAAAGAAAATGAATGAAACCAAAAGTTGTCTTAAAACAACACAGCTGTTAAATCTTCAGCTGGACTGACAAAAGAAAAGAAAACTCAACTTACTATAACCAGGAATAAAAGCGGGTAGTACTACACACACAAAAAAAGAAATTTAAAAATCCAGGTGAAACTGGCAGATACTTAGACACATCTAAGTTACAAAACCTGACACAAGAAGGTGCAGTTTTTTTCTCCAAACAAAATATACCAATGGACAATAAGAACATGAAAAGATGCTAATTCATTAGTCATAAGGGAAATGCAAAGCAAAACCAAAATAAGATACCATTTCATATCCACTTGGATGGCTATGAAAAAGAAAAATAAGAAGCCTTGATGAGGATGTGATAAAATTGGAACCCTCAAACGCTGTTAATGGAAATGTAAAATAGTACAGCTGCTGTGGGAAACAGTTTGGCAGTTCCTCAAAGTTACCATAATAACCCGACAATTCCATCCTAAGTATACACACAAGACCAACAAAATATGTTCACACAAAAACTTGTGTGAAAGTTCATAGCAGTATCATTCATACTATTCAAGAAGAGGGAACAGCCCAAATGTCCATCAGTTGATGACTGCATAAAACGAATACAATAAATCCATACAATGTGTGTCATCCAATGATTAAAAAAAGAAGAAATGAAGTATTCGTGTGTGCTATTATGTAGATAAACCTTATGTTTAAATATGGAAAACATGCCAAGTAAAAGTAGTCAGACACAAATCCCCCCTACACGTAATGTCAAAAACAGGCAAATCTAGGGCTTCCCTGGTGGTCCAGTGGGTAAAGAGTTTGTCTTGCAGTGTAAAGGGCACCAGTTCGATCCCTTGCCCGGGAGGATACCGCATGCCGCAGAGCAGCTGGACCAGTGCATCCAGCTGCGAGCCAGCGCTCTGGAGTGCATGTGCCCAGAGCTGGTGCTCTACAGCAAGAGAGGCCACTGCAGTGGGAGGCCCACACAGGTCAAAGAACGAAAGATGGATGAAAATAATATTATAAAAAAAACCCAGGCAAATCTATAGAGATAGGAAGCAGATTACTGATTGCCAGGATACACAGGAGAAGGAGATTTATTGGGATGTATGAGATTTATTTGGGGGCTGATAAAAATACCCTGGCATTAGACAGGGGTTACAATGGCACCATATTGTGAATACAGGTGACCCTTGAACAATATGTATTTGAACTGCATGAGTCCACTTATATGTGAATTTTTTTCAGGAGTAAATACTGCAGTACTACACAATCCTTGGTTGGTTGAATTCATGGATGTGAAACAAACTATAGGGAAGAAAGCTGTATATGTAGGGCCAACAATAAATTATACACAAATATTTTACATATGAGGAGTGTCAGGGGGAGGCCCTAACTCTTGACTTATTCAAGGGTCAACGATATACCAAAAAACCTGTGAATTTTATACTTTTTAAATGGTTAAAATTATAATTTTTACATTAAATAAATTTTTTTCACTAAAGATGTTGGGGCGGGGCGGGGGGGACTAGAAGAAGTAGAACAAGAATCATTGATTCTGAAGAACAACTACAGCGAAGGAGTTCTAAACAAAGTTCAGGCTACTCATTAACCACGGGAACGCAAAAGTAAAGAACATTCAACAGTGTTGCCGAAATCCTGTTTCTTCAACTGGCAGTAAATTCCTGAACGCTGGCCAGTGCCATATAGTATGCAGCAACCCGAGGAGTCACGTTGGGGAACAGCAGGAAGCAGCTATCCTTTTACACTACTCTGCTCTAGCAGCTATCTTAATGATTGCAAGTGCAGCGTACATCAAGCAGGGGAATGGGATGGAAAGCGCCTCGGAGGGGCAGGAGGCACCCCGAGAAGTGGCGAGGAGGGGGCGAGGCGGCGGCGAGGCTGAGCACCCCCGGGCTCCAGTCCCTTTCCCCCTAGAGCCAGGGGACGCCACGGCCGCCGCCGCCAGGGTGAGCGGAGAGGAAGGGGCAGTGGCTGCGGCGGCGGCAGCCGGGGCGGCGGTGGATCAGGTACAACTCCATTCGGAACTTCTGGGCAGGCACCACCACGTCGCGGCCGCCAACGCCACGCAGACCCCTCTGGCCTTCTCGCCCGACCATGTCGCCTGCGTGTGCGAAGCGCTGCAGCAGGGGGGCAACCTAGACCGCCTGGCCCGGTTCCTGTGGTCCCTGCCCCAGAGCGACCTGCTACGTGGCAACGAGAGCCTGCTGAAGGAACGGGCCTTCCACCAGGGCATCTACCCTGAGCTCTACAGCATCCTCGAGAGCCACAGCTTCGAGTCGGCCAACCACCCGCTGCTGCAGCAGCTCTGGTACAAGGCATGCTACACCGAGGCCGAACGAGCCCGCGGCCGGCCGCTGGGAGCGGTGGACAAGTACCGGCTGCGCAGGAAATTCCCTCTGCCCCGCACCATCTGGGACAGCGAGGAGACCCTGTATTGTTTCAAGGAAAAGTTGAGCAACGCGCTCAAGGAGCTTTACAAGCAGAATCGCTACCCTTCGCCCGCCGAGAAGCGGCACCTGGCCAAGATCACCGGCCTCTCCCTCACCCAGGTCAGCAACTGGTTCAAGAACCGCCGGCAGCGCGACCAGAACCACTCTGAGACCCAGTCCAAAAGTGAGTCAGATGGCAATCCTAGCACTGAGGATGAATCCAGCAAGGGTCATGAAGATTTGTCTCCTCATCTGCTCTCCAGTTCGTCGGATGGTGTCACCAACCTCAGCCTTTCCAGTCACCTGGAGCCAGTATATATGCAACAAATTGGAAATGCTAAAATATCATTAAGCTATTCTGGAGTTTTGTTGAATGAAAGTTTGGTACCTGCAAGTACTTCACCTGATCTACCTTAATGGTAATTCTTATTGCAACAAAAATTGGAAATGGCTATGTTACTGCTCTAGCAGCTATCTTAATGATTGCAAGTGCAGCGTACATCAAGCAGGGGAATGGGATGGAAAGCGCCTCGGAGGGGCAGGAGGCACCCCGAGAAGTGGCGAGGAGGGGGCGAGGCGGCGGCGAGGCTGAGCACCCCCGGGCTCCAGTCCCTTTCCCCCTAGAGCCAGGGGACGCCACGGCCGCCGCCGCCAGGGTGAGCGGAGAGGAAGGGGCAGTGGCTGCGGCGGCGGCAGCCGGGGCGGCGGTGGATCAGGTACAACTCCATTCGGAACTTCTGGGCAGGCACCACCACGTCGCGGCCGCCAACGCCACGCAGACCCCTCTGGCCTTCTCGCCCGACCATGTCGCCTGCGTGTGCGAAGCGCTGCAGCAGGGGGGCAACCTAGACCGCCTGGCCCGGTTCCTGTGGTCCCTGCCCCAGAGCGACCTGCTACGTGGCAACGAGAGCCTGCTGAAGGAACGGGCCTTCCACCAGGGCATCTACCCTGAGCTCTACAGCATCCTCGAGAGCCACAGCTTCGAGTCGGCCAACCACCCGCTGCTGCAGCAGCTCTGGTACAAGGCATGCTACACCGAGGCCGAACGAGCCCGCGGCCGGCCGCTGGGAGCGGTGGACAAGTACCGGCTGCGCAGGAAATTCCCTCTGCCCCGCACCATCTGGGACAGCGAGGAGACCCTGTATTGTTTCAAGGAAAAGTTGAGCAACGCGCTCAAGGAGCTTTACAAGCAGAATCGCTACCCTTCGCCCGCCGAGAAGCGGCACCTGGCCAAGATCACCGGCCTCTCCCTCACCCAGGTCAGCAACTGGTTCAAGAACCGCCGGCAGCGCGACCAGAACCACTCTGAGACCCAGTCCAAAAGTGAGTCAGATGGCAATCCTAGCACTGAGGATGAATCCAGCAAGGGTCATGAAGATTTGTCTCCTCATCTGCTCTCCAGTTCGTCGGATGGTGTCACCAACCTCAGCCTTTCCAGTCACCTGGAGCCAGTATATATGCAACAAATTGGAAATGCTAAAATATCATTAAGCTATTCTGGAGTTTTGTTGAATGAAAGTTTGGTACCTGCAAGTACTTCACCTGTCTACCTTAATGGTAATTCTTTCATTCAGGGACTGAATGGAGTTATCCTTAATGGATTAAGTGTGGGAAATAGTGTCACTGAACCCACGCAAAATGGCATCAAACATTATGAGCAATGGTATATCTATCCATGACTGACACACTGGGGTCTACCTCCCAGGATGTGAAGGAATTCAAAGTTCTCCAGAGTTCTTCAGCTACCTCAGCAGCCACCTCCTCCTACAGTCCCAGTGCTCCTGTGTCGTTCCCAGGGCTGATATCCAGCACTGAGGTGAAAAGAGAAGGGATTCAAACAGTGGCTTCCCAGGATGGAGGCTCTGTAGTGACTTTTACCACACCAGTGCAAATTAACCAGTATGGCATCATCTAGATCCCCAATTCTGGAGCAAACAGCCAGTTCCTTAATGAGAGCACTGGATTCTCTCCACTGCAGCTGCCTCCTGTTTCAGTGGCAGCTTCACAAGGTGATATTTCAATGAATTCAAGCACTTCAGATGGGAGCACATTTACAAGTGAGTCTGCCACCATCCAGCAAGGAAAGGTTTTCTTGAGCTCTCTTGCTCCCAGTGCAGTGGTATACACGGTTCCTAATTCAGGCCAGACTATAGGATCTGTTAAACAGGAGGGCGTGGAGAGGAGCCTGGTGTTTTCTCAGCAGATGCCTGTCAATCAGAATGCACAAGTAAATGCAAACCTTTCCTCTGAAAGTATCTCAGGAAGTGGCCTCCACCCACTGACCTCCTCATTAGTTAACGTATCCCCAACTCACAGTTTCTCCCTGACTCCCCCAACCCTCTTAAATCCCACTGAGCTCAACCCTGACATTGCTGATAGCCAGCCAATGTCTGCACCTGTGGCAAGCAAATCTACTGTGACGTCAGTCAACAACACTAACTATGCAACTCTTCAGAACTGCTCCCTTCTTACTGGTCAAGATCTGCTATCAGTGTCCATGACCCAGGCTGCCCTTGGGGAAATAGTTCCCACAGGGGAAGATCAGGTGGGTCACCCCTCCCCAACAGTACACCAGGATTTTGATAGAGAACATCATTTAGTTATGCAGTCAGTAGCTAATATAAAAGAGAATTTCTTAAATTCAGAGAGTAAAACAGCAAGCAACTTAATGATGCTGGACTCCAAATCCAAGTATGTCCTAGAGGGCATGGTTGAGACTGTGAAGACCTGGAAACAGACAAGAAAGAGCTTGCCAAGCTCTAGACTGTCCAGTTGGATGAAGATATGCAAGACTTGTAAACTTAATTTCCTTTCTCCCCTACCTGGCATCAGCAGGCAAATCTTTTTGTGAAGACCTGAGGACATAAAGCATTTTCCCATTTAAAGGGAAATATTAGTTTTGCAAGTAAATGCACTCAAGAGACCTTGGATTGATCTGCATGAAGATCACAGTTAACTATGCAGGAGTACAACTGCGTTACTGCAACCTTTTTGTTCACATGTGTTCTCTTTTCAGTAGATGGAGACAGACAAACAAGGTGAACTATATTAAGAAATCAGAGTGTGTCCTTTGGTTGACTTAATTCTAAGGTCAAATGGAACTTGATAAAGTTTTTTTAAATTAACAATGTATACACTTAGGGTATAAAATTAAATATGGCTACAGAGCATTAGAAACAATGTAATTCTTTTTGCTTACTTTTACTCCATGGGCATTGGTAAGGTTAAGAAGTGTAAGTGGTACTCCACAGAATTTTAAGGGTATATTTTTGAATATATGCACTTCTGTTTTCAGCAATTTAATTTTTTGAATGATATGCACATTAGCCTCTGAAAGTATCTCAGGAAGTGGCCTCCACCCACTGACCTCCTCATTAGTTAACGTATCCCCAACTCACAGTTTCTCCCTGACTCCCCCAACCCTCTTAAATCCCACTGAGCTCAACCCTGACATTGCTGATAGCCAGCCAATGTCTGCACCTGTGGCAAGCAAATCTACTGTGACGTCAGTCAACAACACTAACTATGCAACTCTTCAGAACTGCTCCCTTCTTACTGGTCAAGATCTGCTATCAGTGTCCATGACCCAGGCTGCCCTTGGGGAAATAGTTCCCACAGGGGAAGATCAGGTGGGTCACCCCTCCCCAACAGTACACCAGGATTTTGATAGAGAACATCATTTAGTTATGCAGTCAGTAGCTAATATAAAAGAGAATTTCTTAAATTCAGAGAGTAAAACAGCAAGCAACTTAATGATGCTGGACTCCAAATCCAAGTATGTCCTAGAGGGCATGGTTGAGACTGTGAAGACCTGGAAACAGACAAGAAAGAGCTTGCCAAGCTCTAGACTGTCCAGTTGGATGAAGATATGCAAGACTTGTAAACTTAATTTCCTTTCTCCCCTACCTGGCATCAGCAGGCAAATCTTTTTGTGAAGACCTGAGGACATAAAGCATTTTCCCATTTAAAGGGAAATATTAGTTTTGCAAGTAAATGCACTCAAGAGACCTTGGATTGATCTGCATGAAGATCACAGTTAACTATGCAGGAGTACAACTGCGTTACTGCAACCTTTTTGTTCACATGTGTTCTCTTTTCAGTAGATGGAGACAGACAAACAAGGTGAACTATATTAAGAAATCAGAGTGTGTCCTTTGGTTGACTTAATTCTAAGGTCAAATGGAACTTGATAAAGTTTTTTTAAATTAACAATGTATACACTTAGGGTATAAAATTAAATATGGCTACAGAGCATTAGAAACAATGTAATTCTTTTTGCTTACTTTTACTCCATGGGCATTGGTAAGGTTAAGAAGTGTAAGTGGTACTCCACAGAATTTTAAGGGTATATTTTTGAATATATGCACTTCTGTTTTTCAGCAATTTTGTGAAAGTCTTGGTTTGTCTCTGTACAATTCCAGATGTGATTGCTAATAGTTTAGTGTGACTGAGAAAGTTTGCAACTCCACTAAAGAAACTGAAACAATCTTCAGTCTGAGTGTAAATATATTAGTCCTATAAGCAAGGATTTGGGTAATTACAGTGAATTTTATTTATACTGTGTATGTTTCGCTTATACTTCGGACACTATAAACTGAAAAGAAAAATATTTTGGTACTGTTTAATATACTTTCATTGTTTGAACAGGAAGTAGACAGTTATTTCCAACGGTTTTACTTTTTGTAGGATTTTAAAATTAATGATTTTTATCAGGAGTCTATTAAGGTCAATATTAATAACACTGAAACAGGAAATCTAACTCCCAATATTGGAATTTTGGTACTTTTTCACATTCTTGTTTTTATTTAGTAACTCTCTGATTCATTTAAATATATTCTCTATAGAATTCTAAAAAAAAAAAAAAAAATTCCTGAACACTCAAGTTGAAACAGCATCTATGAAAATATAGCAAAATACTAACAGGTATTATATCAGGAATAAATTCATGATACCTGTAGTTTTCTAAAAATGTTAAATATTTTATAAATTTATTAAAAACATGAGGAGAGGGATTTCCCTGGTGGTCTAGTGGCTAAGACTCTGTGCTCCCAATGCTGGGGACCTGGGTTCAATCACTGGTCAGGGAACTAGATCCCACATACCATAACTAAGACCCAGTGCAACCAAATAAATATATTTAAAAAAAAAAAAAAGATGAGGAGAATGCCATAATGGAATACAGAAAGCTTCAAAGCAGAGTGACCAACGATTTCTCTGGAATGAAATCAAATAAGATAAAAATCTGTTTCCTGGAATTGGCAACCAGAAGTGGACACTAGTAAGGAAGAAAAGTTAACAAAAGAGGTACAAAACCAAAATTATTCAGAACATACATGTATTAATAAAGCCAAACCTTGGAAATTATTTAAGTAAAATCTTCTTAAAGTATGGTAGAATAATTGTGAGCAGATACAGTATGCAGAAACAATGTAATTCTTTTGCTTACTTTTACTCCATGGGCATTGGTAAGGTTAAGAAGTGTAAGTGGTACTCCACAGAATTTTAAGGGTATATTTTTGAATATATGCACTTCTGTTTTCAGCAATTTTGTGAAAGTCTTGGTTTGTCTCTGTACAATTCCAGATGTGATTGCTAATAGTTTAGTGTGACTGAGAAAGTTTGCAACTCCACTAAAGAAACTGAAACAATCTTCAGTCTGAGTGTAAATATATTAGTCCTATAAGCAAGGATTTGGGTAATTACAGTGAATTTTATTTATACTGTGTATGTTTCGCTTATACTTCGGACACTATAAACTGAAAAGAAAAATATTTTGGTACTGTTTAATATACTTTCATTGTTTGAACAGGAAGTAGACAGTTATTTCCAACGGTTTTACTTTTTGTAGGATTTTAAAATTAATGATTTTTATCAGGAGTCTATTAAGGTCAATATTAATAACACTGAAACAGGAAATCTAACTCCCAATATTGGAATTTTGGTACTTTTTTCACATTCTTGTTTTTTATTTAGTAACTCTCTGATTCATTTAAATATATTCTCTATAGAATTCTAAAAAAAAAAAAAAAAATTCCTGAACACTCAAGTTGAAACAGCATCTATGAAAATATAGCAAAATACTAACAGGTATTATATCAGGAATAAATTCATGATACCTGTAGTTTTCTAAAAATGTTAAATATTTTATAAATTTATTAAAAACATGAGGAGAGGGATTTCCCTGGTGGTCTAGTGGCTAAGACTCTGTGCTCCCAATGCTGGGGACCTGGGTTCAATCACTGGTCAGGGAACTAGATCCCACATACCATAACTAAGACCCAGTGCAACCAAATAAATATATTTAAAAAAAAAAAAAAGATGAGGAGAATGCCATAATGGAATACAGAAAGCTTCAAAGCAGAGTGACCAACGATTTCTCTGGAATGAAATCAAATAAGATAAAAATCTGTTTCCTGGAATTGGCAACCAGAAGTGGACACTAGTAAGGAAGAAAAGTTAACAAAAGAGGTACAAAACCAAAATTATTCAGAACATACATGTATTAATAAAGCCAAACCTTGGAAATTATTTAAGTAAAATCTTCTTAAAGTATGGTAGAATAATTGTGAGCAGATACAGTATGCAGAAACAATGCACCCCAAAACTGTTTCCAGTATGTCCATGACTTAACGTCCAGAATCTATGAATATGTTACCTTAAATGTTAAAAGACAGTACACAATGTATGTAACTTAAGAACCCAGTGATGCAGAACTACCTAGGTGAGTCCAATGAAATCAGAGTCCTCACAATGTGTATTTGAGAACCAGAGAGACTGAAACACAAGAGAGGATTCCCCCAAAATTGATGGCTCTTAAAATGGAAGCCACAAAGAGATGAGGCAACCTTCCAAAGCTGGAAAATCTAAGGAAACAGATCTTCCTCTGGAGATCTGAAAAAAGCAACAAAGCCTGCCCACCCCTTAATGGACCCAGTAAGGTTCATGTCAGACTTACATGTTAGGTTTGTGATAATGTTAGGACAACCACAGAAAACAAATATAAAAGAATAAAATGGAATGCAAATTCTTCTTTATCTTTCCTCCACCAAAGTCTCAAGCTTTGTATTGCTTGATGCTCAATAAAATGAAGAAAAAATTTTAAAGCTAACATAACACCATTAGGATGGTACAACAAACACCCATTAGGATGGTTACTATCAAAAAAGGCATGAAGGGCTTCCCTGGTGGTCCAGTGGGTAAGGACACCGTCTTGCAGTGCAAGGGGCACTGGTTCGATCCCTGGCCTGGGAAGATCCCATGTGCCGCGGAGTGGCTGGACCCATGTGTCCAACTACTGAGCCAGAGCTCTGGAGTGCATGCGCCCAGAGTAGATGCTCTGCAGCAACAGAGGCCACTTCAATGGGAGGCCCACACAGGCCAAAGAACAAATATGGATGAAAGTGAATAAATGAAATATCAATAGAATTGGCCAAAAACTAACAATAATTAAAAGGCATGAAAACAAGTGTTGGCAAAAATATTAAGAAAATGGAACCCTTGTGCACAGTTGGTGGGAATATAAAATGGTCCAGCCACTATGGACCATTAACAATGTAAGAGCTTTTCAAAAATTGAAAATGCAACTATGTATAAAATAAATAAGCTACAAAGATCTAATGTACAACACAGGGAATACAGCCAATAATGTATAATAACTTTAAATGGAGTATAATTTATAAACATTTTGAAACACTGTTGTATACCTGAAACTAACAAAGTATTGTAAATTTAAACAGGCATTACAAATACTTAATTTTTTTTAATTAAAAATGTGACTTGCATAAGATCCAGCAAATGCACTTATGCGTAAAACAAGACTCAAAAAGATATTTGAACATCCACATTCAAAGTAGCTTATTCACAAAAGCCAAAACGTGAATGCAACCCAACTATCCCTTAATAGGTAAGAGCACACATACACACAAGAAAGTATTATGATTCAGCCTTAAAAAGGAAGAAAATTCCGACACATGCTGTAGCATGGATGAACCTTGAAGACACGATCCTAACTGAAATAAGACAGTCACAAAAGATAAATATTGTATGACTCCATTCACATAAGGTATCTGAGTAGTGAAATTCTTACAAAGTGAAATGGTGCTTGTCAGGGTCTGGGGAGAGGGAGGAATGGGGAGGTGCTATTTAATCACTGCAGTTTCAGTGATTAAATTTTGGAGATTGTGCAACACTGTGAATGTATTTAATAGTACTTAACTGTACACTTAAATGTTAAAATGGCACATTTTATACTGTGTGTATTTTACTACAATTTAAAAAGGGAGACAGACATGAAAATAGAGAAAACACAAATAATGGATATATTCCATATTCATGAACAGGAAAAAATAATGTTAAAATGTCCATACTACTCAAAGCAAGCTACAGATTCAGTGTAATCCCTATCAAGGTTCCAATGGCATTCTTCACAGAAATAGAAAAAATCTTAAATTTGTATGAAACTACAAAATATTTCAAACAGCCAAAAGCAATCATGAGAACAAACCCGGAGGCATCATGTACCCTGATTTCAACTATATTACAAAGCTATCAAAACAGTATGGTATTGGCATAAAAACAGATACATAGATCAGTGTAACAGATAAACCCAAGTATATATGGTTAATTTGTGACAAAGGAACCAAGAATATAAAGTGGGGAAAAGACAGTCTCTGCAATAAATGATTCTGGGAAGAGGATTCAGTTTAACTACAAAGATCTAATGTACAACACAGGGAATACAGCCAATAATGTATAATAACTTTAAATGGAGTATAATTTATAAACATTTTGAAACACTGTTGTATACCTGAAACTAACAAAGTATTGTAAATTTAAACAGGCATTACAAATACTTAATTTTTTTTAATTAAAAATGTGACTTGCATAAGATCCAGCAAATGCACTTATGCGTAAAACAAGACTCAAAAAGATATTTGAACATCCACATTCAAAGTAGCTTATTCACAAAAGCCAAAACGTGAATGCAACCCAACTATCCCTTAATAGGTAAGAGCACACATACACACAAGAAAGTATTATGATTCAGCCTTAAAAAGGAAGAAAATTCCGACACATGCTGTAGCATGGATGAACCTTGAAGACACGATCCTAACTGAAATAAGACAGTCACAAAAGATAAATATTGTATGACTCCATTCACATAAGGTATCTGAGTAGTGAAATTCTTACAAAGTGAAATGGTGCTTGTCAGGGTCTGGGGAGAGGGAGGAATGGGGAGGTGCTATTTAATCACTGCAGTTTCAGTGATTAAATTTTGGAGATTGTGCAACACTGTGAATGTATTTAATAGTACTTAACTGTACACTTAAATGTTAAAATGGCACATTTTATACTGTGTGTATTTTACTACAATTTAAAAAGGGAGACAGACATGAAAATAGAGAAAACACAAATAATGGATATATTCCATATTCATGAACAGGAAAAAATAATGTTAAAATGTCCATACTACTCAAAGCAAGCTACAGATTCAGTGTAATCCCTATCAAGGTTCCAATGGCATTCTTCACAGAAATAGAAAAAATCTTAAATTTGTATGAAACTACAAAATATTTCAAACAGCCAAAAGCAATCATGAGAACAAACCCGGAGGCATCATGTACCCTGATTTCAACTATATTACAAAGCTATCAAAACAGTATGGTATTGGCATAAAAACAGATACATAGATCAGTGTAACAGATAAACCCAAGTATATATGGTTAATTTGTGACAAAGGAACCAAGAATATAAAGTGGGGAAAAGACAGTCTCTGCAATAAATGATTCTGGGAAAGATGGACAGTCATATGAAAAGGATGAAACTGAACACTGATTTCTAGTCTACACAAAAACCAACTCAAAATGGTTAAAGAATTGAATCTATGTCCTGAAACCATAAAAAGGCCTAGAAGAAAACACAGATGGATGATAAGCCCCTTGACACTGGTCTTGGCTATGATTTTTGGACTTGATAATCAAAAACAAGGTTCGGGGCTTCCCTGGTGGTCCAGTGGGTAAGGAGTCCGCCTTGCACTGCAAGGGGCACCAGTTCGATCCCTGGCCAGAGAAGAGCCCACCGTGAAGTGGAGTGGCTGGATCGGTGTGTCCAATTACAAGCCAGCGCTCTGGAGCGCGTGTGCCCAGAGCCGGTGCTCTGCGAAGAGAGAGGCCACTGCAATGGGAGGCCTACCCAGGTCAAAGCATAAAGATGGCTGAAAATAAATAAATGATGGACCAATAAAAGAGGCCAAAATTAAAAACAACAACAAAAAACAAGGTTGAGCACCCATAACCCGCAGTTATTTCAACTGTTCAAGGGTCAACTATATCGGATAAGGGGTTAATATCCAAAATACATAAAGAATTTCTACAATTCAAGAGAGAAAAAACATCTGATTAAAAAATGGTCAGATGGTATGAAAAGACGTTTTTGTCAAGGACAAACAGATGGTAAACAGACACAGGAAAAGATGCTCAACACTGATAATCATTAGGGAAATGTAAACCAAAAATGACTCATGTAGGAAGGGTCAAGGATATACGTATGACTGATTTGGATTTATGTATAGCTGTAAACAACAAAACTCGGTGAAAGCAAAATAAAAATAATAATTAAAAAAAAACAAGCAAACAAAGCAAAACACAATGAGATACCACTTCACATGTTAGAATGGCTATCATCAAAAATGAAGCAATTAAGCATTGGTGAGAATGTGGAGAAAAGGGTACCTTGGTTGGTACGAATGTAAACTTGTAAAGCTACTATGGAAAACTGTCTGGAGGTTCTTAAAAAAAAAAAAAGTCTACCCAGTGATCCATTTCTGGGCGATTGTTCAAAGACAAAAATACTAATTCAAAAAGATATATGCACCCCCCATGTTCACTGCAGCATTACTTACAAAACCGAAGATATACAAACAAACCTATTATGTGCATCAGTAGATGGGGTGGAATGGTTGATGGTGGCGGAGGCAGGGAAGAAATAAACTTCCAGTTACAAAATAACTTAAGACTTTAAATTTGTGTTTATTGTATTAATCCCGTAACTCAGTTACTAATGGAAAAGGATTTTTGAGGCTTCAGACAGTATTTACTTTTTTTTTACCCTAAGTATACTCTTTTAAGGGCTTCCCTGATAGCTCAGCTAATAAAAAATCAGCCTGCAATGCAGGAGACCAAAGTACGATTCCTGGGCTGGGAAGAACCCGCGGAAAAGGGATAGGCTACCCACTCCAGTATTCTTGGGTTTCCCTGGTGGCTCAGTCGGTAAAGAATCTGCCTACAAAGTAGGAGACCTGGATTCGATCCTTGGGTAAGGAAGATCTCCTTGAGGAGTGCATGGCAACCCACTCCAGTATTCTTGCCTGGAGAATTCCATGGAAAGAGGAGCCTAGTGGGCTTCAGTTCACTGGTCACAAAAAGTCTGACACAACTGAGCGACTAACACTTTCACTTTCACACTCTTTTCAAACGTTCAGCATGCCTCCACATTCTAATATTTCAGAATTAAAAAAAACAAGTCTAAAATTACCTATGCAAACTGAAAATAATGTTTTATACTTTCCAATCTTTGAAAGGACTGATGCTGAAATTGAAGCTCCAACACTCTGGTCACCTGATGAGAAGAGATGACTCACTGGTATAGACCCACTGATACTGGGAATATAGAAGGCAGAAGGAGAAGGGGACGAAAGGGGACAACAGAGGACAACATGGTTGGATGGCATCACTGACTCAGTGGACATGAGTTTGAGCAAGCTCCGGGAGATGGTGAAGGACAGGGAAGCCTGGCGTGCTGCAGTCCATGGGGTCACAATCGACTGAGCAACTGAACTGAACTAACTGATCAAAGAATGGTAACATGCTTACTCTCAAGAAGACTACCAATCCTCTTTCCTCTGGATACCCAATGTTCAAGAATTCCTTTTTATCTGGAGTATTTATTCTAACAGTCTGCAGTTCCAAGTTACAACAGGAAAGCAGAAGTTATTTCTTAAATGCACCCATTAATAAAAGTGTTCACTATGAGTTCCCCATTCCAACCACCTCTACCCTCAAATCAATATCCTCAAATGCTTATTCATCTAGCTATTGTAAACATCCTCCGATTTAATCCAAACACAGTACAAATCGATGGCAAATTAAACTACAATAGCAAAATATTCAAGACTTTGTAACATTAGTGAAAATATGCTGGGAAAACTGGTCGGAATCATATAAACAGTCTTGAACAGATAAAAGGTATTTTTGTTGTTGGAACATCAAAGAATTAAGGTTCTTAGAACTGAAGAAACTCCAACATTTTTACAAAATTTTATCTTAAAAAGTAAAAAAAAAATGGGGGTAACATTAATATTCTGATTTCAGAACCTAATCCTAAAAAAGATGCAAATCTCCTGTAAAATAACTTGGTCCCAAATTGGACGTAATCTAAAAAACTATCTTTTGTTTACTCACTAAATGAAAGAGAGGTACCATAACGGAAGTATTATACTTTTAATCCTAAAATAAAATTCACAATTGCATAAAGAACAGCAAATTCCTTATGCAGGAACCAATAACCAACTGCAATGGGAAGAGGGACTTCAAAAGAACCAGAAAAAACTATTCCCAAAAATAGAAAAACGACTTTCATAAAGGTACAACAAGGGGCTTCCCTGGTGGTCCAGTGGATAAGGACACGCCTTGCAGTGCAAAGGGCGCCAGTTCGAGCCCTGGCCTGGGAAGATCCCATGTGCTGCGGAACAGCTGGACCCATGTGTCCAATTACCGAGCCAGAGCTCTGGAGCGCATGTGCTCAGAGCCAGTGCTCTGCGACGACAGAGGCCACTGCGATGGGAGGCCCACACGGGCGGAAGAACAAAGATGGATGAAACTAGATAAATGAAAGACCAATAGAAGTGGCCCACCCACCCCCTCCGTCCTCACCCCACCCCCAAAAAAAAAAAAAAATCCTAAAAAAAAAAAAAAACTTTTAAAAAATTGAAGGGTAGAACAACACTATAACCATTTTGCCTTACAAAGAGACAATAAGAGCCAAAATGATGAACTAAGTTGACCTGTTATCCTCCTAAAGGCAACCAATAAAGAGTCTTCACTATGGTGCTGAACAACTATGGTGCAGAGCTAGGTTTCATCAACAGAACATGCAAGCTTTCAATTGGGATTCTCTACAAAAGGCAACCTTTGTAATAAATGAACCATCAGAGAAGATGCTAATAGAACTTACCATTGTGTATTGCATTCAGCAACTCTGAGAAAGCTTTTAAGTAAGGAAAAAAGGACTTCAGGTTAAGAACATTCTCAAACACACAAAAGTAACACATAGGTATAGACTGGCTCAGTATAATAAAATCTCAATATATCATACTTTAGTTTTTGGAACATCAAAGAATTAAGGTTCTTAGAACTGAAGAAACTCCAACATTTTTACAAAATTTTATCTTAAAAAGTAAAAAAAAAATTGGGGGTAACATTAATATTCTGATTTCAGAACCTAATCCTAAAAAAGATGCAAATCTCCTGTAAAATAACTTGGTCCCAAATTGGACGTAATCTAAAAAACTATCTTTTGTTTACTCACTAAATGAAAGAGAGGTACCATAACGGAAGTATTATACTTTTAATCCTAAAATAAAATTCACAATTGCATAAAGAACAGCAAATTCCTTATGCAGGAACCAATAACCAACTGCAATGGGAAGAGGGACTTCAAAAGAACCAGAAAAAACTATTCCCAAAAATAGAAAAACGACTTTCATAAAGGTACAACAAGGGGCTTCCCTGGTGGTCCAGTGGATAAGGACACGCCTTGCAGTGCAAAGGGCGCCAGTTCGAGCCCTGGCCTGGGAAGATCCCATGTGCTGCGGAACAGCTGGACCCATGTGTCCAATTACCGAGCCAGAGCTCTGGAGCGCATGTGCTCAGAGCCAGTGCTCTGCGACGACAGAGGCCACTGCGATGGGAGGCCCACACGGGCGGAAGAACAAAGATGGATGAAACTAGATAAATGAAAGACCAATAGAAGTGGCCCCCCCCCCCCCTCCGTCCTCACCCCACCCCCAAAATAAATAAATAATCCTAAAAAAAAAAAAAAAAACTTAAAAAAAAAAAGGGTAGAACAACACTATAACCATTTTGCCTTACAAAGAGACAATAAGAGCCAAAATGATGAACTAAGTTGACCTGTTATCCTCCTAAAGGCAACCAATAAAGAGTCTTCACTATGGTGCTGAACAACTATGGTGCAGAGCTAGGTTTCATCAACAGAACATGCAAGCTTTCAATTGGGATTCTCTACAAAAGGCAACCTTTGTAATAAATGAACCATCAGAGAAGATGCTAATAGAACTTACCATTGTGTATTGCATTCAGCAACTCTGAGAAAGCTTTTAAGTAAGGAAAAAAGGACTTCAGGTTAAGAACATTCTCAAACACACAAAAGTAACACATAGGTATAGACTGGCTCAGTATAATAAAATCTCAATATATCATACTTTAGTATCTCAATACTTCAGTCATTAAAACTATTAGTTTAGCTCAGTTTTCACATAGTATACATTTCTAGATATTGCATTTCATTTGCCAATATATTATTTACTAAATTTAAATAATGTCATATATACATATCTATATATATATATATATATATATATATATATATATATAGTCATAATGATGACAAGTTTCAGTTTCCTTAGTAATAAATATTTAGCAGTCTAATTAATGTCTTTCTTGCTCAAATAAGAGTAAGATCCAATTGTATATAGGTAAATCCACTTTTGGTCACACTTAACAATATTTATTATTAAAAAAAACCCTCATTTTATCAACTAACCTAATCAAACATTCTCATTTTCTCAACTTTAAAATAACAGTCTCAACATATGAAGTGGTCTAAGCGAAAAAGCTATCTAATGCCAATATACATATATGAACATTAAGATTAGTCAAAACCAAAATAGTGAAAACATTAATTCACTGGGGAACAAAAGTCACAATTTGGCAATGGAAGCACTTCATTAAAAGGCGAGCAATCAAAATTTGGTCACAATTTGACTGTAATATGCATCTTGAACACAGGACAAAGCAGCAAGTTAAGCTATCAGTGTCAGAGAAAAGAAACCTATGTAATTAAGAAAAATAAAATTAAAGGGTTCAGAGTAAGCATTAATATACTAAAAAAAGCATTAGAGCAGAACAACACTATAACCATTTTGCCTTACAAAGAGACAATAAGAGCCAAAATGATGAACTAAGTTGACCTGTTATCCTCCTAAAGGCAACCAATAAAGAGTCTTCACTATGGTGCTGAACAACTATGGTGCAGAGCTAGGTTTCATCAACAGAACATGCAAGCTTTCAATTGGGATTCTCTACAAAAGGCAACCTTTGTAATAAATGAACCATCAGAGAAGATGCTAATAGAACTTACCATTGTGTATTGCATTCAGCAACTCTGAGAAAGCTTTTAAGTAAGGAAAAAAGGACTTCAGGTTAAGAACATTCTCAAACACACAAAAGTAACACATAGGTATAGACTGGCTCAGTATAATAAAATCTCAATATATCATACTTTAGTATCTCAATACTTCAGTCATTAAAACTATTAGTTTAGCTCAGTTTTCACATAGTATACATTTCTAGATATTGCATTTCATTTGCCAATATATTATTTACTAAATTTAAATAATGTCATATATACATATCTATATATATATATATATATATATATATATATATATATAGTCATAATGATGACAAGTTTCAGTTTCCTTAGTAATAAATATTTAGCAGTCTAATTAATGTCTTTCTTGCTCAAATAAGAGTAAGATCCAATTGTATATAGGTAAATCCACTTTTGGTCACACTTAACAATATTTATTATTAAAAAAAACCCTCATTTTATCAACTAACCTAATCAAACATTCTCATTTTCTCAACTTTAAAATAACAGTCTCAACATATGAAGTGGTCTAAGCGAAAAAGCTATCTAATGCCAATATACATATATGAACATTAAGATTAGTCAAAACCAAAATAGTGAAAACATTAATTCACTGGGGAACAAAAGTCACAATTTGGCAATGGAAGCACTTCATTAAAAGGCGAGCAATCAAAATTTGGTCACAATTTGACTGTAATATGCATCTTGAACACAGGACAAAGCAGCAAGTTAAGCTATCAGTGTCAGAGAAAAGAAACCTATGTAATTAAGAAAAATAAAATTAAAGGGTTCAGAGTAAGCATTAATATACTAAAAAAAGCATTAGAGCAGAAGTCAAAAAGCCCGGGTTACCAACCCAGTTTGACAACTTACTAGTTGTTGGACAAGCTCCATCATGCCGATACTGCATGGAAATTTCTGTTGGGACGGAGGAGAAAAGAAATTAGCAAAGAAGTTGCCAGTGACTTAACGGTAGAAAAGAAATGGGCCAGAAAGATAGGAAAACGTTCACCCAAAGTCACGCTGAGAAGGGCAAACAGAACTGGCGAACAGAAAGTATAAGCCATACATATGACTAATCTGGGAACATACGTATCTGTAAACAACAAAACTCTGTAAAAGTTAAAAGTAAAATAAGTTAAAAAAAAAAATAGTTTAAGCCAGTAATGGGGACATCAGGAGTAGGAGGACCAAACAGAATAGAATTCTCACAAACCTTAACAGGATACTGTAGAAATATGTGTGCACGCATGTGGGAAAGAACGAGGAAAAGACATAAAGGCTTACAAATGAATCTGTGTAACAATGTTTTAAGAACAAACAGATTCACTATGAGGAAGTCTAGTTAGGCAGTGTGTGACAAACCAGTATGTTTTATATAATTCATTAGATGAGAAAAATGTAACAAAAACATCTGGATTCTGTGTTCAATTAGAAACTACAATGTAAGTATGAAAATTATTTAGTTTATAGCTGAGCAGAAATCCATTATGATTTACTGTTATGTGAATTTTATATAACAGTAAGTTATATACTACTTAAATTAGTAATATATAACTAGGTTTTTGGAGGGGGGCGGTTGGGGAGGCGGGCAGGCCACTTCTATCGGTCTTTCATTTATCGAATTTCATCCATCTTTGTTCTTCCGCCTGTGGGCCTCCCATTGTGGTGGCCTCTGTTGCCGAGAGCACCAGTTCTGGGCGCATGTAGACTCCGCTCAGTAATTGGACACATCAGTCCAGTCGCTCGTGGGATCTTCCCAGGCCGTCACAATTTGACTGTAATATGCATCTTGAACACAGGACAAAGCAGCAAGTTAAGCTATCAGTGTCAGAGAAAAGAAACCTATGTAATTAAGAAAAATAAAATTAAAGGGTTCAGAGTAAGCATTAATATACTAAAAAAAGCATTAGAGCAGAAGTCAAAAAGCCCGGGTTACCAACCCAGTTTGACAACTTACTAGTTGTTGGACAAGCTCCATCATGCCGATACTGCATGGAAATTTCTGTTGGGACGGAGGAGAAAAGAAATTAGCAAAGAAGTTGCCAGTGACTTAACGGTAGAAAAGAAATGGGCCAGAAAGATAGGAAAACGTTCACCCAAAGTCACGCTGAGAAGGGCAAACAGAACTGGCGAACAGAAAGTATAAGCCATACATATGACTAATCTGGGAACATACGTATCTGTAAACAACAAAACTCTGTAAAAGTTAAAAGTAAAATAAGTTAAAAAAAAAATAGTTTAAGCCAGTAATGGGGACATCAGGAGTAGGAGGACCAAACAGAATAGAATTCTCACAAACCTTAACAGGATACTGTAGAAATATGTGTGCACGCATGTGGGAAAGAACGAGGAAAAGACATAAAGGCTTACAAATGAATCTGTGTAACAATGTTTTAAGAACAAACAGATTCACTATGAGGAAGTCTAGTTAGGCAGTGTGTGACAAACCAGTATGTTTTATATAATTCATTAGATGAGAAAAATGTAACAAAAACATCTGGATTCTGTGTTCAATTAGAAACTACAATGTAAGTATGAAAATTATTTAGTTTATAGCTGAGCAGAAATCCATTATGATTTACTGTTATGTGAATTTTATATAACAGTAAGTTATATACTACTTAAATTAGTAATATATAACTAGGGTTTTGGAGGCGGTTGGGGAGGGCGGGCAGGCCACTTCTATCGGTCTTTCATTTATCGAATTTCATCCATCTTTGTTCTTCCGCCCGTGTGGGCCTCCCATTGTGGTGGCCTCTGTTGCCGCAGAGCACCAGTTCTGGGCGCATGTGCTCCAGAGCTCCGGCTCAGTAATTGGACACATCAGTCCAGTCGCTCGTGGGATCTTCCCAGGCCAGGGATTGAACTGGTGCCCCTTGCACTGCAAGGCGGTGTCCTTACCCACTGGACCACCAGGGAAGCCCAGTAATACATAACTAGTTTTACTGTTAAACTACATTCAGTTGATTTTCTTATACCTTTCTCTTTTTTTTATACCTTTCATTTTTGATGAAAATAATAATAAGCAATTAACTCTATTTCCTTTATTCTACCCTAATGAGAAAAACTAGCAGAGGGTGACATGAGGCAATAAAACACTGCTAAAAGGAAAATCTGCTCAGAAAAGGGAAATTTCTGTATGACATTTCAAATGAAAAAATAATTGATAAGACAAGAACTTAGGCTGTGACTAAGATCAGGACTGCTAATCCTGGAAACAAATGGCATTCACTTGTGGCTACCACCACTGGCCAGTTTTTCAAAAAGAGGTGTATCTGGCAATTCTCTGGGTATGACTTATGACATGACCTGTAGGAACCACGTGTACCTGCAGAGCCTTTCAGGCAACAATCATTTGCCCAGTCTACCTCAGAAGTCAAGTCTAATCATGGGCCCACTCTGAATAACTTGAAATTGGAAAGAAAGACAAAGCAATCACTGTAATCTTAAAGGCACTGCCATGTACTCTTTTTTAAAAAAATAAAATGCTTTGGTAAGTTTAGTGTAAGTCCTTTGCCAGATAACCCATAAAAGTCACGGTGGAAGAATTTGCTGCCGTAATGTTACATTGACAGATGCACTACAAGTGAGATTTTAAAAAGCTACTGAAGAGATAAGACACGTTACTACAGAGAAATGGTAGCAGTTCAGAATGGTGCTAAAAATAATCACAGGTCACTAATGCAGAAAGATTCTGCCAATGAGGAAAAAACTAGAATATGCTAGTCTGGCCTTTGATCTAGTACTTTTATAGAAACACAGACATGTCATAGGGCCAGGAAATTTTCAGATCTTCAAAGACCAAAACAAAATCAGGGGACTGTCTAAGAAAGCCAATTCCAAGCAGACTTGGTCTTAGCAGCATCCAATACTTTTTATAACTGTATCTACTCCTTGGTCTTCAGTACTGCATTAGCAACTCTACTCTTATGAGTCTATCATATTAATATTTTACCTTTATGATTCCCTTATTTGTTTACAGAATCAGTTTATTTTTAATTAAAACATTTTTATCAGAAAAAGACTTCTCAGTTTCAGTTTATCAACATAAGTAGGTATGACATACACAGGGATGTATTTAACAGGATCCTTTTCATAGTTACACGACCTCAAACTTTCATAACCTTCGTATTTCAGTAGAAATTAAAAGAAACTTCTATTGAGATGATTTACTCATATCAATAACTTATCTTTTAAGAGCTTAAGAATAAGTACATAGTACCACAATCGAATGACTGCCTTTCAGGAGTCTACAGCATTTATTAGCACTAACGAATTCCACTGAAAAATTTCAAGTATCTTAACTGAGAACAGTACAGAAGTATTCAACTGAAGAAATAGAGATCAAGACTAAAAAAACAAAAAACTGAAAACCATATACCTTGAAAGGGCAGAGCACACCCAAAGAAATGAATAAATTTTTAATGCTAAGCCATAGACTCCTCATCATTTAATGAATATCAAGTTTTTTTCAGAAAAAATAATATATTGATTTCTGTGAAGAAAAAAATGCCAGCTATCATTTTAGTAAATCATAAATTATCCTAATGTGGTTGAGATAAACAGGAAAACAGTAAGAATAATTACAGCATGTCAACTCTTCCAAAACTTTCAATGTTTTCAACATCCTAACACACAACATTTCAAAAGACCAGGTGTATGTCAATATCTCAAAAGAACGTATGTAGGAAAGAATTTAATCAAAAGTTTAATAAAATCTATAAGCTGAAACATACAATCTTGAGTAACCACTTAAAACATTTTGTACATGTAGGTCATTATAAACAGTAGGTAATTTACAGGTAAACTTTCACATCATCAAAATTTATTTTAAAATAAAAGAATAAAAGAAATTATTTTAATAAAAATCTAACACTACAAAGCCTCAATCACTCAAGTTTAGAGGTGTTTTCTGGGTTTCTGTTCTGACTGGATCTAAGCCTCGTAGAATATCTTGCTCTACTGCAACTTGAACATGTCACACCATAACTTCGATTACTCTTAAAATGATATAATTATATATACTAAAACTGGTCTGGATTACTACATGAAAATAAATAATTTTTAATGAATAATTTCACTTTCTACCAGGCAAAAGCACCTGAAAGACAAATACAAAACCACATAGTTTACTGAGAGTACAAATCACAAAGGAATGTACCATGGCACATTCCCAGTGATCAGAAATTACTAATAGTATTCATTCTTTTTTCTTTTTAATGTTTAGCACTTAATATGTTCAAAGCACTGTGATGGCAGTGAGGAGACAGTGGTAAATATAACAAACATAGCTCCTAACCTCCTGGAGCTAGACTTACAGTGCATGTTACAGTTCACCTTAGAGCTAACAGGTGCTTACAAGGCGGCCTGCATTGTTACTTGTAAATGAATCTTAAAAGAACATCATGGAGCTTCCCTGGTGGTTCAGTGGGTAAAGAGTCCACCTTGCACTGCAAGGGGCACCGGTTCAGTCCCCGGCACAGGAGGATCCTGTGTGCCACAGAGCAGCTGGACCAGTATATCTGGTTGTGAGCCAGCGCTCTGGAGGGCATGTGCCCGGAGCCGGTGTTCTGCTAAGGAGGAGGCCGCTGCAATGGGAGGCCCATACAGGCCGAGGAACAAAGATGGATGAAAATAAATAAACGAAAGACCAATTAAAAAAAAAAAAAAGTGGCCAAAAAAATATAAATAAATAGGAACATCACGAAAAAATGGCTCTTGTTAACACTGTACACAGTACATATTTCATCCTTCTGATTTTTGAATTACAGGAGAGAGTTTTCTGCTTGCACAATTACTAAGTGATTTCTCAATCTAAAATTAGTACAAAGGTAAAATTAACATTTTCATACTAGTAGGAGGTACTGCTGTTGCAAGTTAAATTCTTGGCTCAAATTCTCTTGATTATCCCACTACTTAAAAGTATGACTGGCAGCATACTACCATGGTTTTAGACACCCACCAGCAAACACTCCTTAAATTTTGTAACCATTTCTGGAGTCAATCAAAATGCATAGCTCCACCACTGAGTGAATTCTGTCTCTATTTCTTATTCTATACAATGAGTAATAATACTAGATGCTTATCAAATGCTGAAAGACAGTGTGCAGCACAAGCTACGCTTAAACAGCAGTCAGCAATTCTTAACTTATGGTAAGAAGGCTTAATTCATAAATATTCATGGCATTTTACCTAGCTTCTCTTCTTCTCTGTTTAGAATTAAGCTTATCAATGAATGTGCTCTGATCAAGCCATAAAGCTTTTATTAAAATGTATAAAATTAATATTACTCATATAATGACTAATCTGGGAACATACATATCTGTAAACAACAAGACTCTGTAAAAGTTAAAAGTTTAAAAAAAAAATTACTCATATAGTTTTTTTTTTTTTTTAAAGATTTATTTATTTATTTACTTTGGGCGGGGGTCGGGTTGGGGAGGGAGGGGAGTGGGCGGGCCACTTCTATTGGTCTTTCATTTCTCTATTTTCATTCGTCTTCGTTCCTTGGCTCCTGTGGGCCTCCCATCGTGGTGGCATCCGTCGTTGCAGAGCACTGGCTCTGGGCGCATGCGCTCCAGAGCTCCGGCTCGGTAATTGGACACATCGGTCCAGCCGCTCCGCGGCACGTGGGATCTTCCCAGGCCAGGGCTCGAACCGGCGCCCCTTGCACTGCAAGGCGGTGTCCTTACCCACTGGACCACCAGGGGAAGCCCTCATATAGTTTTAAACAACTAATCTTATTCCATAATTACAGCTTCAACAAGGTCTATACAATCATCAAAGTGATTTTAAAATACAGATTTAAGGGGGGAAAGATCCTGACAAGTCTAAACTTATTTCGGTGAAATAATATTTATGGAAATTTCTCCCTAAATTTCTGTGGGAAAAGGGATATAAATTCGTATTTTTCTGCCACAAACACTGCTTTCTCAATGTAATCATTGTGTAAACAACAGGATTTCCACACACAAAATCTCCCCTAAATCATACTAGCAAAATCTTTTCAAGAATGTAAATTGGTATTTTAAGTCCATTAATTTAAGGATATGTGTTTCAACTGGCATCCAAATGCAGTTTCTGAAATTCAGAACTCTCAGACTGTACCCCTACAGACAGGACACTAGTGAGGATCTCCTTTCCTAAGGGCAAATTTAGGCCTAATTTTCTCAGTGTGTTACTCAACTGATTCCTGTACCTTTTGCTAAAGATAAACATGAACTAAAATTTTTTCTGAGGAAATTTGTCTAAATTTATTTTTTATGACTAGGGACTATGGCTAATTGCAGAGTTCTTCTGGTCTCAAAGGAAATATACTATATAAATAAAACATATTCAAGTGTGCAATATATTAAAATCTTTTCAATGAACTTATTCCTCACTGCAATTTGTATTTCTCCCCTCTAAAACAATGGTTCTCAAACCAAAAGCAGTTTTGCCCCTTTCTGAACGCAAATGATTTTGGACTGTCATTATGGGTGTGGGACTCGGGTGCAACTGGATTCTGGTGGTAGGGTTTGGGAATCCTGATAAACATCCTACAAAGCACAGGACAGTGATGCGCAACAGAGGAACAGCCCAACCAGAACGTCAACAGTGCCAAGACTAAGGAATCTTGCTCTAAATCATCCTTGATGGTACTAATGAAACAATCCTTCCACTGTTTCCACTCAGTTCTCCAAAAAATCTGTCAAACAGGTCCACCACAGGCAAAGAAGCTAGCTAAGAGAAATAAAAAGAGAAGGACATCCTTGGCTGAGTGATCTTAGGCAACTTATTCTGCCTAAGTCTCAGTTTTATCAGTTGTAAAATAGAAGCATTTGTAGCCCTTATACCATGAAACTCTTCTGAACATTAAACAAGAGAATAAATATAAAGCACTTGACAGATGGGAGTTAATAAGCTACAAGTTTTCATATCTGACCTTTACTTTCTTACATTTACTTACTAAAATTGACACCTACAAAACTATAGAAAAAATTCAAAATTTTATGTTTATAAAATATACACTCTTCATTTAAATTCTATATTATTATTTTTCCACACCATTTTCCACCTACCCTCTCCATCAACTAACAGAACTGGCAAAATTCATACAGTTTATCTTAGCCAAAATTTCATCATTTCTATAACCAGGAATCTAAAGCCAAAACGTGGGTAAAATTTACAATCAACACTTATCTGGAGTCATTTATCTCAAACTGAAGATGCAATATAAAAGATAAATGTTGACATTAGCTAAGTTTCTGTCTTAAAAACACTTATCTTTAAATTTTCAAAAACTGAAAACAACATTCACATTACAAAGCCTAAGTTAAAGAAGCATAACAATGTGGCGAATAACAGCATTTATAAATCCATTCATACCACAGAATAGAAAATGGTAAAAACTGGTAAACACAATTGAAAACAAAAATTGGGCTTCCCTGGTGGTCCAGTGGGTAAGGACACTGCCTTGCAGTGCAAGGGGCGCTGGTTCGATCCCTGGCCTGGGAAGATCCCACGTGCCGTGGAGCAGCTGGACTGATGTATCCAACTACAGAACCAGAGCTCTGGAGCACGTGCGCCCAGAGCCGATGCTCTGCAACGAGAGAGGCCTCTGTGATGGGAGGCCCACACAGGCCAAAGAACAAAGATAAATAAATGAAAGATCAACAGAAGTGGCCAAAGGGTGGGGAAATGATATAGAACATTTCAGATCTCTCCTTAAATGGGATTTTTAAAGTTCATAAATTTAAATCATTTATCACTGATTGAAAGATATTCTCAATGGAGTTAACTGAACTAGAATTATGAGGAATTACTGAGAAAATGAAGACTAACTGAGGTTTAGGAAAAGGAAGCCCCAAGCAAATACCAATCAAAAACAGTCTAAAAACTCTCACACATTAAATGTGAATTTTGAATTGATTTCTAGGCGTTTCATAAAAGAGGACCAATGAACTCTTTAGTCTATATTTAGTTAAGTAAAACTGAATGAGTGGCCAAATGTCTTTCCTAAAGACCAAACTGTCCTTCTAAGACAACACTTTTCATTAAAATAATTAAATGTCACTTAGCAATCTCAGTATTAGCATAACAACAGTCTACAACAGTTTTGCTTGCTTTTTGTTTGGTGGGAGGGACGGAAATGGGCCAAACCCACCTGAACCGAGTAAGAAATTCTGAAAGCTGTCCACACCATTTTCCACCTACCCTCTCCATCAACTAACAGAACTGGCAAAATTCATACAGTTTATCTTAGCCAAAATTTCATCATTTCTATAACCAGGAATCTAAAGCCAAAACGTGGGTAAAATTTACAATCAACACTTATCTGGAGTCATTTATCTCAAACTGAAGATGCAATATAAAAGATAAATGTTGACATTAGCTAAGTTTCTGTCTTAAAAACACTTATCTTTAAATTTTCAAAAACTGAAAACAACATTCACATTACAAAGCCTAAGTTAAAGAAGCATAACAATGTGGCGAATAACAGCATTTATAAATCCATTCATACCACAGAATAGAAAATGGTAAAAACTGGTAAACACAATTGAAAACAAAAATTGGGCTTCCCTGGTGGTCCAGTGGGTAAGGACACTGCCTTGCAGTGCAAGGGGCGCTGGTTCGATCCCTGGCCTGGGAAGATCCCACGTGCCGTGGAGCAGCTGGACTGATGTATCCAACTACAGAACCAGAGCTCTGGAGCACGTGCGCCCAGAGCCGATGCTCTGCAACGAGAGAGGCCTCTGTGATGGGAGGCCCACACAGGCCAAAGAACAAAGATAAATAAATGAAAGATCAACAGAAGTGGCCAAAGGGTGGGGGGAAATGATATAGAACATTTCAGATCTCTCCTTAAATGGGATTTTTAAAGTTCATAAATTTAAATCATTTATCACTGATTGAAAGATATTCTCAATGGAGTTAACTGAACTAGAATTATGAGGAATTACTGAGAAAATGAAGACTAACTGAGGTTTAGGAAAAGGAAGCCCCAAGCAAATACCAATCAAAAACAGTCTAAAAACTCTCACACATTAAATGTGAATTTTGAATTGATTTCTAGGCGTTTCATAAAAGAGGACCAATGAACTCTTTAGTCTATATTTAGTTAAGTAAAACTGAATGAGTGGCCAAATGTCTTTCCTAAAGACCAAACTGTCCTTCTAAGACAACACTTTTCATTAAAATAATTAAATGTCACTTAGCAATCTCAGTATTAGCATAACAACAGTCTACAACAGTTTTGCTTGCTTTTTGTTTGGTGGGAGGGACGGAGGGGAAACTGGGCCAAACCCACCTGAACCGAGTGGAGAGGAGCCCACACTGAGGCTCTGCACGCTCCCATTCCTGAGCGGTGTGGGGGATTTCTGAAGGCCAGAGCTGGCCGCACTTCCTGCAGCTGACGCTACAGACGATGTCGGTGAAGCAGAAGAAACTGAGAGGTGAGAAACATGCTCTTGATTTTTGTTTCCTTTGGGTCTACCAGGCCCGTGCTTACTTTGCTTATTTCCTTTTCTTTTCTTTTCCTTCACAGTTTCTTCTTCGATGCCAGAAGTCTGAGCCCGCTTATATCCTGTTGTAGGGAGGCTGGAATTACCCAAATCTCCAGGTGAATTTTCAAAGCTTTTAGGCTGTGAAATAACAGCTGAGGTTGAAGAGTGACCAATTACGGAACTAAAACTATTTACCCCCCCTTCCTGGTTTCCAGACTCTCCTTTATGTACATCTTTGGTTGATGATGGCTGTTGGGTGTGAGTGTAACTGTCATTACGCAGATCTGTGTCTGTAAAGCTCAAGAAATCCTGGGGAGACTGTACTGAACTTCCCGAAGATGGTTTTACACTGCCTTGAGTTCCTGAAAAACTGCCTGTAGTGGGGGAAAAAAAAAAATGGGGTAGGAAAAGAAAAAATTGGATGCAAAAGTTCCCATGAGTAGTAGAAATGATACAATCAGCAAAAAGAGAGGATGAAAAAATCTCTAAAACTTAGGACATCAGTATGTAACAGTGCTAAGTTCTTTAAAAATAATTACTGAGACCAAGTTTATTTACAAAATTATCTTTTAAAAATACTTGTCATTCTACAGGTGTTAAATTGATGACTCACTCTTGAATTACAAGTCATTACATGTACAATTATCAAGATAAAAGATGTTTTTTTAACCTTTTACCACATGGTAGCATTCCTCAATTCTCCCCTACCTGTCTTATTTATGTTTGAGTTAGGACTGAAGAACAGCAAGACTTTGACTGTGACTATGAATGGCACAAGAAATTTTCCTTTTTTTCAATTATTAAGATATGATTATAAATGTTCCCAATATACAGTAAGAACCAAAAGACGTTGCTTAAGAGTCATACGTTCTGACTTTTAACTTCAACATAATGTTGGTGAATACTATCACTAAGTTACATCTACCTCACCGAAACATGAATTTGATAAAATCATCATGATCACACAGAACCTAATCCATATAACTCACATTTTCCTAGTCTACCTCTCTTGGGGCTGCGTAAAGAAAAGAGACCAGCTACTTACATTCAGCTACTGCTTTTATAAAGTAAAATCATACAAGAGGCACCTCTCACGAATCTTCCCCAACTGCTTATTTTCCCCACACTTAGAATACTAGTAGCCCACAATGTCATTATGAGATATTAACTAATGGCTGTGATGAAGTAAGTTTGGTCCTCCATCCCATTTTACCAAACCTGCTGGTCACACTCACCAAATGAAGTAACGCATGTTTAGACACAGTTTTGACTCAGTTTTGACCAGTTTTTATGTGTTTCATAAAACTGAACTATATCATGTTTTAATATTAGATTTAGAAACAAAAGTTCTAAATGCAGTGTTCTAATAAATTCACCTAAACATTCAGAAAGGTATGTTTTCCCTTACACACAAGAAATCATTTCTTTTTAACTAAGTCTCAAGGTTTTGGTTTTTAAATTTTAAAAACCTCTTCTGAAATGGCTCATTTAGAAAACAGTAATAGTTCTAAAATTTAACTCTTTGAAGAGAATATATGTCTTACTCATTTAAGGAATTATTTGTACCTCTGTGACCATTTTCAGGCCATTTCTGTATAGAAAAATACACATATTAAGAAGCCATTTACATTACATCAATCATTTAAGGATAACTGTAATTTGCCACTTAATTAGCAGCTATAAAGAAGTTCTTTATTATCCATTCTGATCTGTCACTATCTGTCTTTCTCCTCCACATTTTTGTTTTTACAGCTGGTGTTAAAAGCTCACGACAGCAAGGCAAATACTGTAAAACACTTAGTATACACAATACTTTAAATGTGTATATTCTAAAATCTACATATAAACCTTAAATTAAACACAGACACACACACACAATTACCTTCAATGTTCTACTATAAATTTCTACTTTAAAAAAATGTTTAGAATATTACTTCAGATATGAAGACATAGCACATCTCTATTATATCTTAACAGAAGCAGGGAAAGACTCCAATGTTATTAAGTTTAAGAAAATGAGAGATTTCTAAATGGATTAGTACTGCAAAGGTATGATTAAAAACTCGAAGATGCAATTTTACCAGTACAAAATAAGGTCTTCATTTTAGAGATGACTGAATTCTGTTACTCACATTCAAAATGTGAATGAAGTTATATTAAAAGTTACAACTTTTTGTGGGCATTCCTTGGCAGTCTAGTGGTTAGGACTCAGCACTTTTGCTGACATGGCCTGGGTTCAACCCCAGGTTGGAAACTAAAATTCTATAATCCCTGTGGCATAGCCAAAAAAAAAAAACCAGTCTTACTATTAATTATCCACAAAAATACTATAGAGTACATTTATTAATCACAAAACAGCAAATTCAGCATTTTATTTTCTATTTGTCCAATTTTTGGTTACATGAGGCAAAAAGAAAAAAAAAAAATCTAGGACTAGAAAATCTTCAAGGTCCAAAAATCTTAGTTTAAAACATATGAATATACTTTTAATGAAGAGGTCAGCAGACTAAGCAATCTTTCTACACAGTCAAATTATGTCCTGGCAGATTTGGGGTATCATTTTTATTATCACCAGAAGTCTGAACAGGGTAAAGAAAAGGTAAAGTTTGTTTGCCCCTGTTTACTCCTGTGGGAAAAAGGGTAGGATGAGAGGTGGAAGAGAGGAAGCCGTTATTTTATACTTTACTAAATATATTTGCTTTGAACAGTTTTAAGCACTTCTATTTCTCAAAATATTTATGTTCACAATAAATTATACCAAGGAAAAACCTAGAATATTGGGCTAATGTATTCTAAAGTTTAGATGAATTATTCTGCTCTCCAGAAAATTGCTTTAAAAAGTTAGATTAAAAAATTCTGGTGTTAAAAGCTCACGACAGCAAGGCAAATACTGTAAAACACTTAGTATACACAATACTTTAAATGTGTATATTCTAAAATCTACATATAAACCTTAAATTAAACACAGACACACACACACACAATTACCTTCAATGTTCTACTATAAATTTCTACTTTAAAAAAATGTTTAGAATATTACTTCAGATATGAAGACATAGCACATCTCTATTATATCTTAACAGAAGCAGGGAAAGACTCCAATGTTATTAAGTTTAAGAAAATGAGAGATTTCTAAATGGATTAGTACTGCAAAGGTATGATTAAAAACTCGAAGATGCAATTTTACCAGTACAAAATAAGGTCTTCATTTTAGAGATGACTGAATTCTGTTACTCACATTCAAAATGTGAATGAAGTTATATTAAAAGTTACAACTTTTTGTGGGCATTCCTTGGCAGTCTAGTGGTTAGGACTCAGCACTTTTGCTGACATGGCCTGGGTTCAACCCCAGGTTGGAAACTAAAATTCTATAATCCCTGTGGCATAGCCAAAAAAAAAAAACCAGTCTTACTATTAATTATCCACAAAAATACTATAGAGTACATTTATTAATCACAAAACAGCAAATTCAGCATTTTATTTTCTATTTGTCCAATTTTTGGTTACATGAGGCAAAAAGAAAAAAAAAAAATCTAGGACTAGAAAATCTTCAAGGTCCAAAAATCTTAGTTTAAAACATATGAATATACTTTTAATGAAGAGGTCAGCAGACTAAGCAATCTTTCTACACAGTCAAATTATGTCCTGGCAGATTTGGGGTATCATTTTTATTATCACCAGAAGTCTGAACAGGGTAAAGAAAAGGTAAAGTTTGTTTGCCCCTGTTTACTCCTGTGGGAAAAAGGGTAGGATGAGAGGTGGAAGAGAGGAAGCCGTTATTTTATACTTTACTAAATATATTTGCTTTGAACAGTTTTAAGCACTTCTATTTCTCAAAATATTTATGTTCACAATAAAAATTATACCAAGGAAAAACCTAGAATATTGGGCTAATGTATTCTAAAGTTTAGATGAATTATTCTGCTCTCCAGAAAAGTATTGCCATATATTAATAAAACACAGCATGCCTAGTTAATTCTGAATATAAGTTAAATAACAATTATTTTTCTGTATAAGTACACCAAAACAAATGCATAAGACATATTTACACTGAAAGAAGAAGAAAAGAATATGTTGTTTAAAACTCAAAATCAACTGGGTACACATAACTACCAAAAAGATACGTAGGCGGAGTAAAATTCTACTTTAAATGTCAAGTTTCATAATAAATGTATTAATAATCAGCAATTATTATTTACTGAAAAAAACTACTTAGCTCCCCTAAAAATTACTCAGTACTTGTTCACTTACTAAAAATGTATACTTTAACAGTCTCAGTGTTTAACTGGTAAAGATAATAAAAGTAATTTATAAAATTGAATGACTTTTCCATTGAACATAAAGGAAAGGAAAACTCCAGCTTTTATTGTTTTTCTCCCCAAACTTTAACTTTATTCCACATGTATTTAAACATTAAAAAAAAAAAAAAAAAAGCACAGTTCAACTTTAGAAGCACAGGTCACAGCACAAAAAGAAAGCAAAGGTCCCAGAAACATTTTAAGAAGGAATATTAGTCTCTGAAGTAATCATACTATAGTAACTAACCGTAAGATAATCTCTAATTATCCAACAGTAAATAAAAAGTAAATTCTTTTATAAACCTTAATTACGACTGATCATCATAAAAACAAGTATTTCAGCTAAAACATCATAATTAATACCTTGCTGGAAAGGACTAGCTGACGATACAGTCGTTCCTGGATTTCTTCCACCAGGCTTTCGTCCCCTTTGACCTGTGGTGTGAGCTGAAGACTTCTTTCCTTTGCCCTCTGACACTCTAGCCTCTGTAACATCTTTCGCACTAGTAGTGTGCGCAGAGACTTCCTGGAAATTTGCATTTGTAAATCGTGCTGTAGTATCTTCCAAGCGCTTCAAGGATCCAGATATAGAGTTGCAGCTAGTGCTTGTATAAGTCTAACATTTTGATAGAGAAAAGAAGTAAAAGGAAAAAGAACTGATTATAATTTGGCTACAAGGGGAAGAAAGATGGCACATTAACAATAATTATTGGACTTGAAAGATAAACAAACAAAACTTTAAATTATAAAAATAAGTCTGCCTAAGAAAATCATGTGAAATTTATTTTAGAGTCTGGTACAGAGGTTTCGTTTAGATAATTTATAATATGGCTGAGCATCAAAACTAGTTGTTTTTATTCAGTGACACAGAGTAAGCAATACAGAAGATACTTGTTTCTCAAGCAGCATCATTTTCAACAAGAACATTCCACTTCATAGACATGAAATTAAAATCAGCTTTTGTGCTCAAAAGAGGAAGGCACTAGGAAGGCACTGCAACCACATTAGTGGGCCATATGCATTAGATTATAAAGATCTAGCACCAGTCAGCGTAAGAATTTTTAAATTCAGGTGAAGGCTCCTTTTCAAAAGGAAAAGCTTAAAGCCCTTCAAACAGAAATCATTCTTTCCAAGTCAAGGGAACAGTTATATTTTGCAGATAAGATTTCTAAAATATTAAGTACAATTATACCATAAAACATCATGATTCTAAATCATCCCCTAGATTTAGTTATTTAGGGAAAAAGGCAAGATAAAGTCTGACTTAAACAGTTTCTGGTTTTTAATAATCATTTTAATGTCAGATGTGTGCAAATAATGACCAACTAAATAACTATGAAAGTGTGATGCCAGATGTAAATTAATCAAAGTGCTTTGGAATAAAAGGTTCGTTTGGTCCAAAGGGTCAGGCATTTTTACTGTCATTGTTAAACTGTATAACTATATGGCTAGCCCTATATTTCCATTGAATAAATATTTTTTCTAATACTCTACCTGAAATCTCTGATGGAACACAAGTGAAAAGTATAAAAATATGCAAAATTGAAACTTCTCAAACTAACAACCATTCAATACAAAACATCAAGTAAATCTGAAAAATAAGAAAATGATGATGATAAAATCAGGTTTGTTACCAAATCATTTTAGCAAATCAATGTTCAAAAAACAGAGTAAGAGAAAACTTCCAACGCTGCGAAAACCAAATGTTCTCTGCTACTTTCCTGCTACTTGCCCCACTGGTGCTGTACCTCCCCTACACCTTCTCATTCCCAAGAAGAGACTTTCATCATCGAATACAAAAGACATTTTTATTTCATAAAAAATAATCACCACTGTAATAAACTATAATCCACAAGGAACAGTTTTCAAAGTAAATTTTAGGAGAAAACAAGCTCTCATTTTAACAGACTAATCGTATTTTAAGGTGATTAAATTTCATGGATGACCTTAAAATGAACCTTTCCTACCCAGACAGGTCACTTTGGAAATCGCTTCACACTTCACTTTTCGTATATTTTTTTTCCAATAATTCGAGTTGATCCTAAGGTTTTCCGTACCACTTATTTGACCCCAGTGAAGTTTAAAAGTCATCTAAAGAAAACACAATGGTGTTCTTCATTCAAATATTCTGCTATGTGTCAAATGAGGAAAAGGAGAGAAAACTGGGTAGAATGCCAACAACAAAACAGAGTGGCTTCCTGGTGACTCGGCGGTAAAGAATCCACCTGCCAATGCAGGAAACACTGGGTTGGGAGGATCCCAGAAGCGCCAAGGTCTACCTGTGAACCACAACTACCCGAGCCTGTACTCTAGAGCCTGGAAGCAGTAACTACTGAGCCTGTGTGGCACAATTGCTGAAGTCCCAAATCCTCCAGAGCCTGTGCTCTACAATAAGAGAAGCCCAAAAGAGTAGCCTCTAGTACTGATGATTTATTTGCAGGGAAGCAATGGAGAAACAGACATAGAGAGCTTATGGACAAGGAGGGAGGAGAGGATGAGATACATGGAAAGAGTAAAATGGAAACTTACATTACCATATGTAAAATAGACAACCAAGGGTAATTTGTTACCAGACTTAGGGGACTCAAACAGGAGCTCTGTAACAACCTGGAGAGGTGGGATGTGGAGGGAGATGAGAGGGAAGTTAAAGAGGGAGGGGACATATACATACCTATAACTCATTCATGTTGATGTTTGACAGAAAGCAACAAAATTCTATAAAGCAACTATCCTTCAATTTAAAAAACTTAGTAGCCTTCATTTTCCACAACTAGAGAAAACAGGTGCCACAACAAAGACCCAGCACTCTAGGCATAGACTCTTTTGAGGAAATCAAAACTGAAAGACACACATGTTCCCCACTGTTCACTGCAGCACTATTTACAACAGCTAGAACAAGGGAACAACCTAAATGTCCATCGACAGATGAATAGATAAAGAAGCTGTGGTACATACACACAATGGAATATTACTCAGTTATAAAAAGAAATGCATCTGAATCAATTCTAATGAGGTGGATGAATCTAGAACCTGTTATACACAGTGAAGTATGTCAGAAAGAGAAATATTGTATACTGACACATGTATGGAATTTAGAAAGATGGTACAAAAGAAATCGAGAGTGGGGATGGGTCTAAAGGGGAAGGAATATTTGACCCCAGTGAAGTTTAAAAGTCATCTAAAGAAAACACAATGGTGTTCTTCATTCAAATATTCTGCTATGTGTCAAATGAGGAAAAGGAGAGAAAACTGGGTAGAACGCCAACAACAAAACAGAGTGGCTTCCTGGTGACTCGGCGGTAAGAATCCACCTGCCAATGCAGGAAACACTGGGTTGGGAGGATCCCAGAAGCGCCAAGGTCTACCTGTGAACCACAACTACCCGAGCCTGTACTCTAGAGCCTGGAAGCAGTAACTACTGAGCCTGTGTGGCACAATTGCTGAAGTCCCAAATCCTCCAGAGCCTGTGCTCTACAATAAGAGAAGCCCAAAAGAGTAGCCTCTAGTACTGATGATTTATTTGCAGGGAAGCAATGGAGAAACAGACATAGAGAGCTTATGGACAAGGAGGGAGGAGAGGATGAGATACATGGAAAGAGTAAAATGGAAACTTACATTACCATATGTAAAATAGACAACCAAGGGTAATTTGTTACCAGACTTAGGGGACTCAAACAGGAGCTCTGTAACAACCTGGAGAGGTGGGATGTGGAGGGAGATGAGAGGGAAGTTAAAGAGGGAGGGGACATATACATACCTATAACTCATTCATGTTGATGTTTGACAGAAAGCAACAAAATTCTATAAAGCAACTATCCTTCAATTTAAAAAACTTAGTAGCCTTCATTTTCCACAACTAGAGAAAACAGGTGCCACAACAAAGACCCAGCACTCTAGGCATAGACTCTTTTGAGGAAATCAAAACTGAAAGACACACATGTTCCCCACTGTTCACTGCAGCACTATTTACAACAGCTAGAACAAGGGAACAACCTAAATGTCCATCGACAGATGAATAGATAAAGAAGCTGTGGTACATACACACAATGGAATATTACTCAGTTATAAAAAGAAATGCATCTGAATCAATTCTAATGAGGTGGATGAATCTAGAACCTGTTATACACAGTGAAGTATGTCAGAAAGAGAAATATTGTATACTGACACATGTATGGAATTTAGAAAGATGGTACTGATAAATGAATATACAGAGCAGTAACGGAGAGGCAGACGTGGAGAACAGTCTTTTGGACGTTGGGGTGAGGGAGGGGAATATGCTGTGGGACTAGGAGAACTCAAGCAGGGGCTCTGTGGTGACCTGGAGGAGTGGGATGGGGAGGGAGGTACAAGATGGGGGAAATGTATGTGTACCTATGGAGGATTTGGGTCAATGTGTGACAGTAAGCAATAAAACTCTGTAATAAATAAAACATAATAAAAGGAAAAAAAAGGAAAAACAAATAAAATAAAAACAAAGACTCAGCACAGCAAAAAATAAGTAAATAAAATTATAAAATTAAATAGGCTGTTCCCACATACCAATCTAAATTAGGGCTAAACCAGAACTGCTTGCCCCAGAATTATAAATATGTCCATAAATCCAATGAAAACAAGGTATTTGGCAGAAAAGGTATTACAAAGAAAGGAATTTACTCCTAAAACCTAACATTGGATCTAGAACTACTATAAAAAGTGAAATAAGGGCTTCCCCTGGTGGTCCAGAGGGTAAGGACACCACCTTGCAGTGCAAGGGGCACCGGTTTGATCCCTGGCCTGGGAAGATCCCACAAGCGACTGGACTGATGTGTCCAATTACTGAGCCGGAGGCTCTGGAGCACATGCACCCAGAGCCAGTGCTTTGCAACGACAGATGCCACTGTGATGGGAGGCCCACAGGAGCCAAAGAACAAAGGCGGATGAAAATAGAGAAAACAGGTGCCACAAAGCCAGCTCTAGGCATAGACTCTTTTGAGGAAATCAAAACTGAAAGACACACATGTTCCCCACTGTTCACTGCAGCACTATTTACAACAGCTAGAACAAGGGAACAACCTAAATGTCCATCGACAGATGAATAGATAAAGAAGCTGTGGTACATACACACAATGGAATATTACTCAGTTATAAAAAGAAATGCATCTGAATCAATTCTAATGAGGTGGATGAATCTAGAACCTGTTATACACAGTGAAGTATGTCAGAAAGAGAAATATTGTATACTGACACATGTATGGAATTTAGAAAGATGGTACTGATAAATGAATATACAGAGCAGTAACGGAGAGGCAGACGTGGAGAACAGTCTTTTGGACGTTGGGGTGAGGGAGGGGAATATGCTGTGGGACTAGGAGAACTCAAGCAGGGGCTCTGTGGTGACCTGGAGGAGTGGGATGGGGAGGGAGGTACAAGATGGGGGAAATGTATGTGTACCTATGGAGGATTTGGGTCAATGTGTGACAGTAAGCAATAAAACTCTGTAATAAATAAAACATAATAAAAGGAAAAAAAAGGAAAAACAAATAAAATAAAAACAAAGACTCAGCACAGCAAAAAATAAGTAAATAAAATTATAAAATTAAATAGGCTGTTCCCACATACCAATCTAAATTAGGGCTAAACCAGAACTGCTTGCCCCAGAATTATAAATATGTCCATAAATCCAATGAAAACAAGGTATTTGGCAGAAAAGGTATTACAAAGAAAGGAATTTACTCCTAAAACCTAACATTGGATCTAGAACTACTATAAAAAGTGAAATAAGGGCTTCCCCTGGTGGTCCAGAGGGTAAGGACACCACCTTGCAGTGCAAGGGGCGCCGGTTTGATCCCTGGCCTGGGAAGATCCCACAAGCGACTGGACTGATGTGTCCAATTACTGAGCCGGAGGCTCTGGAGCACATGCACCCAGAGCCAGTGCTTTGCAACGACAGATGCCACTGTGATGGGAGGCCCACAGGAGCCAAAGAACAAAGGCGGATGAAAATAGAGAAATGAAAGACCAATGGAAGTGGCCTACCCGCTCCCCTCCCTCCCAACCCGACCCCCGCCCAAAATAAATAAATAAATATATCTTAAAAAAAAAAAAAAGTGAAGTAAGTCAAAAAAAGAAAGACAAGTACAATATACTAACACACACACACACACACACACACACACACACACACGGAATCTAGTAGGATGGCAATGATAACACACACAGTGAAGCGATGGAAAAACAGACATGGAGGGCTTCCCCTGGTGGTCCAGTGGATAGGGACACCGCTTTGCAGTGCAAGGGGCACCGGTTCGATCCCTGGCCTGGGAAGATCCCACGTGCCGCAGAGCAGCTGGACTGATGTGTCCAGTCACCGAGCCGGAGCTCTGGAGCACATGCGCCCAGAGCTGGTGCTCTGCGACAACAGCCGCCGCGATGGGAGGCCCACAGGAGCCAGAGAACAAAGATGGATGAAAAATAGAGAAATGGAAGACCAATAGCAGTGGCCGGCCCGCTCCCCTCCATCCTCAACCCGACCCCCACCCAAAATAAATAAATAAATAAATCTTTAAAAAAAAAAAACAGACATGGAGAACAGACATATGGGCATTGTGGGGAATGAACAGTGGGTGGGAGGCGTAAAGGAAGTAGCATGAAAACCTATACACGTGAAAAAAATAGCTATTGTCATCGCGCTGTGGGAAAAAGGTATCCTGCAGGGGTGCTGTGCGACGGTCTGGAGGGATGGGACGGGGGAATACCCATTGACTAATCTGGGATCATACATATATGTAAACAACAAAACTCTGTAAAAGTAAAAATCAAAATAAAAATTAAAAAAAAAAACCTAACCTTCTAGTATGTGAACTAAGAACTTGCAGATATATAGGCTGGATTTAGAAAAGGCTGAGACGGAAGAGATCAAAATTGCCAACATCTGCTGGATCATGGAGAAAGCAAAGGAATTCCAGAAAAACACCTACTTCTGTTTCATTGACTATGCTAAAGTCTTTGAATTTAGGTTATCACAACAAACTAGAAAATTCTTAAAAGAGATGATAGTAGCAGACCACCTTATTTGCCTCCTGAAAAACCTGTATGCAGGTCAAGAAGCAACAGTTAGAACCAACTGGTTCAAAACTGGGAAAGGAGTATGTCACGGTTGTATACTGCCCTCTGCTTATTTTACTTATATGCAGAGTACATTACATGAAATGCAAAGCACAAGCTGGAATCAAGATTACAGGGGAAAATGTCAACAACCTCATAAGATATGGAGATGATACCACCCTTAAGGCAGAAAGGGAAGAGGAACTAAAGACCTTCGTGATAAAGGTGAAAGAGGATAAATGGAAAAAGCTGGCTTAAAACTCAGCATTGAAAAAAGTAAGATCGGGCTTCCCTGGTGGTCAACTGCTCAGGTGAGAAACTGCACTGATTCCAAAGTTAGGAAATGGGTAAAAACATTTTTAACTAATTTTCAAAAGCAGAGTTGAGACAATGTTGCAGAGTGGGTCTTTCTTGAGGTCTGGGCACAGGCTTCCTTTACTCACATATTTACATATTCATTTATTCACGTAATATTCATTTATGTAAACATTATGAAAGTAAAGCCTATTTGTTTTTTTTAAAATTTTAGACTCACATCAGGTAGGAAATAAGACACAAAGAAATCACCTCGAGGGCTTCCCTGGTGGTCCAGTGGGTAAGGACACCCGCCTTGCAGTGCAAGGGGCGGGGGTTCGATCCCTGGCCTGGGAAGATCCCACGTGCCGCGGAGCGGCTGGACCGATGTGTCCAATCACCGAGCCGGAGCTCTGGAGCCCATGCGCCCAGAGCCGGTGCCCTGAGACAACAGAGGTTGCTGCGATGGGAGGTCCACACGGGCCAAAGAACAAAGATGGATGAAAATAGATAAATGAAAAGGCCAATAGAAGTGGCCCACCTGCCCCCTCTCTCCCAAACTTGCACTCCCCAAAAAATAAAAATAAAAAAATAAAAAAGTGAAAATTAAGATCATGACATCCAATCTGATCACTTTGTGGCAAATAGAAAGGGGAAACGTGGAAACAGTGACAAATTTTATTTTCTTGGGCTCCAAAATCTCTGCAGATGGTGACTGCTGCCATAAAATTAAAAGACGCTTGCTCACTGAAAGAAAAGCTAAGACAAACCTAGACAGCATATTAAAAGGCAGAGACATTACCAACAAAGGTCTGTATAGTCAAAAGCTATGGGCTTTTCTAGTAGCCATGTATGGATGAGAAACATGGACCATACAGAAGACTGAGAGTCAAAGAAGCAACAGTTAGAACCAACTGGTTCAAAACTGGGAAAGGAGTATGTCACGGTTGTATACTGCCCTCTGCTTATTTTACTTATATGCAGAGTACATTACATGAAATGCAAAGCACAAGCTGGAATCAAGATTACAGGGGAAAATGTCAACAACCTCATAAGATATGGAGATGATACCACCCTTAAGGCAGAAAGGGAAGAGGAACTAAAGACCTTCGTGATAAAGGTGAAAGAGGATAAATGGAAAAAGCTGGCTTAAAACTCAGCATTGAAAAAAGTAAGATCGGGCTTCCCTGGTGGTCAACTGCTCAGGTGAGAAACTGCACTGATTCCAAAGTTAGGAAATGGGTAAAAACATTTTTAACTAATTTTCAAAAGCAGAGTTGAGACAATGTTGCAGAGTGGGTCTTTCTTGAGGTCTGGGCACAGGCTTCCTTTACTCACATATTTACATATTCATTTATTCACGTAATATTCATTTATGTAAACATTATGAAAGTAAAGCCTATTTGTTTTTTTTAAAATTTTAGACTCACATCAGGTAGGAAATAAGACACAAAGAAATCACCTCGAGGGCTTCCCTGGTGGTCCAGTGGGTAAGGACACCCGCCTTGCAGTGCAAGGGGCGGGGGTTCGATCCCTGGCCTGGGAAGATCCCACGTGCCGCGGAGCGGCTGGACCGATGTGTCCAATCACCGAGCCGGAGCTCTGGAGCCCATGCGCCCAGAGCCGGTGCCCTGAGACAACAGAGGTTGCTGCGATGGGAGGTCCACACGGGCCAAAGAACAAAGATGGATGAAAATAGATAAATGAAAAGGCCAATAGAAGTGGCCCACCTGCCCCCTCTCTCCCAAACTTGCACTCCCCAAAAAATAAAAATAAAAAAATAAAAAAGTGAAAATTAAGATCATGACATCCAATCTGATCACTTTGTGGCAAATAGAAAGGGGAAACGTGGAAACAGTGACAAATTTTATTTTCTTGGGCTCCAAAATCTCTGCAGATGGTGACTGCTGCCATAAAATTAAAAGACGCTTGCTCACTGAAAGAAAAGCTAAGACAAACCTAGACAGCATATTAAAAGGCAGAGACATTACCAACAAAGGTCTGTATAGTCAAAAGCTATGGGCTTTTCTAGTAGCCATGTATGGATGAGAAACATGGACCATACAGAAGACTGAGAGTCAAAGAAGAGATGCTTTCAAATTGTAGTGTTGGAGAAGACTCTTGTCCCTTAGACTAAGAGTGTGGAGTCCCTTAGACTGCAAGGAGATGAAGCAAGTCAAACCTAAAGGAAATCAACCCTGAATACTCAATGGAAGGACTGATGCTGAAGCTCCAATACTCTGGCCACCTGACGCTAAGAGTTGACTTATTGGAAAACACCCTGATGATGAAAACGATTGTGGGCAGAAGAAGAAGGGAAGAGGGCATGAGATGGTTGGACAGCATCACCGACTCAATAGACATGAATCTGCCCAAACTCCAGGAAACAGTGAAGGACAGGGAAGCCTTGTGTTGCTGCAGACCATGGGGGTTGCAAAGAGATGAACACAACTTAGTGACTGAACAATAAATCTTCCCAAGTCATTCAGAATACCCTTGCTTACCCCAGAACTATAAATATGCCCATAAGTCCAATGAAAACAAGGTGTTTGGAAGGAAAAGGATTACAAAGAAAGCAATTAATGAAAATCACACAAATTTTAGTGACCAAAGTAATATTAAATACATCCGTAACATTTTTGTTCTATAAATCTCAATGCCTAAGTTTCAAAAGAAACCACAGATGCTTTTTTTCTTTTTTTCAGATTTTTAAAATAAGAATAAAACCTTTAGCTGAAGATTCTATATTCAGAAAAGTATACATAACGAAAAGGAAAATCAAGGCTACATAGATTTTACTCAAACAGGCCTCTACCTGAAGTTCAAGTTTATAAGCTAATTTAAGAGCATTTGTTTCAGAATAAGCTGTTTAAATAATATGGCACTGTGGAGTTTCATTACAAACATACAATGAACTCAAAACTAAGAAGGTAGAGAAAAAAGTGTGGGCCAGAGGCCAGCCAAGGGAAACACAATGAGTAGCCCCCCAACATCACAAACCTCTGTTCTCTCAGTCTAATTAACTCTTACAGTATAAGCATCTCATCACTTTGAGAGCCATACAGTGCTTAAAAACACGTATTTTTCAAATAAATTGGCCACAAAATGCAAGCAAACTATTTTAAATGGCACTCAACTATGTAAATATAGCTTTACTTTCTTTCTTTTACACTAGAGATAAAATTGGGTATATTGACAAATCTCTAGAGAACTGCATAAATACTTTGTGACTTACAGGTAACCTAACAAATCTTTTCAAATAGACCCTTAAAACATGTTTGATTTTTATTTCATAGCTAAGTATAATAGTCCTCAGATGAGTTGTAAAAACCAATATACCTACTAATAGTATAAATTAGTAACAAAAAATATTTCTAACCTCAAACAAAAATTTTCAGACTCCCTAATCAACTAAAGACTGTCAGAGGCAACCAAAGAAATAGCAGTTTTGTTTTTTTACCTTAAGCTTTATTCTACAAGACTCTGTAGCCCATATTTGGGACAGGCAACACAGAGGGAATGAAAGCAGTTGCGCCTTCTACCAGCATGATGAAACAGAATAATGCTGACTAATTGTTTTTACTTATGTACTGTTGAAGTCTCTTATAAAATTTGCAAATTTTTCACTAGCCCAATTCTTAAAATATAGCACAGACACTACCAAACCTGAAATACAGAAAGCATAAACAAACAAAGAGAGTCCACAGAATGGGAGAAAATACTTGCAAACAAAGCAACCAATAAGCAAGAGATTAATCTCCAAAATATACAAGCAGCTCACGCAGCTCAATATAAAAAGAAAAAAATCAAAAATCAGGCAGAAGATCTATCAACATTCCTGCCTTTCGAAGAAGACATACAGATGGCCAAAAAGCACATGAAAAGATGTTCAACATCATTAATTATTAGCGAAATGAAAATCACAACTACAATTAAGTATCACTTAAAATCGGTCACACTGCCCATAATCAAAAAATCTACAAACAGTAAATGTTCAAGATGGTCTGGAGAAAAGGAGATGCTCCTACACTGTTGGTGGGAATGTAAATTGGTAGAGTCATTATGGAGAACAGGATGGAGATTCTTTAAAAAACTAAAAATAGAACTACCATATGACCCTGCAATTCTACTTCTAGGCAAATACTTGAAGAAAACCATAATTTGAAAACAACAAAAGGGCGTCAAGTGCTCACTGAAGCACTATTTACAATAGCCAGGGCATAGAAGCAACCTAAATGCCCAAAAACAGAGGAATGGTAACACACATACAGACAATGTGAAAAAACAAATCTCTAGAGAACTGCATAAATACTTTGTGACTTACAGGTAACCTAACAAATCTTTTCAAATAGACCCTTAAAACATGTTTGATTTTTATTTCATAGCTAAGTATAATAGTCCTCAGATGAGTTGTAAAAACCAATATACCTACTAATAGTATAAATTAGTAACAAAAAATATTTCTAACCTCAAACAAAAATTTTCAGACTCCCTAATCAACTAAAGACTGTCAGAGGCAACCAAAGAAATAGCAGTTTTGTTTTTTTACCTTAAGCTTTATTCTACAAGACTCTGTAGCCCATATTTGGGACAGGCAACACAGAGGGAATGAAAGCAGTTGCGCCTTCTACCAGCATGATGAAACAGAATAATGCTGACTAATTGTTTTTACTTATGTACTGTTGAAGTCTCTTATAAAATTTGCAAATTTTTCACTAGCCCAATTCTTAAAATATAGCACAGACACTACCAAACCTGAAATACAGAAAGCATAAACAAACAAAGAGAGTCCACAGAATGGGAGAAAATACTTGCAAACAAAGCAACCAATAAGCAAGAGATTAATCTCCAAAATATACAAGCAGCTCACGCAGCTCAATATAAAAAGAAAAAAATCAAAAATCAGGCAGAAGATCTATCAACATTCCTGCCTTTCGAAGAAGACATACAGATGGCCAAAAGCACATGAAAAGATGTTCAACATCATTAATTATTAGCGAAATGAAAATCACAACTACAATTAAGTATCACTTAAAATCGGTCACACTGCCCATAATCAAAAAATCTACAAACAGTAAATGTTCAAGATGGTCTGGAGAAAAGGAGATGCTCCTACACTGTTGGTGGGAATGTAAATTGGTAGAGTCATTATGGAGAACAGGATGGAGATTCTTTAAAAAACTAAAAATAGAACTACCATATGACCCTGCAATTCTACTTCTAGGCAAATACTTGAAGAAAACCATAATTTGAAAACAACAAAAGGGCGTCAAGTGCTCACTGAAGCACTATTTACAATAGCCAGGGCATAGAAGCAACCTAAATGCCCAAAAACAGAGGAATGGATAAACATGTAGCACATACAGACAATGTGATATTGCTCAGCCATAAAAAAGAACAAAATAATGACATTTGCATCAACATGGATGGACCAAGAGACTGTCCTACTATGTGAATAAGACACAGAGAGACAAACATCATTTGATATCACTTACGTGTGGAATCTTAAAAAAGGGTATAAATGAGCTTATTTTACAGAACAGAAGCATAGATGTAGAAAATAAACATACCTTGCTTACCAAGGGATAAGGAAAGGAGGGATAAATTGGGAGACAGAGACAGATATCTACACACTTCTATATATAAAACAGATAACCAGGGCTTCCCTGGTGTCCAGTGGGCAAAGAGTCCACCTTGCATTGCAAGGGGCACCAGTTCGATTTCTGGCCCGGGAAGATTCCACAAGCTGAGGAACAGCTAGGCCGGTGTTTCCAATTACAAGCCAGTGTTCTACAGCACATGTGCCCAGAGTCAGTGCTCTGCAATGAGAGAGGCCACTATGATGGGAGGCCCACACATGCCAAAAAATGATAAAGATGGATGAAAAATGAACGATGACTTAAGGGAAAAAAAAAACCCAATAACTAATAGCATACTGTATAACACAGGGAACTCAATACTCTGTAATGTCCATCGAAGAATGAATGGATAAAGAAGCTATGGTACGGGGCTTCCCTGGTGGTCCAGTGGGTAAGGATACCACCTTGCAGTGCAAGGGGCGCCAGTTCAATCCCTGGCCTGGGAGGATCCAACGTGCCGCAAAGCGGCTGGACTGATGTGTCCAATTACCGAGCCAGAGCTCTGGAGTGCATGCGCCCAGAGCCAGTGCTCTGCAACAACAGAGGCCACCGTGATGGGAGACCCACACGGGCCAAAGAACAAAGATGGATGAAAATGGACAAATGAAAGACCAATAGAAGTGGCCCGCCTGCTCCCCTCCCTCCCCACCCCACCCCCGACCAAAATAAATAAATAAATAAAAAAAAAAAAAAGAAGCAGCTATGGTACATATATACAATGGAGTACTTCTCAGCTGCAAAAAGAAATGCAGAAGAATCAGTCCTAATGATGTGGATAAACCTAGAACCTTTCATACAAAGTGAAGTCAAAAGGAAAAAGACAAATACAGTATACCAACACATATATATGGAATCTAGTAAGATCGTACTTATAAATACATATGCAGAGCATCGATGGAAAAACAGTCACAGAGAACAGACTTATGGACACTGGGGAGAGGGAAGAGTGGGTGAAAGGTAAGGAAAGAGTAACATGGAACCCTACACTATCATATGTAAAAGAGATAACTATTGTCAATGCGCTATGGAACTAAGGGATCTTACATGGGGGTTATGCGATGGCCTGGAGGGGTGGAATGTCAGGGGAAATGGGATATACATATGACTAATCTGGAATTATATCTGTAAACAACAAAACTCAGTAAAAGGAAAACAGAAAGAAGATTAAAAAAATCTTCAGAAGAAAAAGATATTCTGTAATGGCCTATATGGGAAAAGAACCAAAAAAAACCCACTAATGAGTTGGATGAACATAGAGCCTATTATACAGAGTGAACTTAGTCAGAAAGAGAAGAGTAAAAAGCATATTCCAACATGTATATATGGAATCAAAAAAGATGGTGCTGGTGAATTTATTTGCAGGATAGCAATGGAGAAACAACACAGAGAACAGATTTCTGGACATGGAGGGGGCAAAAAAAGGGAAAGGAGAAGGGGAAAGCATATGGGAACTCAATACTCTGTAATGTCCATCGAAGAATGAATGGATAAAGAAGCTATGGTACGGGGCTTCCCTGGTGGTCCAGTGGGTAAGGATACCACCTTGCAGTGCAAGGGGCGCCAGTTCAATCCCTGGCCTGGGAGGATCCAACGTGCCGCAAAGCGGCTGGACTGATGTGTCCAATTACCGAGCCAGAGCTCTGGAGTGCATGCGCCCAGAGCCAGTGCTCTGCAACAACAGAGGCCACCGTGATGGGAGACCCACACGGGCCAAAGAACAAAGATGGATGAAAATGGACAAATGAAAGACCAATAGAAGTGGCCCGCCTGCTCCCCTCCCTCCCCCCCCCACCCCCGACCAAAATAAATAAATAAATAAATCTTAAAAAAAAAAAAAAGAAGCAGCTATGGTACATATATACAATGGAGTACTTCTCAGCTGCAAAAAGAAATGCAGAAGAATCAGTCCTAATGATGTGGATAAACCTAGAACCTTTCATACAAAGTGAAGTCAAAAGGAAAAAGACAAATACAGTATACCAACACATATATATGGAATCTAGTAAGATCGTACTGATAAATACATATGCAGAGCATCGATGGAAAAACAGTCACAGAGAACAGACTTATGGACACTGGGGAGAGGGAAGAGTGGGTGAAAGGTAAGGAAAGAGTAACATGGAACCCTACACTATCATATGTAAAAGAGATAACTATTGTCAATGCGCTATGGAACTAAGGGATCTTACATGGGGGTTATGCGATGGCCTGGAGGGGTGGAATGTCAGGGGAAATGGGATATACATATGACTAATCTGGAATTATATCTGTAAACAACAAAACTCAGTAAAAGGAAAACAGAAAGAAGATTAAAAAAATCTTCAGAAGAAAAAGATATTCTGTAATGGCCTATATGGGAAAAGAACCAAAAAAAACCCACTAATGAGTTGGATGAACATAGAGCCTATTATACAGAGTGAACTTAGTCAGAAAGAGAAGAGTAAAAAGCATATTCCAACATGTATATATGGAATCAAAAAAGATGGTGCTGGTGAATTTATTTGCAGGATAGCAATGGAGAAACAACACAGAGAACAGATTTCTGGACATGGAGGGGGCAGGGGAAGGAGAAGGGGAGAGGTATGGAGACGGTAACTTATGCTACGTTAAAATAGATAGCCAATGGGAATCTGCTGTATAAATCAGGGAACCCAATTAGGGGCTCTGTAACAACCTGGAGGGATGGGATGGGGAAGGAGATGGGAGGGAGGTTCAAGTAATAGGGGGCATATTCATCCTTATGGCTGATTTATGATGATATTTGACAGAAAAACAACAAAATTCTATAAAGCAACTGTCCTTCAAACAAAAAATATATATAAAATAAAGGAAAAAATATATAAATGTATATACAATTTTATATAAATGTATATATGAATAAAAAAGTTCTAAAGTGAGGTGTTATGAAAACACTAAAAATTAAATCTTGATTTAAAAAAATCAAAAAACAAGTGCGTGCACATAAAACTGATAAACTCTTCTGTACACCTAAAACAGAAGTTGTAAATCAACTATATTCCAATAAAAAATTCAATTAAAATATATACAAACATGAAACACAGAACAAACACTTTTTAAGGTGTTAGTGACCTATGGGACACCATTAAGAAGCCTAATTTGCATTCTACTGTACTATGCAAAAAAGAGCAGGAAAGTAGGAAGGGAGAAAGGAATGAAGGAAGGAGGAAAGTAAAAATTTAAAAATAACTATAGCAAAGGGGAAAAAAATACTTTAAAGAAATAATCGCAGAAAAACTATAAAATGAAAAAAACTATAAAACCTACAGATTAAAACCCCAAGTATAAGAAATATAACGAAAAATCCATGAATGTACATCATAATCATACTGTTACCACTAAAAACCAACAATAAAGAGAAAATGGTAAAAGCAGCTGGAGTGGGGGGAAATGCTGATGTGCTTGCTAAGAAACAAGGAGAAGGATGAAAACAATTTCCCCTGAAAAAATGCAAGCAAGAAAAAAGAGCAAAACTTTCAATGTACTAAAAGAAGCAATCATTAACCTAGAATTCTAATGTGAAGTAAAATATCTTGCAAAACCATAGGCAAAAAACTGTTTTTCAGATTTTAAAAAAAGCTGAAAGACCTACTAACCAGCAGTTAACACCACAGTAAACGCTACCAGGTGGTCTCTTAGGCAGGAGGAAAACGACAATGGAAAGGTGAATGTACACAAATTCATTAAAAGCATTAGAAACAGTAACTACATAGATACATATAGAAGGCTTTTTATTTGTCTCTTTATAAAGCAACTGATGATTTAGAGCAAAAACAGTAACAACTGTGAGGTTTATAAAATATGTAAAAAATTTTTCTTTTTCCTTGTGAAACTGCTTATAAAGCTTTATTAACAGTTAAAAGCACGTTTCTGAGAATTCCTGATGGTCTAGCAGTCTAAACTCCATTCCACACTTCCACTGCTGGGGTTTGATCCCTGGTCAGGGAAATAAGATCCTGCAAGTGGTCTGGATCTGCTCCATAATCCACCAGAACATCAACTGATTTTGTAAGGCCTAATATGCTGCAGTGAAAAGTGCTGTCTGGCCCAGGGAGTCAACATGACAAGAAAGGGCCCAAATGGATCCCACGTGTTGCAGAACGGCTGGACCGGTGTGTTCAATTATGAGCCAACACTCTGGGGCACATATGTCCAGGGCCGGTGCTCTGTAATAAGAGAGGCCACTGCAATGGAAAGCCCACACAGGCCGAAGAATAAAGATGAATGAAAAATAAATAAATTAAAAAATCAACAAAAAGAGGCCAAAATTTTTTTAAAAAGAATTTAAAAATTTAACTTTAATGCCGTTCAAAAGAGAAATAAGTACTTCACAGTCCCCAGGTCAAGCATGGCATACGGAGGAGGAAAGAGTTTTAACAAAAGAGGCCAATATAACGAAAAATCCATGAATGTACATCATAATCATACTGTTACCACTAAAAACCAACAATAAAGAGAAAATGGTAAAAGCAGCTGGAGTGGGGGGAAATGCTGATGTGCTTGCTAAGAAACAAGGAGAAGGATGAAAACAATTTCCCCTGAAAAAATGCAAGCAAGAAAAAAGAGCAAAACTTTCAATGTACTAAAAGAAGCAATCATTAACCTAGAATTCTAATGTGAAGTAAAATATCTTGCAAAACCATAGGCAAAAAACTGTTTTTCAGATTTTAAAAAAAGCTGAAAGACCTACTAACCAGCAGTTAACACCACAGTAAACGCTACCAGGTGGTCTCTTAGGCAGGAGGAAAACGACAATGGAAAGGTGAATGTACACAAATTCATTAAAAGCATTAGAAACAGTAACTACATAGATACATATAGAAGGCTTTTATTTGTCTCTTTATAAAGCAACTGATGATTTAGAGCAAAAACAGTAACAACTGTGAGGTTTATAAAATATGTAAAAAATTTTTCTTTTTCCTTGTGAAACTGCTTATAAAGCTTTATTAACAGTTAAAAGCACGTTTCTGAGAATTCCTGATGGTCTAGCAGTCTAAACTCCATTCCACACTTCCACTGCTGGGGTTTGATCCCTGGTCAGGGAAATAAGATCCTGCAAGTGGTCTGGATCTGCTCCATAATCCACCAGAACATCAACTGATTTTGTAAGGCCTAATATGCTGCAGTGAAAAGTGCTGTCTGGCCCAGGGAGTCAACATGACAAGAAAGGGCCCAAATGGATCCCACGTGTTGCAGAACGGCTGGACCGGTGTGTTCAATTATGAGCCAACACTCTGGGGCACATATGTCCAGGGCCGGTGCTCTGTAATAAGAGAGGCCACTGCAATGGAAAGCCCACACAGGCCGAAGAATAAAGATGAATGAAAAATAAATAAATTAAAAAATCAACAAAAAGAGGCCAAAATTTTTTTAAAAAGAATTTAAAAATTTAACTTTAATGCCGTTCAAAAGAGAAATAAGTACTTCACAGTCCCCAGGTCAAGCATGGCATACGGAGGAGGGAAAGAGCTGCTTTCATCACAGGACAAGCCTATTGGACAAGCATATATACATACTTCTAGGTTTATGTATTCTCTTTCCTTCTACACAAATGATGGCATACAATATGCAATTTTCTGTGTCTTGTTTTTTATTGAATATAATATGCATCCAATAAACTGCACAAATCTTAAATATAGAGCTTGATCATCTTGCTTTATTTTTAAATTTAACAATATACCTTGATATCATTTTCCACCAAGACTCAAAGTGCTATTTCATTTTCTTTATAATGTTCTACTGTTTGCGTGTGCCACAATTTTTGTTTAACAAATAAATATTTCAATGAGAAAAAAAAAAAAAAGAAAGAAAGGGCCCAAAACCAAAAAAGGTAGGAATAGAAGTATATAGCTGCAAGATTATTATGCAGTATATGAAATAGTATAATAACTCTTCAAGGCAAACTCTAACAAGCTATATAAATCCTAAAGCAACTAATAAAATAAAACAACAAGGGTTTCCCTGGTGGTGCAGTGGGTACAGGAGTCCGCCTTGCAGTGCAAGGGACTCTGGTTCGATCCCTTGCCCAGGAAGATCACACATGCCACGGAGTGGCTGGACCTATGCATCCAATTATGAGCCAGTGCTCTGGAGCGCATGCATCCAGCTGGTGCTCTGCAGTGAGAGAGGCCACTGCAATGGTAAGCCTACACATGCCAAAAGAATGAAGATGGATGAAAATAAATAAATTAAAAAAACAATAGGCCGCTGGATTTGCTCTACCATGGCCCACACTCTGTGCAGTGTGCTTCCTCTAAATCTGAATAAATCCATTCCTTTACCTATCACTTTGTCTCTCACTGAATTCTTCTCTGCAAAGAGACATGAAGAACCTGAGCCTTAGTGGGTACAGACATTGGAGCATCTTCCAGACTAAAATTTTATTTTAAAATGAAACTTCCCACTACTTCCTGTGAGACAAGAGATAGAAGACAAGAGTTTGGTGGTACAGTGGAAAAGAATTGGTCTGCCAATACAGGAGACACAGAAGACTCGGGTTTGATCCATGGGTTGGGAAGATTCTCTAGAGTAGGAAATGGCAACTCGCTCCAGTATTCTTGCCTGGAGAAACCCTTGGACAAAGGAGCCTGGTGGGCTACAGTCCAAAGAGTGGGAAGAGACTGAACTTTTCCCCTTTCTTACTGTTCACATCCCAGGAAGCATGTCTTAATCTGAACTGTATTTCAATTTTTGTAACAAGGCTGGCATACTACACACACACACACACACACACAACAATAAAAGAGGACAAAATTTAAAAAAAGAAAGAATTATTACGAATGACCCACAATGGGCAAATCAAGAAGGATTAACAAAGGACATATTTAAATAAAACCGTATCAATAACAACATTACATGTAAATCACCCAAACATCCCCATTAAAAGGCAGAGATTGTAAGAGAGAAGAAATTCAAGACTTTATATTGCCCTTAACAAAAATAGAAGTATATAGCTGCAAGATTATTATGCAGTATATGAAATAGTATAATAACTCTTCAAGGCAAACTCTAACAAGCTATATAAATCCTAAAGCAACTAATAAAATAAAACAACAAGGGTTTCCCTGGTGGTGCAGTGGGTACAGGAGTCCGCCTTGCAGTGCAAGGGACTCTGGTTCGATCCCTTGCCCAGGAAGATCACACATGCCACGGAGTGGCTGGACCTATGCATCCAATTATGAGCCAGTGCTCTGGAGCGCATGCATCCAGCTGGTGCTCTGCAGTGAGAGAGGCCACTGCAATGGTAAGCCTACACATGCCAAAAGAATGAAGATGGATGAAAATAAATAAATTAAAAAAACAATGGGCCCGCTGGCTTTGCTCTACCATGGCCCACACTCTGTGCAGTGTGCTTCCTCTAAATCTGAATAAATCCATTCCTTTACCTATCACTTTGTCTCTCACTGAATTCTTCTCTGCAAAGAGACATGAAGAACCTGAGCCTTAGTGGGTACAGACATTGGAGCATCTTCCAGACTAAAATTTTATTTTAAAATGAAACTTCCCACTACTTCCTGTGAGACAAGAGATAGAAGACAAGAGTTTGGTGGTACAGTGGAAAAGAATTGGTCTGCCAATACAGGAGACACAGAAGACTCGGGTTTGATCCATGGGTTGGGAAGATTCTCTAGAGTAGGAAATGGCAACTCGCTCCAGTATTCTTGCCTGGAGAAACCCTTGGACAAAGGAGCCTGGTGGGCTACAGTCCAAAGAGTGGGAAGAGACTGAACTTTTCCCCTTTCTTACTGTTCACATCCCAGGAAGCATGTCTTAATCTGAACTGTATTTCAATTTTTGTAACAAGGCTGGCATACTACACACACACACACACACACACAACAATAAAAGAGGACAAAATTTAAAAAAAGAAAGAATTATTACGAATGACCCACAATGGGCAAATCAAGAAGGATTAACAAAGGACATATTTAAATAAAACCGTATCAATAACAACATTACATGTAAATCACCCAAACATCCCCATTAAAAGGCAGAGATTGTAAGAGAGAAGAAATTCAAGACTTTATATTGCTTACAAAAACCCATTTAAACCATAAAAACAGAAAGATACTGTAAGTATGGGAAAGACATAGCAATCTAACAGGATTAGGATTAGTAATCTAATCCTAAATGTTCTGCAACTAGTAAGAGACTTTCAAAATAAATCAAGGCAAAACTGAATAGAAAAAAAAAAACAAGCTAAATGTCCAGTTACAGTAAAAGAGGTTCACATCCTTTTCTCAGTAACTGACTGAAAAGGAGACAAAAAATTAAATAAAAATAAGGCTATAAAGAACTTAAACAATATAAGTCAACTTGACCTAAATAACATTTATAGAAAATCTTATCCAATAAGAGCATCACAAACATTCTTTTGAAAAAGCACACACAAAAACAAGATAATCCACGTTCTGCGTCATTAAAAAAAGATTTAAAAGGAATTATAACACAAAAATAGTGAATGAAAAATCAACAAACTTATGTGAAAATTTCATAAGATATTTCAGAAGTAAATAAAAAGCTTCTAAGTAGCCTACAGTCAAATAAGAAAAAAGGAAACCATAACATATTTGTTCAACTAAATAGAATGATAATGTAATGTATCAGTATCATAATTTGTAAGTGGTACTTAGAACAAAGCTTTTAGCCTTAAATATCCATATTAGCACTTTGAGATTCTGATCAGCTTGTAATAAGGAACTTTGACAACTTCATCCATCCTAACAAGTAAAAAAGTCTAAGAAACCAAAGTAAGCAACTTTTCTTTGATGCATCAGAGAAGTGAGGACACAAGGCAAACCATTACACCCAAAATGAGAGAAAGAGACAGAAAGATACAGAGAAAGCATACCCAAACAGCAGTCTCCGTGGCAACCACTATCAGGGTAAGAAAACCTCAAGTGTGACTGACAAATTGCTGAAGGCTCAGTGTGGACAAGTCTGAGAGACAAGAACTCCAAAATTAAGAATTTTGAACCCACAATGGGCAAATCAAGAAGGATTAACAAAGGACATATTTAAATAAAACCGTATCAATAACAACATTACATGTAAATCACCCAAACATCCCCATTAAAAGGCAGAGATTGTAAGAGAGAAGAAATTCAAGACTTTATATTGCTTACAAAAACCCATTTAAACCATAAAAACAGAAAGATACTGTAAGTATGGGAAAGACATAGCAATCTAACAGGATTAGGATTAGTAATCTAATCCTAAATGTTCTGCAACTAGTAAGAGACTTTCAAAATAAATCAAGGCAAAACTGAATAGAAAAAAAAAAACAAGCTAAATGTCCAGTTACAGTAAAAGAGGTTCACATCCTTTTCTCAGTAACTGACTGAAAAGGAGACAAAAAATTAAATAAAAATAAGGCTATAAAGAACTTAAACAATATAAGTCAACTTGACCTAAATAACATTTATAGAAAATCTTATCCAATAAGAGCATCACAAACATTCTTTTGAAAAAGCACACACAAAAACAAGATAATCCACGTTCTGCGTCATTAAAAAAAGATTTAAAAGGAATTATAACACAAAAATAGTGAATGAAAAATCAACAAACTTATGTGAAAATTTCATAAGATATTTCAGAAGTAAATAAAAAGCTTCTAAGTAGCCTACAGTCAAATAAGAAAAAAGGAAACCATAACATATTTGTTCAACTAAATAGAATGATAATGTAATGTATCAGTATCATAATTTGTAAGTGGTACTTAGAACAAAGCTTTTAGCCTTAAATATCCATATTAGCACTTTGAGATTCTGATCAGCTTGTAATAAGGAACTTTGACAACTTCATCCATCCTAACAAGTAAAAAAGTCTAAGAAACCAAAGTAAGCAACTTTTCTTTGATGCATCAGAGAAGTGAGGACACAAGGCAAACCATTACACCCAAAATGAGAGAAAGAGACAGAAAGATACAGAGAATCACAGCATACCCAAACAGCAATCTCCGTGGCAACCACTATCAGGGTAAGAAAACCTCAAGTGTGACTGACAAATTGCTGAAGGCTCAGTGTGGACAAGTCTGAGAGACAAGAACTCCAGGAGGATCCAGTCATAGGGGAGCTTTCAAACTTTCCAAGTTTTACCTCCAGGAGCCCTACCCTGAGTCTTGATAGTGAATACCAGAAGAAAAAAGTACACACATGATTCCATTATGAAATGAGCAAAGGATCTATTCTATGATATTCTAAGGTATTCTGCTCTTCTAGTAAGGCCTGTTCTCACAAGAATCTACTCTAAAAGAGCATCATCTGCCGGGGTTCTAACAGAGCCTCCAGTATGTGGAGAAAGGGGAAAAACCTAACTACAACCCTCACCAAGCATCTGGTCCCACCAAAAGCAGGGTAGGTAGGGTGTGAGAATCACGTATGGTTCACAGTTCAGGGCGCAGGCTCACCAAAAGACTGACAGCTAAACACAGGACTGTGAATGCTTCCTGTCCCTCTTAGCATCACATTATTAAAGGCCCATTTATCACAGTGCCTTTTGTCCGTTATACACATCTTTTAACAAAAAAGACTACAAGGCACACTAAGAGGCAAACACACAGTGTTAACAGATATAGCAGAACTGTGGAATTACCAATCCCAGGAATGTTTAAACTATGATTAGTATGCTAAGTGAAAGTCATTCACTCCTGTCCATCTCTGTGACCCCATAACCTGTCCATGGGATTCTCCAGGCAAGAATACCGGAGTGGTGTTGTATGAAAGAAGGTTAGCACTCCCCTTGACGAGGATAAATAAAAAGCTTCTAAGTAGCCTCGTAAATAAGAAAAAAGGAAACCATAACATATTTGTTCAACTAAATAGAATGATAATGTAATGTATCAGTATCATAATTTGTAAGTGGTACTTAGAACAAAGCTTTTAGCCTTAAATATCCATATTAGCACTTTGAGATTCTGATCAGCTTGTAATAAGGAACTTTGACAACTTCATCCATCCTAACAAGTAAAAAAGTCTAAGAAACCAAAGTAAGCAACTTTTCTTTGATGCATCAGAGAAGTGAGGACACAAGGCAAACCATTACACCCAAAATGAGAGAAAGAGACAGAAAGATACAGAGAATCACAGCATACCCAAACAGCAATCTCCGTGGCAACCACTATCAGGGTAAGAAAACCTCAAGTGTGACTGACAAATTGCTGAAGGCTCAGTGTGGACAAGTCTGAGAGACAAGAACTCCAGGAGGATCCAGTCATAGGGGAGCTTTCAAACTTTCCAAGTTTTACCTCCAGGAGCCCTACCCTGAGTCTTGATAGTGAATACCAGAAGAAAAAAGTACACACATGATTCCATTATGAAATGAGCAAAGGATCTATTCTATGATATTCTAAGGTATTCTGCTCTTCTAGTAAGGCCTGTTCTCACAAGAATCTACTCTAAAAGAGCATCATCTGCCGGGGTTCTAACAGAGCCTCCAGTATGTGGAGAAAGGGAAACACCTAACTACAACCCTCACCAAGCATCTGGTCCCACCAAAAGCAGGGTAGGTAGGGTGTGAGAATCACGTATGGTTCACAGTTCAGGGGCGCAGGCTCACCAAAAGACTGACAGCTAAACACAGGACTGTGAATGCTTCCTGTCCCTCTTAGCATCACATTATTAAAGGCCCATTTATCACAGTGCCTTTTGTCCGTTATACACATCTTTTAACAAAAAAGACTACAAGGCACACTAAGAGGCAAACACACAGTGTTAACAGATATAGCAGAACTGTGGAATTACCAATCCCAGGAATGTTTAAACTATGATTAGTATGCTAAGTGAAAGTCATTCACTCCTGTCCATCTCTGTGACCCCATAACCTGTCCATGGGATTCTCCAGGCAAGAATACCGGAGTGGTGTTGTATGAAAGAAGGTTAGCACTCCCCTTGACGAGGATGGAAGAGACTCTCGGGCCTGACAACACACAGTTGTTAAGGTACTGCCACCTACTTCGTGGCATCTAACCACTGTTTATACAAGCAGCTCAGACAACTCAATACCAAAAAAAAAAAAAAACAACTCAGTCAAAAAATGGGAAAAAGACCTAAACAGACACCTCTCCAAAGAAGACATACAGATGGCAAAAAAACACATGAAAAGATGCTCAACGTCGCTCATTATTAGACAAATGCAAATCAAAACTACAATGAGGTATCACCTCACACCAGTCAGAATGGCCATCATTAAAAAATCTACAGATAATAGATAGAGAAGGTGCAGAGAAAAGGGAATACTCCTGCATTTTTGGTGGGAATGTAAACTGATACAACCACTACGGAGGACCTTAAAAAATCAAAAATCGAAGCACCATATGACTCAGCAATCCCACTATTAGGCTTATACCCTGATGAAATCAAAATTGAGAGAGACACCTGTAGCCGAATGTTCACTGCAGCTCTCTACACAATAGCTAGAACATGGAAGCAACCTAGATGCCCATCGAAGAGCGAATGGATAAAGAAGCTATGGTACGTGTATACAATGGAAGATTTCTGAGCTGTAAAGAGAAATGCGGAAGAATCAGTCTTAATCAGGTGGATGAACCTAAAACCTATTATACAAAGTGAAGTAATTCAAAAAGAAAAGAAATGCAGTATACTACACATATGGAATCTAGTAAGATGATACCAATAAATACACATGCAGAGCAGCAATGGACAAACAGACACAGAGAACAGACCTATGGACATTGGGGGAAAGAATGGGAGAGAGGTATGCAAAGTGCAACAAGGAACCCTACACTATCATATGTAAAAGAGATAACCACTGATTAAGCTGTAAGACTAAGGGAACCTACATGGGGACTAAGCATCAACTTGGGAGGGGGAGGGGGAGAAGGGAGGGGGCTCAAGTGGGAGGGGTCAGGGATATGCCTAAGACTGGGGATTATATATACCTGTAAACAAGAAAACTCTGTAAAAACATATAACAATAACTTTGCTGTACACCCAAAGCTAATGCAACACTGCAAAACAAATATACCCCACTAAAAAAAAAAAAAAATGGATACTGGAGTGGATTGCCATTCCCTTCTTCAGGGATCAAACCAGGTCTCATGCACTGCAGGCAGATTCTTTACCATCTGAACTACAGGGGTAAAGGCTTATGTTAAAGAGTTTTAATGTGCCTAACAGCATACAACAACAAATGGATATTAAGAAAATCAAAAGAGTCTAAGAAAAAACAAGAATCTCTGAGATCAAAAACTATCAACAAAAATTAAGAATTCTTTAGTGTACTCACTAGCAGATTGGACATGGCTAAGAAAATAATCTCAGAGCTTGAAGATAGGATATAGAAACTTCCAAAAATGAAAAGCAAAGAGAAAAAAGACTAAGAAACACAGAACAATATATAAGAATGACAAGACAACTATAAAAGGTGCAAAACATAGTTGTAGTAGAAATACCAGAAGGAAAGAAATGAACAGATGTAATATTTAAAGCAATAATGACTAGGAATTTAACAAAATTAAGTCAGAAGCCAAATGACAAATCCAATAAGCTCTGAGAATAAAGGCAAAATAAATGCAAAACAGCAACAACAACAACAAAAAAAGCAAATACACACACACCTAGGCATATTATATTCATAATGTAGAAAATCAAAGATAAAGGAAAAAAACTCTCAAAGAACCCACAAAAGGGAGGAGGGAGCTTTACCTACAATGAAGCAAAGATAAATATTACGACTGACTTCTCTTTCAGAAATAATGCAAACAGGGGATTGATGTAAAATATTCAGTGTTGAGAAAAAAACCAACCTGCACACTGCAAAGTTATCCTAAAAGAGTGAAAGACAAAGACAAAAATTGAGGTACTCTGTTACTACTAGCTTTGATTTGCAATAAATGTGACAAATTTTTCAGAGAGAAGGAAAATAAAACAGGGCAGAAACATGGATTTATATAAAGAAAAGAAGCACATAAGAGAATGTATCAATGAAGGTAAAATAATTCATTTTTCTTATTCTCAATTGATCTTAATAGTTTGTTCAATAATGTATTTGATTATATACTTAAAACATTCATTTACTTATGTATACTCATGTATACATAAGTGAAATGAAAAACAGTATTGACAGAAAGGAGGGAGAAATTAGGAATGCTTTGTTATTATAAGATACTTGTACTACCATGAAACAGTATAGGGTCATTGAAGGTAGCCTTAGATACATGGTAAAGATACACTGCAAACATGAGGACAACTATGCAGGGAAAATACATATAACTGATAACGGTAAGAATCGAGAGTAAAAGGAATCACATAAAATGCCCAATGAAAACCACAAAAGGTAGAAAACACGTGAAAGACAAAAACAAGAACAAAGACTAAGAACAACAAATAAAATAAAATAAACAAAACTTTCATTGACGGTAACCTAAACTGTATCAACAATTATCCTAAACATAAATGGCCTAAACACACCAATTAAAAGATAGAAATGGTCAGAGTAGTTCAAAAGCAAAACTCAAGTGTAGTAAATACAGAGACACAACACGATTAAAAATCAATTGACATTTTAAAAAAATCTACAGATGTAAGAAGATATACCATACTATCACTAATCTGAACAGTGTAAGAATAGCTGTGTTTCAGATACAGTAGACTTCACAGCAAGGAAAGTTAACAGGAATAAAGAATGACACTGTATAACAATAAAGGCATCAAGACTATAAGAAAACACAACAATCTACATGCATTGGTAACATCAAATGTAAACATCAAAATACATGAGGCAAAACTGATGGAACTACAAGGAGAAACAGATGAAACCGCTCCTATAATTAAATGTTTCAACACCCACATAAAAGGACAAATCTAGCATGCAAAAAATCAGTAAGGACATACCTCAACTGAGCAACTCCATCAATCAGATGACCAGATCTACAGACTATTTTATCCAGTAACAGCAAAATACATATATTTCTCAGGCTTACATGGGACATTCATTCATCAAGACAAACATCTCACTGAATTCTAAACAACAGAAATCTTACAATAAAACAGGGCAGAAACATGGATTTATATAAAGAAAAGAAGCACATAAGAGAATGTATCAATGAAGGTAAAATAATTCATTTTTCTTATTCTCAATTGATCTTAATAGTTTGTTCAATAATGTATTTGATTATATACTTAAAACATTCATTTACTTATGTATACTCATGTATACATAAGTGAAATGAAAAACAGTATTGACAGAAAGGAGGGAGAAATTAGGAATGCTTTGTTATTATAAGATACTTGTACTACCATGAAACAGTATAGGGTCATTGAAGGTAGCCTTAGATACATGGTAAAGATACACTGCAAACATGAGGACAACTATGCAGGGAAAATACATATAACTGATAACGGTAAGAATCGAGAGTAAAAGGAATCACATAAAATGCCCAATGAAAACCACAAAAGGTAGAAAACACGTGAAAGACAAAAACAAGAACAAAGACTAAGAACAACAAATAAAATAAAATAAACAAAACTTTCATTGACGGTAACCTAAACTGTATCAACAATTATCCTAAACATAAATGGCCTAAACACACCAATTAAAAGATAGAAATGGTCAGAGTAGTTCAAAAGCAAAACTCAAGTGTAGTAAATACAGAGACACAACACGATTAAAAATCAATTGACATTTTAAAAAAATCTACAGATGTAAGAAGATATACCATACTATCACTAATCTGAACAGTGTAAGAATAGCTGTGTTTCAGATACAGTAGACTTCACAGCAAGGAAAGTTAACAGGAATAAAGAATGACACTGTATAACAATAAAGGCATCAAGACTATAAGAAAACACAACAATCTACATGCATTGGTAACATCAAATGTAAACATCAAAATACATGAGGCAAAACTGATGGAACTACAAGGAGAAACAGATGAAACCGCTCCTATAATTAAATGTTTCAACACCCACATAAAAGGACAAATCTAGCATGCAAAAAATCAGTAAGGACATACCTCAACTGAGCAACTCCATCAATCAGATGACCAGATCTACAGACTATTTTATCCAGTAACAGCAAAATACATATTTTTCTCAGGCTTACATGGGACATTCATTCATCAAGACAAACATCTCAATGAATTCTAAACAACAGAAATCTTACAATATCTGATTTCAGACCACAACATGAAAAAAATCAATTACCAGAAAGAGAGCAAAAAAAAAAAAATCCCAGAATGCCTGGAGGTTAAACAACACAATTCTACATAACATAATGTTCAAGAGAACATTTTAAATATTACTAACTGAACAACAAAAATATAACATCAAAATTTGTGTGGCAGAGTACTGTGTCAGTTTCGCTGTGCTGGGTCTTAGATGCTGCATGTGTGATCTAGTTACCTGACCAGGGATCAAACCTGGGTCCCACTGCATTGGGAGCACAGAGTCTTAACCACTGGACCACCAGGGAAGACCCTATGCCTTGGTTTTACTGGCTACAGAACATATGGGATCTTAGCTTTCCACCAGGCATTGAACCCGCATCCCCTGCATTGGAAGATGAAGTCTTAACCACTAGACAGCCAGGGAAGTCCCTAGGGACTGAACTCTGTATTAGAAAAGAAAGATCTTAAATCAATAATCTTTACCAGAATTCTTCTTGAGGAAACTAGAAACAAAAGCAACCAAGGGCTTCTTGTGGCTCAGTGGATAAGAACCCATCTGCCAATGCAGGAGACACAGGTTCGATCCCTGATCCGGGAAGATCCCACATACTGCAGAGCAGCTAAATCGACACATCAATGAAGACCAAGTACAGTCAAAAATAAATAAAAGGGTATTTTTAAAAAAAGAAAAAAAGCAACCTAAATCAAAATAAGCAGAAGAACGCAACATTGTAAAACAAATATATCCCAATAAAGAAAAAGAAAATAAGCAGAAGGAAAGGTATAATGAAAATTTAAAACACAAAATCAGTTAAATGAAAACAATCAATAGAGGAAAAAACAATTGAAACAAAAGATGGTTCTCTGAAAAGATATATGAATTTGACAAATCTCTAGACAGGACAACTAAGAAAAAAAAGGAGAACACAAATTGCTAATATTAGTAATGAAAGAGAGAACATTAACTATATGTCATGGACATTAAAGGAAAACCAAAGAATATTATGAGCTATGCCTACGAATTTGGTAACCTGGTAAAAACTGATTAATTCCTTGACAGACACAACTGTTAAAACTCGTATCAAAAAGAAACAATCTGGGACCTCCCCTGGTGCATCAGTGGTAAAGAATGTGCCTGCCAATGCAGGAGACACAGGTTTGATCCCTGGTCCAGGAAGATCCCACATGACACAGAGCAACTAAGCCCATGCACCACTACTACTGAGCCTGTGCTCTAGAGCCACAATTACTGAAGCCCATAAGCCTAGAGCACGTGTTCCACAACCAGGAAGCCACTGCAATGAGAAGCTCAAGCATAGCAATTAGAGTAGCCCCCCAACTCACCGCGACTACAGAAAAGCCCACACAGCAACAAAGATTCAACACAACGAAAAATTACATTACATTTAAAAACAAACGAACAAAAAGAATCTGAACAGGCCTGTATCTATTTAAAAAAGTGAATCAATTTACAGAATCCAGATGGGCCTTACTACAACACTAAAATCAACCAAGGGCTTCTTGTGGCTCAGTGGATAAGAACCCATCTGCCAATGCAGGAGACACAGGTTCGATCCCTGATCCGGGAAGATCCCACATACTGCAGAGCAGCTAAATCGACACATCAATGAAGACCAAGTACAGTCAAAAATAAATAAAAGGGTATTTTTAAAAAAAGAAAAAAAGCAACCTAAATCAAAATAAGCAGAAGAACGCAACATTGTAAAACAAATATATCCCAATAAAGAAAAAGAAAATAAGCAGAAGGAAAGGTATAATGAAAATTTAAAACACAAAATCAGTTAAATGAAAACAATCAATAGAGGAAAAAACAATTGAAACAAAAGATGGTTCTCTGAAAAGATATATGAATTTGACAAATCTCTAGACAGGACAACTAAGAAAAAAAAGGAGAACACAAATTGCTAATATTAGTAATGAAAGAGAGAACATTAACTATATGTCATGGACATTAAAGGAAAACCAAAGAATATTATGAGCTATGCCTACGAATTTGGTAACCTGGTAAAAACTGATTAATTCCTTGACAGACACAACTGTTAAAACTCGTATCAAAAAGAAACAATCTGGGACCTCCCCTGGTGCATCAGTGGTAAAGAATGTGCCTGCCAATGCAGGAGACACAGGTTTGATCCCTGGTCCAGGAAGATCCCACATGACACAGAGCAACTAAGCCCATGCACCACTACTACTGAGCCTGTGCTCTAGAGCCACAATTACTGAAGCCCATAAGCCTAGAGCACGTGTTCCACAACCAGGAAGCCACTGCAATGAGAAGCTCAAGCATAGCAATTAGAGTAGCCCCCCAACTCACCGCGACTACAGAAAAGCCCACACAGCAACAAAGATTCAACACAACGAAAAATTACATTACATTTAAAAACAAACGAACAAAAAGAATCTGAACAGGCCTGTATCTATTTAAAAAAGTGAATCATAATTTACCACCCCACCAAAACACAGGAAGCACCAGATCCAGATGGGTTCACTAGTGAATTCTAGCAAACACTTAAGGAAGAAATTAAACCAATTCTCTACAACCTCTTCCAGAAAAATGAAGCAGAAAAAATAATTCCTAACTCATTCTATGAGACCAGTATTACTATAATATTAAGCCAGACACAGACAAGAAAACTAGAACAGTATCGCTCATGAAACAGATGCAAAAATTCTCTACAAAATATCAGCAAATCAAATCCAACAATGAATAAAAAGAATCAAATACCACCATCAAGTGGATTTATTGCAGGAACACAAAGCTGAGTCAACGTTCAAAAATCAACTAATATAACCCATCTTATCAACAAGGTAAGTAAGAAAACTCATACACCGTATCAAAAGATGCATAAACAACATTTGACAGAGTCCAATAACCTGCATAATAAAAGATGGATGAAAATAAATACAAACACAAAAGAGGCATGATGGGGAAAAGAAAAAAAAAAAGATTAAAAAAAAAAGAAAGTAAAATAAATACTAATTAGGAAGAATGAAATGAAATTGCCTTTTTTCAAAAATAACACAAATGTCTATAACAAAATCTAAAACTCCTGACCAAAAAATTCCTAGAACTATTAATGTTATTATATATAGCATATCTTCTTTTTCCATTTGTCTATCGATGGACATTCTAGTTGCTTCCATGTCTCAGCTAATGTAAATAGTACTACAATGGACACTGGGGTGCATGTATACTTTCAAACCAAGTTTTTCTCCATATATATGCCCAGGAGTGGGATTACTGGGTCATATCATACGGAAGCTCTATTTCTAGTTTTCTAAGAAACCTCCATACTGTTCCAGAAGCCTGTATTCTTGCCTATTTCCATAAACCAGTCTCATTCCTCTAACTCCTATGATCACAAAGATGCATTTTAAAGTATGGCATCCAATGAGACCTTTTCATCTGCCAGCAGTTTCCAACAAGAAACAACTGACTATATGGGAGTTTGGGATTGACACAGACACACTTCTATTAAAACAGATAACCAACAAGAACCTGCTGTATAGCGCAAAGAACTCTGCTCACTTTTCTATATTAACGTAAATAGAAACAATTTGAAAAGAATTGGAAAACAAATCAAATCTAAGACATGTCAATTACATGACGTACCATCACATTATGAGACACCAGATCCAGATGGGTTCACTAGTGAATTCTAGCAAACACTTAAGGAAGAAATTAAACCAATTCTCTACAACCTCTTCCAGAAAAATGAAGCAGAAAAAATAATTCCTAACTCATTCTATGAGACCAGTATTACTATAATATTAAGCCAGACACAGACAAGAAAACTAGAACAGTATCGCTCATGAAACAGATGCAAAAATTCTCTACAAAATATCAGCAAATCAAATCCAACAATGAATAAAAAGAATCAAATACCACCATCAAGTGGATTTATTGCAGGAACACAAAGCTGAGTCAACGTTCAAAAATCAACTAATATAACCCATCTTATCAACAAGGTAAGTAAGAAAACTCATACACCGTATCAAAAGATGCATAAACAACATTTGACAGAGTCCAATAACCTGCATAATAAAAGATGGATGAAAATAAATACAAACACAAAAGAGGCATGATGGGGAAAAGAAAAAAAAAAAGATTAAAAAAAAAAGAAAGTAAAATAAATACTAATTAGGAAGAATGAAATGAAATTGCCTTTTTTCAAAAATAACACAAATGTCTATAACAAAATCTAAAACTCCTGACCAAAAAATTCCTAGAACTATTAATGTTATTATATATAGCATATCTTCTTTTTCCATTTGTCTATCGATGGACATTCTAGTTGCTTCCATGTCTCAGCTAATGTAAATAGTACTACAATGGACACTGGGGTGCATGTATACTTTCAAACCAAGTTTTTCTCCATATATATGCCCAGGAGTGGGATTACTGGGTCATATCATACGGAAGCTCTATTTCTAGTTTTCTAAGAAACCTCCATACTGTTCCAGAAGCCTGTATTCTTGCCTATTTCCATAAACCAGTCTCATTCCTCTAACTCCTATGATCACAAAGATGCATTTTAAAGTATGGCATCCAATGAGACCTTTTCATCTGCCAGCAGTTTCCAACAAGAAACAACTGACTATATGGGAGTTTGGGATTGACACAGACACACTTCTATATTTAAAACAGATAACCAACAAGAACCTGCTGTATAGCGCAAAGAACTCTGCTCACTTTTCTATATTAACGTAAATAGAAAAACAATTTGAAAAAAGAATTAAGGGAAAAGAAAATACTATATTTAGTCAAATCTAAGACATGTCAATTACATGACGTACCATCACATTATGAGACACTGAGAAAGAAAATAATGCTACCTATTTACCCATGACCTTTTTTTAAATTTGATATATAATTTTACTTAACATAAAGTAAAATGAAAGCATCAAATCTTGAAAAAAAAATCAGTGATTATAACAAGATTACAGGGTTAATGCAGAAAAGACAATTGTTTTCCTATATACAACGAAGAATCAAGTTGAATTTGAAATTAAAAAATACAATACCATTTATAATAGGTAAATTAAATACTTAGGTTAAATCTAACAAAATATAAAACAAAGGTCTATGTGAAGAAACAATACATATCTGTAAACAACAAAACTGTAAAAATAAAAAGTAAAATAAAAAAATTTTAAAAGGTAAAAAAAAATAAATTAAAAAAACAGTACAACGTAATGAACAAAATTAAAGAACTAAATACATGGGGAATTTTTCCAACTTCATAATAAATTGCCAATATCATCATCAAAATGTCTTAATCTATAGATTCAATCCAATCCAATCAAAATTCCAGCATTTTCTGTGTGTGAATATTGATAAACTGATTTTATACAAGACAGCTAAAGACTCAAAATAGCCAATAGAATATTGAAAGACAAGTTGGAGCACTGACATTAACTCAATTTCAAACTCATTTAAAAGCTACAGTAATTAAGATATCACAGTACTGATAAAAGAGCAGACAAATAGATCAACGGAACATACAGCGAACCTAGAAATTGAACACCGACAAAAGTGCAAAATACAATTAAGTGAGGGAGACTGACATTAAAAAACTAATTCAAACCCTATTTGGGTTATTCGACTACAGAAACCTCCATACTGTTCCAGAAGCCTGTATTCTTGCCTATTTCCATAAACCAGTCTCATTCCTCTAACTCCTATGATCACAAAGATGCATTTTAAAGTATGGCATCCAATGAGACCTTTTCATCTGCCAGCAGTTTCCAACAAGAAACAACTGACTATATGGGAGTTTGGGATTGACACAGACACACTTCTATATTTAAAACAGATAACCAACAAGAACCTGCTGTATAGCGCAAAGAACTCTGCTCACTTTTCTATATTAACGTAAATAGAAAAACAATTTGAAAAAAGAATTAAGGGAAAAGAAAATACTATATTTAGTCAAATCTAAGACATGTCAATTACATGACGTACCATCACATTATGAGACACTGAGAAAGAAAATAATGCTACCTATTTACCCATGACCTTTTTTTAAATTTGATATATAATTTTACTTAACATAAAGTAAAATGAAAGCATCAAATCTTGAAAAAAAAATCAGTGATTATAACAAGATTACAGGGTTAATGCAGAAAAGACAATTGTTTTCCTATATACAACGAAGAATCAAGTTGAATTTGAAATTAAAAAATACAATACCATTTATAATAGGTAAATTAAATACTTAGGTTAAATCTAACAAAATATAAAACAAAGGTCTATGTGAAGAAACAATACATATCTGTAAACAACAAAACTGTAAAAATAAAAAGTAAAATAAAAAAATTTTAAAAGGTAAAAAAAAATAAATTAAAAAAACAGTACAACGTAATGAACAAAATTAAAGAACTAAATACATGGGGAATTTTTCCAACTTCATAATAAATTGCCAATATCATCATCAAAATGTCTTAATCTATAGATTCAATCCAATCCAATCAAAATTCCAGCATTTTCTGTGTGTGAATATTGATAAACTGATTTTATACAAGACGAAGCTAAAGACTCAAAATAGCCAATAGAATATTGAAAGACAAGTTGGAGCACTGACATTAACTCAATTTCAAACTCATTTTTAAAAGCTACAGTAATTAAGATATCACAGTACTGATAAAAGAGCAGACAAATAGATCAACGGAACATACAGCGAACCTAGAAATTGACCCACAAAAAAAATGTCAACTGACCTTTGACAAAAGTGCAAAATACAATTAAGTACAGACGTGCTTTTCAACAAATGGTGCTAGAACATTAGACATATGCAACAAAAAGGAATCTAGATACAGAACATATACCACTCACAGAAATAAAATGGACCACTAACTTAAATGTATAATAGAAAACCATAACATTCCTAAATAAACAACATAAGAGAAAACAGGATAACCCTGGGTTTGGTGGTGGCTTTTTAGCTACAACACCAAAAGCATAATCCATGAATGAAAGAACTGGTAAAATGAATTTCTTTAAACTGGAAAACTTCTACTCTGCAAAAGACACTGTCAAGAAAATGAAAACATAAGCCTCAGACTGGTAGAAAGTATTTACAAAAGACATACCTGATTAAAAAAAAAAAAAAAGCCAGACATTTTCATATAAAGAACTCTTGAAATACAAAATGATTCAGCCATTTTGGAAAACAGTTTGGCAATTTCTTAAAAATTTGAACACACAAGGGAATCCTGTGATGGCTAAGTGGTTGGGACTCAACACTTTCATTGCCCAGCGCCTGGTTCAATTCCTAACCAAGAAACTAAGAGCTTGCTTGTTTTGTGGTGCAGACAAAACAAAAAACAAACAACAAAAAAAGTCTGATCCCTGGATGGGGAACTAGGAGTAGCCATTGAAGCGGGGTGGGAAACCAACAACTATCATATAATCCAGCAATCGTGCTCCTAGTTTTCAACCAAAAGAGGTGAAAAATTAAGGTCCACAATGACAATTTCACACTGTTGTTTATAGAAACTCTATTCATAACTGTCAAAATTGAAAACAACCCAAATGCCCTTCTATATATAGGTCAATGGATAAAAAATGCTACTTTCAGACAATGGAATATTATTCAGTTGTAGAAAAAAATTAGCTTGAAGGTTTGAAAAGATAAGACAAATCCTGAATTTATTACTAAGTGAAAAACAGTCTAGTCTGGAAGGGCTACATATTATGATTCCAACTAAATGACATTCTGAAAAAGGCAAAATTTACAGAGACAGTAAAAATTGTTGTGGTTGTCAGGGTTGGAAAGACTGAGGAATGAGGAGATAGAATAAAACATATTAAGGGTAGTGAAATGATTCTGTACGGAGGATACGTATCATTTTGATACTAATTTCTCATTTAAATGCTTTGTTCTCTGCAATCACCCTCTGTGTTTTCTTCAGTCCAACTTTACTGAGGCTTCTTTTTTTTTTTTTAAGACTTATTTATTTATTTATGGGGGATTGGGGAGGGAGAGGAGCAGGCAGGCTACTTCTACTGGTCTTTCATTTGTCTATTTTCATCCGTCTTTGTTCTTTGGCCTGTGTGGGCCTCCCATCACGGTGGCCTCTGTCGTCGCAGAGCACCGCCTCTGGGCGCATGCGCTCCAGCACTTCGGCTCAGTAATTGGACACATCGGTCAGCCGCTCCGCGGCACGTGGGATCTTCCCAGGCCAGGGATCAAACCGGCGCCCCTTGCACTGCAAGGCGGTGTCCTTATCCGCTGGACCACCAAGGAAGCCCTACTGAGGCTTTCGATGCCTAGCAAATGTCACACTGCATCTGAAAATATGTGGGTATTTTCAAATATCTTTGGGGGGGGGGGGCACTTGTTGGTCTTTATTTATCCATTTTCATCCGTCTTTGTTCTTTGGCCTGTGTGGGCCTCCCATCACGGTGGCCTCTGTCGTCGCAGAGCACCGCCTCTGGGCGCATGCGCTCCAGCACTTCGGCTCAGTAATTGGACACATCGGTCAGCCGCTCCGCGGCACGTGGGATCTTCCCAGGCCAGGGATCAAACCGGCGCCCCTTGCACTGCAAGGCGGTGTCCTTATCCGCTGGACCACCAAGGAAGCCCTACTGAGGCTTTCGATGCCCTAGCAAATGTCACACTGCATCTGAAAATATGTGGGTATTTTCAAATATCTTTGGGGGGGGGGGGCACTTGTTGGTCTTTATTTATCCATTTTCATCCATTTTTGTTCTCTGGCCTGTGTGGGCCTCCCAATCGCAGTGACCTCTTTCACTGCAGACCACTGGCTCTGGGCACACACACTCCAGAGCTCCAGCTTGGTAGTTGGACACATCAGTCCAGCCACTCCGCGGCACGTGGGATCTTCCCAGACCAGGGATCGAACCAGCGCCACCAGGACTGCAAAGCGGTGTCCTTACCCACTGGACCACCAAGAAAGCCCTCAAATATCTTTTGATATTAATTTCTAACATAATACCATGGTGATAAAAGAACATATTCTGTATTATTTCAATACCTTTAGATCATGCAATTTTCACACCTTGTCTTATGTTCCCAGATATGTTCTCATGTCTTGTAGCTTACAGTTTATGGGAAACTGAATAGAATTTGTATCCTACTGTTATGTGAAAATTGTATCAACCTTAATTGTTCCTTGAAAGAAAAGCTATGACAACCCTCTTGTACTGTTGGTAGGAACGTAATTTAATACAGCCACTATGGAAGATAGTATGGAGGTTCCTTAAAAAACTAGGAATAAAACCACCCTATAAAAAAAATAAAAAAACAAAAAAAGAAAAAAAAAAAAAAAAACCACCCTATAACCCAGCAAACCCACAACACCTTGAGGTGTCATACACCTTGAGGAAATCTACATTAAAAAAGACATATATATCCCATTGTTCATTGTAGCATTATTTACAATAGCTAGAACATGGAAGCAACCTAAATGTCCATCAACAGATGAATAAATAAAGAAGCTGTGGTACATATGCACAATGAAATATTACTCAATCATAAAAAGGAATTATCTGAGACAGTTCCAATGTGGTGGATGAACCTAGAGCCTATTACACAGAGTGAAGCAAGTCAGAAAGAGAAATAAATAAGATGCTACCGAGGAATATATATGCAAGGCAGCAGTGGAGAAACAGATATAGAGAACAGACTTATGGACACTGGCGGGAGGGAGGAGTGAGTGAGAGGTATGGAAAGAGTAACATGGAAAGTTACATTACCATATGTAAAATAGATAACCGATGGGAATTTACTGTAGGACTAAGGGTACTCAAACAGGAGTTCTGTAATCCGGAGTAGTGAGATGGAAAGGAAAACAGGAGGGAAGCTCAAGAGGGAGGGAATATATGTATACCTGTGGCTGATTCATTTTGATGTTTGGCAACAAAACTCTGTAAAGCTATTATCCTTCAATTACAAGAAAAAAAGAAAACCTAGACAATATATGAAAAGAGACATTACCTTGCCAACAAAGGTCTGTATTAGCTATACAAAAAAGCTATACCTTTTATAGTAGTCATGTATAGATGTGAAAGTTAAAACCATAAAGAAGTCTGAGCACCGAAGAATTGATGCTTTTATGGGTAAAATAGTCCCCGATGACCGATAATTTTTTCTATAATACCATGGTGATAAAAGAACATATTCTGTATTATTTCAATACCTTTAGATCATGCAATTTTCACACCTTGTCTTATGTTCCCAGATATGTTCTCATGTCTTGTAGCTTACAGTTTATGGGAAACTGAATAGAATTTGTATCCTACTGTTATGTGAAAATTGTATCAACCTTAATTGTTCCTTGAAAGAAAAGCTATGACAACCCTCTCCTACTGTTGGTAAAAGCGTAATTTTATGCAGCCACTATGGATGATAGTATGGAGGTTCCTAAAAAAACTAGGAAAAAAACCACCCAAAAAAAAAAAAAAAAAAACAAAAAAAACACCCAAAAAAAAAAAAAAAACCACCCTATAACCCAGCAAACCCACAACACCTTGAGGTGTCATACACCTTGAGGAAATCTACATTAAAAAAGACATATATATCCCATTGTTCATTGTAGCATTATTTACAATAGCTAGAACATGGAAGCAACCTAAATGTCCATCAACAGATGAATAAATAAAGAAGCTGTGGTACATATGCACAATGAAATATTACTCAATCATAAAAAGGAATTATCTGAGACAGTTCCAATGTGGTGGATGAACCTAGAGCCTATTACACAGAGTGAAGCAAGTCAGAAAGAGAAATAAATAAGATGCTACCGAGGAATATATATGCAAGGCAGCAGTGGAGAAACAGATATAGAGAACAGACTTATGGACACTGGCGGGAGGGAGGAGTGAGTGAGAGGTATGGAAAGAGTAACATGGAAAGTTACATTACCATATGTAAAATAGATAACCGATGGGAATTTACTGTAGGACTAAGGGTACTCAAACAGGAGTTCTGTAATCCGGAGTAGTGAGATGGAAAGGAAAACAGGAGGGAAGCTCAAGAGGGAGGGAATATATGTATACCTGTGGCTGATTCATTTTGATGTTTGGCAACAAAACTCTGTAAAGCTATTATCCTTCAATTACAAGAAAAAAAGAAAACCTAGACAATATATGAAAAGAGACATTACCTTGCCAACAAAGGTCTGTATTAGCTATACAAAAAAGCTATACCTTTTATAGTAGTCATGTATAGATGTGAAAGTTAAAACCATAAAGAAGTCTGAGCACCGAAGAATTGATGCTTTTGAACTGTGGTGCTACAGAAGACTCTTGACAGTCCCCTGGAACCTGGAACCAGTCAATCCTAAAGGAAATCAACCCTAAATATTCACTGGAAGGACTGATGCTGAAGCTCAAGCTCCAGTAACCTGGCCACCTGACACGAAGAGCCAGCTCACCGTAAAAACCCTGATGTTGGGAAAGACTGAAGGTAGGAGGAGAAAGGATGGACAGAGGACCAGATGGGTGAACAGCATCAGCAACTCAACGGACATGAGTTTGAGCAAATTCCAAGAGACAGCGAAAGACAGGGAACCCTGGCGTGCTGCAGTTCATGGGGTCGCTAAGAGTCAAACCACGGCTTAGCAACTGAACAAACAATATCGCTCTACATATATGTATGTTCATTTTATTAATTTTTGAGTTTGATATTGAAATTCCATTATCTACCTAAGAAAATAATTCTAGTATATAGTGTAACTGTACACAACATTATTCTGTATTTTTCAAATAAATAAATATGATAAAAAAAGAGAGCATTAAGTAAAATTGCCTAATTTTCACTAACCTCTTCGAGAAAATAAGAGTAAATATTTGCAGCTCTTTCTAATAAGGCCAGCACTCCTTTTCACACCAAAACCAAAGGCATTGTAAGAAAAGAAATCCATGTGCCAATATCTCTCATGAATGGAGATCCAAATATTCCTGCAAAATTTCTAAAAGTTGAATTAAACAGTATATAAAAATCATAATACATCAAGGCCAAGTGGAATTTTCATACAAACAGTGCATACAACTCAGTATTTAAAAAATAAACAACATAATCAAAAAATGGGTAATACATCAAGACCAAGTGGGATTTTCCCAGTAATACAAGGGTTCTTTTTAATACTGGAAAATCAATCAATGTACTTCATCATGTTAACAGATTAAAAAAGAAAAAATTGTATCAATACATCTTATTATAAATAATCAGTCTCTTCAGCAAGAGGTGCTTGGAATCAATGAATTCAGAACACTCCCTGATACCATATACAAAATGAAACTCAAAATGGTTTAAAGACCTAAATACAAGACATACAATGGGCTTCCCCTGGTGGTCCAGTGGGTAAGGACACCGCCTTGCACTGCAAGGGGCGCCAGTTCGATCCCTGGCTTGGGAAGATCCCACGTGCCACAGAGCGGCTGGACTGATGTGTCCAATTGCTGAGCCGGAGCTCTGGAGTGCATGCGCCCAGAGCCAGCATTCAGCAACGACAGACGCCACCGCGATGGGAGGCCCACAGGAGCCAAGGAACAAAGACGGATGAAAACAGACAAATGAAAGACCAATAGAAGTGGCCCGCCTGCTCCCCTCCCTCTCCAACCCGACCCCCGCCCAAAAATAAATAAATAAATAAATCTTAAAAATAATAATAAAAAAAAGACATATAATACAATTCCTAAAAGAGAATATAAGCAAAACATTTTCTGACAAAAATCGTAAAAATTATTTTCTTAGATCAGTCTCCCAAGGCAAAAGAAATAAATGCCAAAATAAACAGATAAGAATTAATCAAACTTAAATGTTTTTGCACAGCAAAAACCATCAACAAAACAAAAACTCCTACAGAATGAGAGCATATATTTGCAAACAACGCCTCCAACATGAGCTTAATTTTCAAAATATACAAACAGCTCACAACACAGCACCCCCCTATAAAAACAAAAGAATATTAAAAAACAGAAGACCTAAGCAGACCTCTCTCCAAAGACATAGAGATGGCCAAAAGACATACGAAGAGATGCTCAATATTGCCAATTATTAGAGAAATGCAAATCAAAACCAAAATAAGGTATCACTTCATACTGATTAGAATGGCTATCAAAAAGTCTACAAGTGGGCTTCCCTGGTGGTCCAGTGGGTAAAGAGTCTGCCTTGCAATGCAAGGGATGCCACTTCGATCCCTGGCCTGGGACGATCCCCTGTACTGCGGAGCGGTTGGACTGGTGTGTCCAATTATGAGCCAGCGCTCTGGAGTGCAAGCACCCAGAACCAGCGCTCTGCAATGAGAGAGACCACTGCGATAGGAGGCCCACATAGGCCTAAGAATTAGGATGGATGAAAATAAGTAAATGAAGGACCAATAAAAAGAGGCCAAAATTCAAAAAATAAAATAAAAAAAGAATGCTACTCGGTTTCAGTATTTACAAAAAAAAATGTCTACAAGTAACAAATGCTGGAGAGGGTGTGGAGAATGGGCCAGTGTGAATATAAACTGGTATAGCCAGTTTATGGAAAATAGTATGGAAGTACCTTAAAAAAACTAAAAACAGAGCTACCATATGATCCAGCAATCAAACTTCTGAGCACATATCCAAAACACACCAGAACACTCTAATTCGAAAAGATACATGCACCTCAAAGTTTATAGCAGTGCTATATTCAACTGGAAAGACATGGAAGCAATCTAAATGTTCCCTGACAGTTGAGTGGATAAAGATGTTATACACACACACACACACACACACACACACACAATGTTCACAGAAGACTCAAATATATGTAAGATATTAATATTCCCCACAAAATGATCTACTGATTCACTGCAGTCTGATTCAAGATACCAGCAGTTTTATTTCTAAAAGTTGACAATCTGATTCTAAAATTCATGTAACAATGCACAGAGGGCTTTCCTGGTGGTCCAGTGGGTAAGGACACTGCCTTGCAGGGCAAGGGGCGCTGGTTTGATTCCTGGTCTGGGAAGATCCCACATGAGCCGGAGCGGCTGGACCGATGTGTTCAATTACTGAGTCGGAGCTCTGGAGTGCATGCGCCCAGAGGCGGTGCTCTGCGACAACAGAGGCCACCGCGATGGGAGGCCCACACGGACCAAAGAACAAAGATGGATGAAAATGGACAAATGAAAGACCAATAGAAGTGGCCTGCCTGCTCCCCTCCCTCCCCACCCCACCCCCCTCAAATAAATAAATCTTTAAAAAAAAAAAAAAAACAATGCACAGAATCTAGGATAGGCCAAACAACTCTGAAAGAGAATAAACTTGGAAGATGGACCCTATCTGAGCTCAAGCATCATTATAAAGGTAGAGAAATCTAGATTGTGTGGTGTGAAACAGAACAGAGTCTAGAGTCTAGAGATAGACCCATATACAGACGGTCAACTGGCTTTCAACAAATGAAAGTAAAGATAATTTAACAGAGAAAGGACAATCTGTTCTACAAATGGCTCAGGAAAAATTGAATATCAAAAAAAAAAAATTGAATATCAATATTCAAGTAAGTAGACTTCAATGTGTAATTTACATTATGCACAAAAAATTAATTCAAAATAGATCACAGACCTAAATGTAAAACATGAAAATATAAAACTTTTAAAACACACACCAAAACCTTCCAGTGCCATCAGCATCCCTCTCCAGATTATTCCAACAATCTCCTAATGGCCTTCCTTCCTTTCATTCTTGATTCTCTTGAATCCATAGAAACAGAGCAGTCACAGGCTCTTACAGAGTCTAAGACCATATTACATCTCAGCTCAGAACTTTTTAATGGTTCACTTTTCACTCAGATTAAAAACCAATCCTTGGGCTTCCCCTGGTGGTCCAGTGGGTAAGGACACCGCCTTGCAGTGCAAGTGGCGCCAGTTCGATCCCTGGCCTGGGAAGATCCCACGTGCCGCGGAGCAGCTGGACTGATGTGTCCAATTACCGAGCCGGAGCTCTGGGGCACATCCGCCCAGAGCCGGCACTCTGCGACGACAGAGGCCACTGTGATGGGAGGCCCACAGGAACCAAATAACAAAGACGGATGAAACTAGATAAATGAAAGACCAATAGAAGTGCCCTGCCCGTCCCCCTCCGTCCCCACCCCACCCCTCAAAAGATAAATAAAAAATAAATGTTTAAAAAAAAGTAAAAAGAAAAAGAAATCCATTAAAAAAATACCAATCCTTCTACTGACTTCTACAGGCTAATGTGACTGCCCTCTCACTGGCCTCTTCTACTGCAACGCCTCCCGCCTTCCTTTCATACTCTGTCCCAACTGCCCGTCCCTGTCTCTACTTGCTTTCATGTAAACCACACAATAGTCATCTTAGAAATATTTAACATTTACTATTATTATATGCATTATCTCAATCAATTTCAACAATTATCTCCCTCACTTTATGAATGATAAATCTGAGTTACAAAGAGGTTAATTAACCTAAGAAGCTCCGTGTGTAGGTGGTAAAGCCAGAATCCGAAATCACAGGTGGTCAAGAGCCCACTGCACAGTCCAAAATGTACATGTCAACGATGCCCTCTGCCTGTTATCCTCACTTAACACTTTAAGAAATCAGCCTAGGGGTCTCCATGGTGGCTCAGGGGTAAAGAATCCACCAGTCAATGTAGGAGACACAGATTCAATCCCTGATGCAAGAAGATCCCACATGCCGAGGAGCAGCTAAGCCTGTGCGTCACAACTACTGAGCCTGTGCTCCAGACTTGGGATCCACGACTACTGCACCTTGTACACCATAGCTAGAGCCTGTGCTCTGCAACAACAGAAGCCACCACAATGTGAATACTGAGCATCGCAACTAGAGAAAAGCCTATGCAGCAGCAAAGACCAAGCACTGACATAAATAAGCAATTTTTCCTTTGTCTTAAAAAAAGGAAATAAGCACAGAATAAACAGAATATACAATAAAGGACTAAAAATGGGAAACCTGTTGTGGCTGATGTAGGGTTAGAGAGGCAGAAATGGTTAGAAGGAACCAGGACACTGCCTCAAGTATTTTCAAAATGCTTAGTTAAAACACAAAGGTCAGGACATAACTGGTTATTATGTAAAGCAAAATGAAACATTTAAAACTTACTTTTTCTGTAGTAACAGTCAAGGAAGGAACCAATGCAGGTGATGGTTCTGGTTGCTTCTTATGTTTTTGTTTGTGTTTGTCCTTTTCTTTATATTTCTAAAAGTGAACAGAAGTAAAATACAATTTAAATCATAACCCATATATATATAATAAAGATATTTCTTTATAATCAAATTTAAATAATTTAAAACGTTAACAGATACTTGTCAAAAATAACAAAATTACTTCTAACCAGGAATTATTTTGTATATAAACAATACTAATAATATACTTATGGTAATTTATTTATAGTAATATGGTATAGATTTATAGTAATACCATTGTTAAGTTATGTTAAGGTAACTTCAGTTCTCTTACCATTGACCAAGCTAAAATATGAAAGACTGAAATTTATGTTTATATCTGACAATCTACTTTTGTTCTGTAAAGGATACCAAATGCTGTTGTGTACATTTCATAATTAGTACTCTGAAATTCACATACACTTTGACCTGAACTATCTCATCATGATGGTACCATTCTCCATAACCATGCATTAAATTCTATGGCCCACAAACGACAAACCAGGGCACAGAAACTCAGGCAAAAAATTCTTTCTGATGTTTACTCAGAAAATAGATGAATCAGTTGTCTCTGCTAAAAGTGATGAATTGAAATATAAAAAAAGAATTCAATCAATAAGAAATAAATCACATACTAGGAACTAAACATTAACATCAAAAAATTTAACCAAATTGTTCTCAGTCATTTGAATCAGCCGGTGAGAGTGTGTGAAGCTGACTGCTATTATAAATAACTAATTCAACTAATTTCTCATACTCCTTAAGTTCAACCACTCAGAGTATTTAATCTACTCAAGGCATGAGCAAATAACACCATTGGCACTGCCCTAAAGCAGATAACATATCAGCAGAACACAATGTACAAAAATTAAGAATAAATGTTTTACTCTAATACCTAAGGGAACTGCCATTTTTGCTTTGAATTCCTGATTTAAGTACATAAGATACCTCTTCACAGCAATGTTAATACTTCAGCAAAAGAAAATATAAAATAACCTAGTAAAAGTTTTTATTCAGACATTTTAGGAAACTTTCTTAGTATGAAGTTTTTGTGTGTGGTTTTTTGTTTTTTTTTTTTTTTTGGCCTCTAAGTAATCATTTATTTTTCATCCATCTTTATTCCTTGGCATGTGTGGGTCTCCTATTGCAGTGGCCCCTCTCACTGCAGAACACCAGCTCCAGGCACATGTGCCCCAAAGCACCTGCTCACAACTGGACACACGGGCCCAGGTGCTCCTTGGCACATGGGATCTTCATGAGCCAGGGACTGAACCAGCGTCCCTTGCACGGCAAGACAGACTCTTTACCCACTGGACCAACAGGGAAGCCCTGAAGTTATTTTAACTGTAACAAATGACAAGGAATCATGCCTCCAACTCACTGTAATAGGGTGTCATATACAAAGTTGAGGAGCCAAGCACTTGGAGAAGCTTTCACCTTTGCCACCTTACATTCTCGTCATCACGTAGTCAGCTCACACTTGACTGATAGGCTAAGTAGAGAAAGAGGCCCTATGGAGAAGAACTGGGGTAACTCCAGCCTACAGACAGCAGCATCTCACTCCAGACATTTAAATAAGACTACCTTAGATCACCCAGCCAGCCACAAACTGAGAGAAACCTCGTGAGTAGGCCCAGTTGATACCATGTGGAGAAAAGATAAATTGTTTGTGCTAAGCCCTAACCACTACATACCACTAAAAGTCGTCAAGTGGTTTACCAAGCAACAGTGGATAAGTGAAACAAGACCAGAATTCACAAGTACGTAATGGGAGTTAACAAAAGTACAAATTGAAAAAATTTTAAAAAAAAAGTACAAATTGGAAGTAACACACACTGGATTTTATTTATGCAACAAAATAACAAACATAAATAACAAACATAACTATACAATCTAGTTTAAAAATGTCAACACTTTTCTCCCATAAGGATAACAAAGGAGACTTTCCATCCTTCTTCATGTTCTATATCCCATATTCAGCTTTATTTATCAAGGTTACAAGAGCTGGGATAATTTTACAGACAATGATGCTGAATAATAAGATAATCTCTATGGGGCTTCCCTGGTGGTGCAAACAGTAAAGAACCTGCCTGCGATGCAGGATACCCAGGTTTGATCCACGGGTTGGGAAGATTCCCTAGAGAAAGTAATGGCAACCCATTCCAATAATCGTGCCTGGGAATTTCATGGACAGAGGGACGTGATGGGTTACAGCCTGTGGGGTCACAAAGAGTCGGACATGACTGAGAGATAAACATACACACACAATCAATCACTACAACCCTGGAAAACAAATGTACACTTTAGTTTGTTTTTTGCACATGTATATGAATGAAAATATGTGTAGGCAAGACACAATGGAATACATAGCACTTTGGACCTATGCAATCCAACAAGAAATAAATTCTGAGATGAAGACTGCAAGTGTTCAATGGGATAGCCTGTGAAGAGATTATACTCAAAACACTGGCCTGTGAAATATAAATCACTGCAGTCTAATGACTTTTACACTAAAGAGATGAGCTGATTTTAACTCAACAGAACAATAACAACAACAAAAAAACAATTCAGGAAAATATTCAGTTACATCTAAACATTTAACACATGACAAAGATGTGGTTCCAAATCAGCAGGAAAGACTTAAATGATTTAATAATGCTACTAGAAAAACTGGTTAACAGTGTAGGGAAATTATACAAAACAAGACAAAATCCAAACAGAATATTTTATAAACTTCAACAAATATTAAGATAATCTAAGAGACTGAATAAAATGTTTTTAAAAATTTTAACTCAAAGACTTTTCTAAGCATAAAAATAAAGTAGGACTTCCCTAGTGGTTCAGTGGATAAACAGTCCTCCTTGCAGGGACACTGGTTCGATCCCCAGCCCGGGAAGATCCCACGTGCCACAGAGCAGCTGCACCAGTGTGTCCAATTATGAGCCAGCGCTCTGGAGCACATGTGTCCAGAGCTCTGCAATCAGAGGGACCACTGCAATGCGAGGCCCATACAGGCCGAAGAATAAAGGTGGATGAAAATAAATAAATAAAAAACCAATATAAGAGGCCTAAATTTTAAAAAAATAAAATAAAAAATTAGAAACAGAAAAGGCAGCTTAAATTACTCAAATTCAACTACTACTACGTCAATTTAAAAATCATTCAAAAGGGCTTCCCCTGGTAGTCCAGTGGATAAGGACACCGCCTTGCAGTGCAAGGAGCGCCGGTTCAATCCCTGGCCTGGGAAGATCCCACATGCCGCGGAGTGGCTAGACCGATGTGTCCAATCACCGAGTCGGAGCTCTGGAGTGCATGCACCCAGAGCCAGTGCTCTGCAACAACAGAGGCCACCGCGATGGGAGGCCCGCAGGAGCCAAAGTACAAAGATGGATGAAAACAGAGAAATGAAAGACCAACAGAAGTGGCCCGCCCGCTCTCCACCCTCCCCAACCCGATCCCCGCCCAAAATAAATAAATAAATCTTTAAAAAAAAAAAAAAAATCATTCAAAAGCTAAAAACAAACTGAGAAGATTGATATTAATGCTTTATATTTCAATGTTTAAAATGTTTCTATATCAGCAAGAAAAAAATAAATATGCTATGAAACAATGTACAAAGGGCAATTCACAAAAGAAAGAGTCACCAAACAACAGTAACAAAAAATGTGCAACCCAAGTACTTAGGAATTACTAGTAATACCATCCTAATACCTTTTATTACCAAAATTGTTGGATTTTTATTTTTAATTTTAAGATCCAACGTTGGGGCTTCCCTGGTGGTCAAGTGGGTAGAGAGTGTGCCTTGCAGTGCGAGCAGCACCAGTTCAATACCTGGACTGGGAAGACACCACGTGCTGTGGAACAGCTGTGCCAGTATGTCCAAATTACAAGCCAGCGCTCTGGAGTACATGTGCCCAGAGCCAGTGCTCTGCAACAAGAGAGACTACTGCAATGGGAGGTCCACACAGGTCAAAAAATAAAAGATGGATGAAAATAAATATAAAAACAAAAGAGGCATGATGGGGAAAAGACAAAAAATATATTATTTAAACTACAGTGGAGCAAGTATCTAATAAGGGCCTCAAAACATGAGCAACAAGGGGAAAAGTTACTTGGCAAAGAAACTACAACCAAAAAGGAAACAATATGAAGAGCATAAATCAAAAGAGAACCAAAACTCTCAATCTACAAATAAATATACCTCACCACAGAGGTATGATAAGTAAAATTGCATTCTAACATATGTTCAAACAAAGCCCAAGAATGAGATGATAAAACAAAACGGTTAAAAAAAAAAAAAATCAGGGATTGCAGAACCCAAGTAATTCTAAAACTAAAACAGAATTAGTAACTAAAATAGAATCGGCAAGGAAGAAATCATACATTTTTGAGAATGGTCTATAAAGGGCATGAAAAAAATCACAGCAATGCAAATAAAAAGTCAGCAGATACTAAAGTGTTCAAAGGGAATTCTCAGGAAGTCTAATGGTTAGGAATGGCTGCTTTCATTGCTGGGGTTTAGGTTCAATCTCTCATCAGGGAACTGAGATCCCACAAGCCATGCAGCAGAGCCAAAAAAATTAAAAATGGTGGGGGTAAAGGAGGATTTTGAAGAACTAATAGTTAAATTAATCAAACGCAAATATAATTTCTGTCCCTGAAATAAAGAATCCAATGAATGGAGAATAGAAGATATATTCAAACATAAGAGCCTACAGAATAAAAACTGGAAAATAAAAATGCATTCTGAAAAATTCAGTTACATAATGTTCAATGGCAAGAATTACTACAGTTACACTTAGCAGACTGCATGGGGCTTAAGAGGATGGGATGGTCCCTCGTCCTCCTCACAACACATACTCCAGGTCCACCATCTGAATTCATAAAGCAAAGAAAGAGTCACCCAATGATATTACATATAGCTGAGATACAACTCAAAAATTCGAACAAGAAGGAAACACTTTTTATTAAGAACAAACTCAGAGAATACAGGTCTGAAGAACTCATTCTTTTTTGTTGTTGTCCTTTTCCCCATCATGCTTCTTTAATTTATATTTATTTTCATCCATCTTTTGTTTTTGTCTTTTTTTAAACTTTTTTTGGGGGGGAGGCACTTCTATTGGTTTTTCATTTATTTATTCCCATCTATCTTTTTATTCTTTGGCATGCGTGGGCCTCCCATTGCAGTGGCCTCTCTCACTGCAGAGCACTGGCTCTAGGCGCACGCGCTCCAGAGCGCTGGTTCAGAATTAGACACACGGGTCCAGACACTCTGCAGCACTTGGGATCGTCCCGAGGCAGGTATCGAACTGGTGACCCCTGCAATGCAAGGAGGACTCTTTATCCACTGGACCGCCAGGCAAGCCCCTGTAACATTTTTCAAGAATGAGTTTTTCAGGGCTTCCCTAAGCCCCTTTAGTAATGGCATGAATCCTGGCCAGAAGTATTCATAGATGGGTTATCCAGGGGAAAATAGAATCGGCAAGGAAGAAATCATACATTTTTGAGAATGGTCTATAAAGGGCATGAAAAAAATCACAGCAATGCAAATAAAAAGTCAGCAGATACTAAAGTGTTCAAAGGGAATTCTCAGGAAGTCTAATGGTTAGGAATGGCTGCTTTCATTGCTGGGGTTTAGGTTCAATCTCTCATCAGGGAACTGAGATCCCACAAGCCATGCAGCAGAGCCAAAAAAATTAAAAATGGTGGGGGTAAAGGAGGATTTTGAAGAACTAATAGTTAAATTAATCAAACGCAAATATAATTTCTGTCCCTGAAATAAAGAATCCAATGAATGGAGAATAGAAGATATATTCAAACATAAGAGCCTACAGAATAAAAACTGGAAAATAAAAATGCATTCTGAAAAATTCAGTTACATAATGTTCAATGGCAAGAATTACTACAGTTACACTTAGCAGACTGCATGGGGCTTAAGAGGATGGGATGGTCCCTCGTCCTCCTCACAACACATACTCCAGGTCCACCATCTGAATTCATAAAGCAAAGAAAGAGTCACCCAATGATATTACATATAGCTGAGATACAACTCAAAAATTCGAACAAGAAGGAAACACTTTTTATTAAGAACAAACTCAGAGAATACAGGTCTGAAGAACTCATTCTTTTTTGTTGTTGTCCTTTTCCCCATCATGCTTCTTTAATTTATATTTATTTTCATCCATCTTTTGTTTTTGTCTTTTTTTAAACTTTTTTTGGGGGGGAGGCACTTCTATTGGTTTTTCATTTATTTATTCCCATCTATCTTTTTATTCTTTGGCATGCGTGGGCCTCCCATTGCAGTGGCCTCTCTCACTGCAGAGCACTGGCTCTAGGCGCACGCGCTCCAGAGCGCTGGTTCAGAATTAGACACACGGGTCCAGACACTCTGCAGCACTTGGGATCGTCCCGAGGCAGGTATCGAACTGGTGACCCCTGCAATGCAAGGAGGACTCTTTATCCACTGGACCGCCAGGCAAGCCCCTGTAACATTTTTCAAGAATGAGTTTTTCAGGGCTTCCCTAATGGTCCAGTGGGTAAGGAGTCCACTTTGCAGTACAATGGGCACCGGCTGAATCCCTGGCCAGGGAAGATCTCATGTGCCATGGAGCGCCTGGATGGGTGTGTCCAGTCAGGAGACAGTGCTTTGGAGCGCATACGCCTAGGGCCGGTGCTCTGCAACCAGAGAAGCCACTGCAACGGGAGGCCCACACAGGCAAAAGAGTAAAGATGGATAAAAAACAAATAGATTTTAAAAATCAATGAAAAAATAAGAGGCCAAAATTAAAAAAAGAAAGTTACAAACAATAAACTTCTGCCAATTTAAGAGATGATATAAAGAATCAAAATCACTAGTTATTAGAGAAATGCAGATTAAAACTACAATGAGATACCACTTCACACCAATCAGCATGGCTACCATCAAAAATTCCACAAATGACAACTGCTGGAAGGGGTGTGGAGAGAAGGGAACGCTCTTGCACTGCTGGTAGGAATGTAAATTGATACAGCCACTCTGAAAGACAGTGTGGCGATTCCTTAAAAAACCAGAAATAGAACCACCATATGATCCAGCAATCCCACTCCTGGGCATATATAACCAGAGGAAAAACATGGCCCAAAGAGATACATGCTCCTCAATGTTCATTGTAACATTATTTACAAATAGCCAAGACATGGAAACAACCTAAATGCCCATCAACAGAGGAAGAGAAAAAGAAGATGTGTGCGGTGTGTGTGTGTGTGTGTGTGTGTATAAATATATATATATGATACATAATATATATAATGGAATATATTATAAAATATGTGACAAATAATGGAACATTACTCAGCCATTAAAAAGAACGAAATAAGGCCATTTAGAGCAATAGGAATGGACCTAGATAGCGTCATACTGAGTGAAATAACTCAGACAGAGGAGGGAAAATATCATATGACATTCCTTTTATATGGATTCTAAAAAGAAATGATACAAATGAACTTATTTACAAAATAGAGACTCACAATCTTAGAAAATGAATTTATGGTTGCAGGCGGAAGGGGATGTTTGGGGATTTGGGGAAAATTATGTACATACTGCCATGTTTGAAATGGATAACCAACAAAAATCTATTGTACAGCACAAGGAACTCTGCTTAATATTACGTACCAGCCTGGATCGGAGGGAGGATTGGGGAGAATGGTGGATACATGTATATGCATGGCCCCTTCACTGTTTACCTGAAACTATCACAAAATTGTGAACTGGCTATACCCCAATAAAAACGTTTTTGGTGTTAAAAAGTAAGTAAATAAATAAATATATTCTAGTCCCATTAAAAACAATAACTCACTCCTTAAAAAAGTTACAAACAATAAAGTTCTGCGAATTTAAGAGACGATATAAAGAACTCAATGGAAAAGCTGTGGTGAAAGGTAGCAACCATCTAACAAATTTAAATACAGAACATATCCATAAAACAACTGTAAAGATTGCGTTCACAGAAAAGAATGTCTCAGGCGTGGGCTTCCCTGGTGGTCCAGTGGTTAAAGAGTATACTTCGCAGTGCAGGGGGCACCAGTTTGATCCCTGGCCCAGGGGGGATCCCACATTCCGCAAAGCAGCTGGACCAATGTGTATAATTACGAACCAGCACTCTGGAGCGCATGTGTCCAGAGCCAGTTCTCTGCAACAAGAATGGTCACTGCAGTGGGATGCTCACACACACCAAAGAATTAAAAAGATGGATGAAAAATAAATACAAATTAAAAAAGAGGCATGATGGGGGGAAACTATTTTAAAAATTTTAAAAACTGCATATATATAAAAAAAGAATGTCTCCGACCTGAAAAAACATATCATAAATAGCTTTAAAAACAAACTGGAGCCTCCCCAACTTCAGACTCTACTACAAAGCAACAGTCCTCAAGACAGTATGGGACTGGCACCAAAACAGAAATATCGACCAATGGAACAAGATCGAGAACCCAGAGATAAACCCACACACCTACAGGTACCTTATTTTTGACAAAGGAGGCGAAACCACAAAATGGGACAAAGACAGCCTCTTCAACAAATGATGCTGGGAAAATTGGACAGCTACATGCAAAAAAAAATGAAGTTGGAACACTCCCTGACACCATGCACAAAGATCAAGTCAAAATGGATTAAAGAAAATGTAAGGCCAGAAACCATCAAACTCTTAGAGGAGAATATTGGCAAAACACTCAAGGACATCAGTCAAAGCAAGATCTTCTCTGACCCACCTACTAGAAAAGCGGAACTAAAAAGACAAATGAACATGTGGGACCTAATGAAACTTAAAAGCTTTTGTACAGCTAAAGAAATTACAAAAAAGCTGAACAGACACCCCACAGAGTGGGAGAAAATCATAGCAAATGAAACAACAGACAAAGAATTAATCTCCAAAATCTACAAGCAACTCAGACAACTCAGCACCGGAAAAACGAACAACCCAATCAAAAAATGGGAAAAGGACCTAAACAGACACCTCTCCAACGAGGACATACAGATGGCCCAAAAGCACATGAAACGATGCTCAACTTCACTAATAATTAGAGAAATGCAAATCAAAACTACAATGAGATATCACCTCACACCCGTCAGAATGGCCGTCATCCACAAATCGACAGACAATAAATGCTGGAGAGGGTGCGGAGAAAAGGGAACACTCCTGCATTGCTGGTGGGAGTGTAGATTGATACAGCCTCTATGGAAGACAGTCTGGAGATTTCTTAAAAAGCTAAAAGTAGAAGCATCCTATGACCCAGCAATCCCACTCTTAGGCTTAAACCCTGATGAAATCAAATCTGAAAGAAGCACCTGTACCCCAATGTTCATTGCAGCTCTCTATACAATAGCTAGAACATGGAAGGAACCTAGATGCCCATCGACGAACGAATGGATCCAAAAGCTCTGGTACATATATACAATGGAATACTACACAGCTGTAAAGAGAAATGCAGAAGAATCAACCCTAATGAGGTGGCTGGATCTAGAACGTATCATCAAAAGTGAAGTCAGTCCGAAAGAGAAGGACAAATACAGTATATTAACACATATATATGGAATCTAGTAGGATGGTGATGATGGCACACACAGTGGAGCACCAGAAAGACAGACATGGACAGTGGACATATGGTCATTGTGGGGAAGGAACAGAAGGTGGGAAGCGTAAAGGAAGTAGCATGAAGGCCTGTACTATCATAAGTGAAGAAAATAGTTCTAGTCATTGCTCTGTGAGAAAAGGGGATCCTTCAGGAGTGCTGTGTGATGGTTGGGAGGGGTGGGAAGGGGGGGATATACATATGACTAATCTGGGAACATACATATCTGTAAACAACAAAACTCTGTAAAAGTTTAAAGCAAAATAAAGGTTAAAAAAAAAAAACTGGCCCCAGGGCAGGTCCCCAACCCCACCCCTGCCCAATTTCTGGAGCTGGCCGCTGGGACTGTGCTGCTGGAATTGTGTCAAGAGAAAGAAGCGAGATAAAAGAGTAAGAAGGGAGAAAGGAAAAAAACAAATTGAAAGGCAGGAAATGAGAAGAGCATGGGGATACTGTTCGCTTTTATACAGATTTCAAAGCACGTAGTTAAAATAGTTTGTCAGCAAACACTAATCACATGTTAAGCTCCCCTTGTAGACAAAGTCTGGTCTTCTTTGACTAATCAACCTCTCACATCATCAGATTCAAGCCCAGAGGTGAACATGATATAGCTAAATCAATTTAGATAAATCTACCCTCTCCCTAGTCTCTGACTAGTTTAGGTCTGCGATAGATTTAGGTCAAGAGAGTAAAACAGAGCAGAAATTTTTTATGAGTTGGCTGGGAATGTTGTCTCTTTGAGACGTATGCCCCTGCTGTCTTCAGATGCTCAAGTGTTACGCCAAAACCCTTGGAACGACTACAGAGACTGGACAACCATGTCTAGAGAAGCCACAAGAACCACAAGGAAGACAACAATTCTCTGCCACCACTGAGCTGGCTATTGCTAAAGTCAGTGTTATCTAATTGTTTCATCTTTTTTTTTCCTATACAGCCAAATAAATCTAACTTTAATTTTAAAAAAAAACAAACTATGAGCACTGCATCATTTTAATATTTTTTATTGCTCTAACCACCCTTTCAAAATCTATTATCAGGGGCTTCCCTGGTGGTTCAGTGGGTAAAGAGTTCACCTTGCAGTGCAAGGGGCACCAGTTCAATCCCTGGCCTGGGAAGATCCCACATGCCATGGAGCGGCTGGCCCAGTGTGCCCAATTACAAGCCAGCACTCTGGAGCGCATGCGCCCAGAGCCAGCACTCTGCAACCAGAGAGGCCACTAGAATGGGAAGCCCACACAGGCTGAAGAATAAAGATGGATGAAAATAAATGGATAAAAAAAAATCAATGAAAACAGGCCAAATTTTTTAAAAAAGAAAAAAAAAGTATCTATCTATAAAACTCTGGAATGTTTGCTTAGTAGTAATGATGGCTATTTCTGATTGGTGAGTTCTCAAGTGGGTCTTTTTTTTTAATTAACTTGCATTTTTTAAAATGCTTGCCTTATTTCAATTTTTTAAAATAATTACATATGGCTTTAAAAAAGAATCGGCTAAAATGAAGTAGAGACAGCTAACTATTCACCAAAACCATTTCTTTTCCTTATACAAAGTTGTTGTTCAATTGCTAAGCTGTGTCCAACTCTGAGACCCCATAGATTGCGGCATGCCAGGCCTTCCCCGTCCTTCACTATCTTCCCGGAGTTTGCTCATACTCAAGTCCATTGAGTCAGTGATGCCATCCAACCAGCTCATCCTCCACTGCCACCTTTTCCTCCTCCTCTCAATCAAGAATATAACTAGACCCTCCCAGTTCCTTTGCAGTTCAATATGGCATTGAACTGGGTTCAATCAAATGTAATGTGAACAAAAAATGATGTGTGCTGCCTCTGGGCCTGGTCCTTAATAGGGCAAAGTATTGAGAGTCCATGCTCCTTGCTCTTCCAGGGATTAAGACAAGGGAACATAGCAGTCATAGACACAACATTGAAAAGAAGGCTGAGTCACAAGATGGAAAAAACCAAAATTCCTGACTCATGGCTTATAAGAAAACTTTAATTAAGAACGTAGCTGTTAAAAAATGTATTAATCCTCCTAACCTGAGACTGTCATATGTTAAAAGTCAGTGTTATCTAATTGTTTCATCTTTTTTTTTCCTATACAGCCAAATAAATCTAACTTTAATTTTAAAAAAAAACAAACTATGAGCACTGCATCATTTTAATATTTTTTATTGCTCTAACCACCCTTTCAAAATCTATTATCAGGGGCTTCCCTGGTGGTTCAGTGGGTAAAGAGTTCACCTTGCAGTGCAAGGGGCACCAGTTCAATCCCTGGCCTGGGAAGATCCCACATGCCATGGAGCGGCTGGCCCAGTGTGCCCAATTACAAGCCAGCACTCTGGAGCGCATGCGCCCAGAGCCAGCACTCTGCAACCAGAGAGGCCACTAGAATGGGAAGCCCACACAGGCTGAAGAATAAAGATGGATGAAAATAAATGGATAAAAAAAAATCAATGAAAACAGGCCAAATTTTTTAAAAAAGAAAAAAAAAGTATCTATCTATAAAACTCTGGAATGTTTGCTTAGTAGTAATGATGGCTATTTCTGATTGGTGAGTTCTCAAGTGGGTCTTTTTTTTTAATTAACTTGCATTTTTTAAAATGCTTGCCTTATTTCAATTTTTTAAAATAATTACATATGGCTTTAAAAAAGAATCGGCTAAAATGAAGTAGAGACAGCTAACTATTCACCAAAACCATTTCTTTTCCTTATACAAAGTTGTTGTTCAATTGCTAAGCTGTGTCCAACTCTGAGACCCCATAGATTGCGGCATGCCAGGCCTTCCCCGTCCTTCACTATCTTCCCGGAGTTTGCTCATACTCAAGTCCATTGAGTCAGTGATGCCATCCAACCAGCTCATCCTCCACTGCCACCTTTTCCTCCTCCTCTCAATCAAGAATATAACTAGACCCTCCCAGTTCCTTTGCAGTTCAATATGGCATTGAACTGGGTTCAAGTCAAATGTAATGTGAACAAAAAATGATGTGTGCTGCCTCTGGGCCTGGTCCTTAATAGGGCAAAGTATTGAGAGTCCATGCTCCTTGCTCTTCCAGGGATTAAGACAAGGGAACATAGCAGTCATAGACACAACATTGAAAAGAAGGCTGAGTCACAAGATGGAAAAAACCAAAATTCCTGACTCATGGCTTATAAGAAAACTGTCTGTCAATTAAGAACGTAGCTGTAAATGAAAAATAAACATTGTATTAATCCTCCTAACCTGAGACTGTCATATGTTAAAAGACAATTCTTACAGGAGTCTGCTATTTCTGTAGGTCTTGCAAATAAGGCAAGTTCATTATGAACTATTTTTTCAAAGTTGTTTGTATAATGATCAGACTTAGAAGATAGAATGTGTACCTTAAGAACAAAGGGAAGCCATGCATACTACTACAAAATATTCAGGTGCCCAAAGCCCTAGGTTTCTCTATAGCAATGCAACGGACTGCATTAACAGATGTCATCCAACCCTTTTAGGAAGGAAGAAAACTCTTCCCATGGCCTTATGGAAATCATGGGTCTTGGAGGAACTGTGCAAAAATATTGATACTCTGGCTACCTCTATTGCTTTAAGTAACAAATTATACTTTCTCTCTGACCGAAAGTGGTCTTGCCTTCTAACTAGTTATGATATAAGCAGGGTACTCTTAATAAGACCCCTCTCACAGCTCTTGACAGTCTGGTGATAGGAACGTGATGCTGTTAAGAGACACAGCTTTCTGGAAGAGGAAAAGGGCTTAACAGGCCAATTAAAGGGATCTGAGTGAAGCCTGTGGGAATGACTAACAAACATACTGAACAAACTGTATGGTCAATAATGCAGTAAATGGGGGCTTCCTGGTGGCTAGACCATAGATTGCGGCATGCCAGGCCTTCCCCGTCCTTCACTATCTTCCCGGAGTTTGCTCATACTCAAGTCCATTGAGTCAGTGATGCCATCCAACCAGCTCATCCTCCACTGCCACCTTTTCCTCCTCCTCTCAATCAAGAATATAACTAGACCCTCCCAGTTCCTTTGCAGTTCAATATGGCATTGAACTGGGTTCAAGTCAAATGTAATGTGAACAAAAAATGATGTGTGCTGCCTCTGGGCCTGGTCCTTAATAGGGCAAAGTATTGAGAGTCCATGCTCCTTGCTCTTCCAGGGATTAAGACAAGGGAACATAGCAGTCATAGACACAACATTGAAAAGAAGGCTGAGTCACAAGATGGAAAAAACCAAAATTCCTGACTCATGGCTTATAAGAAAACTGTCTGTCAATTAAGAACGTAGCTGTAAATGAAAAATAAACATTGTATTAATCCTCCTAACCTGAGACTGTCATATGTTAAAAGACAATTCTTACAGGAGTCTGCTATTTCTGTAGGTCTTGCAAATAAGGCAAGTTCATTATGAACTATTTTTTCAAAGTTGTTTGTATAATGATCAGACTTAGAAGATAGAATGTGTACCTTAAGAACAAAGGGAAGCCATGCATACTACTACAAAATATTCAGGTGCCCAAAGCCCTAGGTTTCTCTATAGCAATGCAACGGACTGCATTAACAGATGTCATCCAACCCTTTTAGGAAGGAAGAAAACTCTTCCCATGGCCTTATGGAAATCATGGGTCTTGGAGGAACTGTGCAAAAATATTGATACTCTGGCTACCTCTATTGCTTTAAGTAACAAATTATACTTTCTCTCTGACCGAAAGTGGTCTTGCCTTCTAACTAGTTATGATATAAGCAGGGTACTCTTAATAAGACCCCTCTCACAGCTCTTGACAGTCTGGTGATAGGAACGTGATGCTGTTAAGAGACACAGCTTTCTGGAAGAGGAAAAGGGCTTAACAGGCCAATTAAAGGGATCTGAGTGAAGCCTGTGGGAATGACTAACAAACATACTGAACAAACTGTATGGTCAATAATGCAGTAAATGGGGGCTTCCCTGGTGGTCCAGTGGGTAAGGACACCGCCTTGCAGTGCAAGGGGCGCCGGTTCGATCCCTGGCCTGGGAAGATCCCACGTGCCCCGGAGCGGCAGGATCCATGTATCCAACTCCAGAGTCAGAGCTCTGGAGTGCATGCACCCAGAGCCGGCTCTTTGCCACTGCATGGGAAGCCCACATAGGCCAAAGAACAAAAATAAATGAAAGACCAATATAAGTGCCCCCCCCCCCTCCAAAAAATGCAGTAAATGGTCCTTCATTTCACAGTCCAATAATGAGGAAGAACTTAATAGGTGACTGCTAAAATCTCTTCCAGGTTCACGGATATTATTATTCAACAGAGCGAAAATAGCCAATATTTCGTAATATATAGAGTATAAACTTCAAAAATTGCAAATTGGGCTTCCCTGGTGGTCCAGTGGGTAAGGACACCGCCTTGCAGTGCAAGGGGCGCCGGTTCGATCCCTGGCCTGGGAAGATCCCACGTGCCCCGGAGCGGCAGGATCCATGTATCCAACTCCAGAGTCAGAGCTCTGGAGTGCATGCACCCAGAGCCGGCTCTTTGCCACTGCATGGGAAGCCCACATAGGCCAAAGAACAAAAATAAATGAAAGACCAATATAAGTGCCCCCCCCCCTCCAAAAAATGCAGTAAATGGTCCTTCATTTCACAGTCCAATAATGAGGAAGAACTTAATAGGTGACTGCTAAAATCTCTTCCAGGTTCACGGATATTATTATTCAACAGAGCGAAAATAGCCAATATTTCGTAATATATAGAGTATAAACTTCAAAAATTGCAAATTGGGCTTCCCTGGTGGTCCAGTGGGTAAGGACACCGCCTTGCAGTGCAAGGGGCACCGGTTCAATCCCTGGCCTGGGAAGATCCCACGTGCCGCGAAGTGGCTGGACCGATGTGTCCAATTACTGAGCTGGAGCTCTGGAGCGCGTGCGCCCAGAGCCGGTGCTCTGCGACAAGAGAGGCCACCCCGATGGGAGGCCCACAAGCGCCAAAGAACAAAGATGGATGAAACTAGACAAATGAAAGACCAGTGGAAGTGGCCCGCTCACCCCCATCCCTTCTCACTCCCGCCAAAATAAAAAAAATTTAAAAAAATTGTAAATAACTACACTGTACACCTGCAACACATATAAGACTGCACATAAACTATACTTCAATTTAAAACCAAAAAACCCACCAGGTAGAAAGATCTTCTCACCATTTCTTCAGTTCCACCCTACCATAATACTAATTTTAATACTAAGAGTCATCTTCAGTGGACAGAAGGTTCTAACACTTTTCAGATACAGTTACAGAGCTGCTTACCTACACTGAGCAAGAAAGGAAGGAAATTGGCAAACAATCACTATATACAAAAACAAGGTAAATCAAAGGAACCCTTATTCTCTTAGAAAATGCAGGTGGAGGGGCTGTCATGTATGTTAAGGAAAAATGGACAGCTGGACTGTCTCGCAGATCAGTACCTCCTGTGATCTAGTCTGCCAACACTGACTTCATTTAGAGATGACAATAAATGACTTCACGACTTTTTTGTTTTCATTTTTGTTTATAGTGGATCCCAGTTGTTAGAAGGCATCTTTAGTCCTCTCAGGGAGATTTCCCAAAGACAGACCAACATTTCTGGGAAATTAGGAAGTTAACACTTCCTTTAGTGTCCCACAATCCTCGTTACACATTAGAGATGCCAGTTTCTGTGACATTTTGCTAATTTGAGACTCTGGCACAGAACCTCTACCCAGGCACCCACTGGAGTTCTAGGTTTACTGACTCCCTGACAGAGCTATCAGGTGCACCCCTTTTGGAAAAACATCTGTGATGAGCCCAGTGAGCTCTTTTCAAAATCAAACCAGTGGAACAATGTAGCTCTCCAGTCTATGACGTCTGTTAGCAAGTCAAACTAATGACTAACAAACTAATGTGGCAAAGGCCCATAACTACTACAAAGATAGCTCCATACCTACTACATTATACATGCTTATTTACCAAATACCTACTACATTACATACAGTATACCTACTAAATTATAGTCAATGCCACTAAAACTGTAATTCTTCCCAAATCAGTCCTTAATTACTCAAAAGCTGCCAATAATACTACCTTTATTTCATTGCCCTCATACTTAAAACCCTGGGTTTGTTTAAAAAGCATTTCACATGGTTTCACTGTGTTCAAGAAACCATATTAGGCAATGTGGAGAAAACAATAAAGTACAAAAGACAGGAATCAGTTTTGAAACACAACAAAGGGAATTCCCTGACAGTACAGTGGTTAGGACTCCACGCTTCCACTGCTGGAGGCACGAGTTCCAATTTTGGTAGGGGAACTAAGATCCCAAATGCCATTCAATGCGGCCGAAACACACACACAAACACACACAAAACCAAAAAATACACAAAATCAACAGAAACCAAAACATGATACAGCCTGACAGAGAGACATATACTAGTGACAACCAGTAGTTTTAAAAAAGAGAAAGTCACATAAAAGATATCCAAAGCAAGAAATACAGTGTGAGTCACACAAGACTAAGTCTAGCTTCATTAGAAACTTAGTGTTGGCCAAGAGATTAAGAGCAAAATTAAAACTGAAGAGCATCATTATTGACAATAACTGGAGCACACACAGTAATGTTTAAGAAAAGTTTCAAGGCCATGGGCAGAATATGATTCAAACAAATTGTTTTTCCCTTTTGTTACGTCTAATGTGTCCATATTTCATTCAAGCAAAGTATCACTTAAGACGGTTCGATGACTTTTTTCTTACTATCCAATCAATCTTCTCATTTTATAATATTACACTGTACAATTATTAAAATATTAATAATTTATTTGGATCAAACATACATCTAGCCTAACTCATTTCAAACTGCAAAATTCACATTTCTGCCTTTAAAATGCCTCTCATCTCGAGGTGGACATGGAGAACAGTCTTATGGACTTTGAGTTAAGGGAAGGGAATACGCTATGGAACTAGGCGATATCAAAAGGGACCCTGCGGCAACCTGGAGGGGTGGGATGGTGCGGCAGATGGGGGTGAGGTTCAGAGCAGGGGAGGACATATGTGTAACTATGGCAAATTTAGGTCAATGTGTGGCAGTAAACAAAAAAACTCTGTAAAAAATAAAAATAAAGTAAAATAAAAATTTAAGAAAAAGAAATGTTTCTCATCCCACCATACCTAACATGACTAAGCCAGAAGAACAAGCCCAGGAGCTGAATTAAAGATAACAAGGGACTACTGCATGAAAATATGGGTATAATAAAGGACAGAAATGGCATGAACCTAAAACAAACAGAAGATATTAAGAAGAGGTGGCAATGAGACTTTCCTGGTAGCTCAATGGTGAAGAGCTCACCTGCAAATGCAGAAGACATGGGCTCGATCTCTGATCTGGGAAAATTCCACATGCTGCGGAGAAACTAAGCCCATGAGCCATAACTGTTGAGCCTGTGCTCTAGAGTCTCAAAGCCACAACTATTGAGCCCATGTGCTGCAACTACTGAAGCCCGTGTGCCCTAGAGCCCAAGTTCCACAACAAGAGAACTCATTGCAACAGGAAGCCTGGTCACCTCAACTAAAGAGTAGCCTCCACTCCCTGCAAGTAGAGACGAGCCTGTGGCAGCAGAGGAAATCCAGAACAGCCAAAAATAAGTTAATAAATAAAGAATTTTTTTTAAAAGAAGGTGGTAGCTCTAAAAAAAGAAGAAGAAGAAGAGGAGAAGAGGTGGCAAGAATACACAACAGAACTATACAAAAGAAGATCTTAATGACCAGAATAACCACCATGGTGAAGTCAATCACCTAAAGCCAGATATCCTGGAGTGTGAAATCAAGTGGTCCTTAGTAAGTATCACTACAAACAAAGCCAGGAGAGGTGATGGAATTCCAGCAGAGCTATTTCAAATCCTAAGATATGATGCTGTTAAAGTGCCACACTCTGTTTATCAGCAAATTTGGAAAACTCAGCAGTGGTCACGGGACTGTTTTCATTCCAATTCCAAAGAAGGCAAATGCCAAAGAATGCTCAAGCTACAACACAATAGCACTCACTTCACATGCTTAGCAAACTAATGCTCAAAATCCTTCAAGCTAGGCTTCAACAGTATATGAATCAAAACCTTTCGGCAACCTGGAGGGTGGGATGGTGCGGCAGATGGGGTGAGGTTCAGAGCAGGGGAGGACATATGTGTAACTATGGCAAATTTAGGTCAATGTGTGGCAGTAAACAAAAAAACTCTGTAAAAAATAAAAATAAAGTAAAATAAAAATTTAAGAAAAAGAAATGTTTCTCATCCCACCATACCTAACATGACTAAGCCAGAAGAACAAGCCCAGGAGCTGAATTAAAGATAACAAGGGACTACTGCATGAAAATATGGGTATAATAAAGGACAGAAATGGCATGAACCTAAAACAAACAGAAGATATTAAGAAGAGGTGGCAATGAGACTTTCCTGGTAGCTCAATGGTGAAGAGCTCACCTGCAAATGCAGAAGACATGGGCTCGATCTCTGATCTGGGAAAATTCCACATGCTGCGGAGAAACTAAGCCCATGAGCCATAACTGTTGAGCCTGTGCTCTAGAGTCTCAAAGCCACAACTATTGAGCCCATGTGCTGCAACTACTGAAGCCCGTGTGCCCTAGAGCCCAAGTTCCACAACAAGAGAACTCATTGCAACAGGAAGCCTGGTCACCTCAACTAAAGAGTAGCCTCCACTCCCTGCAAGTAGAGACGAGCCTGTGGCAGCAGAGGAAATCCAGAACAGCCAAAAATAAGTTAATAAATAAAGAATTTTTTTTAAAAGAAGGTGGTAGCTCTAAAAAAAGAAGAAGAAGAAGAGGAGAAGAGGTGGCAAGAATACACAACAGAACTATACAAAAGAAGATCTTAATGACCAGAATAACCACCATGGTGAAGTCAATCACCTAAAGCCAGATATCCTGGAGTGTGAAATCAAGTGGTCCTTAGTAAGTATCACTACAAACAAAGCCAGGAGAGGTGATGGAATTCCAGCAGAGCTATTTCAAATCCTAAGATATGATGCTGTTAAAGTGCCACACTCTGTTTATCAGCAAATTTGGAAAACTCAGCAGTGGTCACGGGACTGTTTTCATTCCAATTCCAAAGAAGGCAAATGCCAAAGAATGCTCAAGCTACAACACAATAGCACTCACTTCACATGCTTAGCAAACTAATGCTCAAAATCCTTCAAGCTAGGCTTCAACAGTATATGAATCAAAACCTTTCAGATATACAAGCTAGATTTAGAAAAGGCAGAGAACCAGAGATCAAACTGCCAGCATCTGTTGGATCACAGAAAAAGCAAGAAAATTCCAGAAAAACACCAGTGTGGGGCTTCCCTGGTGGTCCAGTGGGTAAGGACACCACCTTGCAGTGCAAGGGGCGCTGGTTTGATCCCTGGCCTGAGAAGATCCCACGTGCCACAGAGCGCCGACAACAGAGGCCACCGCGATGGGAGGCCCACAAGGGCCAGAGAACAAAGATGGATGAAAATGGACAAATGAAAGACCAATAGAAGTGACCCACCTGCTCCCCTCCCTCCCCACCCCACCCCCACCAAAATAAATAAATAAATAAATCTTAAGAAAAAAAAAAAACACACACACACACCAGTGTGGATCACCACAAATTGCAGCAAATTCTGAAAGAGATGGGAATACCAGACCACCTTACCTGCCTCCTCAGAAACCTGTATGCAGGTCAAGAAGCAACAGTAAGGACTGGACACGGAACACCAGATTGGTTCCAAATTGCGAAAGCAGTACATCAAGGCTGCATAGTGGCAGTCTGCTTATTTAACTTATATGCAGAGTAGATCATGTGAAATGCCAGGCTGGATAAAGCTCAAGCTGGAAACAAGACTGCTGGGAAACATACCAATAACCTCAGATATGCAGATGATACCACTCTTATGTCAGAAAGTGAAGAGGAACTAAAGAGCCTCTTGATGAAGGTTAAAGATGAGAGTGAAAAAGCTGAAAAGAAGATCTTAATGACCAGAATAACCACCATGGTGAAGTCAATCACCTAAAGCCAGATATCCTGGAGTGTGAAATCAAGTGGTCCTTAGTAAGTATCACTACAAACAAAGCCAGGAGAGGTGATGGAATTCCAGCAGAGCTATTTCAAATCCTAAGATATGATGCTGTTAAAGTGCCACACTCTGTTTATCAGCAAATTTGGAAAACTCAGCAGTGGTCACGGGACTGTTTTCATTCCAATTCCAAAGAAGGCAAATGCCAAAGAATGCTCAAGCTACAACACAATAGCACTCACTTCACATGCTTAGCAAACTAATGCTCAAAATCCTTCAAGCTAGGCTTCAACAGTATATGAATCAAAACCTTTCAGATATACAAGCTAGATTTAGAAAAGGCAGAGAACCAGAGATCAAACTGCCAGCATCTGTTGGATCACAGAAAAAGCAAGAAAATTCCAGAAAAACACCAGTGTGGGGCTTCCCTGGTGGTCCAGTGGGTAAGGACACCACCTTGCAGTGCAAGGGGCGCTGGTTTGATCCCTGGCCTGAGAAGATCCCACGTGCCACAGAGCGCCGACAACAGAGGCCACCGCGATGGGAGGCCCACAAGGGCCAAAGAACAAAGATGGATGAAAATGGACAAATGAAAGACCAATAGAAGTGGTCCACCTGCTCCCCTCCCACCCCACGCTACCCCACCAAAATAAATAAATAAAAAAATCTTTAGAAAAAAAAACACACACACACACCAGTGTGGATCACCACAAATTGCAGCAAATTCTGAAAGAGATGGGAATACCAGACCACCTTACCTGCCTCCTCAGAAACCTGTATGCAGGTCAAGAAGCAACAGTAAGGACTGGACACGGAACACCAGATTGGTTCCAAATTGCGAAAGCAGTACATCAAGGCTGCATAGTGGCAGTCTGCTTATTTAACTTATATGCAGAGTAGATCATGTGAAATGCCAGGCTGGATAAAGCTCAAGCTGGAAACAAGACTGCTGGGAAACATACCAATAACCTCAGATATGCAGATGATACCACTCTTATGTCAGAAAGTGAAGAGGAACTAAAGAGCCTCTTGATGAAGGTTAAAGATGAGAGTGAAAAAGCTGGCCTAAAACTCAACATTCAGAAAACTATGACTATGGCATCTGGTCCCATCACTTCATGGCAAATAGATGGGCAAACAATGGAAAACAGTGACTGACTTTTATTTTCTTGGGCTCCAAAATCACTGCAGATGCTGATTGTAGGCACAAAATTAAAAGATGCTTGCTCCTTGGGAAAAAAGCTATGACAACCCTAGACAACGTATTAAAAAAGCAGAGACATTAGTTTGCCTGCAATGTTCCATATAGTCAAAGCTATGGTTTTTCCAGTATTCATGTATGGATGTGAGAGTTGGACCATAAAGAAGGCTCAGCACTGAAGAAACGATGCCTTCAAACTGTGGTGCTGGAGAAGGCTCTTGAGAGTCCCTTGGACAGTGAGGAGATCAAACCAGTCAACCAACTCTAAAGGAAATCAACCCTGAATATTCATTGGAAGAAGCTGAACCTCCACTACTTTGGTCACCTGACACAAAGAGCCAACTCACTGGAATGATCATAATGTGCTGGTAAAGACTGAAGGCAGGAGGAGAGAGGGACGATAGAGCACCAGACAGGTGGATGGCATCAGTGGCTCAATGAACCTGCATCTGAGCAAGCTCTGGGAGATGGTAAGAGACAGGGTAACCTGACATGCTGCTGTCCATGGGTCACAAAGAGCAGATATAACTGAGGAACTAAACAACAACAAATTTGAGTAAAATCAGTATTATCAGTTTCTCATTTTAATAACATTTACTCATTATAATTAATAATTATGATGTTTGCTTTTTCCTTAAGACCCTACTTGTACTTAAGATAGTACAAACAGTACTAGTGAAGACCACCTGTAACCATTCATCACCTCCAAAGCATCTTTCTCCTTGCCCTACAACTACCAAATCAGATCCCAGGGCTCACTGATTTTATTGCTTCGATACCTTGAGTATCATTTTCCATATTTTCACATTTATACAGCTATTAAGCTCTGTTTAGACTACATTACTAAACACGAACAACAAGGCTCTCTTTATTTCCTAGTGCCACACTGTCCAATATGGTACCCCCACTTGCCACGTGTGGCTACTTTACTTAATGAAATGTGGTCGAGTCTAGAACTTCAAACTATATCAAAAAAATTTATATTTGAGGGCTTCCCTGTTGGTCCAGCGGATAAAGAGTCTGCCTTGCAAGTGCAAGGGGCGCCAGTTCGGTCACTGGCCTGGGAAGATCCCACGTGCCATGGAGCAGCTGGACCGGTGTGTCCAATTACGAGCCAGTGCTCTAGAGCGCATGCACCCAAAGCCACTGTTCTGCAAAGAGAGAGATCAATGCAATGGGAGGCCCACACAGGCCAGAGAGTAAAGATAGATGAAAATAAATGGGTAGAGAACCAATAAAGGGGGCCAAAGTTAAAAAAAAAATTATATTTGACTACAGTCATCACTTTTACTCTAATGTAAGCTGTAAGACAATAATCAGTACACAGTTTATTTAACAATAATCAGCCCCACGAAGATAAACAGAAGCGCCAAAACACGAAGTAACTTATTACAGTGAAGGAGTAAAATAAAACTAGTACTGAGAAAAACAAAAACAAAATAAGTGTTGGCAAAGATGTAAAGAAACTAGAACCCTTGTTGGTAGAAATATGAACTGGTACAGCTCTTATGAAAAGCAGTACAGCAGCTCCTCAAAAAATTAAACTCAGGATCATCAAGTGATCCAGCAATTCCACTTCTGAATATACACCAAAAGAACTGAAAGTGGTGTCCTGAAGAGATGGTATACCCACCCATGTTCACAGCAGCATTATTCATTCCAACAGGTAGAATGTGGTCAGCTCTCCATCAACAGGTAAATGACTAAGCAAAATTGGCATATACATGCAACAGAATGTTCCACTTATATGAGGAAGCTAGCATAGTCCAATACCTACAAACACTAAGTAGAACAGTGGCTGCCAGGGGCCTGGGGATGGGTACGTACTGCTTACTGGTTACAGAGTTATGACAGCCGCAGCAAGTTCGGCAGACAGCTGGTGGGGGTGACACTGAACAATATAAATGTATTAAATGGCACTGAACATTTAAAAATGGGAAAGATAGTAGACATCATGTTAGGGGTATTTACCATTTAAAAAATCATGTGGGAATGACTACAGAGAAAGAAACCTAGAGTCCCTGTCATCACCACTATCAGGTCATACCACACCACAGCACGTTATGAGAAGTGAAACTAGCTCACTGGGAAAGGTGTACTACTTGGAGAGCTGCCCCAAACTGCTTATATTAATACACTCTGTTGGATACATTATGTACTTTTTCTTCATCCATTCCCCCACTTAACTGAAATGCTACAACTAACACTGAGAGNGCATGCACCCAAAGCCACTGTTCTGCAAAGAGAGAGATCAATGCAATGGGAGGCCCACACAGGCCAGAGAGTAAAGATAGATGAAAATAAATGGGTAGAGAACCAATAAAGGGGGCCAAAGTTAAAAAAAAAATTATATTTGACTACAGTCATCACTTTTACTCTAATGTAAGCTGTAAGACAATAATCAGTACACAGTTTATTTAACAATAATCAGCCCCACGAAGATAAACAGAAGCGCCAAAACACGAAGTAACTTATTACAGTGAAGGAGTAAAATAAAACTAGTACTGAGAAAAACAAAAACAAAATAAGTGTTGGCAAAGATGTAAAGAAACTAGAACCCTTGTTGGTAGAAATATGAACTGGTACAGCTCTTATGAAAAGCAGTACAGCAGCTCCTCAAAAAATTAAACTCAGGATCATCAAGTGATCCAGCAATTCCACTTCTGAATATACACCAAAAGAACTGAAAGTGGTGTCCTGAAGAGATGGTATACCCACCCATGTTCACAGCAGCATTATTCATTCCAACAGGTAGAATGTGGTCAGCTCTCCATCAACAGGTAAATGACTAAGCAAAATTGGCATATACATGCAACAGAATGTTCCACTTATATGAGGAAGCTAGCATAGTCCAATACCTACAAACACTAAGTAGAACAGTGGCTGCCAGGGGCCTGGGGATGGGTACGTACTGCTTACTGGTTACAGAGTTATGACAGCCGCAGCAAGTTCGGCAGACAGCTGGTGGGGGTGACACTGAACAATATAAATGTATTAAATGGCACTGAACATTTAAAAATGGGAAAGATAGTAGACATCATGTTAGGGGTATTTACCATTTAAAAAATCATGTGGGAATGACTACAGAGAAAGAAACCTAGAGTCCCTGTCATCACCACTATCAGGTCATACCACACCACAGCACGTTATGAGAAGTGAAACTAGCTCACTGGGAAAGGTGTACTACTTGGAGAGCTGCCCCAAACTGCTTATATTAATACACTCTGTTGGATACATTATGTACTTTTTCTTCATCCATTCCCCCACTTAACTGAAATGCTACAACTAACACTGAGATTGTTTTTTCAGTTGAAAAATAGGCACTAACAGAAACTAAACAAAATCACTTTTTTTCAAAATCGCTTACTTTTAAAACACAATCATTATGATTATTATGTCACAAAGGATTCAGTAAAATAGTAAAAGTACTGTAAAAGTAATCTGCACTACTTCTGTTTCTTTCAGGTTAAACTAACATGAATCAGTGATGAAACTACATAAACAATTAGGTAGTTGATACATGATTAACATCTAAAAGTCAACTGTCTTGGGACTTTCATGGTGGTCCAGTGATTAAGAATCTGCCTTACAATGCAAGTATGTGGGTTCCCAATGCAGGTACGTGGGCTGATCCCTATGCAGGGAACTAAGATTCCACATGCATCAGAGTGCCACATCTACTGAAGCCTGCATGCTCTGGAGCCCATGCACACTGCAGCGAAAGATCCCATAGAGCTCAGCTAAGATCAGAGGCAGCCAAATATGTAAGCATTTTTTAAAGTCAACAGTCTTTATAAATAGACAATAAAGGAAAATACAATAAATAGAGAAACCCCCATTTTGAGTAACAAGAAAGAAATTAACAGTAAGAAAAGGAAGACTGTGGCAAGAGACTAGTTTTTCAATCTCTCTGAAGCTCCATACAAAAACAATTTAGGAAATCTTAAAAAACCATGGAATAACACTTTACAACAAAATTAAGTGGCAAAGTACTTTCATGAACCCCAAAATATAAACAAGGTGGAACAAACTGTATGATCTGCACGGTGACAAACAGCATTTGTAACTAGAATCACCAATTCGGCAGACAGCTGGTGGGGTGACACTGAACAATATAAATGTATTAAATGGCACTGAACATTTAAAAATGGGAAAGATAGTAGACATCATGTTAGGGGTATTTACCATTTAAAAAATCATGTGGGAATGACTACAGAGAAAGAAACCTAGAGTCCCTGTCATCACCACTATCAGGTCATACCACACCACAGCACGTTATGAGAAGTGAAACTAGCTCACTGGGAAAGGTGTACTACTTGGAGAGCTGCCCCAAACTGCTTATATTAATACACTCTGTTGGATACATTATGTACTTTTTCTTCATCCATTCCCCCACTTAACTGAAATGCTACAACTAACACTGAGATTGTTTTTTCAGTTGAAAAATAGGCACTAACAGAAACTAAACAAAATCACTTTTTTTCAAAATCGCTTACTTTTAAAACACAATCATTATGATTATTATGTCACAAAGGATTCAGTAAAATAGTAAAAGTACTGTAAAAGTAATCTGCACTACTTCTGTTTCTTTCAGGTTAAACTAACATGAATCAGTGATGAAACTACATAAACAATTAGGTAGTTGATACATGATTAACATCTAAAAGTCAACTGTCTTGGGACTTTCATGGTGGTCCAGTGATTAAGAATCTGCCTTACAATGCAAGTATGTGGGTTCCCAATGCAGGTACGTGGGCTGATCCCTATGCAGGGAACTAAGATTCCACATGCATCAGAGTGCCACATCTACTGAAGCCTGCATGCTCTGGAGCCCATGCACACTGCAGCGAAAGATCCCATAGAGCTCAGCTAAGATCAGAGGCAGCCAAATATGTAAGCATTTTTTAAAGTCAACAGTCTTTATAAATAGACAATAAAGGAAAATACAATAAATAGAGAAACCCCCATTTTGAGTAACAAGAAAGAAATTAACAGTAAGAAAAGGAAGACTGTGGCAAGAGACTAGTTTTTCAATCTCTCTGAAGCTCCATACAAAAACAATTTAGGAAATCTTAAAAAACCATGGAATAACACTTTACAACAAAATTAAGTGGCAAAGTACTTTCATGAACCCCAAAATATAAACAAGGTGGAACAAAAAACTGTATGATCTGCACGGTGACAAACAGCATTTGTAAGGGGAGAAGGAAGCCACAAGAAAACTGCAAAATCATCAATGCTACTCACTGCAAAGCACCAAGGGCCCATCTGAGGACAGCAGCTGAAAAAAGAAAGGGTTTTGTACTGGACAATACCAGATAAATGCAAGCAGCCCCTTCTAAAAAAGAATGAAGCGACATCAAGTTAACTGTCCAGGTAGGGGTTCATTCTAGGACAAAGATTTACTCCAAAGGAAAGGGTTTCTAAACATCAACCCCAGTGAAAGTATATGAAATGATGATGGCAAAAAAAGGTTATGATGCACTGTAAACAATATAACATTTATGTGGTATTTCTTGCAAAAGAGATGGACATGACTCAGCGACTGAACAACAACACTTAACACAAATCTAGCCAGAGGGAAATGAAAAAGACAAATCCCAGTTGAGGAACATGCTGCAAAACAATGAGTAAAAGAGTCTTCAAAAATGTCAACGTTGTGAAAGGTAGAAAAGCTTGAAGACTACTTTAAGGAAGACTAATGGGGCATAGCTAAATGCAATGTTTGATATTAGATTGAATCCTGGATCAATTTCTTTTAAATCGGCTATAAAGAACATTACTGGGACAACAGAAAATATCTGGATAATTACTATATTAAGTAGATGTTTCATAAATATTTATTAAACATTAATGTCCAATAGGGCCAAGACAGACTCTTCCCACAAATGGTGCTGGGAAAACTGGACAGCTATATGTAAAAGAATGAAGATGAACACTTCCTAACACCATACACGAAAATAAACTCAAAATGGATTAAAAACCTAAATGTTAAGACCAGAAACCATAAAACTCCTGGAGGAAAACACAGGCAGAACACTAGATGACATAAATCAAAGCAAGACCGTCTATCATCCCCTCCTAGAGTACTGGAAATAAAAATAAAAACAAACAAGTGGGACCTAATTAAACTCAAAGGCTTTTGCACAGCAAAAGAAACTATAAGCAAGGTGAAAAGACAACCCTCAGAATGGGAGAAAGTAACAGCAAATGAAACAACCAACAAAGAATTAATTTTCAAAATATACAAGCAGCTCAGACAACTCAACACCAAGAAAACAAACAACCCAATGAAAAAATGGAAAAAAGACCTAAACAGACATCTAGCCATAGAAGACATACACAGGGCCAAAAAAAAAAACACATGAAAAGATGCTCAACAATGCTCAATATTAGAGAAATGCAAATCAAAACTACCATATCACCTCACACCAGTCAGAATGGCCATCATCAAAAAATCTACAGACAATAAATGCTAGAGAGGGTGTGGTGAAAAAGGAACACTCTTGGCACTATTGGTGGGAATGATAAAGTTGATACAGCCACTCTGGAAGACAATATGAAGATTCCTTTAAAAACTAGGAATAGAACCACCACATGGGGCTTCCCTGGCAGCTCAGTAAAAAGAGTTTGCCTGCCAATGCAGGAGACACGGGTTCCATTCCTGATCAGGGAAGATCCCACATGCTGCCAAGCAACTAAGCCCGTGAGCCACAACTATGGAGGCTGTGCTCTAGAGCCTCAGAGTTGCAAGTATGGAGCCTATGTGCCACAACTACTAAAGCCCATGTATGCTAGAGTCCGAGTTCCACAACAAGAGAACTCACCGCAACAAGAAGCCTGCTCACCTCAACAAGAGAGTAGCCCCCACTCCCTGCAACTAGAGACAAGCCTGTGGCAGTAGAGAAAACCCAGAATAGCCAAAAATAAATAAATAAATGAAAATGTTTTAAAAATCTCTTCTCCCAAACACTACTCTGAGAAAGAATCTCCTGGAACAAAGTAAAGAACTGATGAGATTCTTTGCATTAGGATTCTTTTTAGAACACACGAAAACTTCACCATCTGTATTAAGATCAAAAAACATTCAATTTGTCACATACCTGATTTATCTAACTTTTAAATAAATGTGTGAAAGACACTAAGACTTATGGATCCACAGACTTGGGGCCAGGCGTATCTGGTCTTAAATCCTGGGTCCATCATTTCTCTTTTGTGAGCCCATTATTTTTCTTTAGATAACTCTTGCCAACTCCCTGAGACTTTTGTGAAGACCTTCAACCACAGTATTTCATCACCCCTGATCACAAGAGTGGGCATGTTAAACAGATAAGGCCAGTGCTAGGTGGACAACCCTTAGGGTCTCCAAACATTCTCAATTCAATGGTTTTTACTTAGATTGTACACCTACAATCACATCTTCTACCTCCAAAACTGAAGGGTCTTACTGTACTTGCAGACTAATCGTTAGCTCACCAATTTCATGAGTGTTGGAAGAAGAGGTAAAACTAGTGGGTTGGGGGCTTCCCTGGTGGTCCAAGTGGGTAGAGTCTGCCTTCCAGTGCAAGGGGCACCAGTTCGATCCCTGGCCTGGGAAGATCCCACGTGCCGCGGAGCAGCTGGACTGATGTGTCCAATCACCGAGCCGGAGCTCTGGAGCGCATGCGCCCAGAGCCAGTGCTCTGCGACAACAGAGGCCACCGCGATGGGAGGCCCGCAGGAGCCAAAGAACAAAGGCGGATGAAAAATAGAGAAATGGAAGACCAATAGAAGTGGCCCGCCCGCTCCCCTCCCTCCCCAACCCGACCCCTGCCCAAAATAAATAAATAAAATAAAATCTTTAAAAAAACAAAAAAAAATCCAAAGTACAGACAGTCATCCCTCAGTATTCACCCACAAAGGGTTTCCAGGACTCCCTGACAATATCAAAGTCCATGGCTGCTCTAGTCCTTCATAAAAAAAATGGCCAAGTATTCACATTTAACCTACACATCCTCCTTTATATTTTAAATCATCTCTTCACTATTATTAATATCTAAGAAAATGTAAGTGTTATATAAAGAGTTGCTTGAATCTAGTAAATTCAAGCTTTTCCTGTAGTAACTTTCTGGAATTTTTTTCCACAGTCGACTGGATTCACAGGTATGTAACCCAATGGATAGAAAATCAGGCATCAAACTAGGAGGATGGGAAACATACATGCACATACACCATGTGAAATCTGAGGCCAGGTCACAAAAAAAGACTGTAGTTTTCACCTTGGTCTCTCTTATTTTTGGAAAAGTTCACTCATTCTATGAAGAGTTGGTGCCATGGCATAAGGACACTGAAGCAGTCCTACAGAGAGCAAGAAACTGGGTTTCTTGCTCACCCAAGCACCAACTTACTAGCCATCTTAATAACCTATCTTGGAAGAGTATCTATCAGCCAACTCCTGAGACTTTTGTGAAGACCTTCAACCACAGTATTTCATCACCCCTGATCACAAGAGTGGGCATGTTAAACAGATAAGGCCAGTGCTAGGTGGACAACCCTTAGGGTCTCAAACATTCTCAATTCAATGGTTTTTACTTAGATTGTACACCTACAATCACATCTTCTACCTCCAAAACTGAAGGGTCTTACTGTACTTGCAGACTAATCGTTAGCTCACCAATTTCATGAGTGTTGGAAGAAGAGGTAAAACTAGTGGGTTGGGGGCTTCCCTGGTGGTCCAAGTGGGTAGAGTCTGCCTTCCAGTGCAAGGGGCACCAGTTCGATCCCTGGCCTGGGAAGATCCCACGTGCCGCGGAGCAGCTGGACTGATGTGTCCAATCACCGAGCCGGAGCTCTGGAGCGCATGCGCCCAGAGCCAGTGCTCTGCGACAACAGAGGCCACCGCGATGGGAGGCCCGCAGGAGCCAAAGAACAAAGGCGGATGAAAAATAGAGAAATGGAAGACCAATAGAAGTGGCCCGCCCGCTCCCCTCCCTCCCCAACCCGACCCCTGCCCAAAATAAATAAATAAAATAAAATCTTTAAAAAAACAAAAAAAAATCCAAAGTACAGACAGTCATCCCTCAGTATTCACCCACAAAGGGTTTCCAGGACTCCCTGACAATATCAAAGTCCATGGCTGCTCTAGTCCTTCATAAAAAAAATGGCCAAGTATTCACATTTAACCTACACATCCTCCTTTATATTTTAAATCATCTCTTCACTATTATTAATATCTAAGAAAATGTAAGTGTTATATAAAGAGTTGCTTGAATCTAGTAAATTCAAGCTTTTCCTGTAGTAACTTTCTGGAATTTTTTTCCACAGTCGACTGGATTCACAGGTATGTAACCCAATGGATAGAAAATCAGGCATCAAACTAGGAGGATGGGAAACATACATGCACATACACCATGTGAAATCTGAGGCCAGGTCACAAAAAAAGACTGTAGTTTTCACCTTGGTCTCTCTTATTTTTGGAAAAGTTCACTCATTCTATGAAGAGTTGGTGCCATGGCATAAGGACACTGAAGCAGTCCTACAGAGAGCAAGAAACTGGGTTTCTTGCTCACCCAAGCACCAACTTACTAGCCATCTTAATAACCTATCTTGGAAGAGTATCTATCAGCCTTAGTCAAGCCTTCAATGACTATATTCCTGCCAACGTCTTGACTGTAATCTGATGAAACGCAGAGCATGGCATACCCAGCTAAGTCTGTCTGAATTCCTATTTCAAAGAAACTATGGGACAATAAATGTTTATGATAGTTTTAAGTCACTAAATTTTATGGGGTCATTTGTTATGCTGTCATTGGTAACTGATACACATTTTTATTATATGCATGAGATATCATTAACAAAACAAAACAAAAATTAAAACTGTAGTAGCCGCAAGAAATTAAGTGGGCAGGAGAAGGCCTTTCAGGAGGTGATGAGTGAAAGCCTAATGAACATGGAAGAGACTACTGCTAGTCTTTAAGGGGGCTGCTAAAGAGAGCTAAAGAAGGGGAAAAATTAATGTAACTGAAAATTAGAAAATGAGGGGTTCTTGCTATGCAGTAACAATGTTTAACAATACTATTGTCCATAATAAGATAGAAAAGAGAAAATGTACTTAATGTGTTGTATGATTTAAGTAAGGAGATTTCCTAGATAGTATGTTGAAAGTGCATCCTTTTTACTACTTATAGTAAAAAAGCAGCATAGAGACAAACTAAATGTATAAGACCACTGACAAAAAGGAACCAATACTTGCTGGTTTTAAAAGCTGCTGGTTTTAAAAGCTGTCTTTCCAAACAGCAATCAACACTTAGGTAAGTTCTAGCTTCCAGACAAACAAAATCGAGGTTACTGTATGAGAGCAGAGCAAGAGTGTGACTATAAAATCTACTGTTGGTACCTAGCACACCTGAGAGAATCCGAAACAGTGTCAGGTGTCAGGGTCATGAAAGACAAAGAAATAGTGAGGAAATATTCAGACTGGAATACAATAAAGAGACTATGACAACTGAATGCAATGTGTGCTCCTGGATTGGATTCTGGACCAGAAAACAAGTTTCCCTCCTTTAGTATGGAGTAGTACATACAAACAGGATCTGTGGAGCCAATAGTTCTGCAACTATGTTAATTCACTGACTCTGTACTGTAATCATGTAGGAAATTTCCCTTTTTATTAAAACTACAGACTAACGTACTTACGCTAACAGGGAGTTATATTCGTAATTTACTGTCTAAAGTTAAAAAAAAAAAAAAGGTAAGACACAGAAAGTGAGTGAGAAAGACAGCAAAAGGAGAGGAAAAGGGAGGACAAGATAAGGCTAACAGGATGAAACTGTTAACATCCTGAAAATCTGGGTGAATCTATCAAGAAATAGTATGTATGACTAACCTGGGATTATACATACATGCAAACAACAAAACTCTGTAAAAGCAAAAAGACAAAGTAAAAAAAAAAAAAAAAATGGCAAAAAAAAAAAGGAGAGAAATAATATGTAGCATTTTTGAAACTTTTCTCAAAAATCTAAAATTACTGTAAAACCAAACATTTTTTGGGGGAAAACCTTCGGACTGGCTGCCCAACATACCAGTATGAAAGGTAAAACTAGCATTACTGTGCAATGGCCGGAGGGGTGGGATGCGGAGGATATACATATGACTAATAATCTGGAATCATACATATCCATAAACAACAAAACTCTGTAAAAGTAAAAAGCAAAATAAAAATTAAAAATAAAAAATGAAAACTAGCATTACTTATAAAACTCCTCATGAAATGGCCCCATAATTAGTCTCCTCTCTCATCACTCTTCAGTCCCACCATACACACACACACTCCAAACATTCTAAATTACTGTTCCTGAGAAGCCCTGGCCTCTCTTAACTCTCTGCATATCTGTAAGCTTAAAGCTTTAATGTGAGTGAAAGATTTCCAAATGAATGTACAAAGAGGGCAGGGGATATAAGGTAACTCTCAAAGATGAAAAAAAAAAGAAAAAGAAAGAAAGAAAAACAAAGAAGTACTAACAATTTTGTGATTTAAGAATTTTACTCCTCTTTTAAGGACTGCAGAAATAGCCCAGCCCTCTTCAAAGAGATGAAAGGTCCCTAACAAAAGGGAAGTCCAGTCAGTTCCCTGAGGCTCACAAAACACTAAACAAAAAGCCTATCTTCTCAAATCTCCCAAAGCACCCAACAGTAAAGTAATTCCTTTATCTGTTGCCATTTAACAGAATGGAACCAGGGGCAAGAAAGAGGGTGGAATACAAAGTAGGAGTTATATCCCTCTAATGGTAGTAGGGGCCAGTTGGATTTCTGTCATACCTACTTGGAACTGAGATACACTATCACTAATGGTAATAAAAAGGGAAAAATGAAAGTGTTAGTTGCTCAGTCATGTCCCACTCTTTGTGAGGCCATGGACTATAGCCCACAAGGCTCCTCTGTCTGTGGAACTCTCCAGGCAAGAATACTGGACAGGGTAGCCATTCCCTTCTCCAGGGGATCTTCCAAACCTAGGGATCGAACCTGGGTCTCCCACACTGCGGACAATTCTTTCCTGTCTGAGCCACAATTTGGATGTAATGGCTTAAGAATTTTTTGAATTTTCTTATAATAATATATTACACATTAACTTATAAATTGATTTCACTATAAAATAAGTGAGTTGAATAACACAATATTTAGTATTAAACACTTTATCATCACTTACTTATAACTTAATAAATATGTACAAGAAGTAATGCTGATAAAAGAACTCAAGGGAACATGATTCTAACACATCTTATAAACAATATCACCAAAATCAGCTCATAATATAGATATATTTTAAAATGCTAAAATTTAGATAAGTACTACCCGTTAAAACATTTTATAATATGCATATTTTCAAGAAAATCCTATTAGTTGTTCAAATAATAAACAGGTAAGTGATGAAGAGAAACTTAGTCTGTACCACCCAATCTTTACCACTATTAATATATTATCACTTAACATCATGATACCATAATAAAAATGTTCCTTCTCAAATATTCCTAAGGCAAGAAAACAAGTCTAACAATAATAATGTAACGGCCTTTACAGATTATCAGAAAATCTCAATTGTTAGAAAATAAAATGTATAAGTCAATTTTAAGTCGGACAAAATCAAGCTGTAAACTTATATTTCCTACAAGTAAAATTCATATAGTATTTATATTACATACTAATGAAAATAAAATCTGCCAGAATTTAATTCTAAACAAATTTTACTAAATACATTGTTTTTTAATTGAGTATTCAATAATTGCAAAAACAAGTAACATGAAAATTTTCATTCCTGGAGAGAAAAGAGACTAATACATGTAGTCATCCATACTGTCTTGATTAAACACTGTCCTATATTTAATAATTATGCCCTAAAAATAATGTGACAGGGCATTTACCAAGATAAATGTGGTCATACAGGAAAGTTTCTTTAAGGAAGATAATGGTCATGAAATGGCAGCCCCTAAGACCATCATTAGTATGACTTCCCTTCACAATTTCTAATGAGCCCTACTTAAGACTTCTCATTCATGATTTAAAAGCTTAAAATTTCACGATGCTTGTTACAAAAATTGGTAATTAAAGCAAATCTGCCACTTTTACATCAGCAATGCAGACAGAGAGTAAAATCAAACTCTACTACTGTCACTACAACAAAACTACTTCGTTAAAGAGGTAAAGAACTCAATATGAATGTGTACTTGCGACCTAAGATCTACCAAAACTATATAAACCTAACAAATGTTCTAAAGGAGAATATAAATTTGTAATTATTATTCACCTTAATAACTAGAAAATTAATCAAGACAAAAAAATTAAGCTTTCAAAAGGTTTACCTTCAAAAAACAAACACATTCTAACCAAATTCAAATTTGTTTTTCAATAACATTAACATTTCAACTAATGCTGAACTCAGCATTCCCATATCCTAAGTATTTACAAACATGAAAATATTAAGTGATTTACTTTTAAACACAATCTGTACAATCATGTTCCCAACTAGTTTATACTAACTGTTTAAGAGCAATATTCTTTTCCAGAGCTTCCCTGGTGGTCCAGTGAGTAAAGAGTTCACCTTGCAGTGCAAAGGGCGCCGGTTCGATCCCTGGCCTGGGAAGATCCCACGTGCCGCGAAACAGCTGGACCGGTGTGTCCAATTATAAGCCAGTGCTCTGGAGCGCGTGCGCCCAGAGCCAGTGCTCTGCAGCGAGAGAGGCCACTGCTATGGGAGGCCCACAGAGGCCAAAGAACAAAGATGGATGAAAATGAATAAATGAAAGACCAATAGAAGGGGCCAAAATTAAAAAAAAAAAAAAAAAAGAGTAATATTCTTTTCTAACTGAAGTTCTTTTTATCACTTCACTGAAAACAATTCACAGTTGTATCCTTTTTCTATATGGGCTCTATTTCAGTGTTTTCATTCAGCTATCAAGAACTTAATTTTATCTAAAAATAAAAAAATCCATTAAGTAGATGTGCTACATATTTAGCAACAACAAATCCACTTACTTTTTTCTCTTTCTCATGATGCTTATCCTGAGAGTGAGAGGAAGAATCACTTAAGCTTTGATCATATGACCTATTAGATCCCCGTTTGCTCTTTTTCTAAAAAAGAAAATATATATACATATAGGTATACGTATATAAAACGTTAAATCTTTTTTTCAGGTTAAAACCAATTCAAGTGTGAAGTATTTTAAAATGCCTACTGAAGGAAGAAAAGTTTATTTCAAACTATATAACGCAATTCAGACATCATTCATATATTATCTATTGCATTATAAAGGAAAATCTAACCTTAAATCTAATTTTTCATACATTTATTAAAATGTGAAAACAGACAGTGATTTCAAATAAGCAGTGGCTTATTCATCATTTTATTATACAACCACCTCATTATAGAGATCAGCTATAATTTTCACTATCTGCTTTAAAAAATAAAAGATATTTCAACCAAAAATAAGGAATGCCATATTGAAGGAGAATGGCAAGACCAGAAGAAAATATTCTAAGAGTTACTTTATGCCAGTAGGAAAAGCAAAAGGCCTGTTAATCTCATTCTTTCAGTATTAAGGCATGCAGTTCTCTAAAAACTGGCCTGTGCAGTTCAAATAGGAAAAAAAAAAAAATGACTATAAAATATGATCAAATTCCATGCAAACATAGAGCTTATAAAATCTTATTAAATTATCTAACAGACTTTTTCCGAGTCATCAAACAGGATAACAGCATGTTAACAACTAACAATTAAAAAATTACATTTACAAAGTTCAAAACCCATTTTCAGGGGCTTCCCTGGTGATCCAGTGGGTAAGGACACCGCCTTGCAGTGCAAGGAGCGCCGGTTCGATCCCTGGCCTGGGAAGATTCCGCATGCTGCGGAGTGGCTGGATCGATGTGTCCAACTACTGACCGGAGCTCTGGAGCGCATGCGCTCAGAGCCGGTGCTCTGCAACAAAAGAGGACACTGCAATGGGAGGCCCACATAGGCCAAAGAATAAAGAAGGATGAAAATAAATAAATAAATAACCCATAAAAAAGAGGCCAAAATTTAAAAAAAAGAAAAAACCATTTTCATTATTTGTGTCTTTTTTTTTTTTTTTTATTTCTGTGTCTTATCTGTATTATCTCTGATTTAGAAAATGAAGATTCCAATATACTTTTCATATTCTACAGCAAATTTTAATGACAATGACTAAAATAAATCAATAAGTATATATTATTTGATACTGAAGATATCAAATAGTATGTATACACACTCTTTAATATTTTATATGCACAAGCCAGAAAACTGGAGCAATGAGCTGTTCATTTCATGAAAAAGAGGTCCTGAATGATATTTTTATTTTCTGAAAAGAAACAGCCCTATTCACAGGGGAAAAGGAACAGTAAGACACTAAAGAAAAACAAGGAAGTCTTAAATTTTCAGTATACAAACCTGATAGCAAGTAAAGACAGAGTAACAAACAATGGGGAATTAAAGAAATACTACTCCTCCAAAGGAACATAAACACAAAATATATAATGGTTAATCAAATAGTACTAATTTATCCATGCTACCATATGACAGTAAGATTAATCAAATCTAAAATATTCTGTAAGTGATACCTAAACATATTTTTCTCAAGATCTTTAAGAAAGTTACAAAAGAGACTTATTTCAGTGTTACTATCCTCCAAGTAGATAAAAATGAAAATAAGTAATAAAATGAATAACAGTAATAAAGCAAAAAGATGAGAAACAAGTGATAGAGAATCACAAACTACATAATCAAATATCAAAATTAACTGAAAACTGGTAAATTTTAGAGTTCACACAATTCAATCTTCTACTGTACGTATACCAGCATTTATTATTAACTATTAATGTATATTCTAAAGTAGGATATTTTAGAATACTCAGCTTTCTAAATGAACTCAAGCAGAGCAAAAACTTTTAACTAATTATTATCATTTTAAAATTAAATTCAAGACAAATTCTTACCAGCTTACTAAAATGGTATTTACAGTAGCCACAGTATTGGACGTTATCTGCACCATTACCTTCTTCTTCACAAAGCAGTCCAGCAAATTGAGCACTGAAAATAAAAGACAAGTATATCAACAAAATTTGTCACAATATGTACGTGTGTGTGTGTGTGTGTGTGTGTGTGTGTACGCGTGTGTAAAATTTAAAATTCATTTCCAAGCATGTAGGATTTATAAGAAAACTTTGTAAATCCTAAGAGAAAACATGAAAATAAAAAGCTTTATTCTAACTGAGACTAAGAACTTCCACCATGGCTTGTGATTGCTGTATTTTTAAGCTATATACATGGTTTACAATCAATTTTTCATCCATCTCTAACAAGAATAGAGATTTACGTATGCTTTAAGTCACCAAATAGACAACAAATTTCTTGAAAGATATCCCTATCACCCCAAACTTAACACATCATTTGACTTTTCAATTTGTATCACAGATATAATTCGAAAAGGCCAGGTCTCTAAAAGGCTGACATGACACATGATGGTACTCACTCATGAATGCAGATTATATTCTGTTAAAAGAAAAATGCTTCAAGTCATAGCACAGTACAGTAGGTAAGAAAAAACAGAAGCTGTGTTTGTCTAATCAAAAACAATAGAAGAAATGAAATTGAATCCTAAAGCTACGATTACCATATTTTTAAAAAAAACATGAAGTGTGGGGTTTCCCTGGTCGCTCAGGGGTAAAGAATCAGTCTGCCAATGCAGGAGATATGGGTTCAATCCACGGCCTGGGAAGATCCCACATGCCTCAGAGCAACTAAGCCTGTGCTGCACAAGGGAAGTCACTACAATGAGAAGCCTCAGCACCACCAATAGAGAAAAGCCCTAGTAGTAACAAAGACCCAGCACAGCCAAAATAAAAAATAATTTTTAAAACAATCATGAAGTGTTAAAGTTTATAACTGTCATATTGTCAATCTGACCTTCCACTTTCAACATTTCAGTATGTATCTCATACCCTAAAAAGATATTTCACCTTCGAAAAATTAAGTACAATAGTAAGATAATTTTTTAAATTTATTTTTTACTAAGGTATACTTGAATTACAATGTTGTGTTAATTACTGCTCTATAGCAAAGTGACTCAGTTACACACATACACATCTTTTTTCATATTCTTCTCCACTATGCCTTATCACAGGATACTGAATGTAGTTCCCCGTGCTACAATACTAGGACCTGATGTTTATCCATTCCATATTTACTAATTTGTATCTATAACTACTAATCCCAACTCTCAATTCCACCCTCTTCCATCCAACTCCCCCTTAGCAGCCACCATTCTATACTCTATGTCCCTGATTCTATTTCTGTTTCATAGATTCATTTGTCTTATGTTTTAGATTTCACATGTTAAGTGATACTAAGAACTTCCACCATGGCTTGTGATTGCTTTTTTAAGCTATATACATGGTTTACAATCAATTTTCATCCATCTCTAACAAGAATAGAGATTTACGATGCTTTAAGTCACCAAATAGACAACAAATTTCTTGAAAGATATCCCTATCACCCCAAACTTAACACATCATTTGACTTTTCAATTTGTATCACAGATATAATTCGAAAAGGCCAGGTCTCTAAAAGGCTGACATGACACATGATGGTACTCACTCATGAATGCAGATTATATTCTGTTAAAAGAAAAATGCTTCAAGTCATAGCACAGTACAGTAGGTAAGAAAAAACAGAAGCTGTGTTTGTCTAATCAAAAACAATAGAAGAAATGAAATTGAATCCTAAAGCTACGATTACCATATTTTTAAAAAAAACATGAAGTGTGGGGTTTCCCTGGTCGCTCAGGGGTAAAGAATCAGTCTGCCAATGCAGGAGATATGGGTTCAATCCACGGCCTGGGAAGATCCCACATGCCTCAGAGCAACTAAGCCTGTGCTGCACAAGGGAAGTCACTACAATGAGAAGCCTCAGCACCACCAATAGAGAAAAGCCCTAGTAGTAACAAAGACCCAGCACAGCCAAAATAAAAAATAATTTTTAAAACAATCATGAAGTGTTAAAGTTTATAACTGTCATATTGTCAATCTGACCTTCCACTTTCAACATTTCAGTATGTATCTCATACCCTAAAAAGATATTTCACCTTCGAAAAATTAAGTACAATAGTAAGATAATTTTTTAAATTTATTTTTTACTAAGGTATACTTGAATTACAATGTTGTGTTAATTACTGCTCTATAGCAAAGTGACTCAGTTACACACATACACATCTTTTTTCATATTCTTCTCCACTATGCCTTATCACAGGATACTGAATGTAGTTCCCCGTGCTACAATACTAGGACCTGATGTTTATCCATTCCATATTTACTAATTTGTATCTATAACTACTAATCCCAACTCTCAATTCCACCCTCTTCCATCCAACTCCCCCTTAGCAGCCACCATTCTATACTCTATGTCCCTGATTCTATTTCTGTTTCATAGATTCATTTGTCTTATGTTTTAGATTTCACATGTTAAGTGATACCATATGGGTATTGTCTTTTTCTGACTTGACTTAGTATGATCATCTCTAAACCAATGGCATTATTTCAATTTTTTTCTATGACTGAGTAGCATTCCATATGTACCACATCTTCTGTATCCATGCCTCTGTCAATGAACGTTAGGTTGTTTCTGTGTCTTGGCTATCATGAATAGTGCTGCTATAAACGTAAGGTGCACATATCTTTTTGAAATTATAGTTTTGTCTTTGTCTGGATATATGCCCAGTAAGTTGTGAGACTGCTGGATCATATGATAATTTAAGTTTAGCTTTCAGAGGATCCTTCCATACTGTTTCCCACAGTGGCTGCACCTACTTACATCGACAGTGCAGGAGGGTTCTCTTTTCTCCAAAGCTTCTCCAGCATGTGGTGTTCGTACATTTCTTTTTAATCATGGTCATTTTGACCAGCATGAGGTAGTACTCACTGTAGTATTTTGATTTGCATTTCTCTAAAATTGAAAATTTGTTCCCGAGTCTACTTACTGAAAAATGTCTCTTTAGGTCTTCTGCTCACTTTTTATTAAGAGGTGGGTGGGTGGGGCGGGGTGTGTGTTTGTGTGTGTGTGTGTGTCTGTGTGTGTCTGTGTGTGTCTGTGTGTGTCTGTGTGTGTCTGTGTGTGTGTGTGTATTTATCTTCCATTCCCCTAAAGAAATTCCAATCCTTTGGGGGCAGGTGCATAACATGTGAGATCTTAGTTCCCTAAACAGGGATTAAACCCACACCCACTAAGGCTGAAGGGCATAGTCTTAACACTGGACTGTCAGAGAAGTCCCACCAAACTCTTATTATTAACAGTAGCTTACTATGCTGAATGTTTTGTTTTAGGATAATTTATATGCTCTTGAAATTCTATGTTCAAAAAACGTATAAGTTTTAGTATCGATTTACACTGCTTCGAAAAATTTAAAATACCATATGTTAATAAAAATAATAACGTTCACAGTTTTTTGTCTTGTAATCCAACTCCATAAGGCTGTGCCCAAAGAATTTCCTAGTGGTCCAGTGGCTAAGACTCTGTACTCCCAATGCAGGGAGCCCAGGTTTGATCCCGGATTAGAGAATTAGATCTAGGTCCCATGAGCCACAATTAAGAGTTCTCATGTCACAACTAAATACCCTTTATGTTGCAACTAACACTAGGAGCAGGCAAATAAATAAATATATCTTATTAAAAATAAAAAAACAAAAACTGAGGATTTTCCTGGTGGTCCAGTGGTTAAGATTCTACATTACCAATGCAGGGGACCCAGGTTCAATCCTCAGTGTTTCTGGCTTTATCATGAATAGTGCTGCTATAAACGTAAGGTGCACATATCTTTTGAAATTATAGTTTTGTCTTTGTCTGGATATATGCCCAGTGTGGACTGCTTCATATGATAATTTAAGTTTAGCTTTCAGAGGATCCTTCCATACTGTTTCCCACAGTGGCTGCACCTACTTACATCGACAGTGCAGGAGGGTTCTCTTTTCTCCAAAGCTTCTCCAGCATGTGGTGTTCGTACATTTCTTTTAATCATGGTCATTTTGACCAGCATGAGGTAGTACTCACTGTAGTATTTTGATTTGCATTTCTCTAAAATTGAAAATTTGTTCCCGAGTCTACTTACTGAAAAATGTCTCTTTAGGTCTTCTGCTCACTTTTTATTAAGAGGTGGGTGGGTGGGGCGGGGTGTGTGTTTGTGTGTGTGTGTCTGTGTGTGTCTGTGTGTGTCTGTGTGTGTCTGTGTGTGTGTGTGTATTTATCTTCCATTCCCCTAAAGAAATTCCAATCCTTTGGGGGCAGGTGCATAACATGTGAGATCTTAGTTCCCTAAACAGGGATTAAACCCACACCCACTAAGGCTGAAGGGCATAGTCTTAACACTGGACTGTCAGAGAAGTCCCACCAAACTCTTATTATTAACAGTAGCTTACTATGCTGAATGTTTTGTTTTAGGATAATTTATATGCTCTTGAAATTCTATGTTCAAAAAACGTATAAGTTTTAGTATCGATTTACACTGCTTCGAAAAATTTAAAATACCATATGTTAATAAAAATAATAACGTTCACAGTTTTTTGTCTTGTAATCCAACTCCATAAGGCTGTGCCCAAAGAATTTCCTAGTGGTCCAGTGGCTAAGACTCTGTACTCCCAATGCAGGGAGCCCAGGTTTGATCCCGGATTAGAGAATTAGATCTAGGTCCCATGAGCCACAATTAAGAGTTCTCATGTCACAACTAAATACCCTTTATGTTGCAACTAACACTAGGAGCAGGCAAATAAATAAATATATCTTATTAAAAATAAAAAAACAAAAACTGAGGATTTTCCTGGTGGTCCAGTGGTTAAGATTCTACATTACCAATGCAGGGGACCCAGGTTCAATCCTCAGTCAGAAAACTAGATCCCACATGCTGCAGGTAAACATCCTGCCGTTCGCAACTAAGACCCAGCACAGCCAAATAAATATTTAAAAAAAAAAAAAACAAAACTGTCCATCTCATAGTAAATACTCAATACATGACAGCTATTATCATTAGCTACTATTCTAAGGAAATTAAATTTGTTAAATGCACAAAATGTTCCTTTACAGCACCACATATCATTTATTGGTGGGTTTTTTTTTTTAATTGATTTTCATCCATCTTTATTCTTTGGCCCATGTGGGCCTCCCATCACAGTGGCCTCTCTCGTTGCAGAGCACGGGCTCTGGGTGCATGCCCTCCGAAGCGCTGGCTCCTAACTGGACACAACGGTCCAGCCGCTCCTTGGCACGTGGGATCTTCCCAGGTCAGGGATCGAACCGGTGCCCCTTGCACTGCAAGGCAGACTCTTTACCCAATGGACCACCCAGAAAGCCCAGCACCACGTATCATAAAACAATTTGGGGGAAAAAAAAAACAATTTGGAAACAATCTGTCTGAAAATCGGTGAAACATTAAATACCAATATTTGATAAAATAAAATGCAATCACATAGAGGGAGTAACATGGAAACTTAAACTATCATATGTGAAAAAGATAGCTACTGGGGCTTCCCCTGGTGGTCCAGTGGGTAAGGACACCGCCTTGCAGTGCAAGGGGCGCCGGTTCGAGCCCTGGCCTGGGAAGATTTACACTGCTTCGAAAAATTTAAAATACCATATGTTAATAAAAATAATAACGTTCACAGTTTTTTGTCTTGTAATCCAACTCCATAAGGCTGTGCCCAAAGAATTTCCTAGTGGTCCAGTGGCTAAGACTCTGTACTCCCAATGCAGGGAGCCCAGGTTTGATCCCGGATTAGAGAATTAGATCTAGGTCCCATGAGCCACAATTAAGAGTTCTCATGTCACAACTAAATACCCTTTATGTTGCAACTAACACTAGGAGCAGGCAAATAAATAAATATATCTTATTAAAAATAAAAAAACAAAAACTGAGGATTTTCCTGGTGGTCCAGTGGTTAAGATTCTACATTACCAATGCAGGGGACCCAGGTTCAATCCTCAGTCAGAAAACTAGATCCCACATGCTGCAGGTAAACATCCTGCCGTTCGCAACTAAGACCCAGCACAGCCAAATAAATATTTAAAAAAAAAAAAAACTGTCCATCTCATAGTAAATACTCAATACATGACAGCTATTATCATTAGCTACTATTCTAAGGAAATTAAATTTGTTAAATGCACAAAATGTTCCTTTACAGCACCACATATCATTTATTGGTGGGTTTTTTTTTTTAATTGATTTTCATCCATCTTTATTCTTTGGCCCATGTGGGCCTCCCATCACAGTGGCCTCTCTCGTTGCAGAGCACGGGCTCTGGGTGCATGCCCTCCGAAGCGCTGGCTCCTAACTGGACACAACGGTCCAGCCGCTCCTTGGCACGTGGGATCTTCCCAGGTCAGGGATCGAACCGGTGCCCCTTGCACTGCAAGGCAGACTCTTTACCCAATGGACCACCCAGAAAGCCCAGCACCACGTATCATAAAACAATTTGGGGGAAAAAAAAAACAATTTGGAAACAATCTGTCTGAAAATCGGTGAAACATTAAATACCAATATTTGATAAAATAAAATGCAATCACATAGAGGGAGTAACATGGAAACTTAAACTATCATATGTGAAAAAGATAGCTACTGGGGCTTCCCCTGGTGGTCCAGTGGGTAAGGACACCGCCTTGCAGTGCAAGGGGCGCCGGTTCGAGCCCTGGCCTGGGAAGATCCCACGTGCCGCAGAGCGGCTGGACTTATGTGTCCAATCACCGAGCCGGAGCTCTGGAGCGCATGCACCCAGAGCAGGTGCTGTGCGACAACAGACGCCACCTCGATGGGAGGCCCACAGGAGCCAAAGAACAAAGACGGATGAAAATAGAGAAATGAAAGACCAATAGAAGTGGCCTGCCCGCTCCCCTCCCTCCCCAACCCAACCCCCGCCCCAAATAAAAAAATACATAAATAAATAAATAAATAAATCTTTAAAAAAAAAAAGAAAGAAAAAGATAGCTACTGTCATTGTGCTGTGGGAATAGGGGATCCTGCAGGGGCGTGGTGCAACGGCCTGAAGGGGTGGGGTTGGGTGGGTGGTGGTGGAGGAGGGAGGGGGCCAGGGATATATATATGACTAATCTGGGATTATACATATCTGTAAACAACAAAACTCTATAAAAGTAAAAAGTAAACTGAAAATAATTATTACAAAGAAAAAAAAGGCAATCATTTCCATGCTGCTATGGACTATATTTCTATAATCTCATCAAAAAATTTCTGTGGGGCTTCCCTGGTGGTCCAGTGGGTAAGGACACCGCCTTGCAGTGCAAGGGGCACTGGTTCCATCCCTGGCCTGGGAAGATCCCCCGTGCCACGGATCAAATGGACCGATGTGTCCAACTACCGAGCCAGAGCTCTGGAGCACACGTGCCCAGAGCCGGTGCTCTGCAGCGAGAGGTCCACAGAGGCCAAAGAGCAAAGATGGATGAAAATGAACAAATGAAAGACCAATAAAAGTGGCCAAATTTTTTTTTTTAATTTTTTTGTGTGAAATTATCAGAAAATGTTATATTTAAACTGTTATCAAAATTATATAATGAATACAGACATGGATAAAAATTAAAAGGAAACATGAACAAAATAAAAATGAGTGCTATTTTAAAAATTTAAGAAACTTAAGGAAAAGCCATTAAAATACTGAGAAAGATGGTGACTGCTTTTCCCCGCCTCCCCCTCTTGAAACACAGGCAGGGAAAAAACACTTTCATTAAATTCTTACTAGCATTTTCGGAACTGCACCAAGTTTATCTGCATCAGCCCCTGTATTCCTAATCACAAATCAAAGGGCAGGTAAACGACAGAAATATTTTAGGCAAAATGAAACTGAATAACTAGAACCAGGGTCCACTTACTGGAAATTCACTCTGGTAAATATACTCAATTATTAGAATTACTTGTATTAAACTAAGTAAATATAAACACAGAAACTATCGCAACAAAATTTAGTTTAAATAATATTTGGGTACCTAACTGAATCTTTTAATTTACACAGTATTCCCCACTTTAGTTCTGTAAAATGACAAAAACATACTTACCATGTCACGTGGAAAGCCTGTCGACATCCATGTTTATTACATGTCATGCAAGCACCAGTGGCTGCTTTGCTTTCTCTTCCTTGTTCATCACAAATGTAGCAAGTCTTAAGGTAAAAAAAACAATAACAAAAGTGAAATGAAAAAAACCTTAAAAGTGCTTTACACAAATATGGATTTTATAGTTATCTTCACAGGTCTAGAGAAGGTTTACTATCTAACCTACTTCAAAATATGGATTCATTTTTTTTCTATTTCTACAAATAATACAAACATGAAAACATCAATACAGATATAAACAGTCTAAGTAGGATTTCACAAGGCACTGTTTCCTAGACTCAAAATCCCCACAAGATGAAAGAACCTTCACAGGCACAGAGGTCAGGGGTCAGGACATGGCTCATGTCACCTCAGTACTAAAACCTCCTCTCCAATATTTAACCAATTCCTGTAACAGAAGTGTAAAATGAGGTTTGTGTTGGTCCACAGAAGCAAAATAAAAATGAAAGACCAATAAAAGTGGCCAAATTTTTTAATTTTTTTGTGTGAAATTATCAGAAAATGTTATATTTAAACTGTTATCAAAATTATATAATGAATACAGACATGGATAAAAATTAAAAGGAAACATGAACAAAATAAAAATGAGTGCTATTTTAAAAATTTAAGAAACTTAAGGAAAAGCCATTAAAATACTGAGAAAGATGGTGACTGCTTTTCCCCGCCTCCCCCTCTTGAAACACAGGCAGGGAAAAAACACTTTCATTAAATTCTTACTAGCATTTTCGGAACTGCACCAAGTTTATCTGCATCAGCCCCTGTATTCCTAATCACAAATCAAAGGGCAGGTAAACGACAGAAATATTTTAGGCAAAATGAAACTGAATAACTAGAACCAGGGTCCACTTACTGGAAATTCACTCTGGTAAATATACTCAATTATTAGAATTACTTGTATTAAACTAAGTAAATATAAACACAGAAACTATCGCAACAAAATTTAGTTTAAATAATATTTGGGTACCTAACTGAATCTTTTAATTTACACAGTATTCCCCACTTTAGTTCTGTAAAATGACAAAAACATACTTACCATGTCACGTGGAAAGCCTGTCGACATCCATGTTTATTACATGTCATGCAAGCACCAGTGGCTGCTTTGCTTTCTCTTCCTTGTTCATCACAAATGTAGCAAGTCTTAAGGTAAAAAAAACAATAACAAAAGTGAAATGAAAAAAACCTTAAAAGTGCTTTACACAAATATGGATTTTATAGTTATCTTCACAGGTCTAGAGAAGGTTTACTATCTAACCTACTTCAAAATATGGATTCATTTTTTTTCTATTTCTACAAATAATACAAACATGAAAACATCAATACAGATATAAACAGTCTAAGTAGGATTTCACAAGGCACTGTTTCCTAGACTCAAAATCCCCACAAGATGAAAGAACCTTCACAGGCACAGAGGTCAGGGGTCAGGACATGGCTCATGTCACCTCAGTACTAAAACCTCCTCTCCAATATTTAACCAATTCCTGTAACAGAAGTGTAAAATGAGGTTTGTGTTTCTTTTCTGCTAGAAGTAAGCATATCTAAGGAATCTGATACAGGGGATTGGAACTTAAGGGGTGAAAGACAGTCCTGCATGAATGAACAAGTTTATTACGTCATTTCAACTGTCCACAAGAATCTCTCCCATATGAGCCCTGCCAACCTAATATACCAGGTCTGGGAGGAAGAGGCTTTTAGGCTATCAGAGGTGCCCCCAAGAGCTACTGGCCAGTTAACACTCCCAGCAACTTTGATTGACAACTATCTGACCCGTTTAACCAGGTGAAAAAAGCTGATAAACAGTACCACTTTTACATGAAAGACTAAATTATAAAAATGGCAATCTACAAGTATAAATAATATTTACAAGAACACAGTTTCCAAAAAAGCCTAATATCTACTCAAGTCACGTAAATGAATTTCAGCTCCTCTGCTGAAAGATAAGGATTCGAACTGAACTGAATTATAAAAATTACTTTGTATGTCTAAAAAGGTAAATCCCAGGTAACAACAAAACTAACCTAGCCACACAAAACAATCATAAGAGCATCTCTAACTATTCATATTACTAGAAGATAGTATCAAATGATTAAAATGGAATAATACAAGCTATAAATGACCAATTAAATTTTTTAAAGAAAACTACAAAGCAGACTGAAACATTTTAAATGGCAAAATTCAGGTAAAATAATGCAAATAGGCCTCAAAGAATATCTCAGTAACTTCCAAAATAGTTGACAGTGGAAAGACACCATCATTTGACCATTCGATAAAACTAAAAATTATGACGGATTTTATTTTTTAGAAATTAGGCCTTCCAGACTTGTGGAATAACAGAGTGAAAAGGTCCAGAGACCATCTCCTCAGTAAATTAACCACTTCATAGGTGAAAAAGAACCACTTAAAACCTCTATATATAGAGCAAGTGGTGTGTCAGTGCATGTGTGCTCAGACATGTCTGACTCTTCGCGACCCTATGGAGTATAGCCCACCAGGCTCCTCTGTCCATGGAATTTTCCAGGCAAGAATACTGCACTGGGTTGTCATTTCCTACTCCAAAGGATCTTCCCCACCCAGGGATCAAATCTGTCCCCTATACTGGCAGGAAGATTCTTTACCACTGCGCCACCTAGAGTAAGCTACAAGGATATACACTATAACAAGGACTATATCAAATATTTTATAATTACTATAAATGGAATGTAACCTCTAAAAATCATAAACCACTAAACTGTACATATGTACTTATATATACACTCTACTAAATCTCCATAAGAACAATGAGAGTATGTGGCATTTGAGCCATGATCTGTCCCTATTACCACCCTCACTCCTATAGCTCCCTGTGATGGACGCTCCTTTCTGGGTGACACTGTCAAGAAGCTGAGGGTTCCCTCTCCCCACCAGTTCCTAGTACAAGGCCAGTGTTTTAACCAGGAGGGCAGGTTTCCAGTGACTCTCATGCCACTATCATCCTGACAGCTCCTGCTCACAGACTCCCTAATACCAAGTCAAGATTCCAAGTGCCCCATCAGCTTGCTCAAAGAACACGCCAGGGAGGCACATGCTAGGCTACTATACCCTTCCCTCCTTCCAGGAGAAGCAGGATGCTGTCTCCATTCCCAATTCCAGAGAGAGCACTAGTGCAGATAATTACATAAGAATTTTTCCAAATAGTATCAAATGATTAAAATGGAATAATACAAGCTATAAATGACCAATTAAATTTTTTAAAGAAAACTACAAAGCAGACTGAAACATTTTAAATGGCAAAATTCAGGTAAAATAATGCAAATAGGCCTCAAAGAATATCTCAGTAACTTCCAAAATAGTTGACAGTGGAAAGACACCATCATTTGACCATTCGATAAAACTAAAAATTATGACGGATTTTATTTTTTAGAAATTAGGCCTTCCAGACTTGTGGAATAACAGAGTGAAAAGGTCCAGAGACCATCTCCTCAGTAAATTAACCACTTCATAGGTGAAAAAGAACCACTTAAAACCTCTATATATAGAGCAAGTGGTGTGTCAGTGCATGTGTGCTCAGACATGTCTGACTCTTCGCGACCCTATGGAGTATAGCCCACCAGGCTCCTCTGTCCATGGAATTTTCCAGGCAAGAATACTGCACTGGGTTGTCATTTCCTACTCCAAAGGATCTTCCCCACCCAGGGATCAAATCTGTCCCCTATACTGGCAGGAAGATTCTTTACCACTGCGCCACCTAGAGTAAGCTACAAGGATATACACTATAACAAGGACTATATCAAATATTTTATAATTACTATAAATGGAATGTAACCTCTAAAAATCATAAACCACTAAACTGTACATATGTACTTATATATACACTCTACTAAATCTCCATAAGAACAATGAGAGTATGTGGCATTTGAGCCATGATCTGTCCCTATTACCACCCTCACTCCTATAGCTCCCTGTGATGGACGCTCCTTTCTGGGTGACACTGTCAAGAAGCTGAGGGTTCCCTCTCCCCACCAGTTCCTAGTACAAGGCCAGTGTTTTAACCAGGAGGGCAGGTTTCCAGTGACTCTCATGCCACTATCATCCTGACAGCTCCTGCTCACAGACTCCCTAATACCAAGTCAAGATTCCAAGTGCCCCATCAGCTTGCTCAAAGAACACGCCAGGGAGGCACATGCTAGGCTACTATACCCTTCCCTCCTTCCAGGAGAAGCAGGATGCTGTCTCCATTCCCAATTCCAGAGAGAGCACTAGTGCAGAGGTTCTATCTCCACGGAAGAAGGAAGAATCACTCTCTAGAGTGGCTGTATTACCTAAAATGCCTAATTTCCAAAAAGAAAAAAATTTTTTCTTAAGACATGAAAGAGAAAAATAGGACCCAATCACAAGGGAAAAAAAAAATTAGCAAGCATTGGTAACTGTCTTTGAGGGGAGTCAAGATGTTGCACTTAGGCACAAAGACCAACCAAATAGAAATTCTCAAGTTTAACACTCCCTAAAAACATTCAACAGTAGATTTGAGTTGTCAGTAAGGAAAGAATCAACAACTTTAAAATCAGATCAACAGAGATTTGCATGCTAAGTTGCTTCAATAGTGTTCAACTCTGCGACCCTATGGACTGTAGCCTCCCAGCCTCCTCTCTCTATGGAATTCTCTAGGCAAGAATACGGAAGTAGGGACTTCCCTGGTGGTCCAGTGGGTAAGACTCTGTGCTCCTAATGCAGGGAGCCTGGGTTCGATCCCTGGTCAGGGAACTAGATCACACATGCCACAGCTAAGATCTACCGCCGTCAAATTAAAATAAATAAAGCAATGACTTTAACAACAACAAAAAAATAATACTGAAGTGGGTATGCCATGGCCTTCTCCAGGGAATTTCCCAACCCAGGAACTGAACCTGCAGCTCTTGCACTGCAGGCGGATTCTTTAATGCTGAGCCACCAGGGAAGCCCAATAGAGACTATATACTCAAGAGACTATGTGGCATTTGAGCCATGATCTGTCCCTATTACCACCCTCACTCCTATAGCTCCCTGTGATGGACGCTCCTTTCTGGGTGACACTGTCAAGAAGCTGAGGGTTCCCTCTCCCCACCAGTTCCTAGTACAAGGCCAGTGTTTTAACCAGGAGGGCAGGTTTCCAGTGACTCTCATGCCACTATCATCCTGACAGCTCCTGCTCACAGACTCCCTAATACCAAGTCAAGATTCCAAGTGCCCCATCAGCTTGCTCAAAGAACACGCCAGGGAGGCACATGCTAGGCTACTATACCCTTCCCTCCTTCCAGGAGAAGCAGGATGCTGTCTCCATTCCCAATTCCAGAGAGAGCACTAGTGCAGAGGTTCTATCTCCACGGAAGAAGGAAGAATCACTCTCTAGAGTGGCTGTATTACCTAAAATGCCTAATTTCCAAAAAGAAAAAAATTTTTTCTTAAGACATGAAAGAGAAAATAGGACCCAATCACAAGGGAAAAAAAAAATTAGCAAGCATTGGTAACTGTCTTTGAGGGGAGTCAAGATGTTGCACTTAGGCACAAAGACCAACCAAATAGAAATTCTCAAGTTTAACACTCCTAAAACATTCAACAGTAGATTTGAGTTGTCAGTAAGGAAAGAATCAACAACTTTAAAATCAGATCAACAGAGATTTGCATGCTAAGTTGCTTCAATAGTGTTCAACTCTGCGACCCTATGGACTGTAGCCTCCCAGCCTCCTCTCTCTATGGAATTCTCTAGGCAAGAATACGGAAGTAGGGACTTCCCTGGTGGTCCAGTGGGTAAGACTCTGTGCTCCTAATGCAGGGAGCCTGGGTTCGATCCCTGGTCAGGGAACTAGATCACACATGCCACAGCTAAGATCTACCGCCGTCAAATTAAAATAAATAAAGCAATGACTTTAACAACAACAAAAAAATAATACTGAAGTGGGTATGCCATGGCCTTCTCCAGGGAATTTCCCAACCCAGGAACTGAACCTGCAGCTCTTGCACTGCAGGCGGATTCTTTAATGCTGAGCCACCAGGGAAGCCCAATAGAGACTATATACTCTAAAAAACAAATGTTTTAGACTATATACCATCTAAAGAACAATTTCAGAGTAATGTGCTACACCATCAACTGCATTAACAGATGGTTAAGGAAAAAATTACAAGAGAAAAGATTTCTTTAGATACAAAAACTGTATCTAAAGAAATAATGGCTGTAAACATCCTAAATTTGAAGAAAAATAACAACCAAGATATCCAAAAAGGCCTACAAACTCCATACAGGATAAGCACAGAGATCCATACTCAAATTAATAAAAGGCAAAAACATGAAAATCTTGAAAGCGAATAGGGAAAATGATTCATCACATACATACAAGGAAACCTGAGGTCTCATCAGAAATAAAATGGGCGATACAGAAAGTGAAATAAAATTTAAAATGCAAAAAAAAAAACAAAGCTATCAGTCAAGGATCCTATATCCAGAAAGAGCTATGTTGCAGAAATAAAGATAAAATAACAACCACATTCTCAGACCCCAAAACACTGAGGAACTTTGTTGCTCCAAATCTGACAAACAAAAAATACAGAAAGTAATTTCATAAGCTAAAACCAAGTGACACTAGTCAGTCACTGCAATCCACCTATGAAATCAAAGAACTTCCATTATTTATACCTCAATAAAGCTGAAACCAAAAAAACAAATTATATACCAATTAAGAAACACACAGAAAGAGCTCTAACAAAGGCAATTAATTCTGTAGGAAATGATAAAAGACAGCATATATTTTTTTTTACTGATAAAACCACTGTTTGTGGATAATGAACATATCTAGAATTTTCCACTGGGTCAAAATCTCCTTTTCTCAAGCAAGTTTCTATGTTCTAGGACAGAGTTCATCATATAGGAACTTAACCAAAAACAGCAAAAAAGAAAGAAAGAAAAAAAACACAACTCTGGGGACTGAAGCTCATTAAGGGCTCAATACACTTGTTACATCACTGATGTTTCAAAATGACACAAGGTCACACAGAGATCATTACACCTCAGAAGCCACGCACTGGCAGGAAAATGGACTGTGAAGAAATTCAGACTGCAGTGACACTGGGGGACTCTCCAGAGCCAGACATAAAGTCGACTTTTACCTTGAAATTTTTATATCTTACTGGAGCTAAGCAGATTCTGGAAAGGTAAGATGAATATTATAAGCCTAAGAGCAACCACTAACAAAATAACACAAGAAAACATAATTGAAAATCACCAAAGGGAGACTTCCTAGGTGGTCTGGTGGCTAAGCCTCTGGCTTTCAATGCAAAAGGTCTGGGTTCAATCCCGGGTGAGAGAACTAGATCCCACATGTTGCAACTAACAGTTCACATGCTGCAACTAAGACCCAGTTCAGCCAAATAAATTAAAATATCATGAAAGGAATGAAAATGGTATACTACAGAATACCTACTTATTATCATGAAAGAAGGTAGTGTACAAAGAAAAGAACAAAGCTGTTATAAGGCAGAGACTGATAAACTAGGTTAAAAAGAAAAAAAAGAAAGTTCCACATGCTGCATGAGGCATAGCTTACATTTGAAGACACAAGAAAATTAAACAGATGAAAAAAATATACACCATGCAAAAGGCAAGCAAACACAAGGAATGTTAAGTGGTTCATTGTATCAGATAAAAAACAGACTTTGAGAGATAGGCTCTATTAATAATAAAAAGGGTATAACAATTACAATTACTCAACGAACAAGGACTTCCAAGACACATGAATCAAAGTATGAAAAGTGATTTGAGAGTTTTTAATTTCTCATTAAATAGCTATTGGATTGACAAGAAAAATTATAAACTAAAGGATTATTAAGAAAATGATCCTAAACAACAAAACCACATCTCAATAAAATGTCAAGTATGTAAATAAAGCTATCCTCTGAGGCAAATTCATAGGCTAAAAGTTTTCATTTTAAGCTGGGGTGGGGGCGGGGGAGTCATTGTTTGACCTAACATTCTGAATAAAAAGAACAATGTTCATACATCAGAAGGACTCAAGTGTCAATTTTCAATTCTACTTAAAAAGTAGACAGGCTTCCCTGATGATCAGTGGGTAAAGAGTTTGCCTTGCAGTGCAAGGGGCACTGGTTTCATCCCTGGCCTGGGAAGATCCCATGTGCCGCAGAGCAGCTGGACGGGTGTGTCCAATTTCAAGCCAGTGCTCTGCAACTGGAGGTCCACACAGGCCAAAGAACAAGGATGGATGAAAATAAATGGATAAAAAAAAATCAATGAAAAGAGGCCAAAATTAAGGAAAAAAAAAAAAAATAGAGAGCGGAGAAAACATCAGTCCAAATCTACTAAGAAAAAACCATTTAAACTACAAAAATTACAACTTTTCTTGAAAGATCAGCAGTTGCAAAGGTAACCAAATAGCCTGAAGTTCAAGGGCAGATGCATTCTCCCCTTCAGGCACCTAAAAACCACAAGACACTCGGACTATCCATTAATAATAAAGCAATGGAAGATACAGCGGAAGAAGTACAGATAAGAAATCCGTTGAAATTTTAACAGACTGCTAAAGGCTGACTACAGGCTATTGCAACTGTACACAACCACCAGAACCACTGACAGGAGTTGATATCCACTCACAGGCTCTTCTCCATGAAGACCTAAAAGAAGTTCTTGGAGAAGACTGTAAGCAAGAAAACAAAACCACCAGAAAGAATGTCTCTTGGTAGTGAAGGTCTAAAGGACAGGATTAGGTACCATTAGGAAAAGACACAAAATCCAACCTCCTGACCACTCCTTTCAAAAGCCCTGAGCATCTAGGGACTGGTAGCAAATCCTGTCACCCCAGGACACGAATAGACTCATGATGGTCTGGAGGACAAAGGAGAAAATCTTTTACCTGGGTACAAACGTCAATCTAAATTTTAAAAATTTTAAGGATTATTAAGAAAATGATCCTAAACAACAAAACCACATCTCAATAAAATGTCAAGTATGTAAATAAAGCTATCCTCTGAGGCAAATTCATAGGCTAAAAGTTTTCATTTTAAGCTGGGGTGGGGGCGGGGGAGTCATTGTTTGACCTAACATTCTGAATAAAAAGAACAATGTTCATACATCAGAAGGACTCAAGTGTCAATTTTCAATTCTACTTAAAAAGTAGACAGGCTTCCCTGATGATCAGTGGGTAAAGAGTTTGCCTTGCAGTGCAAGGGGCACTGGTTTCATCCCTGGCCTGGGAAGATCCCATGTGCCGCAGAGCAGCTGGACGGGTGTGTCCAATTTCAAGCCAGTGCTCTGCAACTGGAGGTCCACACAGGCCAAAGAACAAGGATGGATGAAAATAAATGGATAAAAAAAAATCAATGAAAAGAGGCCAAAATTAAGGAAAAAAAAAAAAAATAGAGAGCGGAGAAAACATCAGTCCAAATCTACTAAGAAAAAACCATTTAAACTACAAAAATTACAACTTTTCTTGAAAGATCAGCAGTTGCAAAGGTAACCAAATAGCCTGAAGTTCAAGGGCAGATGCATTCTCCCCTTCAGGCACCTAAAAACCACAAGACACTCGGACTATCCATTAATAATAAAGCAATGGAAGATACAGCGGAAGAAGTACAGATAAGAAATCCGTTGAAATTTTAACAGACTGCTAAAGGCTGACTACAGGCTATTGCAACTGTACACAACCACCAGAACCACTGACAGGAGTTGATATCCACTCACAGGCTCTTCTCCATGAAGACCTAAAAGAAGTTCTTGGAGAAGACTGTAAGCAAGAAAACAAAACCACCAGAAAGAATGTCTCTTGGTAGTGAAGGTCTAAAGGACAGGATTAGGTACCATTAGGAAAAGACACAAAATCCAACCTCCTGACCACTCCTTTCAAAAGCCCTGAGCATCTAGGGGACTGGTAGCAAATCCTGTCACCCCCAGGACACGAATAGACTCATGATGGTCTGGAGGACAAAGGAGAAAAATCTTTTACCTGAACAAGGCACAGGAAAAATTCCCGACCCCAGGCTCTGTTAACAATAACATTATCAGAGATCTTCTAGTATTTTGGGAGAGGCAAGAGCCTTCTCCCTCTCAAGTCCTTCTACACATGTACAGCAAAGTTTGCCAAAGGAGGAGGCAATAAAATGGTGAAACCCTGAGGCCCAAATACATAGAAGCCCACCAAGGACTGAACTATCCCAAAACAATTAAGAAATCCCAAGCCCAGAATATCAAATAATAAACACCAATCTAGCACTAAAAGGGAGACGAACGTGTAGCAAAAGGGAAGAACGAAGAAAGAAACCCACCTCTGTTGCATCAAATCACCCAGTACTCCAGCCCTCAATCTACACAAAAGGTATCATTAGTAGAGGACAAACGGGCAGGGTCACCCCACTGGGCTCAGGAAACAGATCATATTCAACAAAGCAAGTCACAACACAGCCTGGATACAAGAGGTAGGGTATTTATAGTGTTGGTGCAAACATAAATGGATGTAATCACTATGGAAAATTTTATGGAGGTTAAAGAAAAAAAACTAAAGGGCTTCCCTGGAGCTCAGAAGTAAAGAGTTTGCCTGTCAATGCAGGAGGCTCGGGTTCGATCCCTGCTCCGGGAAGATCCCACATGCTGCCAAGCAACTAAGCCCGTGAGCCACAACAATTGAACTGGTACTCTACAGCCTCGGAGTCACAACTGTTGAGCCCATTTGCCGCCAACTACTGAAGCCCGTGTGTTCCAGAGTCAGGTTCCATAACAAGAGAAGTCACCACAATAAGAAGCCTGCTCACCTCAACTAAAGAGTAGCCCCCACTCCCTGAATCTAGAGAAGAGCCTGAAGCAGCAGTGAAAATCCAGAACAACCAAAATTAAATAAATAAATAAATAAAAGGGGGGAAAAAATCTTACAAAGAAAAAACTAAAAATAGTTACCAAATGAAAAGATAAGTGCTCCCCAACATTCAAAGCAGCACTATTTACAACAGCCAAGACATGGAAGCAAACGAAATGTCCATCAGCAGATAAATGGATAAAGAACATACATACACAAACAACGGACTATTACTCAACCATTAGAAAAAATGAAATAATGCAATTTGGAGTAAAATGGATGGACCTAGAGATTATCATACTAAGTGGAATAAGTCAGAAAAAGACAAGTACCATGTAAGACTTACAATGTGGAATCTAAAAAAATGATATAAATTAACTTATTTACAAAAGAGAAATAGATTCATAGACACAGAAAAGAAATGTACGGTTACTAAAGTGGAATGGGGGGGTAAATTTGGAATCTGGAATTAACATAAATATAGTACTATATATCAAATAGTAAACAAGGGCCTATTTTATAGCAAAGGGAATTATATTCAACATCCTGTAATAACTTACAATGGAAAAGAATTTGAAAGCTCAGGGAGCCCCCTGTTGCATCAAATCACCCAGTACTCCAGCCCTCAATCTACACAAAAGGTATCATTAGTAGAGGACAAACGGGCAGGGTCACCCCACTGGGCTCAGGAAACAGATCATATTCAACAAAGCAAGTCACAACACAGCCTGGATACAAGAGGTAGGGTATTTATAGTGTTGGTGCAAACATAAATGGATGTAATCACTATGGAAAATTTTATGGAGGTTAAAGAAAAAAAACTAAAGGGCTTCCCTGGAGCTCAGAAGTAAAGAGTTTGCCTGTCAATGCAGGAGGCTCGGGTTCGATCCCTGCTCCGGGAAGATCCCACATGCTGCCAAGCAACTAAGCCCGTGAGCCACAACAATTGAACTGGTACTCTACAGCCTCGGAGTCACAACTGTTGAGCCCATTTGCCGCCAACTACTGAAGCCCGTGTGTTCCAGAGTCAGGTTCCATAACAAGAGAAGTCACCACAATAAGAAGCCTGCTCACCTCAACTAAAGAGTAGCCCCCACTCCCTGAATCTAGAGAAGAGCCTGAAGCAGCAGTGAAAATCCAGAACAACCAAAATTAAATAAATAAATAAATAAAAGGGGGGAAAAAATCTTACAAAGAAAAAACTAAAAATAGTTACCAAATGAAAAGATAAGTGCTCCCCAACATTCAAAGCAGCACTATTTACAACAGCCAAGACATGGAAGCAAACGAAATGTCCATCAGCAGATAAATGGATAAAGAACATACATACACAAACAACGGACTATTACTCAACCATTAGAAAAAATGAAATAATGCAATTTGGAGTAAAATGGATGGACCTAGAGATTATCATACTAAGTGGAATAAGTCAGAAAAAGACAAGTACCATGTAAGACTTACAATGTGGAATCTAAAAAAATGATATAAATTAACTTATTTACAAAAGAGAAATAGATTCATAGACACAGAAAAGAAATGTACGGTTACTAAAGTGGAATGGGGGGGTAAATTTGGAATCTGGAATTAACATAAATATAGTACTATATATCAAATAGTAAACAAGGGCCTATTTTATAGCAAAGGGAATTATATTCAACATCCTGTAATAACTTACAATGGAAAAGAATTTGAAAAGTATGTATGTATGTATATACGTAAATATATATATTAGTATATGTTATATATTTATGTGTTATACAGATAAAACTGAATCACTTTTCTGTATACCTAAACACAACTTTGCAAATCAACTAAACTTCAAGAAAAAAAAAACAAAAAATTTTTCTTAATAGTTATCCACATATGTATGGCCGAGTCCCTTCACTGTTAGCCTAAAACTATCACAGGTTTGTTTGTTAACTGGCTATACCCCAATACAAAATGAAAAGTTAAAAAAAAAAGCTATCTATGACTATTCCTTTGGAAAAATGATAAATGGAAGTTGGGCCAGCAATTGCTACGTTTTCCTCTACCTACTGACATCCTCTTATAATTGAATGACACCATGTTTTATGGTGGTTCTGTTTGTTACGATCCTTCCTAAACATAACCACTCATTCCTTCGTGGCCATTCAATAAATAAAAACTAATCAAAAGGATAAATCCAGGATATATACATCATCTGCCAACTACTCTCTATAGAAACTGCAGCTTTCAAAACTAAATGCTTCTCTGACTCTAAAGAACGTAAGTCTCACTCAAAAAAGTTCCCAAATTCCGATGCTACCCTCATCTTCCCATTTCTTAAAAATCATTGAAAAGTGGGGCTTCCCTGGTGGTCCAGTGGGTAAAGAGTCCCCCTTGCAGTGCAAGGCACCAGTTCAATCCTGACCTGGGAAGCAAACGAAATGTCCATCAGCAGATAAATGGATAAAGAACATACATACACAAACAACGGACTATTACTCAACCATTAGAAAAAATGAAATAATGCAATTTGGAGTAAAATGGATGGACCTAGAGATTATCATACTAAGTGGAATAAGTCAGAAAAAGACAAGTACCATGTAAGACTTACAATGTGGAATCTAAAAAAATGATATAAATTAACTTATTTACAAAAGAGAAATAGATTCATAGACACAGAAAAGAAATGTACGGTTACTAAAGTGGAATGGGGGGGTAAATTTGGAATCTGGAATTAACATAAATATAGTACTATATATCAAATAGTAAACAAGGGCCTATTTTATAGCAAAGGGAATTATATTCAACATCCTGTAATAACTTACAATGGAAAAGAATTTGAAAAGTATGTATGTATGTATATACGTAAATATATATATTAGTATATGTTATATATTTATGTGTTATACAGATAAAACTGAATCACTTTTCTGTATACCTAAACACAACTTTGCAAATCAACTAAACTTCAAGAAAAACAAAACAAAAATTTCTCTTAATAGTTATCCACATATGTATGGCCGAGTCCCTTCACTGTTAGCCTAAAACTATCACAGGTTTGTTTGTTAACTGGCTATACCCCAATACAAAAATGAAAAGTTAAAAAAAAAAGCTATCTATGACTATTCCTTTGGAAAAATGATAAATGGAAGTTGGGCCAGCAATTGCTACGTTTTCCTCTACCTACTGACATCCTCTTATAATTGAATGACACCATGTTTTATGGTGGTTCTGTTTGTTACGATCCTTCCTAAACATAACCACTCATTCCTTCGTGGCCATTCAATAAATAAAAACTAATCAAAAGGATAAATCCAGGATATATACATCATCTGCCAACTACTCTCTATAGAAACTGCAGCTTTCAAAACTAAATGCTTCTCTGACTCTAAAGAACGTAAGTCTCACTCAAAAAAGTTCCCAAATTCCGATGCTACCCTCATCTTCCCATTTCTTAAAAATCATTGAAAAGTGGGGCTTCCCTGGTGGTCCAGTGGGTAAAGAGTCCCCCTTGCAGTGCAAGGGGCACCAGTTCAATCCCTGACCTGGGAAGAGCCCACGTGCCACAGAGGGGCTGGACTGGTGTGCCCAATTACAAGCCAGAGCTCTGGAGCACATGCGTCCACAGCCAGTGCTCTGCTACAGGAGAAAGGCCTCTGCAATGGGAGGTCCACACATGCCAAAGAATAAAGATGGATGAAAATAAATAATAAATTAATAAAACAAAAGAATGTTTTAAAAAAACTGAAAGGTAATTAAAGGTAACATATGCCATACACATTTATCAACAGAATGTGTTAGTGAAATGAGCAACTGATACTAACCAAATATGAGAGGTCCAAAAAACAAAAACAAGAATCTGATGACAAATGGTACAGAGGAAATTGGCCACTATATTTAATGACATGTGGAGAATTTAACAACATAAGTCAACACAGTGAATCCTCTGCACTTAGATACACTATACAGGTAAGTCTAAAAAGTTTCCTTTTATTTCCCTTCTAGATCCCACAATATTCTGACCATGTAGGATATTTATTATTCTCTGAACTAATTTATGATTAGTGCCTTCCCTTTGCACCCATTACTCTGTTACTTTCACTGTCTAGAATTATTACTTGATTCTTTCTTCCACAGGTCAAATTCCCTATTACTGTGCACAGCCCTTATAGTATCTTAGTATGCCTTATTCAGCTCCTCTCATTATGTTCTATAATACCCCATGAAGATGTTTCATTCTTTCTAATCTTTTATTACTTTCCCACACTGTGTATTTACATGACTGTCTAAGCGTCACACAGAGATACACCCTGGATTTTACACAACTTTTAACAACCAGTATCTAGCACACGCAAAGCAGGCGCATTTTAAATTGCCAGTACATTCATAAATAATTTTCACTATCTTTACTACTACCGATTAAGGACTGATAACTTCCAGGGGAGATCCCTGGCTCTCCAGTGATTAGGATTCGGAGCTTGCTCTGCTGTGGCCCGAGTTCAATTCCTGGTTGGGAAACTAAGATCCTACAAGCCAGGTGGCATGGCCAAAAGAAAAAAAAAAGATTGATATCCTCCAAACTCAACAACCCATTTTCCAACTGTTCCTCTCATTTCAGAATTACATGTCCCCTACACTGAATATTCATGGGCAGGCTATCACTATTCTTAAGGATAGCTAAAATACAGTCCATGGGGTTGCAAAGAGTCAGACATGACTTAAAAGATTAAACCACCACCATACCGACCAACAACCATAAAAATTCAAGAAACATATATAGCAACCTCATACTGGGAAAACTACAAAAAGAAAAAAATATCTGACAGAGAGACAGACACCATGTTTCTGGAAGGGGAGTTTCATAATACAAAAAGATCAATTCTTCCCTAAAATATTTCACTGCAACATCAATATACTCAAAACTGTATTGTTAGTCTTAATGTTCTTCTTTAAAAAATGCATGGTAATATTTGTTTTACCATGTACCAAGATATATTTAAAGACATGTGGAGAATTTAACAACATAAGTCAACACAGTGAATCCTCTGCACTTAGATACACTATACAGGTAAGTCTAAAAAGTTTCCTTTTATTTCCCTTCTAGATCCCACAATATTCTGACCATGTAGGATATTTATTATTCTCTGAACTAATTTATGATTAGTGCCTTCCCTTTGCACCCATTACTCTGTTACTTTCACTGTCTAGAATTATTACTTGATTCTTTCTTCCACAGGTCAAATTCCCTATTACTGTGCACAGCCCTTATAGTATCTTAGTATGCCTTATTCAGCTCCTCTCATTATGTTCTATAATACCCCATGAAGATGTTTCATTCTTTCTAATCTTTTATTACTTTCCCACACTGTGTATTTACATGACTGTCTAAGCGTCACACAGAGATACACCCTGGATTTTACACAACTTTTAACAACCAGTATCTAGCACACGCAAAGCAGGCGCATTTTAAATTGCCAGTACATTCATAAATAATTTTCACTATCTTTACTACTACCGATTAAGGACTGATAACTTCCAGGGGAGATCCCTGGCTCTCCAGTGATTAGGATTCGGAGCTTGCTCTGCTGTGGCCCGAGTTCAATTCCTGGTTGGGAAACTAAGATCCTACAAGCCAGGTGGCATGGCCAAAAGAAAAAAAAAAGATTGATATCCTCCAAACTCAACAACCCATTTTCCAACTGTTCCTCTCATTTCAGAATTACATGTCCCCTACACTGAATATTCATGGGCAGGCTATCACTATTCTTAAGGATAGCTAAAATACAGTCCATGGGGTTGCAAAGAGTCAGACATGACTTAAAAGATTAAACCACCACCATACCGACCAACAACCATAAAAATTCAAGAAACATATATAGCAACCTCATACTGGGAAAACTACAAAAAGAAAAAAATATCTGACAGAGAGACAGACACCATGTTTCTGGAAGGGGAGTTTCATAATACAAAAAGATCAATTCTTCCCTAAAATATTTCACTGCAACATCAATATACTCAAAACTGTATTGTTAGTCTTAATGTTCTTCTTTAAAAAATGCATGGTAATATTTGTTTTACCATGTACCAAGATATATTTAAAGCCACAATAATTTACAATAGTGTGGTACTAGGATAAGACCACAAAGACACATTAGTGGAATAAAACACTATCAGGAGGGCTTCTCTGGTGGTCCAGTGGGTAAACAGTCCGCCTTGCAGTGCAAGGGGCACCAGTTTGATCCCTGGCCCAGAATATTCCACATGCCACGGAGAGGCTGGGTCAGTGTGTCCAATTATGTGCCAGCATTCTGGAGCGCATGCACCCAGAGCCAGTGCTCTGCAGCAACAGAGGCCACTGCAATGGGAGGCCCACACGTGCCAAAGAATGAAGATGGATGAAAACAAATGATGACTTTAAAAAAAAAAGTCTGGAGGGGGGGATATACATATGACTAATCTGGGATCATACATAACTGTAAACAACAAAACTCTGTAAAAGTAAAAAGTAAAATAAAAATTAAAAAAAAAATACCCGAAACTTTAATAATGATTCAAACAATATTCCAAATCGCTGTGCAAATCATAGTGTTGAAAAAGTTGATTAAACCATGTGGGAGGGGGAAAGTTAGACACAGATCTCAGCATGCTCTAAAATTAACCTAAGTGGATTTATATCTAAATAATTCGTTCTTCTTTCTATATTCCCTCCCTTACTCTTTGAATACTTTAGTCTTAAAGCCATGAGGCAGGGTGAAGCTTGGTAGCCTCTATACTTAGAAGGGGACAACCCAACTCCAGTATCAGAGCCTCAAGTAGGACCTGAAAGTACTGAGGTTAAGGGTGGAAACAATGTCAGAATGAGTGGTCAGAACCTGCACAAAGTGAGGAGACCGACATGGCAGGGAATGACGGGAGCTGTGGACTGAAGCTGAGTATCAAACCCCCAAAATAGTTTAAAAAGAATAAAAGGCAGCCCTGCAGCACATCAGCAGTAAGCCAAAGTGAGGTTTAAGCCTAAACAAGGTTAAGATAGCCTCTGTATTATGAGATTGCAGCAATAGAAAACTTGTTAATATAAGAGAGAATCATCAAATAAATACACTGAGGATAATAAGATCAGGTTTCTAACTCTCTTACACAAGTCATAAATACAAAAAGAAAGAAAATTAGAATGAACCTTGTATTTACGGAAGGGAGTTTATGGGTGGATACACAGACAAACACAGAAATACATACAGATGTGTGTGTATGTACATACATCCACATACTAAATCAACAGTATCTATGTGACCTCACCTATCTCAAAACACAGATATAGAGATTAATGTGTTTATCTCTGCGTCTATACAAACGGAAAGCGCCTGGAAACAGCACCATCCTAGGAACAATGAGCAAACCCAGTGTCCTCTTTGGTTTCTAAATAGCATTCTCACCTAAAAGGATTTAAGACTTAGATAATTGGTAATTCGAGGGCCAACAAAGCAATGGTCCGAGATGAGCCTAGAACATACTGTCATGTCAAAAGAAAAGAAGTGCTCAGAGAATGACAGAAATATGTTAAAAGGAACCAGACCGAAGGGATTCCACTGGCCAAATCTGGGACAATATGACCATGGCAGTTATTAATAGTGATGGAGAATGACTCATTAAAACAAAATAGTAACACATGAATTGGTATTAGTCCATACTAATAAGTAACTGGGAAGTGGAGAAAGCTTATCCTTAAAATGGAATGCAAACTGATGAATGTAAAAGATGGAATTGGAAAATCACCACAGAGTACTTCCCTAAAATTAACCTAAGTGGATTTATATCTAAATAATTCGTTCTTCTTTCTATATTCCCTCCCTTACTCTTTGAATACTTTAGTCTTAAAGCCATGAGGCAGGGTGAAGCTTGGTAGCCTCTATACTTAGAAGGGGACAACCCAACTCCAGTATCAGAGCCTCAAGTAGGACCTGAAAGTACTGAGGTTAAGGGTGGAAACAATGTCAGAATGAGTGGTCAGAACCTGCACAAAGTGAGGAGACCGACATGGCAGGGAATGACGGGAGCTGTGGACTGAAGCTGAGTATCAAACCCCCAAAATAGTTTAAAAAGAATAAAAGGCAGCCCTGCAGCACATCAGCAGTAAGCCAAAGTGAGGTTTAAGCCTAAACAAGGTTAAGATAGCCTCTGTATTATGAGATTGCAGCAATAGAAAACTTGTTAATATAAGAGAGAATCATCAAATAAATACACTGAGGATAATAAGATCAGGTTTCTAACTCTCTTACACAAGTCATAAATACAAAAAGAAAGAAAATTAGAATGAACCTTGTATTTACGGAAGGGAGTTTATGGGTGGATACACAGACAAACACAGAAATACATACAGATGTGTGTGTATGTACATACATCCACATACTAAATCAACAGTATCTATGTGACCTCACCTATCTCAAAACACAGATATAGAGATTAATGTGTTTATCTCTGCGTCTATACAAACGGAAAGCGCCTGGAAACAGCACCATCCTAGGAACAATGAGCAAACCCAGTGTCCTCTTTGGTTTCTAAATAGCATTCTCACCTAAAAGGATTTAAGACTTAGATAATTGGTAATTCGAGGGCCAACAAAGCAATGGTCCGAGATGAGCCTAGAACATACTGTCATGTCAAAAGAAAAGAAGTGCTCAGAGAATGACAGAAATATGTTAAAAGGAACCAGACCGAAGGGATTCCACTGGCCAAATCTGGGACAATATGACCATGGCAGTTATTAATAGTGATGGAGAATGACTCATTAAAACAAAATAGTAACACATGAATTGGTATTAGTCCATACTAATAAGTAACTGGGAAGTGGAGAAAGCTTATCCTTAAAATGGAATGCAAACTGATGAATGTAAAAGATGGAATTGGAAAATCACCACAGAGTACTTCCCTACAAAATGCTTACTGATTATAATAGGAATAAAGATTGACCTCTCAGTGGAGAAATCTTGCAGACACCACCTTAACCAAGTGACTAAGATAACATCACCAGTAATGGGAAAAACTGAAATCATGTACCACCTGACAGGATGCACTGAAAAGAACACAGCATAATTTCTGTGATATTCTGGCCAAAAACATAATCTTCATTTAACTGTGAGGAAACATTAAAAACCATTCTACAAATAACCGGCCTAAAACTGTCCAAATATCAATGTTATGAAAGTCATAGATTTGAGTTACCATTCAAGAGACATAAGAGACAAAAAGCACTGTGATCTTTTTTGCTACAAAAAGATTTTACTGGGAAAACAAAAAAACAGGAATGAAAAATTAGGCAAATAATGATGACATTTCTAGATTAGACAGTAAGAATGCATAGTTTACCTGATTCTGATGGGTTATTCTGGTCATGTGGAAGAAAGTCCTTCTTTATAGGAAATACATAAATACTACACCATTCAGAGGTGCCAGTGTTACATTGATAAAATATTCGAAAATGGTTTAGGAGAGGAAGAGCTTTTTGTACTATCAATGAAACCTTTATTTAAGTTTGAAATCATTCCAAAATCAAAAGGAAAAGAAAGTATTTTTATTTTTATTATTATTATTATTTTTTTAGAATGTGAGTTTCTTTTTTTTTTTAAATAATTTATTTATTTGTGGGGGCAGGTTGGGAGGGAAGGGGATGGGCGGGCAACTTCTATTGGTCTTTCATTTCTCTATTTTCAACCGTCTTTGTTCTTTAGCTCTTGTGGGCCTCCCATCGCGGTGGCCTCTGTTGTCGCAGAGCACCAGCTCTGGGGGCATGCGCTCCAGCTCGGTAATTGGACACATTGGTCCAGCCACTCCGCTGCACGTGGGATCTTCCCAGGCCAGGGATTGAACCAGCGCCCCTTGCACTGCAAGGTGGTGTCCTTACCCACTGGACCACCAGGGAAGCCCAAGAAAGTATTTTTAGAAATAAACTTTTAAAGTACTAAAAAATAGTTACACTTTAATGCAAAGAAAAAGTTGTCCTTGTGTGGCAACAAAGGCACAACAAAGAGTAGTTGTGTAAACTATAAACAAGATTTTTAACTTCAAGCTAGAAGAAATTAACCTGCTAGAATACTGATAATAATAAAAAATCATGACGATAAAATAAAAATTAAAAAGCAAATATTAAGTTACGGGCAAAAGTACTGACAGCAAGCATATAAAGAAAAAGGATATCTTCAATACAAAAAATATTTCGAAGAAAAATTAAAACATTACATCAAAATGAATAAACAGCTATTCAAGGGCAACTAACAAATATGAATAACCTTTTCTAAAAAACTTTGAAACTGGGCTTCCCTGGTGGTCCAGTGGGTAAAAAGTCTGCCTTGTAGTGCAAGTGGCACGGATTCGATCCCTGGCGAGTTACCATTCAAGAGACATAAGAGCCCAAAACTGTGATCTTTTTTGCTACAAAAAGATTTTACTGGGAAAACAAAAAAACAGGAATGAAAAATTAGGCAAATAATGATGACATTTCTAGATTAGACAGTAAGAATGCATAGTTTACCTGATTCTGATGGGTTATTCTGGTCATGTGGAAGAAAGTCCTTCTTTATAGGAAATACATAAATACTACACCATTCAGAGGTGCCAGTGTTACATTGATAAAATATTCGAAAATGGTTTAGGAGAGGAAGAGCTTTTTGTACTATCAATGAAACCTTTATTTAAGTTTGAAATCATTCCAAAATCAAAAGGAAAAGAAAGTATTTTTATTTTTATTATTATTATTATTTTTTTAGAATGTGAGTTTCTTTTTTTTTTTTAAATAATTTATTTATTTGTGGGGGCAGGTTGGGGGTGGAGGGGGTGGGCGGGCCACTTCTATTGGTCTTTCATTTCTCTATTTTCAACCGTCTTTGTTCTTTAGCTCTTGTGGGCCTCCCATCGCGGTGGCCTCTGTTGTCGCAGAGCACCAGCTCTGGGGGCATGCGCTCCAGCTCGGTAATTGGACACATTGGTCCAGCCACTCCGCTGCACGTGGGATCTTCCCAGGCCAGGGATTGAACCAGCGCCCCTTGCACTGCAAGGTGGTGTCCTTACCCACTGGACCACCAGGGAAGCCCAAGAAAGTATTTTTAGAAATAAACTTTTAAAGTACTAAAAAATAGTTACACTTTAATGCAAAGAAAAAGTTGTCCTTGTGTGGCAACAAAGGCACAACAAAGAGTAGTTGTGTAAACTATAAACAAGATTTTTAACTTCAAGCTAGAAGAAATTAACCTGCTAGAATACTGATAATAATAAAAAATCATGACGATAAAATAAAAATTAAAAAGCAAATATTAAGTTACGGGCAAAAGTACTGACAGCAAGCATATAAAGAAAAAGGATATCTTCAATACAAAAAATATTTCGTAAGAAAAATTAAAACATTACATCAAAATGAATAAACAGCTATTCAAGGGCAACTAACAAATATGAATAACCTTTTCTAAAAAACTTTGAAACTGGGCTTCCCTGGTGGTCCAGTGGGTAAAAAGTCTGCCTTGTAGTGCAAGTGGCACGGATTCGATCCCTGGCCGGGGAAGATCCCACATGCTGCGGACTGGCTGGACCAGTGTGTCCAATTACCAGCCAGTGCTCTGGAGCTCACGTGACCAGAGCTGGTGTTCTGCAATGGGAGATCCACACAGGCCAACGAACAAAGATGGCTGAAAATAAATGGATTCAAAAAATAATAATAATCTTACTGATATTGAAAGAAAATCAAATACTGTAATATTTTTCACTAAAAACAATAGCAAAGATTGTCCTAATGGCAATATACTGTGTATTTAAAAGGACGTAAGATTTATGTACAATCTCACAAAAAAGTTTTCTTTTTTTAATTTAGAAAAGTACATAGGGGCTTCCCTGGTGGTCCAGTGAGTAAGGACACCACCTTGCAGTGCAAGGGGTGCTGGTTCGATCCCTGGCTTGGGAAGATCCTGTGTGCTGCCGAGCGGCTGGACCGATGCGTGCAACTATCGAGCCGGAGCACTGGAGCACAAGCGCTCTGAGTCGGTACTCTGCAGTGACAGAGGCCACTGCGATGGGAGGCCCACACAGGCCAAAGAACAAACATAGATGAAATTAAATAAATAAAAGACCAATAGAAGTGCCCCCCACCACCTCGGGGCTTCCCCTGGTGGCCCAGTGGGTAAGGACACCGCCTTGCAGGGCAAGGGGCGCGGATTCCATCCCTGGCCTGGGAAGATCCCACGTGCCGCAGAGCAGCTGGACCGATGTGTCCAATTACCAAACCGGAGCTCTGGAGCGCATGCACCCAGAGCTGGCGCTCTGCAACGACAGACGCCACTGCAATGGGAGGCCCACAGGAGCCAAAGAACAAAGACGGATGAAAATAGAGAAATGAAAAGATCAATAGAAGTGGCCTGCCCACTCCCCTCCCTCCCCAACCCAACCCCCGCCCAAAATAAATAAATAAATAAATAAATATTTTAAAAAATAAAAAAGAAGTGCCCCCACCCTGCCAAGAAAAAGTACATAGTATTTGTAAAAATGCACACAAAAATAAATCTAAAAGGATCTTAATGGAAAGATTTTACATGAGCTTTGTCTTGCATTTTCCTATTTCTCTGCATTTTCCAGTTTTTAAAATAAGTATTAATAATCTACATTATAAAACTTGAAACCTTAGCATTGGCTGTAGTGACCCTTTCTCCACAGATGGAATAAATCAACAGGTACCTTCAGTCAAATATAGATAACACTATATTTAAAGACACAGTAGGTAATTTTTTTAAAAAAGAGCCATCCAACATCTAAGAGAATGAAGCAATATATTAATACACTAAACTAAGAAAAAAACACAGGGGAAAAAGGCAAGCATTAACTAAAGTTATTTTCTTTTTTTTTCTAAAGTTATATTTCAAAGGCAACGAAAAATATCCTGTCTTGAGAGAACAAAATAATCTGAAAGGATGCACAAATAATATACTGTGACAGGATTATCTTTTAACACAGGATGTATAGCACCATAATGAACATTAAAATTATGATTAAATCAAATCTAACAGAGCCTTAATGTCTGAAAGAATAGTCAGTAATTCTTAAAGAACAAATCTATAACAACTAAAATGTTAGAACCTTAAATACCCAATTTAATACAAAAGGTGGTGTAAAAGAAATAGTTGTTTGTTTGCATTTGTTTTATATATACTTCTCTAACCTTAGTAACATAGTTTAATAACTGTAGTTTATCACAGTGATTATATTTTTTCCAAATGAATGCAAGCATTTAGTTTAATTTAAACTTTTTAATGAAGAGCTATAAAAAAACAAAATTTTAAAATTCCTTTACACTTACTAGTTTTAAAAAATAACAATATTCAAACATCAATAAAATAATAAATACTGTACCTTATTATAACGATCATGTGGAACAGACTGTAAAACAATTGGTTCCATTGTAGAAACATTGGCAAACTGTACCTCTGGAATATATAGGGCACAAACCACATGAGCCCAACCTAAAAATAAGTAAACAAAACTGATATCATTTTCCAGTTACAACAAAGGATTTTCAAACATAAATTATTAACTTTCTGAATAAATCCCTTAAGCGCCGATTTAAGCAAACATACAATATAAACTTTAACAAATTCTCACTACTAATACTCAAACTATTACTGGTAAAACACTCTTAGTTCATTTCTCCAGTTAGTGTGCACAGGAACACAAACAAAGGGAAACCTTTTTTTTCTTTGGCTGCTGCACCCGTCCTTCTGCGATCTCAGTTCCCAAACCAGGGACTGACTGAACCCAGGCTACTGAATCCTAACCAGTGGGCCACGAGGGAATTCCCCCAGAGAAACACTCTTAAATTGAGATGTTGCCACTGACACTTTTTTTTTTGACCCTTTTTTAACAATAAATAATTCGGATAAATACTTTCTCTGAGAACCACAGAAGAATACGAAGTTCTCTAGTTGAATACCTAAAGCAATAACTTTTAAATGTTAAATGTCAATGTTAAATCTGTAGTTGTTATATTAATATTGATTACTATATGTTGATATATAATAATGCTGATTAATAATAATATGTTAATATTGATTAATTAATATTGAGCATACTCTGAAAAGAATAAACTCTTTCCAAGGAATATAACTATTTCAGAAGAAAAGTCAAGGAGATATGTACAGGGATGCAAAAATGTCGAGATTTATGACAGCAAAACTGGAGGAGCAGACAGCTCCAAAGGCACATTCCACCAGAAGAATAAACATCAAGCAGTCAGGCATCGTTAGAACCTTAAATACCAATTTAATACAAAAGGTGGTGTAAAAGAAATAGTTGTTTGTTTGCATTTGTTTTATATATACTTCTCTAACCTTAGTAACATAGTTTAATAACTGTAGTTTATCACAGTGATTATATTTTTTCCAAATGAATGCAAGCATTTAGTTTAATTTAAACTTTTTAATGAAGAGCTATAAAAAAACAAAATTTTAAAATTCCTTTACACTTACTAGTTTTAAAAAATAACAATATTCAAACATCAATAAAATAATAAATACTGTACCTTATTATAACGATCATGTGGAACAGACTGTAAAACAATTGGTTCCATTGTAGAAACATTGGCAAACTGTACCTCTGGAATATATAGGGCACAAACCACATGAGCCCAACCTAAAAATAAGTAAACAAAACTGATATCATTTTCCAGTTACAACAAAGGATTTTCAAACATAAATTATTAACTTTCTGAATAAATCCCTTAAGCGCCGATTTAAGCAAACATACAATATAAACTTTAACAAATTCTCACTACTAATACTCAAACTATTACTGGTAAAACACTCTTAGTTCATTTCTCCAGTTAGTGTGCACAGGAACACAAACAAAGGGAAACCTTTTTTTTCTTTGGCTGCTGCACCCGTCCTTCTGCGATCTCAGTTCCCAAACCAGGGACTGACTGAACCCAGGCTACTGAATCCTAACCAGTGGGCCACGAGGGAATTCCCCCAGAGAAACACTCTTAAATTGAGATGTTGCCACTGACACTTTTTTTTTTGACCCTTTTTTAACAATAAATAATTCGGATAAATACTTTCTCTGAGAACCACAGAAGAATACGAAGTTCTCTAGTTGAATACCTAAAGCAATAACTTTTAAATGTTAAATGTCAATGTTAAATCTGTAGTTGTTATATTAATATTGATTACTATATGTTGATATATAATAATGCTGATTAATAATAATATGTTAATATTGATTAATTAATATTGAGCATACTCTGAAAAGAATAAACTCTTTCCAAGGAATATAACTATTTCAGAAGAAAAGTCAAGGAGATATGTACAGGGATGCAAAAATGTCGAGATTTATGACAGCAAAACTGGAGGAGCAGACAGCTCCAAAGGCACATTCCACCAGAAGAATAAACATCAAGCAGTCAGGCATCAAGAAACTGTAAGAACCAGTTTTAAGGACGCTGGAAAAGAGAGTGAAAGGTCTGAAGCAATCAAAACAAGTCAAAAGGAAGTCAGAAAAAATCAACTTAAAAACTGTGAGAGTCGGGCTTCCCTGGTGGTCCACTGGGTAAGGACACCGCCTCACAGTGCAAAGGGCGCCGGTTGGAGCCCTGGCCTGGGAAGATCCCACGCATGCGCCCAGAGCTGGTGCTCTGCGACAAGAGAGGCCAAGGTGATGGGAGGCCCACAGGGGCCAAAGAACAAAGATGGATGAAAACAGATAAATGAAAAACCAATAGAAGTGGCTCGCCTGCTCCCCTCCTTCCCCACCCCATCCCCACCAAAATAAATAAACAAACATTAAAAAAAAAAAAAAAAAAACTGTGAGAGAAGTGGAGAGTTCCCTGGCAGTCCAGTGGTTAGGACTAGGTGCTCTTACTCCCAGACTGAATTAAATCTGTGGTCGGGGAACTACGATTCTGCAAGCTGCAAAAATGTCGGTTTAAAAAGAAAAAAGAAAGTTATAAAGTTTTGGGAATTCTTGCTATCTTTTGACCTATGTCACCCTAGATTCAGCAAAGGTCTTGAAAACAGCACCTTGTAGACCCAGTACAAGAACCCCAGTTACTGGTTTCTGAAGGAGCAGGGCAGACTTTATTTACAAAGAATTGTGCTTCCCTGTTTTAGAGTGCCTACGGGCTACTGAAAAACTGACATAACATGCTAATTCTTTTGGCAAGCTCAGAACTCAGGGCAGGGTAGAAAAGTTCTGGGTGTTCCACAAATCACTGCAACACACACAAAACAATCCACACATGCCTGGGGCAAAAGATTATGGTTCACATATATAATCTAGTACTAAGAAGAAAAGCTGCAACAAAGTAAGTTCTGGGTGTTCCTCAAATCACTGCAACACACACAAAACCCACACATGCCTGGGGCAAAAGATTATGGTTCACATATATAATCTAGTGCTAAGAAGAAAAGCTACAACAAAGTTTCTCTTGAAAACTGGGGTTGGGGCTTCCCCTGGTGGTCCAGTGGGTAAGGACACCACCTTGCAGGGCAAGGGGCGCCAGTTCCATCCTTGGCCTGGGAAGATCCCAAGTGCTGCGGAGCGGCTGGACCTAGGTGTTCAACTACCAAGCCAGAGCTCTGGAGCACATGCGCCCAGAGCCGGTGGTCTGCAGTGACAGAGGCCACTGCAATGGAGGCCCACACGGGCCAAAGAACAAAGATGGATGAAAACAGATAAATGAAAGACCAAACGAAGTGCACCCTCCCACAAAAAAAAAGAAGAAATCTTAAAATAGATCTCAAATCCAACATGCATATGTATGACTGACTCCCTCTGCTGATCACCTGAAACTATCACAACACTGTTAATTAGCTATACTCCAATACAGAATTAAAAGTTCCAAAGAAAAAAAAAAGATAAAATATTAACATCTAAAAAAAACAGAACAATTCAAATTTTGATTTTATATTAAATGTTAAATCATTTATACACAATAATTAGTGGGACAAGGTAGATTTAAAGAGAGACTGAGAGGGACACAGTAGACTTAAAAAAATAAAAATGACCAAACTATATGCTACCAATAAGAGAAATACTATCGGCCTTCCCACATAGTGCTAATGCTAAAAAATCCACCTGCCAATGCAAGAGATGTGGGTTCAATTCCTGGGTCAGAAAGATCCCTTGGAGAAGGAAATGGCAACCCACTCTAGGATTCTTGCCTGGGAATTCTCATAGCCAGGGGAACGTGGCAGGCTACACAGTTCATGAGGTTGCAAAGAGCAGAACACAACTTAGTGAATAAACAAGTAAGCCCAAACAAAAAAAAGAGAGAAAGAGAAACACTTTTAATAAACATAAAGACTGGCAAGTTTAAAGAAAACAAAGCAAATCAATGGAAATGACGTATTCTGCGAATAGTAAGGTAAAGGCTGTAGTCATTCTAGTATGAGACGTATACTCAAAGCAAACACTCCATAGATAGAAAGAGATATTTCATAATAATAAAGGGATACTTCAAAAGGAAGACAAAACAATTAAAAAAGTGTATGTACCTAGCCTTAAAATACATGAAGCAACGCTTGACAGGATTAAGAAATAGACAATGTTCCAACCGTAAAGGATTTTTAATGACATCATTTTCATAAATTAATAGCTGAACTAGATCCCCCTAAAAAATTCAATAAAGACATAAAAGAGCTTAACAATAAAAACTGTTTTGACCTAACTGACAAGAACACTATATTCAACAGTAGAATACACACTGCGTTTCAAATACAACATACGATACATTCACCAACACAGACAACATCCTGGACCTTAAAATAAGTCGTAGTGGATTTTAAAGGACTAAAACCATCCAGTGTGGAATCACTAACCATAATGAAGTTAATTAGCAACCAATAATAATTAGCTATCAAGCTAAATCACTAATACACAGCTAATAAATAACAGACTTCTAAATAACTTAGAGGTCAAAGCAAAAATCACAAGGGAAATTTGCAAAACATTTTGAATTGAGTAGCAACAAAACAACATAACAAATTCTGTGGAACGCAGAAATGTTATTAAGGAGGCAAACTTGCAGCTTAAAATACTTTTACTACACATGAAGATCTAAAATCAAAGAGTAAGGTGTCCCGATGAAGAAGTTAAAACATTGGAGCTAAACATATATAAAGGACACAGAAAGAAGGAAATTATAAAGATTAAAGGAGAAATTAGTAAAACAGAACACAAGCAGATGACTTGAAAACTGACAAATTCTAGGTACACTGGTTAAAGAAAAAAACAAACACCAAACTCCAAAAACCAAACCTAAACAACAAAAACAAAGCAAATCAAAAGAAAAACCTGGTTTGCAAATTACCAATATTAAGAATAGGGCTACCATTACTGACTGAACAAATATTATCAGGCTTAATAAAAAATACTATACATACTTACACTCTAAAAATAAATTGTGGGGCTTCCCTAGTGGCTCAGTGGAAAAGAATCCTCCTGCCAATGCAGAAGACACACGTTTGATCCCTGATCCAGGAAGATCCCATATGCCTCAAAGCAACTAAACCCGTGCGTGAGTGTAGGTTTATACCCTACACTCTAGAGCCCGGAACCTGCAACTACTTGAAGGCCCCTCAACCTAGCCTCAGTACTCCGCAACAAGAGAGAGAAGCCCACACAATGCAACAAAGAACTGCCCTCACTCACCACAACTAGAGAAAAGCTCTTGCAGCAACGAAGACGCAGCATAGTGAAAAATAATAGATAAGGGCTTCCCTGGTAGTCCAGTGGGTAAGCACACCGTCTTGCAGTGCAAGTGGCGGCAGTTCAATCCCTGGCCTGGGAAGATTTCACGTGCCGCGGAGCGGCTAGACCAATGCGTCCAACTACTGAGCCCGAGCTCTGGAACGCATGCACCCAGAACCAGTGCTCTGTGACAAGGGAGGCCACTGCAATGGGAGGCCCACACAGGCCAAAGAACAAATACAAACAAATGAAGGATCAATAGAAGTGGCCAAAAAGACAAATTTTTTTAAATAAATAAAATTTTTAAATAAAATTGTTATGGCTTCCCTGGTGGCTCAGTGGTAAAGAATCTGCCTGCCAACACAGAGGACATGGGTTCAATCCCTCATCCAGGAAGATTCCACATCTGCAGAGCAACTAAACTCGTGTGGCAAAACTGCTGAGTCCACACACTGCAACTATTGGAGTCTGCACATCTAGAGCCCCTGCTCCCCCAAACCAGCAGTCTCCACAGTAAGAAGCCCACACGCTCACAAGAAAAGCAGCCCCTGCTCGCCATATCTAGAGAGCCCACATGCAGCAACAAAGACCCAGTGAAGCCAAAAGTAAATCTTTAAAAAAAAATCAGAGCATACAGACTTGCTATAATTTCTTAAAAGTACACAGCAAAACACACACGCATGCACACACACGCATGCACATAACAAACTTCAGTACACTGATAGTTTTCAAGTGTACAGTTCAGTAGTGTTAAGTACATTCACACTGTTGTAAGACCGATCTCCAGAAAAACAGAACAAAGCAACCATTTCCTTTCTGCTCTTCCCCTTAGCCCCGAGTAACCGTCATTACACTTCTTCTTTATTTGACCAAGTATACCTTATACTGGAGAAATAATAATAGTACCTGTCCTCTGTGACTGGCTTATTTCACTTAACAATAATGACTTAGCACACTGTAGAATTTCCTTTTTAAGGCTGAATAATATCCCATTTTATGTATATAACAAATTTTGCTTATCCATTCATCCACTGATAGATGTTTGAGTCACTTATACTTCTTGCCTACTGTGAATAGTTCTGCCATGGTCATGAATGTACAAGTATCTCTAGCAAATCACTTCTAATATAAACTCTGCTTTCAGATTTATACCTAGAAGTGGAAGTGCTGGATCATTCTTTTTTATGGTAGTCTTTTTAAATTTTTTGAAGCGCCTCCATACTGTTTTCCATAGCAATCACAACATCTTACAATCCCACTGATAGTGCACGAGAGTTCAGTTTTTCTATAGCCTCACTAACACTTGTAATATTCTGTATTTTTTTTAACAGTAGTCATTCTAATAGTGTGCTGTGTTTATCACTGTGATTTTCATCTACGTTTCTACAATGATTAGTAATGTTGAACAATTTTTCCTATCAGTAATATCATGTGGATATCTGTACTCCCTGACACAATGTGATGAAGAGGACCTAACATTCGTGGTATTCTTTCCCTAAACCTATAAATCAGAGAAATCCACATACGGGGACATTCAACAGGTACCTGGCCAGTATTCAAGACTGTCAAGGTCATAAAAAAGAAAGACTGCTCCAGGCCAGAAGAGACCAAGAGACACAGAAACTAAACACAAATGAACATTAATGGGAGAAAAAAATCGAATAAAAATTTAAAGTTCAGCATTCACTTAACAGTAATACACCATTGTCAGTTTCTTAGTTTTCATTGACATATCCCGTTAATGTCAAAAGTTAACAATGGGAGAAACTGGATAATGGGTACAAAGGAACTCTCTGCACTACCTTCGCATCTTTTCAGTAATTCTAAAATTATTCCAAAACAAAAAAATAATTAAACCAAAAAACAAGGAATTGTCTGATGGTCCAGTGGGTAAGGAGTCTGCCTTGCACTGCAAGGGGCACCAGTTCAATCCCTGGCCAAAGAATATCCTACAAGCCGTGGAGAGGCTGGACTGGTGTGTCCAATTACGAGCCGGCACTCTGGAGCGCATGCGCCCAGAGCCGGTGCTCTGCTACAGGAGGGGCCACTGCAATGGGAGGCCCACACAGGCCAAACAACAAAGATGGATGAAAATAAATAAACGAAACACCAATAAAAGTGGCCAAAAATCAAAAAAAAAAAAAAAAAAAAAAAAACCGACAAGCTGACTAAAAAAATTATTAGAGAAAGGTTTAACAAGTAGAGCCAAGAGCAAAATTAGCACTCTTTAAAAAAAAAAAATTTAAAAACAAGAAAATGTAGGCAATCAAGTAAAAATGGAAGAAGAGGATGACAATAATGAGGAAGGGCTATCTCTGCAAAACTAAAACAATTAAAACAGTGTAGTACTGGCCAGGAAAAGATACATCATTGAACAGAAAGTCCCAAAATAAAGGAAAATCACATGTGAACTTTGTTGGTTTTTTTTTTTAACTATTTATTTATTTGGCTGCAACTGGTCTTTGTTGCCACATGCAGGATCTAGTTCCCTGACCAGGGATTGAACCCAGGCCCCCTGCACTGGGAACAGAGTCTTAACCACTGGCCCACCAGGGAAGCCCTGAGCTTTCTGTTTTTATTTAAAAAGTGACATTTGAAATCAACAGGGGAAAACAGATTACTCAAAACATTTGTTTGGAACAAATGGATAGTCATCAAGGTGAAAAATAGCAACATACCTCATAGCTAACATTATAATAAATTTTGGATAGATCAATAATCTAAAAAAATTTTAAGCCATATACTAGAAAAAGCCTTAAGAAAAAATTAAATAATCTTGGTATATAAAATAGCCCTTCCAGTATGCTACCAAAGCAGGAGAATATTTTTTTAATGACAATAATCAACATGATCATATAAAACTATATTTCTGTATGGTCAAAAGTAAAATCAAAACAGAAACCAACATCCTGGAGGAAAAATCCCTGTAACACCCCAAATGGCTAATTTCCCTAATACATTAAGAGCTCTTACATATATCATCAACTATCAACTACACATCAACTATCAACAAATATACCATGAGAAATGTACCAAGAGCAAAATGAGCTAAGAATATGAATGAATACTTCAATAAAGAACATAAAAATAGCTTTTAAGCATATGGAGAGTTGTTCAACTTCTCTCATAACAGAAATGAAGATTATACGTTTACATAATTTTTACCTACCAGAAAGGAAAATATAAAAATATTCTTAATACTGATAGATGGAAAGGATTAAATGCTGTATTCTGAATTCCTCTTTTCAGGCTCTTGAGGAAAGTATCTTGATAATTCTTGCAACATTAATCCTGAAAATAGATGAGGGTCCTATAGGCTCTCTGCCATGTACTAATAACTTATCCCAAAATGCACTTCAGCCTGCTCTACTTGGCTATCAGGAATGTATACTGTATATATAACTTATTCATAAATACATTCCATACTTACATTAAAAGAGCAAGTCCCTAACAAATACAGAGGCTATATGGCTAATATGCATTTTTCACATCCCCTGTGGTAATGTGACCTGTACACACATGTCAACCTTACCATAAGAATGCTGGAAACATCAAAATCTGAATCAGAGTCCGGAGTTCTCTGTACTGTAACTGTATATGCTTCTCCTTTATAGGTGTGTATTTCATACTGGATAAGCTAATTTTGACTAGTGAGTCTGATCAACCATCCAAAACTGAAAGCATGATGAAAACAGTATACTGTGAACTAGAACATCTCAACAGAGGAAAATATGGCAAAACCCACTAAAATTTCAGGTGTATATCCAAAGTATATTATTAAACGAAGAAGTGAGTGGTCCAGTGGTTAAGAATCCACCTTCGGGCTTCCCCTGGTGGTCCAGTGGGTAAGGACACCGCCTTGCAGGGCAAGGGGCGCCGGTTCCATCCCTGGCCTGGGAAGATCCCACGTGCCGCAGAGCGGCTGGACCGATGTGTCCAATTACCGAGCTGGCGCTCTGCAACGACAGAGGCCACCGCAATGGGAGGCCAAGAGGAGCCAAAAAACAAAGACGGACGAAAATAGATAAATGAAAGACCAATAGAAATGGCCCACCTGTCCCCCTCCCTCCCCACCTCACCCCCCAAAAGATAAATAAATAAAATAAATGTTCAAAAAAAAAAACAGGCCATTTCTTTGTTAAAAAAGAAAAAATGAAGAAGCAATTCACAAAATACTATATCCTTCTTTTGTGTAAAAAGTATTTATATATGCAGAAAATAGCTCGACAGGTATTGAGAGGAGGGAGGTATGGTGGCCTCCCCAGGAAGGAAACTACATGGTAAGGGAACAGGAACGGTAAAAGCTAAAAGCTGGTATTTATATCCAATTTCCTACTGACATATACATTATTCAGCAATTGCACCATCATCTTAAAATCAACACATAAAAAGAGCATCTCAGCACTGATCTTTACTCCCAGAACAACCCTCTGTCCAGCATTAACTCAGTTAAGACCATCGATACTCAGCTGTCCACAAAGAAATCTGAGCAACTCCCTTCCCTCACTCAATCCACAGCCATGAGGTCATATAATACTATTGGAGATAGCCATCATTTAAAGTTGTTCTCTTCTCACTAGAATATCATGCGTGACAATACTCTATTCGTTCGTGGTTCTAATGACTCCAAAATGTAAGCACTCGGGCACTCATTTTTTCCTTTAAGTCTGTGAGTTGATCTTTTCATTTATTCCTTTTTGCTTCAGATATCCAGTTCTCTATCTGTTGCTGACAACCATATCATATAATTTACTTGTCTCTTGAAAATGGTAAATAAAGGTCAAAAATGAAGCATCTGGACTGATGGCATCTCCAAGAGCCTGTGCTCTCACAGAAACACCAGAAAATAGACCATTAAACATCAAAATCAACTTTGTCAGAACTCTGGAAGATAATCAAAAGTTTACAGTACTCAAGTAAACAATAAAGAGTCAACTTAAAAACTGTAATAAGAGTTCTCTGTTATTTTCAATTACCCTGGCTTACTGGCTTGACAGTGGTCTTGAAGACAGCATCCCATGTTCCTAGCTCCAAACTCTAGCCCCACCCACCTTACCAGAAGGGACTGAGGACAGCTTGTCCTCAAGGGACTGTGGTTTTCAGTTTTAACCTATCTGGGGAAGGGGGACTGACTCAGGCATTTGCGTTTGTATCCACTAACCTGGCTGAACTGTAAGTTTAAGAGGCTAACTGTAAATCCCAGGATAGACATTTAAAAAAGTATATATGAAAAATGAAGCAAGAGTCAAAATCTGCTACAAGGAACAAGGGAGAATATCATATATTGGAAAGCAGATGAAAATATCAAGAACATAAAAACAATTATGAACAAGTGGCAAAAACCTGCCAATTCAGGAGACATAAAAGACTAGGGTTCGATCTCTAGGTCAGAAAGATCTCCCGGAGAAGGTAATGGAAGCCCACTTTAGTATTCTTGCCTGCAAAATCTGATGGACAGAGGAGCCTGCTGGGCTAAAGTCTATGAGGTCACAAAGAGTTGGACACGACTGAAGCGACTTAGCACCCATGCACCAAACATCAGTGTCAAAATATATGACAAAAAAAAAAGAACAAAACTGAAGGAAAAAACAGATTGTTGTTCAGTAAAAGCAAGGTCAGTACTCAAGTTTCAATAATGGACAGAACTTAATAATAAGTCATTAAAGAAATAGGAGAGTTGCTACAACCTATCTAGGCTGAATATACATATACAGAAAATTGTGCTAAAAACAGCAAAATACACAGTTTTGTCAAATACGCATGAACACTGTCCAAGAGCCTGTGCTCTCACAGAAACACCAGAAAATAGACCATTAAACATCAAAATCAACTTTGTCAGAACTCTGGAAGATAATCAAAAGTTTACAGTACTCAAGTAAACAATAAAGAGTCAACTTAAAAACTGTAATAAGAGTTCTCTGTTATTTTCAATTACCCTGGCTTACTGGCTTGACAGTGGTCTTGAAGACAGCATCCCATGTTCCTAGCTCCAAACTCTAGCCCCACCCACCTTACCAGAAGGGACTGAGGACAGCTTGTCCTCAAGGGACTGTGGTTTTCAGTTTTAACCTATCTGGGGAAGGGGGACTGACTCAGGCATTTGCGTTTGTATCCACTAACCTGGCTGAACTGTAAGTTTAAGAGGCTAACTGTAAATCCCAGGATAGACATTTAAAAAAGTATATATGAAAAATGAAGCAAGAGTCAAAATCTGCTACAAGGAACAAGGGAGAATATCATATATTGGAAAGCAGATGAAAATATCAAGAACATAAAAACAATTATGAACAAGTGGCAAAAACCTGCCAATTCAGGAGACATAAAAGACTAGGGTTCGATCTCTAGGTCAGAAAGATCTCCCGGAGAAGGTAATGGAAGCCCACTTTAGTATTCTTGCCTGCAAAATCTGATGGACAGAGGAGCCTGCTGGGCTAAAGTCTATGAGGTCACAAAGAGTTGGACACGACTGAAGCGACTTAGCACCCATGCACCAAACATCAGTGTCAAAATATATGACAAAAAAAAAAGAACAAAACTGAAGGAAAAAACAGATTGTTGTTCAGTAAAAGCAAGGTCAGTACTCAAGTTTCAATAATGGACAGAACTTAATAATAAGTCATTAAAGAAATAGGAGAGTTGCTACAACCTATCTAGGCTGAATATACATATACAGAAAATTGTGCTAAAAACAGCAAAATACACAGTTTTGTCAAATACGCATGAACACTGTCCAAGATTGATCAGGCGGGTCACAAAACAAGTGTCAATAGATAAAAGATCTAAAATTAGATCTTATCAATTCACAGTGGAGTGAAAATAAAAATCAATAAAAAAAAAGAAAAGTAGAAAATCCACTTTTATATGGAAATTAAGCAATATTCTCTTAAATAACCAATGAGTCAAAGAAATCATGATGGAAACTGGAAAATACTTCAATACAAATGAAAAACATATATACATGACATACAAAATTTCCTGTGAAACACAGAAAGCAGCACTCAGAGTTAAATTCATACCTGAAAATACCTATATTGCAAAGAAGATGCATGAGTGGGGTGAAATGCATTAGGGTTGACAGATAAGGGAGTGTCAGTTTAAAAAATATAGAGGCTCTTTTTCTTCCTTTTCTTGAGGTATAGTTGGTTTACAATGTCATCTTAGTTTCTGGTGTACAGCAAAATCATTCAGATATACATGTACATATAAACACACATATGTGTATATTGTTTTTCAGATTCTTTTCCATTAGAGTTTATTACACAAGATAGTAAATATAGTTCCCTGTGCAATACATTTAAAAAAAGAAAAAAAAGCAGGGTTTATAATTATATACCTATCTTAAGGAGCTAGAAAGAGAGCAAACTAAGCCCAAAACCAGCAGGAAAAACAAAAGTATAAAGACTAGAGATAAAATAGAGAATAGAAAAATAATAGGAACAATCAACAAAATCAAGGTCTTTTAAAGATCAACAAAACTGACAAACTTTGAGGCTATGGGGGAAAAAAGACTCAAATTACTAAATTCAGAAATGAGTGGAGGGAAAAAGTGAGTGGGAACTTTATTACTGACTTTAACAAAAATAAGAAGAATTAAAAGCAAACACCATGAGCAAATGTACACCAAATTAGATAACTTACAGGAAATGGACAAATTCCTAGGAAAACAGAAACTAACAAAACTGACTCAAAAAAGAAAATCTGAACAGATCTATAACAAGAGATTGACTCAGTCAACAAGCAAAAAAAAACTCCCAAAAAAGAAATGCCCAGAACTGATGCTTTCATTAAGTGAACACCACCAAACATTTAAAGAAACAGGAACATAAATTCTTCTGAAACTCAAAAACTTCCAAGAGGCAACAATTCCTAGCTCATTCTATAACACCAGTAAAATAGTAAACGTGCCACAGTCAGACAAAAAGCATAAAATAATAAGAGCCCAATACACCTTATGAATATAAATGCACATATTCTCAATACAAGTGCATCAAGTGTCCTAGGACAGTTGCAAAAATTTTCAACAAATTTGGTGGCTTGAGAAACAGAAATATATTCTCTCACTCTCACAGTTCTGGAAGTCAAAAGTCTGTAATTAACATGCTTCTCACTTATCTACTGATGGCTCTGGCAATCCTTGACATTTCTTGGTTTATAACTACATAACTCCAATGTCTGTTTTAGTCTACTAATGCACAGAAAATACATCGACTAAGTACATGTTAAACACACACAGAGCATCCCTGGTGGTCCAGTGGGTAAAAGAGGCCGCCTTGCAGTGCAAGGGGCGCCAGTTCGATCTGGCCTAGGACTCCATTCGTCAGATATACATGTACATATAAACACACATATGTGTATATTGTTTTTCAGATTCTTTTCCATTAGAGTTTATTACACAAGATAGTAAATATAGTTCCCTGTGCAATACATTTAAAAAAAGAAAAAAAAGCAGGGTTTATAATTATATACCTATCTTAAGGAGCTAGAAAGAGAGCAAACTAAGCCCAAAACCAGCAGGAAAAACAAAAGTATAAAGACTAGAGATAAAATAGAGAATAGAAAAATAATAGGAACAATCAACAAAATCAAGGTCTTTTAAAGATCAACAAAACTGACAAACTTTGAGGCTATGGGGGAAAAAAGACTCAAATTACTAAATTCAGAAATGAGTGGAGGGAAAAAGTGAGTGGGAACTTTATTACTGACTTTAACAAAAATAAGAAGAATTAAAAGCAAACACCATGAGCAAATGTACACCAAATTAGATAACTTACAGGAAATGGACAAATTCCTAGGAAAACAGAAACTAACAAAACTGACTCAAAAAAGAAAATCTGAACAGATCTATAACAAGAGATTGACTCAGTCAACAAGCAAAAAAAAACTCCCAAAAAAGAAATGCCCAGAACTGATGCTTTCATTAAGTGAACACCACCAAACATTTAAAGAAACAGGAACATAAATTCTTCTGAAACTCAAAAACTTCCAAGAGGCAACAATTCCTAGCTCATTCTATAACACCAGTAAAATAGTAAACGTGCCACAGTCAGACAAAAAGCATAAAATAATAAGAGCCCAATACACCTTATGAATATAAATGCACATATTCTCAATACAAGTGCATCAAGTGTCCTAGGACAGTTGCAAAAATTTTCAACAAATTTGGTGGCTTGAGAAACAGAAATATATTCTCTCACTCTCACAGTTCTGGAAGTCAAAAGTCTGTAATTAACATGCTTCTCACTTATCTACTGATGGCTCTGGCAATCCTTGACATTTCTTGGTTTATAACTACATAACTCCAATGTCTGTTTTAGTCTACTAATGCACAGAAAATACATCGACTAAGTACATGTTAAACACACACAGAGCATCCCTGGTGGTCCAGTGGGTAAAAGAGGCCGCCTTGCAGTGCAAGGGGCGCCAGTTCGATCCCTGGCCTAGGAAGATCCCACGTGCCGCAGGAGTGGCTGCAAGAGTGTGTCCAATTGTAACTCAGAGCTCTGGAGCACATGCCCCCAGAGCCCGTGATGTGCAATGAGAGAGGCCACTGCAACGGGAGGCCAACATAGGCCAAAGAATACAGATGGATGAAAATAAATAAATAAATAAATAAATAAAAAGAAAGAGGTCAAAATTTAGGAGCACAAACACACACAGAAACAGGGACTTTCCTGGTGGTCCAGTCGGTAAGTTGCCAGACTCCCAAAGAAGGGGACCTGGGTTCGATCTCTGATTAGGGGAATTAGAGCCCACATGCCAAAGAAGACCCACTGCAGACAAATATAAATAAATAAATAAAAATTTAAAACACACACACACACACAATACACACTCATATAAGATTAATCAACAAAGTGTGCTGTGGACAAACACTGCAGGGCAAATGACCCGGATGTTTTTTCCATAAGTAAACTGACAAAGAGGGGAAAAGGTGACCACAGAAAGACCTGAGAGAAATATCAAGATGGTGCAATGAAAACAATTGGAGAAAGAAGAACAAAAACATCCCAAAGCCAGCAGAAGAAGAGAAATTATAAAGACTAGAGCAGAAATAAATGAGAAAGAAATGAAAGAAACTATAGCAAAGATAAACAAAACAAAAAGCTGGTTCTTTGAAAAGGTAAACAAAATTGACAAGCCACTGGCCAGACTCATCAAGAAAAAGAGAGAGAAGAACCAGATCAACAAAATCAAAAACGAAAAAGGAGAGATTACAACAGAGAATGCAGAAATCCAAAGGATTCTAAGAGACTATTATGAACAACTCTATGGCAACAAACTGGACAACCTGGAAGAAATGGACAGTTTCTTGGGGAAGATTAATTTCCCAAAACTGAGCCAGGCTTCCCTGGTGGTCCAGTGGGTAAGGACACCGCCTTGCACTGCAAGGGGCGCCGGTTCGATCCCTGGCCTGGGAAGATCCCACGTGCCATGGAGCGGCTGGACTGATGTGTCCAATTACCGAGCTGGAGCTCTGGAGCTCATGCGCCCAGAGCCGGTGCTCTGCGACAACAGAGGCCACCGTGATGGGAGGCCCACACGAGCCAAAGAACAAAGATGGATGAAAATAGACAAATGAAAGACCAATAGAAGTGGCCGGCCTGCTCCCCTCCCTCCCCACCCCACCCCCACCAAAAATAAATAATAAATAAATCTAGAAAGAAGTGTAAGATACTGCTCAAATACTACGATTAAATATTATAAAAAAAAAAAAAAACTGAGCCAGGAAGAAATAGAAACTTTGAACAACCCAATCACAAGCTCAGAAATCGAATCTGTGATTAAAAAAATACCCCAAAATAAAAGCCCAGGGCCAGAGGCTTCACAAATTATACCAAACATTTAAAGAAGAGCTAACGCCTGTCTTTCTAAAACTCTTTCGAAAAATTGCACAGGAAGGAACACTTCCAAACGCATTCTACGAGGCCACCATCACCCTGATACCCAAACCAGGCAAAGACAACACAAAAAAGGAAAATTACAGGCCAATTTCTCTGATGAACTTAGATGCCAAGATCCTCAACAAAATACTAACAAACAGAATTCAACGACACATCAAAAAACTCACACATCATGATCAACTTGGGTTCATCCCAGGCATGCAAGGATTCTTCAATATCCGCAAATCAATCAACGTGATACACCATATCAACAAATTGAGAGACAAAAATCACATGATCATCTCAATAGATGCAGAAAAAGCCTTCGACAAAGTACAACAGATAATGCAGAAATCCAAAGGATTCTAAGAGACTATTATGAACAACTCTATGGCAACAAACTGGACAACCTGGAAGAAATGGACAGTTTCTTGGGGAAGATTAATTTCCCAAAACTGAGCCAGGCTTCCCTGGTGGTCCAGTGGGTAAGGACACCGCCTTGCACTGCAAGGGGCGCCGGTTCGATCCCTGGCCTGGGAAGATCCCACGTGCCATGGAGCGGCTGGACTGATGTGTCCAATTACCGAGCTGGAGCTCTGGAGCTCATGCGCCCAGAGCCGGTGCTCTGCGACAACAGAGGCCACCGTGATGGGAGGCCCACACGAGCCAAAGAACAAAGATGGATGAAAATAGACAAATGAAAGACCAATAGAAGTGGCCGGCCTGCTCCCCCCCCCCCCCACCCACCCCACCAAAAATAAATAATAAATAAATCTAGAAAGAAGTGTAAGATACTGCTCAAATACTACGATTAAATATTATAAAAAAAAAAAAAAACTGAGCCAGGAAGAAATAGAAACTTTGAACAACCCAATCACAAGCTCAGAAATCGAATCTGTGATTAAAAAAATACCCCAAAATAAAAGCCCAGGGCCAGAAGGCTTCACAAATTATACCAAACATTTAAAGAAGAGCTAACGCCTGTCTTTCTAAAACTCTTTCGAAAAATTGCACAGGAAGGAACACTTCCAAACGCATTCTACGAGGCCACCATCACCCTGATACCCAAACCAGGCAAAGACAACACAAAAAAGGAAAATTACAGGCCAATTTCTCTGATGAACTTAGATGCCAAGATCCTCAACAAAATACTAACAAACAGAATTCAACGACACATCAAAAAACTCACACATCATGATCAACTTGGGTTCATCCCAGGCATGCAAGGATTCTTCAATATCCGCAAATCAATCAACGTGATACACCATATCAACAAATTGAGAGACAAAAATCACATGATCATCTCAATAGATGCAGAAAAAGCCTTCGACAAAGTACAACACCCATTCATGATAAAAACTCTTCAGAAAATGGGCATAGAAGGAACCTATCTCAACATAATAAAAGCCATATATGAGAAGCACACAGCGAACATTGTCCTCAACGGTGAAAAACTGAAAGCATTCCCTCTAAGATCAGGAACAAGACGGGGTGTCCACTTTCACTACTCTTATTCAACATAGTCCTGGAAGTGCTAGCAAAAGCAATAAGAGAAGAGAAAGAAATCAAAGGAATCCAGATTGGAAAGGAAGAAGTCAAGCTCTCTCTTTTTGCAAATGACATGATATTATATACAGAAAATCCCAAAGACACGGTTACAAAGCTACTAGAGCTAATCAATGAATTCAGCAAAGTCGCAGGATACAAAGTCAACACACAGAAATCACTGGCATTCCTATACACAAACAATGAAAAATCAGATAACGAAATCAAAGAGGCAATCCCCTTCACCATTGCAACCAAAAGAATCAAATACCTAGGAATAAACCTACCCAAAGAAACAAAAGAATTGTACACAGAAAATTACAAGACACTCATGAAAGAAATTAAAGAAGACTTAAACAGATGGAGGGATATTCCATGTTCCTGGATCGGAAGAATCAATATTATGAAAATGACCATACTACCAAATATCATCTACAGATTCAGTGCAATACCTATTCAATTTCCATTGACATTTTTCACAGAACTAGACCAAGGAATCACACAGTTCATATGGAAACACAAAAGACCTCAAATAGCCAAAGCAATCCTGAGAAAGAAAAACAGAGCTGGAGGGATCACCCTCCCTAACTTCAGACTCTATACAAAGCAACAGTCATCAAGACAGTATGGTACTGGCACAAAAACAGAAATATTGACCAATGGAACAAGATTGAGAACCCAGAGATAAAGCTACGCACCTATGGGTACCTTATTTTGGACAAAGAAGGTGAAAATATAAAATGGGACAAAGACAGCCTCTTCAACAAGTGGTGCTGGGAAAATTGGACAGCTACATGCACAAAAATGAAGTTGGAACATTCCCTGACACCATACACTAAGATCAACTCAAAATGGATTAAAGACTTAAATGTAAGGCCAGAAACCATCAAACTCTTAGAGGAGAATATAGGCAAAACCCTCAAGGACATCAATCAAAGCAAGATCTTCTCTGACCCACCTACTAGAATAGCAGTACTAAAAAGACAAATGAACATGTGGGACCTCATGAAACTTAAAAGCTTCTGCGCAGCAAAAGAAATTACAAAAAAGCTGAACAGACACCCCACAGAGTGGGAGAAAATCATAGCAAATGAAACAACAGACAAAGAATTAATCTCCAAAATCTACAAGCAACTCAGACAACTCAACACCGGAAAAACGAACAACCCAATCAAAAAATGGGAAAAAGATCTAAAGAGACGCTTCTCCAAAGAGGAGATATACAGATGGCCCAAAAGCACATGAAATGATGCTCAACCTCACTTATTATTAGAGAAATGCAAATGAAAACTGCAATGAGATATCACCTCACACCTGTCAGAATGGCCATCTTCAAAATATCTGCAGACAATAAATACTGCAGAGGGTGTGGAGAAAAGGGAACCCACTTGCATTGCTGGTGAGAATGTAAATTGATACAGCCTCTATGGAAGAGAGTATGGAGATTCCTTAAAAAACTAAAAATAGAAGCACCCTATGACCCAGCAATCCCACTCTTAGGCTTATATCCTGATGCAATCAAAACTGAAAGAAGCACCTGTACCCCAATGTTCATGGCAGCTCTCTATACAATAGCTAGAACATGGAAGCAACCTAGATGTCCATCGACGAATGAATGGATCCAGAAGCTCTGGTCCGTACTCTTAGGATCTGCTAAAAGAAAAACAGAGCTGGATCACCCTCTAACTTCAGACTCTATACAAAGCAACAGTCATCAAGACAGTATGGTACTGGCACAAAAACAGAAATATTGACCAATGGAACAAGATTGAGAACCCAGAGATAAAGCTACGCACCTATGGGTACCTTATTTTGGACAAAGAAGGTGAAAATATAAAATGGGACAAAGACAGCCTCTTCAACAAGTGGTGCTGGGAAAATTGGACAGCTACATGCACAAAAATGAAGTTGGAACATTCCCTGACACCATACACTAAGATCAACTCAAAATGGATTAAAGACTTAAATGTAAGGCCAGAAACCATCAAACTCTTAGAGGAGAATATAGGCAAAACCCTCAAGGACATCAATCAAAGCAAGATCTTCTCTGACCCACCTACTAGAATAGCAGTACTAAAAAGACAAATGAACATGTGGGACCTCATGAAACTTAAAAGCTTCTGCGCAGCAAAAGAAATTACAAAAAAGCTGAACAGACACCCCACAGAGTGGGAGAAAATCATAGCAAATGAAACAACAGACAAAGAATTAATCTCCAAAATCTACAAGCAACTCAGACAACTCAACACCGGAAAAACGAACAACCCAATCAAAAAATGGGAAAAAGATCTAAAGAGACGCTTCTCCAAAGAGGAGATATACAGATGGCCCAAAAGCACATGAAATGATGCTCAACCTCACTTATTATTAGAGAAATGCAAATGAAAACTGCAATGAGATATCACCTCACACCTGTCAGAATGGCCATCTTCAAAATATCTGCAGACAATAAATACTGCAGAGGGTGTGGAGAAAAGGGAACCCACTTGCATTGCTGGTGGGAGTGTAGATTGATACAGCCTCTATGGAAGAGAGTATGGAGATTCCTTAAAAAACTAAAAATAGAAGCACCCTATGACCCAGCAATCCCACTCTTAGGCTTATATCCTGATGCAATCAAAACTGAAAGAAGCACCTGTACCCCAATGTTCATGGCAGCTCTCTATACAATAGCTAGAACATGGAAGCAACCTAGAGGTCCATCGACGAATGAATGGATACAGAAGCTCTGGTACATATTATACAATGGAATACTACTCAGCTGTTCAAAGAAATGCAGAAGACTCAGTTCTAATGAAGTGGCTGGCTCTAGAACCTATCATAAAAAGTGAAGTCAGTCAAAAAGAGAAAGACAAATACAGTATACTAACACACATATATGGAATCTAGTAGGACGGTCGTGATAACACACGCAGTGAACTTATGGAAAAACAGACAGCACAGACATAGGGACATTGTGGGGAAGAAAAAGGGAGGGGGAGGCATGGAGGGAGTAACATGGAAACCTATACTGTCATGTGTGGAAAAGATAGCTACTGTCATTGTGCTAAGGGAATAGGAGTGCTCACAATGGCATAGGGCAATGGTCCGGAGGGGTGGGATGGGGGGGAACTGGAGGGGTGGAGACCAGGGATATGCATATGACTGACCTGGGAACATACACGTTTGTGAACAACAAAACTGCAAAACCTTTAAAATAAAGAATTAAAAAATAATAATAATAAAGCAACAATTTATCCTAAAAAAAAAAAAAAAAAAAAGATATTGCAATGTATGTACCTTATTTGCATCCAGCCTATGGACCTTATGAGATTCTGATTCAACAAGTATAAAAGAAAACAGAGGACAAGACATTTTGAACCATGACTACACATCTGATGGGCTTAAGAAATTCCTGTTCTTAGATGTGATAATATATTGTGTATTTTTAAAATTTCCACGTAAGCTAAAAATGCTCACAGAATTTAAACTCATCAGAAGACTGGGATGGGGCAGGTAGATAGGAAACAGCTGGTGATGGCTTGGTCATCATTAAAGCTAGCTATCAGGGTAGACACATTTTCTACTTGTACATGAGCTTGAAGTTTTTCCATAATAAAACTATTTTTAATATACCTGTAAAAATGTATCACTTTTTTATCTCTGATGTTCATTCCCTCATTTTTATCCCTCCCACCACTTCTGCCTCAAAGTTTTTCAGTATCTCTCCTTTTCATTTACTGCAATAAAGCAGAGTCTTATCTTTTGTGGAGTATAGATTCTAACATCAGAGTATAAATTAGAGTATTTATACTCTAGAGTATAAATTATATACTCAGTATAAATTATACTCAGAGTATAAATTATAGCCCTCCAAAATTCAAATAATCAAAACTATCCTTGAACTCCTAAAACTATCCTTTTAACTCCAATACAGAGAGTGTGTAACACTGTACACTGTTCTCAATACACAACCCTGCTGTATTCAAGTTCTTCTAACTGTTCTGTTAGATAGTGTCTATCAATGGTCCTCTACTCATTTTAAAATTTCCTCTGCAAGAATATAAGTAAGGGCTTCCCACAGATTTAGTAAGTGCCAAAAGTGGCACTTACCAGACATGGTCTTTTCCAGCTTCTTTGGAGTTCTCTTAAAACTTTTATACAAAAAAAAAAAAAAAAATTAATAAGTAAGGGCTTCCCTTGTGGTCCAGTGGTTAAGAATCTGCCTTGTAATGCGGGTGGATACTGGTTCAATACCTGGTCCAGGAGCTTAAATCCTACATGCTCTGCCACAACTACTGAGGCCCTGGGTCTCAACTAGAAAGAAGCCCACATGCCACAACTAAAATATCCCATGTGCCGCAACTAAGACCCAACATAGTCAGAAATAAATAAATATCAAAAAAAAAAAGAAGAAGAATATAAATGAGCTGATACCACCTCATGCCTGGCCCCCTCAATAGTATACTTCCTGTCTTTGACAATGATCGTTCGGAAAGCCTCACAATCATTCACAAGGGATTTCCATGTAGGTTTGTCTAGAGCGTGATCAGATCAGTAAAATGGGAGACTGAATTACCTCTATACTTTCTATTTCTTCTTAGACCACAGAGCTAATTTTAAGTATGTTGTCTACTACAAACTGGCATTTACCAATTACATTGCCAATGCTTGGACAACAAGGACATTTGCCCTCTGCCTCTGCAGAGACCAGACCCTGTGCTGTTGAGGACTGCTGACCTTCAATACCCCTTGAAGGAGATCAGAGTGAGGCTGAGACCTGGTGCTATTGAGAGCTGCTGACCTGAAAATGGAGATCAGGGTTGGGTAGAGGCACTCTGTGCTCCAGGGAATCTGGTGGGGCAGGTCTTTAGATAGGTGGATGCTTTTAGGAACACACTGTATTACCTCAATCCTTGCATATGCTGGTATTTAGAAAAGCACTAAATCTCCTCATGGGGACATCAGATCCTCGTGACTAACTGGGGACCCCTTGTAAAATGACTGTTTAATGATATTACACTCCCCATTCACCAAAATCCTTAAATACTGAACCTCCTCCTGCTGCCTCTTTGGAGCAGTCTCTCAGAGCTATCTGAGGTGCTGCCTCCCGGGCTGCAGTCCTAATTATGCCCTAAATAAAACTTAACCCACGGGGTTTCCCTTGTGGTTCAGTGGATAAGAACCCGTCTGCCAATGCAGGAGACACAGGTTCGAGCCCTGATCCGGGAAGATCCCACATACCGCAGAGCAGTTAAACCCACACATCAACAAAGACTCAGCACAACCAAAAATAAATAAATAAAAGTTTAAAAAAAAAAATTTAGCCCACAACACAACTCTCAAGTTGTTCATATTTTTAGTCGACACCCTGATCACTAGAGAAAGAAAACTAAAACTTGAAACATATTTTCCAGCATGAAAAACGGGTGTTAGTTGCTCAGTGCGTCCAACACTTTTGTAACCCCTTGGACTCTAGCCCACTAGGCTCCTCTATACATGGAAAAAATGGGTATTTGATATTAAAGGACAGTTATCATCAATACCTCCCTTGAAGGCTACCCACTCCAGTATTCTTGGGCTTCCTTGGTGGTTCGGATGGTAAAAAATCTGCCTGCAATGTGGGAGACCTGGTTCAATACCTAGGTCGCAAAGATCCCCTGGAGAAGGGAAAGGCTGCAGTACTCTTGCCTGGAGAATTCCATGGCTCCTCCAAGGGTCACAACAAGTCAGACACAACTAAGAGACTTTCACTTTCTTTTCATCAACAACACTATGCATCAGGTACATTGTGGAGTTTTGCTAACCACTCCGTAAATGCAAATTAGCATTTCTATAGTAAAATGCATTCCAGGCTCCAAAATAATTCTGGAAGAGAATTTAGTCAGAATTTTTTAAATACACACCAAATTTGTACTATTAGCACAGACGGCACTGCAAATCAAGAAGGAAAAACTGAACTGAAAGAGAGGGGTGAAAAAAACCGTAAAAATACTAGACAAGTGACTTCCCTGGCAGTCCAGTGGTTAGGACTCCACTCTTTCACTGCAGGGGGGGATGGGCACAGATTCAGTCTCTGGTCAGAACTATCCCACATGCTGTGCACTGCCCCCAAAAACAAACAAGAAAACAAACCTGCAGGAAAATATGAAAGCATTCCCTTTATAACTTTGCAGTAGGGAAAGTCCTAACTAATGGTTCAAAAGACAGAAGCCATGAAACACAGGATTAATAAATTCAACTAAATAAAACCAAAACCTTCTGCATGACGAAAACCCATAGACAAAGATTAACAACAAGAGCCTAATAATATATGAAGTGTTCCTATGAAAGCACCAACAAATCAAAAAGATCAACAACTAGAGAGAAAAGCATATGAACAGATCACAGAAGGGACACAAATTGCTCTTAAAAACATGAAAAGAGGGTGGCTTCCCTGGTGGTCCAGTGGGTAGAGACTCTGGCTTGCAGTGCAAGGGGCGCCGATTCGATCCCTGGCCTGGGAAGATCCCACGTGCCGCGGAGCAGCTAGACCGATGTGTCCAATTGCCAAGCCGGAGCTCTGGAGCGCATGCGCCCAGAGCCGGTGCTCTGTGATGAGAGAGGACACTGCGATGGGAGGCCCGCACAGCCCAAGGAACAAAGATGGAAATGAAAAACCAATAGAAGTGGCCAAAAAAAAAAAAAAAAAAAAAAGAAACATGAAAAGATGCTCAGCTTCACTCACAATTATACAAAATACAAACCCTGAGATACTAACTTTCACCTACTGGATTACCAAAGATATGAAGAACAGGTTTTCATTAGTTACTGCTGGGAACACAAACTGGTACAATCACTCAAGAGAATAATTTGGGAATATCTACCAAAATCAATTGCAAAATCTCTTTGACCCAACGGTTTCACATCCGAGAATTAACAGAATCCTATGGATGTCAATGAATACAAGCAAAATGACACATATAAGCATTAGTCATAAACACTAAAGGTTAAAAAGTCTATCAACAGGCGACTGATCCCATAATATACAGCAATAAATAAAGCTGCAACAACAAAACTCTGTAAAAGTAAAAGATAAAATAAAAATTAAAAAATAAATAAAGCTGTAAACTGATAGTAGGAAAAAAAAACTTAAGATGCAAGAGTATACTATTCATACTATCCATCCATTTGTATTACAGTTGTAAAAATATTTATCTCCTCATATTTATTGGTATATGCAGCGAAGTAATAGCAACTATGTTGGTGGCACAAAATTTGCTGAGAAACTGTGCAGACTTTTAATATTTAAAATTTTGGACACTGTGACTTATAGTCTACTTAATTTAAATGTATATACTGTTAGCCAAAAACACTGTATTTTTCCCTTCTATTTACTCATGCCATGACACTATCCTATGCCAAAAATACTTTACAGTTGGCTGCCCAAAATGGAAGTATATACTACACAGTGATTTTTATCTCTGCTTTGGGATTCATCAGTTAACTTAATTTTCATAGTATGCCACAGCTGAATAAATTGAGGTCAACACTTTTAAGACCCTGGAGAAGGCAATGGCAACCCACTCCAGTATTAACTGCCTGGAGAATTTCATGGACAGAAGAGCCTGGTAGGCTACAGTCCATGGGGTCACAAAGAGTCGGACACAACTGAACAACTAAGCACAGCACACATATTTTAGAATGGTAGTGAACTATAAAGAAACATGGATATTTCTGAGAAAGGTGACAATGGAAAATTAGAAATACAAAAATGACAATGGAAAATTAGAAATATAAAATGGGCCTTTGGGAAGCACACCAAAATTTAAGAAGTCAAAATTTCTTTATATTCAAACAAAGATCCATAGTGCTAAAATTCATTAGAAACATAATTTGTCTAAAAATATACAAAAGAGGGAAAAAAAAGAAACTGAAACAACAGATTTTATCTATAATCAAGAAAAAAAGTGGCTTTTTTCCCCAACAGTAGTTTCTAAAATTAAAAATTTTATTCATTTTAAAATATCAAGATTTTAATAAGAAGTATGTGGATCATTCTGCACCATAAACATAAAACAAAACATACTTAAGCTTGTCCAAAAAACAGAAAAGTTGTGTTTCAATAAAAAAAAAACTTCACAAATTACATCCACTACTGTTAAAAAAAATTTTGAGTGGCAAACAGTATTTACTATAACATGAATTACCAGATATTTTAAAATACATCTGCACTCCAGGTCTCAAGAAAAGTGTTTTTCAAAATTCTCTGCACTTACCGCCATTATCTGTTCTTTTTAAAGCTCCATCCTTATGAGGACACAGTTCACATCTCTATTAAAGGGAAACAAAGACATTTTTCAGATTACCAAAGTACAACATCTTCCTTGTAACTTCAAAAGTATTAAAACAGTGGCATTTCCTCTAGCTGCCACCCAGAGTATTTCAGAAAGATCCTCATAAAGTAATTATCCTTGCCAAGTGATCTTCCTCAGAGTACCATACAAGAAAGTAAATTTTAGTTAACAATTAAATGTTATGAATTTTTTTCCTAATTTACATTAATAAAAATTAGAAGATTGTTTAAACAAAGGATTTGGGCAAGGATTTAACATTTGCCTCTATCCCTTCACTTTCTGAGTAGAATCAACCAGGATTGTTAAATAGTAAATGGTTTCTCCTGAAATAACGACTCTGCTTTGGGATTCATCAGTTAACTTAATTTTCATAGTATGCCACAGCTGAATAAATTAAGGTCAACACTTTTAAGACCCTGGAGAAGGCAATGGCAACCCACTCCAGTATTAACTTCCTGGAGAATTTCATGGACAGAAGAGCCTGGTAGGCTACAGTCCATGGGGTCACAAAGAGTCGGACACAACTGAACAACTAAGCACAGCACACATATTTTAGAATGGTAGTGAACTATAAAGAAACATGGATATTTCTGAGAAAGGTGACAATGGAAAATTAGAAATACAAAAATGACAATGGAAAATTAGAAATATAAAATGGGCCTTTGGGAAGCACACCAAAATTTAAGAAGTCAAAATTTCTTTATATTCAAACAAAGATCCATAGTGCTAAAATTCATTAGAAACATAATTTGTCTAAAAATATACAAAAGAGGAAAAAAGAAACTGAAACAACAGATTTTATCTATAATCAAGAAAAAAAGTGGCTTTTTTCCCCAACAGTAGTTTCTAAAATTAAAAATTTTATTCATTTTAAAATATCAAGATTTTAATAAGAAGTATGTGGATCATTCTGCACCATAAACATAAAACAAAACATACTTAAGCTTGTCCAAAAAACAGAAAAGTTGTGTTTCAATAAAAAAAAAACTTCACAAATTACATCCACTACTGTTAAAAAAAATTTTGAGTGGCAAACAGTATTTACTATAACATGAATTACCAGATATTTTAAAATACATCTGCACTCCAGGTCTCAAGAAAAGTGTTTTTCAAAATTCTCTGCACTTACCGCCATTATCTGTTCTTTTTAAAGCTCCATCCTTATGAGGACACAGTTCACATCTCTATTAAAGGGAAACAAAGACATTTTTCAGATTACCAAAGTACAACATCTTCCTTGTAACTTCAAAAGTATTAAAACAGTGGCATTTCCTCTAGCTGCCACCCAGAGTATTTCAGAAAGATCCTCATAAAGTAATTATCCTTGCCAAGTGATCTTCCTCAGAGTACCATACAAGAAAGTAAATTTTAGTTAACAATTAAATGTTATGAATTTTTTTCCTAATTTACATTAATAAAAATTAGAAGATTCTTTCAACAAAGGATTTGGGCACGGTTTTTAACATTTGCCTCTATCCCTTCACTTTCTGAGTAGAATCAACCAGGATTGTTAAATAGTAAATGGTTTCTCCTGAAATAACGAGCCAAATTCAAATTCAGAATTTTGATTTAAGTAAGAAGCCAAGATCTCATATGTGCTAACCGGTCTTTGTAAGGAGAGAACGGCTCTAATTATTCCCATTACTCTTTTCATTCACACCACAATGGTACTGAGAATTTATTGTGGCTTCCTCTCTCTACTACTCCCACAATTTAAAACCAGAAGTAAATACCAAGCCAGTATTATCATTTCTTTTTACTACTGACAAGAGGACTGAAATAATTATAAAAATAACAAAGACCTTCAGTGGCACTGTCGTACTATAAACACTCTATTCCTGGAAGTCGTAAGTCATACATGACTACTTTTTAGGTCTGTACCCCTCCTTACTCTCCAAAGAGGTTTGAAGCATGCAATATAGTAATATAAACAACTTACAAAGGAACAGAAGAGCAGGAGTTAAGATAAAATAGTAAATAGGTACACAATAAGCTAGTAAGGAAGATAAAGACCAAAGTAGTAAGACCATCTACAACCACAAGAAGCAATTAAAGCATACACAAGACAATTAGATGTAAAATATGATAATCATGAGGGGAGGAGGTTTTTTAAATGCATTAGAAACGAAGAGATCAGCAACTTAAGACAATCCTATATATATATATGCGTGTACACACACACACACACACACACAGAGACTGCTGTACCAAAATTTCATGGTAACTGCAAACCAAAAATCTATATATAATAGATACACCCATAAAAAAGGGTATCCAAACATAACTTAAAAGACAGTCATCAAATTGCAAGAAAACAAGAGAAGAATGGGGGGAAAAGACATAAAACAAATCCAAAACAATTAGCAAAATGGCAGTAAGAACACACATATCATAAATGTAAACAGACTAAAGGCTGACTGAATAGATACAAAACAAAACCCACATATATTCTGCTTACAAAAGACTCACAACAAATCTAGAGATAGACAGAAAATGAGAGGGTAGAAAAAGGTATTCCATGCAATGGAAAAATCAGAAAGTAAGTCAGAGTAGCAATGGTTGTATCAGACAAAATAGACTTTAAAGATCATTCTGGACTTTTGATCTTTAGAAAAATAAGAGAATAAATTTGTGTTGCTTTGAGTCATTAAACTTGTGGCAATTTGTCTGTTACAAGAGACAAAGAAGAACACTACATAATCATCATAGGATCAACCCAAGAAGATATAACAATTTTTCACGTATATGAACCAACACAGGAACATCTGAATGCCTAAGGCAAATTATATTAATGGACAAAAAAGGAGAAACTGACAGTAATACAGTAATGGCAGGGGATTTCAACTCCCCACTTACATCAATGGACAGATCATCCAGACAGAAAAATAATAAGGAAACACTGGCAGTCCAGTGGTTAGGACTTCATGTTTTGCAGTGCCGCGAGCCCCAGTTCTGTCCCTGGCAACATGGCACAGGAAAAGATGCTCAATATCACTAAGTATTAGAGAAATGCAAATAAAAACTACAATGAGATATCATTTCACATTGTTCAAACTGGCCATCATTAAAAAGTCTACAGGGTCTTCCTGGTGGTCCAGTGATTGAGAATCCACCTGCCAATGTAGGGGACACAGGTTCAATCCCTGGTCTAGCAAGATTCCACATGCCATAAAGAAACTAAGCCTAAGCACCACAACTACTGAAACTTGTGTGCCCTAGAACCTGTGCTCTGAAGAGAAGCCACTGCAATGATAAGCCTTCAGCACACAACCAGAAAGTATCCCTGAAATAAAGTTTTGTTGTTGTTTTTTTTTTAAGTTTACAAATAATACATGCTGGAAAAGGTGTGGGAAAAAAAGGAAACCTCCTACACTGCTAGGGGGAATGCAAACTGCAGCAGCCACTATAGAAAACAGCACAGAAGTTTTCTAAAAAACTAAAAATAGAGCTACCATATGATCCAACAAGCCCACTCCTGGGCATATATACAGAGAATACTCTTTGAACTCAAACAGATACATACACTTCAATGCAATATAAACAGCAATAGTATTTACAAATAGCCAAGGCATGGAAGCACCCTGAATGCTCATCAACAGATAACTGGATAAAGAAGACATGGTGAGTGTGTATGTCTGTGTATATGTGTGTGTTGCTGCTTAGTCACTCGTTGTGTCTGACTCTGTGCAACCCCATAGACAATAGACCACCAAGCTCCTCTGGCCATGGCATTCTCCAGGTGAGCATATTGGAGTGAACTGCCATGCCCTCCTCCAGGGTTATCTTCCCAACCCAGGGATGAAATCCAGGTCTTCTGCATTGCAGGCGGATTCTTTACCACCGAGCCGCCAGGGAAGCCTCTTTACCACCGAGCCGCCAGGGAAGCCCCTATATGTATATATATTTGTGACCCCATGGATGTAGCCTACTAGACCTTTCCATTCATGAAATTCTCCAGGCAAGAATACTGGATCGGGTTGTCATTTTCTTCTCCAATATTTGTGTGTATGCATATATATATACACACACAATGAAACATTAGCAATTAAAAAGAATGAAATAATGCCATCTGTAGCAACAAGGATGGTGGTCCTAAAGATTATCATATTAAGTGAAACTAGTCAGAAATCAATTATCTTATAGTATCACTTAGATGTGGAGTCTTAAAAAATGATACAACTGAACTTACTCACAAAACAAAAATAGACTCTCAGACATTTAGCGAAAAAACTTAGTTACCAAAGGAATGTGAGGAAGATAAATTAGAGGGTTTCGGATTCCAAAAAACATTTGCCAAATAAAGAAACTAAGCCTAAGCACCACAACTACTGAAACTTGTGTGCCCTAGAACCTGTGCTCTGAAGAGAAGCCACTGCAATGATAAGCCTTCAGCACACAACCAGAAAGTATCCCTGAAATAAAGTTTTGTTGTTGTTTTTTTTTTAAGTTTACAAATAATACATGCTGGAAAAGGTGTGGGAAAAAAAGGAAACCTCCTACACTGCTAGGGGGAATGCAAACTGCAGCAGCCACTATAGAAAACAGCACAGAAGTTTTCTAAAAAACTAAAAATAGAGCTACCATATGATCCAACAAGCCCACTCCTGGGCATATATACAGAGAATACTCTTTGAACTCAAACAGATACATACACTTCAATGCAATATAAACAGCAATAGTATTTACAAATAGCCAAGGCATGGAAGCACCCTGAATGCTCATCAACAGATAACTGGATAAAGAAGACATGGTGAGTGTGTATGTCTGTGTATATGTGTGTGTTGCTGCTTAGTCACTCGTTGTGTCTGACTCTGTGCAACCCCATAGACAATAGACCACCAAGCTCCTCTGGCCATGGCATTCTCCAGGTGAGCATATTGGAGTGAACTGCCATGCCCTCCTCCAGGGTTATCTTCCCAACCCAGGGATGAAATCCAGGTCTTCTGCATTGCAGGCGGATTCTTTACCACCGAGCCGCCAGGGAAGCCTCTTTACCACCGAGCCGCCAGGGAAGCCCCTATATGTATATATATTTGTGACCCCATGGATGTAGCCTACTAGACCTTTCCATTCATGAAATTCTCCAGGCAAGAATACTGGATCGGGTTGTCATTTTCTTCTCCAATATTTGTGTGTATGCATATATATATACACACACAATGAAACATTAGCAATTAAAAAGAATGAAATAATGCCATCTGTAGCAACAAGGATGGTGGTCCTAAAGATTATCATATTAAGTGAAACTAGTCAGAAATCAATTATCTTATAGTATCACTTAGATGTGGAGTCTTAAAAAATGATACAACTGAACTTACTCACAAAACAAAAATAGACTCTCAGACATTTAGCGAAAAAACTTAGTTACCAAAGGGAATGTGAGGAAGATAAATTAGAGGGTTTCGGATTAACATATTAACACACCACTATATATAAAACAGGTAAACAAAAAGGACCTAAACAGGGAACTATTACTCAATACTTTGCAATAATCTACAATGGAAAACAATCTGAAAAAGACTACATACCTATACATATGTGTATGTGTGTGTTACTCAATTGCCTTGCCATTTAACACACTGTGAATCGACTATACTTCAATTTAATTAAAAAAAACTGATATAGCTAACTTATGAAAAACCACTTAGCCTCACCTATATCAAAATAAATATGAATATAAAAGTCATATATAGGATGTTGGGTTTAAGATGGCAGAGTAGAAGGACAGCGCTCACCTCCTGCGAAAGCAACAAAATCACAACTAGCTGCTGAATAACCATCAACAGGAGGACAGAACTTACCAAAAAAAGATACCCCACGTCCAAAAGACAAACAGACCACAGCAAGACAGTAGGAGGGGCACAATAACAAAATCAAATTCCATACTAAAAAATAAAATAAAAGAAAAAGAAGGGCTTCCCTGGTGGTCCAGTGGATAAGGACACCGTCGTGCAGTGCAAAGGGCGCCAGTTCGATCCCTGGCCTGGGAAGATCCCAGGTGCCGCAGAGAGGCAGGACCAATGTGTCCAATTACCGAGCCGGAGCTCTGGAGCGCATGCTCCAGAGATCACCGCGATGCGAGGCCCACACGGGCCAAAGAACAAAAAGATGGATGAAACTGAATAAATGAAAGACCAATAGAAGTGGCCCACCCGCCCCCTCCCTCACCAACCCGCTCCCTGCCCCGCCCCTCCCGACAAAAAAAGAAAAACAAACAAACAAACAAACAAAAATCCCATACCAGCCAGGTGGGTGACTGGAGAACAGTAACACCCAAGAAGGTCTCCCACTGTTGTGAAGGTTGGAACCCTTTGTCAAGCTTCCCAGTTTTGTGTTTGGGGCCCCCACAAAGGACTCAGAACCCCCAGGGAATCTGATCTTAAAGGCCAGCAGGATTTGATATGAGACTTTCACAGGACTGGTGGGGAAAGTCTCCAGTCTTGGAGCACACAAACAAAACCTTGCAAGCACCAAGATTCAGAGGAAAGGAGCAGTGACTCCGCAGGAAACCGAATAACACACCACTATATATAAAACAGGTAAACAAAAAGGACCTAAACAGGGAACTATTACTCAATACTTTGCAATAATCTACAATGGAAAACAATCTGAAAAAGACTACATACCTATACATATGTGTATGTGTGTGTTACTCAATTGCCTTGCCATTTAACACACTGTGAATCGACTATACTTCAATTTAATTAAAAAACTGATATAGCTAACTTATGAAAAACCACTTAGCCTCACCTATATCAAAATAAATATGAATATAAAAGTCATATATAGGATGTTGGGTTTAAGATGGCAGAGTAGAAGGACAGCGCTCACCTCCTGCGAAAGCAACAAAATCACAACTAGCTGCTGAATAACCATCAACAGGAGGACAGAACTTACCAAAAAAAGATACCCCACGTCCAAAAGACAAACAGACCACAGCAAGACAGTAGGAGGGGCACAATAACAAAATCAAATTCCATACTAAAAAATAAAATAAAAGAAAAAGAAGGGCTTCCCTGGTGGTCCAGTGGATAAGGACACCGTCGTGCAGTGCAAAGGGCGCCAGTTCGATCCCTGGCCTGGGAAGATCCCAGGTGCCGCAGAGAGGCAGGACCAATGTGTCCAATTACCGAGCCGGAGCTCTGGAGCGCATGCTCCAGAGATCACCGCGATGCGAGGCCCACACGGGCCAAAGAACAAAAAGATGGATGAAACTGAATAAATGAAAGACCAATAGAAGTGGCCCACCCGCCCCCTCCCTCACCAACCCGCTCCCTGCCCCGCCCCTCCCGACAAAAAAAGAAAAACAAACAAACAAACAAACAAAAATCCCATACCAGCCAGGTGGGTGACTGGAGAACAGTAACACCCAAGAAGGTCTCCCACTGTTGTGAAGGTTGGAACCCTTTGTCAAGCTTCCCAGTTTTGTGTTTGGGGCCCCCACAAAGGACTCAGAACCCCCAGGGAATCTGATCTTAAAGGCCAGCAGGATTTGATATGAGACTTTCACAGGACTGGTGGGGAAAGTCTCCAGTCTTGGAGCACACAAACAAAACCTTGCAAGCACCAAGATTCAGAGGAAAGGAGCAGTGACTCCACAGGAAACCGAACCGAAAGTACTTGCTAGTGTTGGATGGTCTCCTGTGGAGGTGCGGGTCAGCAGGGGCCTACCACAGGGATGGGGGCACTGGCAGCAGCTATCTGGGAAAGTCCCCTTTGACTTAAACCCTCTTGGAGGTTGCCAAGGAGTGGGTCACCTCAGGCCAAAAAATTACCAGGGAGGGATTGCAACCTTACTCATCAATAGGTAACTGGACTAAAGCTTTGATGACCAAAGCCCTGCCCACTAGAGCAAGACCCAGTTTTCCCTACCACCAGTTTCTCCCATCAGGAAGTTTGCATAAGCCTCTCAGCTTCCTCCATCAGAGGGCAGACAGAAGAAGCAAGAACCAAAATCCCACAGTTACTAAAACAAAATCAAAGTTAATCAGCGTGAAAAAGCAAAAGTTACATCACATATAAAGGGGAAGATAAAGCCCCAGAAAAACAACCAAATGAGATGGAGACAGGCAAGCTTCCAGAAAAAGAATTCAGAATAATGATAGTGATTAACTAGTGAGTTATTCAAAATCTCAGAAAAAGAATGGAGGCAAAGATTGAGATGCAAGAGATATTTACCAAAAACCTAGAAGAACTAAAGAACAAACAGATGAATATTACACTAGAAGGATAAAATATTAAAACCAACAGGGGAAAAATGACAACATACAAGGGAAAGGGTCCCCTCAGTCTACCAGCTGACTTCTCAACAGAAATTCTACAAGCTAGAAGCGAATTGCATGACATATTTAAAGCGATAAAAGGGACACCCTACAGTAGGTATACTCTACCCTAGAGTAGGAATACTCTACCCAGCAAGCCTATCCTTCAGATTTGATAGGGAAATCAAAAGCTTTCCACACAAGCAAAAGTTAAGAGAATTCAGTGCTCCAAATCAGCTTTACAACAAATGCTAAAGGAACCTCTCTAGACAGAAAACAAGAAAAGAAAAAGCCCTAAATACCGAAAATAAACCCAAAACAATTAAGAAAATGGTAATAGAATCATGTATCATACAACAGAATCGGTAATCACCTTGTATATAAATGGATTAAATGTACCAACCAAAAGACACAGACTGGATGAGCAGGTGAAAATATGTGCACGTATGTACTTCCACTTAGCACATCATTCTGCTTGACCACTCCCCCAAATTGTGTGTAATTATTTTATATTGTTAGGTTTATCATGTTCCCATTACGGCTTGCAACTGTAATTATCCTTTATTTCTTGTCTGGCCATTGACTGCAAAATCTGATAAAATATCTTTCACTATTGTATCATGTAACTATTACTCAATATCATTGTATCATGAATGGTCAACAGAAAAGTCATAGAATTCTTATCACCAAAATGACCATTTAATAGAAAAACCTATAATCACATTTTAAAATCTATATACATTCTGAATTACCTGGGAATTTTTTGAAAAAATAAATGCCCAGGTATTGCTGAGGTTTTGGGGGTTTTTTGACCGGAGCTCCAGATATGAGAGCCATAGCCACAGAAACATGGCTGCTCATGTTTCTAATGAGCAGCCACGTTTAGAAACAACTGACCATATGAGGATCCTTTACTTTTATCTAGTTTATTCCACTTTTTCGATCTCATATTCAGTTCTCCCATTTCATTTATTATGCTCTCCAATTTTGCCATCTCTTTTATGTTCTTTCTCAAGGCTTTATCAAACATAGTAGAAAAGCTTTTCTACACACATATGTATGTATAATATATATATTTCAGAAAACGTATGAATTTTAGCCTAACTGAAAAAATTTTGACACTTGGATTCCACTTGTTTGACTTTAGAATGCTAGATTTCTAATTTTAAAAAACAAACATGGGACTTCCCTGGTGGTCCAGTGGTTAAGACTTTGCATTTCCACCGAAGGGGGTACAGGTTCAACTGGTCAGGGAACTTAAGATCCCACATGCCATAATGTACAACCAAAAAAATTAAAAATAAAAATAAAAGAATAAAAAAAAAATGCAACAACCAGCAACAGTTTATTATATAACACAAGAAACTATAGTCAATATCCTGTAACAGTCTATAATGGAAAAATTTAAAAATAATACATGTGTATAACTGAATTACACACACAAAAAAGAATTCTACTTTCTGAAATTTAGTAATGTCTACCTTTTTGCCAGTTTTTCTAAATGTCCTATGGACATCTAATAACAACATATGAGGTCCAAATTTTAAATATATTTGTGTAGCATATGATTAATATAAAATAATTAAATATAAACACATTTTAAATTATTGATAACATCAGTCAAAATGCTCCTACTCTTATTTTTTGTGCACTTGACAAAGAATTCTCATAGAAATGTTAATATGTCTCACTATGATTATATATTTTTCTTTTCTCTTATATTTCTTCTGATTTTTGCTTTATGTATCTTTCTTTACTGTTAAGACAGCTAACGATTTATGGTGTCTATCTTCCTTGTGAATTGTACTTTTTATCATTAAAAATATTCATCTTTGTTTCATTTAAAATTAATTTTTTAAGAAGTCACAAATAGGGACTTCCCTGGTGGCTCAGTGGTGAAGAGTTCGTTCACCTGCCAGTGCAGGAGACACAGGTTCAATCCCTGATCCAGGAAGATCTCACATGCTGTGGAGCAACTAAGCCTGTGAGCCACAACTATGGAGCCTGTGCCCTAGAGCCTCAGAGCCACAGTTATGGAGCCCATGCGCCACAACTGCTGAAGCCCATGTGACCTAGAGCCCGAGTTCCACAACAAGAGAAGTCACTGCAACAAGAAGCCTGCTCACCTCAACCAGAGAGTACCCACCACTCCCTACAACTAGAGAAGAGCCTGTGGCAGTGGTGAAAACCCAGAACAGCCAAAAATAATAAATAAAATAAATTTTTAAAAACTTTTTAAAATTAAAAAGTCACAAATAGCTATTTTTTGCCACGTTAGTGAACCTTTTCTTAAACAATAATCCCTAATGTTCGAAGTACAGTGAACATTTATTTTCATATACTGTTGATGGCATTATAATCTCATTCTTTTAGAGAATAATTTAGCAATGTTTCAAGAAAAATACCAATTCAATTACTTCACTTAAAAGTCAAAAGAAATAAAGTATAAATAGCAATTATTAAGTACCATATGTCATCTTTGTATCATTTATATGCTTTAATTTCAAGACATGAAAAAATATGTGGCTATCTATAATGACAAAATTTTTATATTTGAAGTCTAACTGTATAACAATGAGGAAGTTAATGCTATATTCAAAAGATTTTAAGTGAGTTTAAAAATGCAGAGAAGAGGACCTCCTTGGCAGCCCAGTTGTTAAGAACCTTCCAAAGTTCAATTTTTTAAAAAAAAACTAATGATCTCAGTCAATGCCACTCTTATTTTTTGCACTTGACAAAGAATTCTCATAGAAATGTTAATATGTCTCACTATGATTATATATTTTTCTTTTCTCTTATATTTCTTCTGATTTTTGCTTTATGTATCTTTCTTTACTGTTAAGACAGCTAACGATTTATGGTGTCTATCTTCCTTGTGAATTGTACTTTTTATCATTAAAAATATTCATCTTTGTTTCATTTAAAATTAATTTTTTAAGAAGTCACAAATAGGGACTTCCCTGGTGGCTCAGTGGTGAAGAGTTCGTTCACCTGCCAGTGCAGGAGACACAGGTTCAATCCCTGATCCAGGAAGATCTCACATGCTGTGGAGCAACTAAGCCTGTGAGCCACAACTATGGAGCCTGTGCCCTAGAGCCTCAGAGCCACAGTTATGGAGCCCATGCGCCACAACTGCTGAAGCCCATGTGACCTAGAGCCCGAGTTCCACAACAAGAGAAGTCACTGCAACAAGAAGCCTGCTCACCTCAACCAGAGAGTACCCACCACTCCCTACAACTAGAGAAGAGCCTGTGGCAGTGGTGAAAACCCAGAACAGCCAAAAATAATAAATAAAATAAATTTTTAAAAACTTTTTAAAATTAAAAAGTCACAAATAGCTATTTTTTGCCACGTTAGTGAACCTTTTCTTAAACAATAATCCCTAATGTTCGAAGTACAGTGAACATTTATTTTCATATACTGTTGATGGCATTATAATCTCATTCTTTTAGAGAATAATTTAGCAATGTTTCAAGAAAAATACCAATTCAATTACTTCACTTAAAAGTCAAAAGAAATAAAGTATAAATAGCAATTATTAAGTACCATATGTCATCTTTGTATCATTTATATGCTTTAATTTCAAGACATGAAAAAATATGTGGCTATCTATAATGACAAAATTTTTATATTTGAAGTCTAACTGTATAACAATGAGGAAGTTAATGCTATATTCAAAAGATTTTAAGTGAGTTTAAAAATGCAGAGAAGAGGACCTCCTTGGCAGCCCAGTTGTTAAGACTCTACCTTCCAAAGTTCAATTCTTGGCTGAGAAACTAAGGTCCCACATGCCACATGGTATAACCAAAAAGCAAAAAAGTGCACAGAAGAAAACTCGTAAGAGAAAACTACATGCTAATAAATACTGTTACTGTGTCTTCCCACTAAAGGTAAAAACAGATGTATATGAGACTTGATAGAAAAAATAACAAGAAAGAAAGAAAAGAAAGTTAAATTATTATTACAGGTTGTACCTTAAGTTCAAGAAAAAAGAACTGGATTAAGAACAATAGAGATTTCAGACCCTATAGTATACCAATTCAACCTGGAAAGTTTTACATGGTAAACTATAGCTATACATGTTACTACTAGAATTCCACAGATGTATTCTTGTTTAATGAGAGCTACCATTAAAATACACAAATACATCCTGGTACACAGATGATTAGGAGACCCCTCCCAACATACACAAACACTGACATACACACACACACAAATACACTTACCTCTTTTTTTTTTTTTCTGTTTTATACACAGTAGTTTTGTCTTACACCTCCCTCCTCCTCCTTCTCCCCACTGGTAGCATTGGCTTGTTCCCTTTATCTGTGAGTGTTTTGTTTTATTATATATACTCACTATACTTCATTAAATCAGTTTACCCAAAATGCTGACCTTCAGGAAGCTGTAACTACATCAGCAATCCATTCAGCTATGCTGATTTGCTCAGACTGTGAACACCATTTATTAAATATACAAAAAGCAGTAAGACAATAATTCCAAAAAGTACAGGCTAAATAAGAAGGATAAATAGCAATTATTAAGTACCATATGTCATCTTTGTATCATTTATATGCTTTAATTTCAAGACATGAAAAAATATGTGGCTATCTATAATGACAAAATTTTTATATTTGAAGTCTAACTGTATAACAATGAGGAAGTTAATGCTATATTCAAAAGATTTTAAGTGAGTTTAAAAATGCAGAGAAGAGGACCTCCTTGGCAGCCCAGTTGTTAAGACTCTACCTTCCAAAGTTCAATTCTTGGCTGAGAAACTAAGGTCCCACATGCCACATGGTATAACCAAAAAGCAAAAAAGTGCACAGAAGAAAACTCGTAAGAGAAAACTACATGCTAATAAATACTGTTACTGTGTCTTCCCACTAAAGGTAAAAACAGATGTATATGAGACTTGATAGAAAAAATAACAAGAAAGAAAGAAAAGAAAGTTAAATTATTATTACAGGTTGTACCTTAAGTTCAAGAAAAAAGAACTGGATTAAGAACAATAGAGATTTCAGACCCTATAGTATACCAATTCAACCTGGAAAGTTTTACATGGTAAACTATAGCTATACATGTTACTACTAGAATTCCACAGATGTATTCTTGTTTAATGAGAGCTACCATTAAAATACACAAATACATCCTGGTACACAGATGATTAGGAGACCCCTCCCAACATACACAAACACTGACATACACACACACACAAATACACTTACCTCTTTTTTTTTTTTTCTGTTTTATACACAGTAGTTTTGTCTTACACCTCCCTCCTCCTCCTTCTCCCCACTGGTAGCATTGGCTTGTTCCCTTTATCTGTGAGTGTTTTGTTTTATTATATATACTCACTATACTTCATTAAATCAGTTTACCCAAAATGCTGACCTTCAGGAAGCTGTAACTACATCAGCAATCCATTCAGCTATGCTGATTTGCTCAGACTGTGAACACCATTTATTAAATATACAAAAAGCAGTAAGACAATAATTCCAAAAAAAGTACAGGCTAAATAAGAAGGATAAACTCAAGTTTTAAGTTTGACCTTTCTCATATTATATAAAAGATGTAATTGTGGCATAAAATGTGTCAGATAAAACATTAATCTTCATTATTTCTTCTTTTAAGCAAAAGATAAAAATAAATATAAATTAATCTACTTTTCCTTGTGTCTTAGAAAGATTCATGATCACCATAGCAGAAATAAGCTGCCCTAGCACCCAGGCTGGAGTCTCCAAACAGCGTTTCCTGAAGCAACTGGGACTCCCAAGAGAAGTTGATGGTTCCAGGTCCAGAGTCAAGTATGCCCTAAATACCATGTTTTATTAAATATCAAGGAAGCTGTAAGAGATTGTTTTATGACCTATGAAGCAATGAGGCTCTTGCTGGCCAAAGATGAAATCACTTAATGCTAAAAGAGATAAAAACTGCAATAAACTGAAAGATACCAAATATTTTTAAATCCATGATAAAATAAATGTCTACTTCTAAAATGGATAAGTAAGCGTGTAAGAGACAAACTCTTACACAGGATAAGCAGCCAGATGCTGATTTCCCAGCGGTAGTCAAAACTCGGGGGGGGGGGGTGCTTCCCTGGTGGTCCAGGGGGCAAAGAGTCTGCCTTGCAACGCAAGGGGCACCAGTTTGATCCCTGGCCCGGGAAGATCCACGTGCAGTGGAGCAGCTGGACAGGTGTGTCCAATTAGCAGCCAGCAATCTGGAGCACAAGTGCCCAGAGCTGGAGCTCTGCAACGAGAGAAGTCATTGGGATGGGAGGCCCACACAGGCCAAAGAATAAAGATGGATGGAAGAAAAAAAAAACCAACAACTTACAAGGGACCAGCAAAAGAAGAGTTTCCCCTTTTCTGAGACTTTCAGCCTGAAGACAAGTCAGTCAGTCAGGTCCCTGTAGTCTTAATACCTAAAGAACCAGAACATAAAGTTCAGGAAAGTGAGATCTGAATTCAGAAAAGAGAAGCACCTAAATTTTTATGTACATAATTTGCCCAAATCTCTCAGTAACCTTGGACCAACCACAAAGTGCAGGATAGAGCCCAGTTAAGGAAAAAAAGAAATGAAATGAGATTTAAGCAACTGCTCAAAATATTTACTAGGCAGCTGAATCCAACCAACTCAACTGCCTGATAAAAACAGAATCAACTTCTTCACAATAAAGAAAAGCATCGAGACTTCCAATAAATACCAACCACAATGTCTAGCAAACAATCCAAATTTCCCTATCTATAAAGAACCAGAAAACTGTTGATCATACTCAAGATAAAAGGCAATCAATCAAAGTCAATCCTAAAATGACCTAGACATTGGAATCAGGCTTTATAATAGCTAGTATGACTCAGTTCTATGAAAAAAATGAAAATGTACCTAGAGTAAATGAAATATGAGGTCTCAACAGAGGAAAATCTACTGAACTAGATAAAAAGTCTAAAACTTACAAATATAATAATGAAGGGAAAAATTTATTGCACAGGCTTAATAGCAGAGTCAAGATGATAAAGTAAATAAACAGAGAACTTGAAGCTACTACATCAATAGGTAGGATCTATATGAAAAAGAAAACTGAAATAATTGAAGAGCTACAGGGACCTACTGAACAGTATTAAGAAGCCTAACATGTATAACTGAGTTAGGGCCAGGTACAAATACGAGAATATGACAAGAAATAAAATTTTAAAAAATAATGGATGAAAATTTCCTGTATTTGAAAGAGGCACCTGTACCCCGATGTTCATGGCAGCTCTCTATACAATCGCCAGAACATGGAAGCAACTTATATGACCATCAATGAATGAATGGATACAAAAGCTCTAGTACATATATACAATGGAATACTACACAACTGTCAAAAGAAATGCAGAAGACTCAGCCCTAATGAGGTGGCTGGATCTAGAACCTATCACAAAAAGTGAAGTCAGTCAGAAAAAGAAGGACAAGTACAATATACTAACACATATATATGGAATCTAGTAGGATGGTGATGATGGCACATGCAGTGAAGTGACAGAAAGACAGGCATGGACAGTGGACATATGGACACTGTGTGGAAGGAACAGTGGGTGAGAGGCATAAAGGAAGTAGCATGAAGGCCTGTACTACCATATGTGAAGAAAATAACTATAGTCATTGCTCTGTGACAAAAGCAGATCCTTCAGGGATGCTGTGTGATGGTCGGGAGGGGTGTGATGAGGGGGATATACACATGACTAATCTGAGAACATACGTATCTGTAAACAACAAAACCGTAAAAGTTAAAAGTAAAATACAAGTTTTAAAAATAATAATGGATGAAAATTTCCTCTATTTGAATGCAAATTTTCAAATTTAAGCACAGAGAACACCAGCAAAACAGCTTGCTGAAAAGCAAACAAATACAAGTAAGAGAAAATGACACATCAAACACAGGGGAACCATGACTGAATTAACAGCTGATCTCTCATTATAAACTATGGAAGTCAAAAAGTAAAAAAAGCACCAGTTCAATCCCTAGCCTGGGAAGATCACTCATGCCGTGGAGCGGCTGGACCAATGTATCCAATTAGGAGGGAGCACACTGGAGCGCATGCACCCAGAGCCAGCACTCTGCAAGGAGAGAGGCCACTGCAAAAGGAGGCCCACACAGGCCAAAGAATAAAAATGGATGAAAAATAAATAATAAATAATAACTTGGTTATAAAAAATTAAAAATAAAACAGTTAACAGTAATGTAAACTAAGGATTCTGGGTGATAATGATCTGTCAATGTAGCCTTATCCATTTCAACAAATGTACCGTTTGGAAGTGGATGATGATCATTGGGAGGCTGTGTTCATATGTTGAGGGAAGAGTGTATACTAGAAATCTCTGTCCTCCCCCTTCAATTTTGCTGGGAATCTTAAACCGCTTTAAAAACATATCTTAATAAAATTATTTTTTAAACATAAAAAAAGTAAAACAAACATCATTAAAGTGATTGAAGAAAAATAACTATTAATCCAGAATTCTGTAGCTAACTAACATATTCTCCAAAATGAAAATGAAACAGATATCAGGTTAAGGAAGAGCAAACAAGTAAGTGGTACTGGAAAAACTGAACAGTTACATATAAAAGATGAAATTACAACACTTCCTAATACCATACACAAAAATAAACTCAATGGATTAAAAACCTAAATGTAGTCAGCTCTCCCTTGAGCCAGCCCGCTATTCTCACAGGTCTCCCACTTTCTCCCTTAAGCCGGCCCACTGTACTGGCAGCAACTCTCCCTTCACCGACTCTAATAAACTTTACTTTCCTCTCACTCTGCCTCGTGTCTGGCAACTCTTCTCCAACCCGCGCACAGACCTTCACATTTTGGTGGTCCATACAGGGAAGCTTGGGGTTTCTTACCCTACCTCCTCGCTTCTCTTTTCTCACAGGGACCCTGTGAACAGGCCAGTGGCTGTGGAAGCAACTGAGGAGCTCCAGCCACAGTTACCCTCTGGTGTGTTCCAAAGGCCCCACTGCTCACTGTGTCTCAGCAGCTACTGCCCAAAAAAGTGAAGCCCTCTCCTTTTGACTTCTTTCTGAGGCCAAATACTATTGTGTGGGCATGGGTCAAGCCTCTAGAGTGCCTGCCACTTGAATACTCCCTTGCGAGGATAAGAGGGTCACGGAACAGATCAGGCCACAAAGGCCCCCAGCAAGACAACTTCTGCACATTGTGGTAGGCACATTGTGACTGAAGCAAAACGTAGAGCCCATCTTTCCCTGGCCACCGCCTGCCTCCCTGATAGCACTTTAGGCAGAATCCTCAGTTTTCTTTCTGCTTACTCTCACTTGCTCTTCCTTGGCCCAGATCACCCTCAAAGGACCTCGCAGACCTCGAATCGTCCTAGGAACTGCTTCCACATCCCTGAGGATCTTCTAAGGGTGCGTCACCCCCTGGCTGGCGCCTTGGCCGCAAGGTTTCGATTCCCTGCTGCATTAATCACACAGTGCCTTTGTCGCACGTTTCCCCTGTGCCTTTGTTGCTCAGTTCCCTGGTGCCTTAGCTGCATGTTGCCTCTGTCACATGTTTCCCCTGTGCCTTTGTCGCACAGTTTCCTGTTGCCTTGTCACACGGGCGCCTTAGCCATACAACTTAAGTCACTGAGCCAGTTGGTGTCTCTTAGTACCCCCATTCTACGGCACACAGGCTAAGAATGGGTTCTAGTACATCTCAGCCACCATCAGACCTACCCATTGGCTGTATCCTCAGGAACTGGAAAAAGGTTGACCCAGCTAACCTCAAGAAGAGAACAGGGAAAAGATTCTGAAGTTCCCTTTTGGTCCAGGTCTTTCTCCTATATTTCCCTTCTAACTGCTCTTCTCTCTCAGGTGTGGAGGGATTAGCTTTCCTCACTGCTAAGAATTCTAAAAATTTCCATTCTAACTACTCCTATCTCTCAGGGTGAGAAGGGACCAAGCTTCTCTACTCCTGAAAATTCCTTTACTCACTTTGCATATGCAATTAAAAGTACCTAGCTGTTAAAAGGCCTACCTATGCAAAAACCTGAAGCTAGCCCTTGCCATGCCCTTGAAATACACAGCCCATTTTGCCTGAAACCTCAACCTTAGGCAAATTAGAACTTCAAACTGAAAAAGGGGGGGGTCAAAGAGACATCTGAAATCTCAGACGGAAGACCATAACATCTCTGTCCATCTGGATTTATCTATGTCTCAATGTTTTTGTTTCTTTGATAATGCTGAAGTTGTAAATGAGATCTAATTTAATTGGCCTAAAGAAAAGTAAATGCTAACAAATCAAACAATTCTGAATACAAGAGAAATTAACCTAAAAGCATTTCAGATTCATGGGAACTGGGAAATACTCAATATTAAATATCTGGTATTAACGTTTATTTGTTGACCTAATTAATGTAGGAATGTCTAACAGTCATTTAGTATAATATTTTCATTGTGACTAGGATTAACATAAGTTAAATACTGTTATAGCTGTCTATCAGCAAGTACCCCAAGTGAAGAATCTTCTAAAACACATGTAACGAGATATGAGCTTTTAGATAAATTTAATAATGTTATTTTGCTAAAAGTTTTAATTAAGTTATTCAAAATTGCTTACTTGTGACCTTACTAGTAGCTGCTAGCCATTTTATATTCTACGCCACCTGTCTCAGAAAATTGTTGTCTCTTATGTTGCCTAACGTGTGACTGAGCCTATTATAAAATACTGATACACAATTCTATATGAAATCAATGAGTACAGTAATGCAACTCTAGATACCGGACGAAGTAACAAGAGGGAATATTTTCCTAGATCCAAGAGGTATGGTCCAGAAACTTTTGCTACTCACGAGGCCTGGTCTAGTAATGCTCACTGAGTGGCCTATCAATGCAATCTTCGCTAGACCTGGGAATGAGCCTTCCCAGCATCATGGAACACAACAGTAATGAAAGACCCCAAAGCATGGTCAGGTAGGTTGCTATCTGAAGGGGCCCTGTCAACTAGTAGTTGGCACTTGCCAGCTACCTCCTGAAGAATAATTCATGACCACTGCAAGGTGCTGACCTTCAGTGCCCCCTGAAAGGAGTTCAGGGTGGAGATCAGAAATAAGGCACTCTGTGCTTTGTGAAAAAACTGGAAGAACAGGCCTTCAGACAGTCAGATGTTTTCACGTAAAGATTTTTCGGAGCCCCAAATTCTTGCATCTTCTCGTACCTAGAGAAACATTAACATCACGGACCAATGTCTGGTCCAGGTTCTCCTGGCTGGCTAGCCTCTCAGCAGCTTTTCTAATTATTAATCTTTGGGCTATGCATCTTTAACTTTCTTGTTAAGTTTGTTTCTTCTAGAATACAACAAATCTACGAGTGTTAGTAGAACAAGAATATCGCCCGGCCAACACCCATACAGTGCTGGAACACCTTCCTCCCTAAATGTACCCTGAGAGAGAGCAGGCATTGGGAACCCAGAGCCCCACAATGCCCCTGTACAGCCTGAGGAAGCCAGAGCAGTCATCGCCCCTTTTCCCCTGAGCCTGGGGACCCAAATCTGAAAAGGGAAGTAAGTAGCCATAGTTTCCCTTTGAAGGACAAGCTGTCTATCAGCAAGTACCCCAAGTGAAGAATCTTCTAAAACACATGTAACGAGATATGAGCTTTTAGATAAATTTAATAATGTTATTTTGCTAAAAGTTTTAATTAAGTTATTCAAAATTGCTTACTTGTGACCTTACTAGTAGCTGCTAGCCATTTTATATTCTACGCCACCTGTCTCAGAAAATTGTTGTCTCTTATGTTGCCTAACGTGTGACTGAGCCTATTATAAAATACTGATACACAATTCTATATGAAATCAATGAGTACAGTAATGCAACTCTAGATACCGGACGAAGTAACAAGGGGGAATATTTTCCTAGATCCAAGAGGTATGGTCCAGAAACTTTTGCTACTCACGAGGCCTGGTCTAGTAATGCTCACTGAGTGGCCTATCAATGCAATCTTCGCTAGACCTGGGAATGAGCCTTCCCAGCATCATGGAACACAACAGTAATGAAAGACCCCAAAGCATGGTCAGGTAGGTTGCTATCTGAAGGGGCCCTGTCAACTAGTAGTTGGCACTTGCCAGCTACCTCCTGAAGAATAATTCATGACCACTGCAAGGTGCTGACCTTCAGTGCCCCCTGAAAGGAGTTCAGGGTGGAGATCAGAAATAAGGCACTCTGGGAAAAACTGGAAGAATAAGCCTTCAGATAGTCAGATGTTTTCAAGTAAAGATTTTTATGAGCCCCAACTTCTTGCATCTTCTTATACTTAGAGAAACACTAACATCACAGACCAAAGTCTGGTCCTGGTTCTCCTGGCTGGCTAGCCTCTCAGCAGCTTTTCTAATTATTAATCTTTGGGCTATGCATCTTTAACTTTCTTGTTAAGTTTGTTTCTTCTAGAATACAACAAATCTACGAGTGTTAGTAGAACAAGAATATCGCCCGGCCAACACCCATACAGTGCTGGAACACCTTCCTCCCTAAATGTACCCTGAGAGAGAGCAGGCATTGGGAACCCAGAGCCCCACAATGCCCCTGTACAGCCTGAGGAAGCCAGAGCAGTCATCGCCCCTTTTCCCTTGAGACTGGGTACCCAAATGCCTGAAAAAGGGAAGTAAGTAGATAGTTACACATGAGCAGGGTATCCAAAGGGGCCAAAGAATTGGCCCTAAAAATAGAGGGAGGAATGTGGTGCCCAAGGACGAAAGAACAAGGCAAAGGAGGAGGATACTGGAATGCAAGAAGACATAAACCGGACCCTTATTGTTCTTCCCTCCCCTGGGGCTGTAGTACACGGCCTAATCCTTAAGACCCCTATGCCACTCCTTGGACCCTACTGACCTTCCCTCATGCTGTAGTCATCATTACCCCACCCAGTACACCATCCTATCAGCAATGACCTTTAAGACCCCTACACCCACTCCTTGGACCCTAGCTATAAAATGGATCAAAGACCCCTGCTTAAGGTCGGCTCTCCCTTGAGTCAGCCCACTGTTCTCAGAGCATCTCCCACTTTCTCCCTTTAGCTGGCCCCACTGTACTGGCAGCGACTCTCCCTTCCCCAATTCTAATAAACTTTACTTTCCTCTCAAAAAAAAAAAAAAAAGGACTAAATGTAAGACCAGAAACCATAAAACTCTTAGAGGAAAACATAGGCAGAACACTCGATGACACAAATCAAAGCAAGATCTATGACCCGCCTCCTAAAATAATGGAAATAAAAACAAAAATAAACAAGTGGGACTTACACTTAACAGCTTTTTTACAACAAAGGAAACTATAAACAAGGTGAAAAGACAGCCCTCAGAATGGGAGAAAATAACAGCAAATGAAACAACTGACAAAGAATTAATTTCCAAAATATACAAGCAGCTCAGACAAAAGTTCAATACCAAAATAATAAACAACCCAATCAAAAAGCAGGAAAAAGACCTAAACTGACATCTCTCCAAAGAAGATATACAGGTGGCCAACAAACATGTGAAAAGACACTCAAAGTTGCTCATTATTAGAGAAATGCAAATCAAAACTACAATGAGATATCACCTCACACCAGTCAGAATGGCCATCATCAAAAAGTCTACAAGCAATAAATGCTGGAGAGAGTGTGGAGAAAAAGCAACCCCCCCTCTTGCACTGCTGGTAGGAAAGTAAATTGAATATAGCCACTCTGGAAGACAGTATGGAGATTCCTCAAAAAACTAGAAATAGAACCACCATATGACCCAGCAATCCCACTACTAGGCATTTACCCGGAGGAAATCAAAATAGAAAGAGACACATGTATCCACTCTTCATTGCAGCACTACTTACAATAGCTAGAACATGGACACAATCTAGATGTCCATTGACAGATGAATGGATAAAGAAGCTGTGGTACATACATACAATGGAATATTACTTAGCCATAAAAAGAAATGCATTTGCATCAGTTCTAATGAGGTGGATGAACCTAGAGCCTATTATACAGAGTGAAGTAAGTCAGAAAGAGAAAGATTTAAATATTGTATACTAACACATATATACGGAATCTAGAAAGATGATGCTGATGAATTTATATGCAGGGCAAAAATGGAGAAACAGACATAGAGAACAGACTTATGGACACTGGTGGGGGGGGAGTATGTGAGATGTATGCAAAGAGCAACATGGAAGATTACATTACCATATGTAAAATAGATAACCAATGGGAATATGCTATAAGATTAAGGGAACTCAAACAGGGGCTCTGTAACAACCTAGAGGGGTGAGATGGGGAGGGAGATGAGGGAAGTTCAAGAGAGAAGGGACGTATGTATACCTATGGCTGGTTCATGTCGATGCTTGGCAGTAAACAGCACAACTCTGTAAACCTATTATCCTCCAACTAAACCAACTTTTTTAAGTGTGCACACACACACACACACAAAAGAGCAAACAAATTTTACCACCAGAAGATATGGGCTACAATAAAGGCTAAAAAAATTATTCAGAATGAAGGGAAATTGTTCTAGATAAAAACATACATCTTCAGCAGGCAAAGAAAAGCATTATAAATGGTAAATACCTGGGTAAATATAATATACTTTTAGTTCTTAAATTCTTAAAAGCACATATGATTATTGAAAGCAAAAACTGTAATACTGTCTTCTAGGCTTTGTAACATATGTAGATCTAATACATACAACAATAGTGTAAGTGACAATGAACGCAGGTGATACGATGTAAAAGAATCTCTAGTTAAAAGATCTGTATGCCTTACAAAAAGTGATGCATTAACCGCAAGCGGGTACACTAGATAAACAGATAGAGGTACAGTGGTTGAGAATCCACCTTCCACATAAAGAGTGAAGTAATTCAGAAAGAAAAAAATTGGGGCTTCCCCTGGTGGTCCAGTGGGTAAAGACACCGCCTTGCAGGGCAAGGCGCCCGTTCGAGCCCTGGCCTCTTCATTGCAGCACTACTTACAATAGCTAGAACATGGACACAATCTAGATGTCCATTGACAGATGAATGGATAAAGAAGCTGTGGTACATACATACAATGGAATATTACTTAGCCATAAAAAGAAATGCATTTGCATCAGTTCTAATGAGGTGGATGAACCTAGAGCCTATTATACAGAGTGAAGTAAGTCAGAAAGAGAAAGATTTAAATATTGTATACTAACACATATATACGGAATCTAGAAAGATGATGCTGATGAATTTATATGCAGGGCAAAAATGGAGAAACAGACATAGAGAACAGACTTATGGACACTGGTGGGGGGGGAGTATGTGAGATGTATGCAAAGAGCAACATGGAAGATTACATTACCATATGTAAAATAGATAACCAATGGGAATATGCTATAAGATTAAGGGAACTCAAACGGGCTCTGTAACAACCTAGAGGGGTGAGATGGGGAGGGAGATGAGGGAAGTTCAAGAGAGAAGGGACGTATGTATACCTATGGCTGGTTCATGTCGATGCTTGGCAGTAAACAGCACAACTCTGTAAACCTATTATCCTCCAACTAAACCAACTTTTTTAAGTGTGCACACACACACACACACAAAAGAGCAAACAAATTTTACCACCAGAAGATATGGGCTACAATAAAGGCTAAAAAAATTATTCAGAATGAAGGGAAATTGTTCTAGATAAAAACATACATCTTCAGCAGGCAAAGAAAAGCATTATAAATGGTAAATACCTGGGTAAATATAATATACTTTTAGTTCTTAAATTCTTAAAAGCACATATGATTATTGAAAGCAAAAACTGTAATACTGTCTTCTAGGCTTTGTAACATATGTAGATCTAATACATACAACAATAGTGTAAGTGACAATGAACGCAGGTGATACGATGTAAAAGAATCTCTAGTTAAAAGATCTGTATGCCTTACAAAAAGTGATGCATTAACCGCAAGCGGGTACACTAGATAAACAGATAGAGGTACAGTGGTTGAGAATCCACCTTCCACATAAAGAGTGAAGTAATTCAGAAAGAAAAAAATTGGGGCTTCCCCTGGTGGTCCAGTGGGTAAAGACACCGCCTTGCAGGGCAAGGGGCGCCGGTTCGAGCCCTGGCCTGGGAAGATCCCACGTGCCGCGGAGCGGCTGGACTGATGTGTCCAATTACCGAGCCAGAGCTCTGGAGCGCATGCGCCCAGAGCCGGTGCTCTGCAACGACAGACGCCACCGCGATGGGAGGCCCACAGGAGCCAAAGAACAAAGACGGATGAACATAGAGAAACGAAAGACCAATAGAAGTGGCCCGCCTGCTCCCCTCCCTCCCCAACCTGACCCCCGCCCAAATATAAATAAATAAATAAATCTTTAAAAAAAAAAAAAAAAGAAAGAAAGAAAAAAATTTTGTGTATTAATGCATACATACAGAATCTAAAACGATGGTACTCATGAACCTATTTGCAGGGCAGCAATGGAGACGTAGATACAGAGAACAAGTTTGTGGACATGGAGTGGGGACAGGGAGATGGAAAGAGGGTTGAACCCGAATGGAGAGAGTAGCATGAAAACACATACACTAACATATATAAAATAGTTGATGGGGATTTGCTGTATAACTCAGGGAACTCAAACAGGGACTCTGTGATAATCTAGGGGGAGGGACAGCAAGTATTAAAACTTAATATGAAAGTGCTAAGGACTTAGCAAAGCAATCCAGAAAAAGACTGAAGGACTTAAAAATCTGATTTCAAGACTTTCTATAAAGTTACAAATAATCAAAACAGTGTGGTAATGATATAAGGACAAACAGATCAATGCAACAGAATAAAGATTTCTGAAATAGAGCACACTTCTGCAGCTAAGTGATGTGTCACCAAAGCAATCCAGTGAGGAAAGGAGACTCCTCTCAATAAAATGAAGAAACAATCATGCAAAAAACAAAACCTACAAAACTTATTTTGAAATGCATCACAGGCCTAAATGTAAGTTAGCAAAAACAAAGGTTTTAGAGGAAACAAAGTAAATTACCTTCATGACTTGGAGGCTAAAAGAAGCTCTAGTTAAAAGATCTGTATGCCTTACAAAAAGTGATGCATTAACCGCAAGCGGGTACACTAGATAAACAGATAGAGGTACAGTGGTTGAGAATCCACCTTCCACATAAAGAGTGAAGTAATTCAGAAAGAAAAAAATTGGGGCTTCCCCTGGTGGTCCAGTGGGTAAAGACACCGCCTTGCAGTGCAAGGGGCGCCGGTTCGAGCCCTGGCCTGGGAAGATCCCACGTGCCGCGGAGCGGCTGGACTGATGTGTCCAATTACCGAGCCAGAGCTCTGGAGCGCATGCACCCAGAGCCGGTGCTCTGCAACGACAGACGCCACCGCGATGGGAGGCCCACAGGAGCCAAAGAACAAAGACGGATGAACATAGAGAAACGAAAGACCAATAGAAGTGGCCCGCCTGCTCCCCTCCCTCCCCAACCTGACCCCCGCCCAAATATAAATAAATAAATAAATCTTTAAAAAAAAAAAAAAAAGAAAGAAAGAAAAAAATTTTGTGTATTAATGCATACATACAGAATCTAAAACGATGGTACTCATGAACCTATTTGCAGGGCAGCAATGGAGACGTAGATACAGAGAACAAGTTTGTGGACATGGAGTGGGGACAGGGAGATGGAAAGAGGGTTGAACCCGAATGGAGAGAGTAGCATGAAAACACATACACTAACATATATAAAATAGTTGATGGGGATTTGCTGTATAACTCAGGGAACTCAAACAGGGACTCTGTGATAATCTAGGGGGAGGGACAGCAAGTATTAAAACTTAATATGAAAGTGCTAAGGACTTAGCAAAGCAATCCAGAAAAAGACTGAAGGACTTAAAAATCTGATTTCAAGACTTTCTATAAAGTTACAAATAATCAAAACAGTGTGGTAATGATATAAGGACAAACAGATCAATGCAACAGAATAAAGATTTCTGAAATAGAGCACACTTCTGCAGCTAAGTGATGTGTCACCAAAGCAATCCAGTGAGGAAAGGAGACTCCTCTCAATAAAATGAAGAAACAATCATGCAAAAAACAAAACCTACAAAACTTATTTTGAAATGCATCACAGGCCTAAATGTAAGTTAGCAAAAACAAAGGTTTTAGAGGAAACAAAGTAAATTACCTTCATGACTTCGGGGTTAGGCAAAAGTGTCTTAGCTCACAGTAAGCAATAACTATAAAAGAAAAAAACTGATAAATTAGACTTCATCAGACGTAGACATTTCTGCTAATCCAAAGGCACAGTTAAGAAAATGATAAGCAACAAATCTGGAAAAAGTACTCACAAAACACTCATCTAACAAAGGACTGGTATCCAAGACATATAAGGACCGTCTATAAGGCAAAACAAAAAAGAAAGAAACAACTACAAAAAAGTATACAAAGGAGAGAAAGACTTGGAAAAAAGCTAACGCTTAGAACAAACTCTTCACAAGATAAACACATGAATGGTAAATAAACAAATTAAAATGTTTTCAATACCACTGATCAATATGAATATGCAAAATAAAACCACAATACTACCACTTCCAGTCAAGATGGAATGAGAGACCAGATTTAGCCTTCTTCATGAAATCATAAAAACCTAACAAAATGTATGAAACAACAGTACAAGTAATGACAGACAGTGATCCCTGGGAGACAAGAAACAAACAACACAAGCCATATATATGCCCAGCTTACTGCCTTGAGAGTCTCCAGGCCGTGGACCAGGGAGAAGAAACCCAGGCAGAACCTGTGGGCTCCCCAAGTTGAGGAAATGGAGCTGGGAGTCCAAGGAAGCCAAGGTGGCTAGAGCTCACAAGGTAGACCAGCACTGAGTAGAAAGCTGGAGAGAGAGAGAAAAATGAAGAGATCTACAGAGGCTCACCCTAGAATATGTTGAGTAACTAATCAGCACTTGCATGTGAGAAAACTATTCAAGGCCAGGAGAAAGAGCCACGAAAACATTCTTAAGTGACAGCACCCAGAACTCCCTTAAGAATACAAATAATGGCTATTCTCAAAACCAGAATAGAAAACTAATTCACACTACATCAGAGTACTGAGGAGAGTAATGCCTCAAAAGGAGGGGGAAGAATTAAGAGACTCAACCTAGCTCTGGTCCATTCAAGCAAAACATAAAAGCAAGACCCAGAAGCAACAAACTGTTTTCTAGTAGCTCAACCATGTCATACAACAAAGTCGAAAATATTTTTTGGCGTACTTTATAAAACAGAAAATCTAATGAGATAAAATTCACAATTAAAAGAAAAAAAAATAAAAACAAAGGCACAGTTAAGAAAATGATAAGCAACAAATCTGGAAAAAGTACTCACAAAACACTCATCTAACAAAGGACTGGTATCCAAGACATATAAGGACCGTCTATAAGGCAAAACAAAAAAGAAAGAAACAACTACAAAAAAGTATACAAAGGAGAGAAAGACTTGGAAAAAAGCTAACGCTTAGAACAAACTCTTCACAAGATAAACACATGAATGGTAAATAAACAAATTAAAATGTTTTCAATACCACTGATCAATATGAATATGCAAAATAAAACCACAATACTACCACTTCCAGTCAAGATGGAATGAGAGACCAGATTTAGCCTTCTTCATGAAATCATAAAAACCTAACAAAATGTATGAAACAACAGTACAAGTAATGACAGACAGTGATCCCTGGGAGACAAGAAACAAACAACACAAGCCATATATATGCCCAGCTTACTGCCTTGAGAGTCTCCAGGCCGTGGACCAGGGAGAAGAAACCCAGGCAGAACCTGTGGGCTCCCCAAGTTGAGGAAATGGAGCTGGGAGTCCAAGGAAGCCAAGGTGGCTAGAGCTCACAAGGTAGACCAGCACTGAGTAGAAAGCTGAGAGAGAGAGAAAAATGAAGAGATCTACAGAGGCTCACCCTAGAATATGTTGAGTAACTAATCAGCACTTGCATGTGAGAAAACTATTCAAGGCCAGGAGAAAGAGCCACGAAAACATTCTTAAGTGACAGCACCCAGAACTCCCTTAAGAATACAAATAATGGCTATTCTCAAAACCAGAATAGAAAACTAATTCACACTACATCAGAGTACTGAGGAGAGTAATGCCTCAAAAGGAGGGGGAAGAATTAAGAGACTCAACCTAGCTCTGGTCCATTCAAGCAAAACATAAAAGCAAGACCCAGAAGCAACAAACTGTTTTCTAGTAGCTCAACCATGTCATACAACAAAGTCGAAAATATTTTTTGGCGTACTTTATAAAACAGAAAATCTAATGAGATAAAATTCACAATTAAAAGATAAAAAACTTACAAGACATATACAGAAGCAAGAAATTATACTCTGTAATTAGAAAAATAAATTGTCCAACTGTGAAATGTCAATCTTGAAATGATACAGAATTAGCATACAAGATTTTCAAACAATTATTATGAATACAATCCAATGTTCAAGGAGCTAGAGGAAATATTAAACATGTTAAGTAGGAACATCAAAGACTTTTATTTTTTTTTTTTTTTTTTTAAAGATTTATTTATTTATTTATTTTGGGCGGGGGTCATGTTGGGGAGGGAGGGGAGAGGGCGGGCCACTTCTATTGGTCTTTCATTTCTCTATTTTCATCCATTTTGTTCTTCAGCTCCTGTGGGCCTCCCATCGCAGTGGCGTCTGTCGTTGCAGAGCGCTGGCTCTGGGCGCATGCGCTCCAGAGCTCCAGCGCTCCGGCTCGGTAATTGGACACATCAGTCCAGCCGCTCCGCGGCATGTGGGATCTTCCCAGGCCAGGGATCGAACTGGCGGCCCTTGCACTGCAAGGCGGTGTCCTTATCCACTGCGCCACCAGGGGAAGCCCCATCAAAGACTTTTAAAAGGTGAACTTCTAGAGATGAAAATTACAAGATCTAAAATGAAAAATTTAACAGGGCTTCCCTGGTGGTCCAGTGGGTAAGGACACCGCCTTGCAGTGCAAGGGGCGCCGGTTCGAGCCCTGGCCTGGGAAGATCCCACGTGCCGCGGAGCGGCTGGACTGATGTGTCCAATCACCGAGCCAGAGCTCTGGGGCGCATGCGCGCAGAGCCTGTGCTCTGCAACAACAGACGCCACCGCGATGGGAGGCCCACAGGAGCCAAAGAACGAAGACGAATGAAAATAGAGAAATGAAAGACCAATAGTAGTGGCCCGCGCACTCCCCTCCCTCCCCAACCCGACCCCCACCCAAAGTAAATAAATAAATAAATCTTTAAAAAAAAAAAAAGAAAGAAAAATTTAACAGTATGAGATGTACAGTACATGAAACCAAGTAACAATTACTAACCAAAATGAGACACAGGGAAAAAAAACTCCTAATAAATAAAAAGAGTATAAATTAGCGTTGAGATAACTTCAAGAAGCCAAATACACTTATAACTGGAACAGCAAAGGAGAAAATATAAAAAATATTACTTGAAGAAATAATGTCAACCATTTGCCATATTTGATGAATACTATAAACAGCTAGGGGAAGATTTCCTGGAAGAGTGCGTAGCAAACCCACTCCAGTATTCCTGCCTGGAGAATTCCATGGACAGAGGAGTCTGGCGGGCTATAGTCCACAGGGTCACACAAGAGTCGGACACAACTGAAGCGACTTACACAGAGCAGCTAAACAGCTAGACCAAAGTACTCCTTAAAACACCAAGCACCATGACAAATATAAACCAAAACTTATTAAGATCAAATTGCCTACAACATCTTAAAAGCATCCAGAGAAAAAGGACATAATAGATGCAAAGTTAAAATGGTTATATTAATTTCATATAAAGCAGAATTAAAAATCAACATTATCAGGGGAAAAAAAGGTGATCATTTCTCAAAGATAAAAGATTTAACTCATTAAAATACAAAAAAATCTAAAACATTTATTCACCTAGTAACAGCTTCAAAATACAAAGTAAAAATAACAGAACTATAAGAAAAAAGTTCCACAATTGTATTTGAAGACACCCACAAACCTCTCTCAATAACTGACAGAACCAATAAACAGAAAATCTGTAACAACTGAAATCCTGAACAATATTATCAACCAGAAAAATCCCATCAACCAGACTGATGTTAAGAAACATTTATGGAACACTAATACAAATTAGCAGAATATTCTGTTCAAGGACATGGGAACACTTACCAAGACCGATCATATTCAGACCATGAAACATCCCATATATTTAAAAGATTTTAAGTCATAAATAGACTTATATCTGACCATAATCAATGATGGGAAAATCTCAATATTTGGAATGCAAATATACTTCTAAATAATCAATGAGTCAAAAAAGAGAAAAATGGGCTTCCCTGGTGGTCCAGTGGATAAGGACACCGCCTTGCAGTGCAAGGGACGCCGGTTCCATCCCTGGCCTGGGAAGATTCCACGTGCCGCGGAGCAGCTGGACCGTTGTGTCCAATTACCGAGCCAGAGCTCTGGAGCACATGCGCCCAGAGCCGGTGCTCTGCGACAACAGAGACCACCGTGATGGGAGGCCCACACCAGCCAAAGAACAAAGATGGATGAAAATAGATAAATGAAAGACCAAAGGAAGTGGCCCGCGCACCCCCCACCCCAACAAAAGAGAAAAATGCACAGTTTTGTTTTGTTTGGCCACACTACACAGTACTTTTATATTTTTTCTTTATATAGTAATGGATTTTTTTTTTTTTTTAATTTTTGGCCACTTTTATTGGTCTTTCATTTATTCATTTTCATCCATCTCTGTTCTCTGGCCTGTGTGAGTCTCCCATTGCAGTGGCCTTTCCTGTAGCACAGCACCGGCTCTGGGTGCACGCGCTCAGAGCACTGGCTCGTAATTGGACACACCAGTTCAGCCGCTCCAAGGCATGAGGGATCCTTCCTGTGCAAGGGATCAAACCGGCACCCCTTGCCATGCAAGGCGGACTCTTTACCCACTGGACCACCAGCGAAGTCCTACATAGTATCTTATTAGCTCCCTAACCAGGGTCCAAACCTGTGTCCCCTGCAATGGGAGCACAGATTCTTAACCCCTGGACAGCCAGGGAAGTCCCTACAGTATTTTAAAACAAATGAAAATGAGAAAAAAAACTCACCAAAATTTATGGAAGACAATTAAAAGCAATAAATGAGGGGAAATTTTACAGCACTAAATGCCTATTTACTAAAAAACAAACTCAAAATCAATGACTTCACCTTGTACCTTATGAACCTGGAAAAGCAAAGAATAAAGATCAGAGCAGAAATCAAGGTAATATAAAACAAAAAACAATAAACAATGAAATTAAAGGCTACACATCTTCCATTTCTGGAAGAATAGAACAGAAAGAAGCACTTTCTCCAGTCCCTCCTACCAAGTACAAGCAAAACCCGTGGACTTTTAAATAATCAATGAGTCAAAAAGAGAAAAATGGGCTTCCCTGGTGGTCCAGTGGATAAGGACACCGCCTTGCAGTGCAAGGGACGCCGGTTCCATCCCTGGCCTGGGAAGATTCCACGTGCCGCGGAGCAGCTGGACCGTTGTGTCCAATTACCGAGCCAGAGCTCTGGAGCACATGCGCCCAGAGCCGGTGCTCTGCGACAACAGAGACCACCGTGATGGGAGGCCCACACCAGCCAAAGAACAAAGATGGATGAAAATAGATAAATGAAAGACCAAAGGAAGTGGCCCGCGCACCCCCCACCCCAACAAAAGAGAAAAATGCACAGTTTTGTTTTGTTTGGCCACACTACACAGTACTTTTATATTTTTTCTTTATATAGTAATGGATTTTTTTTTTTTTTAATTTTTGGCCACTTTTATTGGTCTTTCATTTATTCATTTTCATCCATCTCTGTTCTCTGGCCTGTGTGAGTCTCCCATTGCAGTGGCCTTTCCTGTAGCACAGCACCGGCTCTGGGTGCACGCGCTCAGAGCACTGGCTCGTAATTGGACACACCAGTTCAGCCGCTCCAAGGCATGAGGGATCCTTCCTGTGCAAGGGATCAAACCGGCACCCCTTGCCATGCAAGGCGGACTCTTTACCCACTGGACCACCAGCGAAGTCCTACATAGTATCTTATTAGCTCCCTAACCAGGGTCCAAACCTGTGTCCCCTGCAATGGGAGCACAGATTCTTAACCCCTGGACAGCCAGGGAAGTCCCTACAGTATTTTAAAACAAATGAAAATGAGAAAAAAAACTCACCAAAATTTATGGAAGACAATTAAAAGCAATAAATGAGGGGAAATTTTACAGCACTAAATGCCTATTTACTAAAAAACAAACTCAAAATCAATGACTTCACCTTGTACCTTATGAACCTGGAAAAGCAAAGAATAAAGATCAGAGCAGAAATCAAGGTAATATAAAACAAAAAACAATAAACAATGAAATTAAAGGCTACACATCTTCCATTTCTGGAAGAATAGAACAGAAAGAAGCACTTTCTCCAGTCCCTCCTACCAAGTACAAGCAAAACCCGTGGACTTTTAAATAAAATAACACATTCTGAAAGGTGATAAACAGACAAATTAACTAGAGATCACAGAATCCAAAGAAAAACATGGCAGTGAGCTCCCTGCCATTTTCTTTTTGTATAATATATCCCACTCTTGGGATGGAAGAAGTCAACAACCCAAAAGCAAAACTAAGCAGGGCCCAAAAACAGGGTCCTGACAAAAAGCTTCTCCCTCTAGACAAAGGACCAAGAACAGGACATAAAAGCTAGAAAGAAAACTTAGACAGTAGCTGCCTACTCCACTAAAACATCACGGTGAAAACTGACCACTCCCATTTCTGCAATGGTCAACTGGGGAACAAACCTAGACAGTCACCTTTGTGAGACAATAAATCATCTCAATTCCAATGAGGCAGTGAAAAGAGCAGGGCAAGCAGGGAATTTGGACTTTTATCCTCACTGGTGGGTAATGAGCACCTTCGTTGGACCATGCCAGCAATGCAGACACCTGAATTCTGGACTTCTACCTCCATCTGGCAACAACCAGGAAATCCATCCTGTCCTCACTGGTATGGTAGTATCAGCAAAAGCCTAGCAGAGAGTCAAGATTTTCACCTGTGTTAAAGATTTTCATACTGTGTTAAAAGAGGCCACATCCATTGTGGAGATCAAGTATGGAGCCATAACTTCCAACTTGGCTTATTTAGCATTAATAAGCTCAAATGTCAACAGGGGCCAACCAGGCAACTGGGAACTTCACACCTACCTGGTATAAGGATATCTGTATACTCCATACGCTTATACTCTTACTCATACTTATACTCCATATGCTTATACTCTTGTATTCTTATAATGCTCCACACTCTTCCCATCAGACAGGATCAGAGACAGCCTGGTAAAGCAGGTTTATAAAAGATGCAAAGTCCCATAATATAATACAAAATTGATCAAGTTTCAATCAAAAATCAATAAAGCCAATGGGAATTTCCTGTGTAATTCAGGGAACCCAATCAGGGGCTGTGTAACAACCTGGAGGGATGGGATGAGGAGGGAGAGAGTAGGGAGGTTCAAAAGGGAGGGGACATATGTATCCCTATGGCTGGTTCATGTTGATATTTGACAGAAAACAATAAAATTCTGTAAAGCAATTATTCTTCAAATAAAAAATAATTTGAAAATACGTATTTTAAAGCAAAAAAAAAAAAAGAAGTGCCTCCCATCTTGTTGCTTCCCTAAAGCATAAGTGTAACTGGAGGTTTGGATATCGAGCATAATGACATAGAATGAAGACATTTCAAATGTGCAAGAAGAAATTCTGGTATTTCAAGTGAAAAAGAAAAAATCAACATTGAGATGCTTGTAAATTTGTTTGCTTGTTTTTTTGGCCACACCATGGAGCTTGTGAGATCTTAGTTCACCAACCAAGTGCTGAACCCACACTCTTGGCAGTGAGACTGCAGAGTTGTAACCACTGGACCACCAGGAATTCCAAGATGTTGTATAATTTTAACATCTGAACAACCGACAAAGAATTTATTTCCAAAATACACAAGCAGCTCAGACAACTCAACACCAAAAAAACAAACCCAATCAAAAAATGGGAAAAAGACCTAAACTGACATCTCTCCAAAGAAAATATAAAGATGGCTAACAAAAACGTGAATAGATGCTCAACATCACTCATTATTAGAGAAATGTAAATCAAAACTACAATGAGACACCTAAATCAAATCAAACAAGTGGGCTCCCTTAGTAGAAGTCAAGATTTTCACCTTTTAAAGAGGCCACATCCATTGTGGAGATCAAGTATGGAGCCATAACTTCCAACTTGGCTTATTTAGCATTAATAAGCTCAAATGTCAACAGGGGCCAACCAGGCAACTGGGAACTTCACACCTACCTGGTATAAGGATATCTGTATACTCCATACGCTTATACTCTTACTCATACTTATACTCCATATGCTTATACTCTTGTATTCTTATAATGCTCCACACTCTTCCCATCAGACAGGATCAGAGACAGCCTGGTAAAGCAGGTTTATAAAAGATGCAAAGTCCCATAATATAATACAAAATTGATCAAGTTTCAATCAAAAATCAATAAAGCCAATGGGAATTTCCTGTGTAATTCAGGGAACCCAATCAGGGGCTGTGTAACAACCTGGAGGGATGGGATGAGGAGGGAGAGAGTAGGGAGGTTCAAAAGGGAGGGGACATATGTATCCCTATGGCTGGTTCATGTTGATATTTGACAGAAAACAATAAAATTCTGTAAAGCAATTATTCTTCAAATAAAAAATAATTTGAAAATACGTATTTTAAAGCAAAAAAAAAAAAAGAAGTGCCTCCCATCTTGTTGCTTCCCTAAAGCATAAGTGTAACTGGAGGTTTGGATATCGAGCATAATGACATAGAATGAAGACATTTCAAATGTGCAAGAAGAAATTCTGGTATTTCAAGTGAAAAAGAAAAAATCAACATTGAGATGCTTGTAAATTTGTTTGCTTGTTTTTTTGGCCACACCATGGAGCTTGTGAGATCTTAGTTCACCAACCAAGTGCTGAACCCACACTCTTGGCAGTGAGACTGCAGAGTTGTAACCACTGGACCACCAGGAATTCCAAGATGTTGTATAATTTTAACATCTGAACAACCGACAAAGAATTTATTTCCAAAATACACAAGCAGCTCAGACAACTCAACACCAAAAAAACAAACCCAATCAAAAAATGGGAAAAAGACCTAAACTGACATCTCTCCAAAGAAAATATAAAGATGGCTAACAAAAACGTGAATAGATGCTCAACATCACTCATTATTAGAGAAATGTAAATCAAAACTACAATGAGATATCACCTCACACCAGTCAGAATGGCCATCATCAAAAAGTCTACAAGTGGGCTTCCTCTGGTGGTCCAGTGGATAAGGACACCGCCTTGCCCTGCAAGGGGCGCCAGTTCGATCCCTGGCCTGGGAAGACCCCAGGTGCCGCAGAGCGGCTGGACCGATGTGTCCAATCACCGAGCCGGAACTCTGGAGCGCATGCGCCCAGAGCCGGCGCTCTGCAGCAACAGACGCCACCGTGATGGGAGGCCCACAGGAGCCAGAGAGCAAAGACAGATGAAAATAGAGAAATGAAAGACCAACAGAAGTGGCCCGCCCGCTCCCCTCCCTCCCCAACCCGACCCCCAACCTAAATAAATAAATAAATAAATCTTAAAAAAAAAAAAAGTCTACAAGCAATAAATGCTGGAGAGAGTGTGGAGAAAAAGCAACCTTCCCTCTTGCACTGCTGGTAGGAAAGTAAATTGAATATAGCCACTCTGGAAGACAGTATGGAGATTCCTCAAAAAACTAGAAATAGAACCACCATATGACCCAGCAATCCCACTACTAGGCATTTACCCGGAGGAAATCAAAATAGAAAGAGACACATGTATCCACTCTTCATTGCAGCACTACTTACAATAGCTAGAACATGGACACAATCTAGATGTCCATTGACAGATGAATGGATAAAGAAGCTGTGGTACATACATACAATGGAATATTACTTAGCCATAAAAAGAAATGCATTTGAGTCCGTTCTAATGAGGCAGATGAAACTAGAACCTATTATACAGAATGAAATACGTCAGAGTAGAGAAAGACAAATATTGTATACTGACACACATATATACAGAATCTAGAAAGATGATACTAATAAATGTATATGCAGCACAGCAATGGAGAAACAGACATAGAGAACAGACTTATGGACACTGGGGTGAGGGAAGAGGACTATACTGTGGGACTAAGGGATCTCAAACAGGGGTTTTGCTGCAATCTGGAGGGGTGCAATGGGGAGGGGAAATGGGAGTGGACATATGTACACCTATGGCAGATTCAGGTCAATGTGCGGCGGTAAACAACAAAACTCTGCAAAAATAAAACAAAATAAAAAATCTAATAGAGATGTTATTATTGTCTAGCAATTATGGACAACTTCAGACAATGTCTAGCAATTATCAGATCATTTTAAAGCAGCCCTGAAAAAATTATTCAAAACATAATTGTGAATACAGAAATGAAAACTGGAAAACTTTAGCAAAAAATTGAAGCTATAAGGAAGAACGTAATGAAAATTTCAGAACTGAAAATATAAGAAGAAAAAAATATATTAGAAAAAATAAGAACAACAAAGACCTCAAGAGCATAATGAAAAAGCAGAAAAGAATCAGTGAACTAGAAGATATTACAATGAAATTATTCAATGAAAACAGCACAGAGGAAAGAAACTGGAAAAAAAAGTGAAGAAAAGAGCCTCAACCATCCTTGGTACTACAACAAAAAAAGCTGATATTCATGCCATCAATGCATCAGGAAAGACAAGAGAGATAAGGTGGGACTAAAAAGTACTCAAGTAAATAATGGCTGAAAAATTCCCAAATCTGGCAAGACTTTATATGACTGCAGGTTTAAGAAACTGAGCAAACTTCAAAGAGCATAATCCCAAAGACATTCACAACTAAACACATTCTATGTAAAAATCTGAAATCTAAAGATAAGGAAAATATCTAGAAAGAACCCAGAGAAAAAACACCTCACCCAGAAGTATACCTCAAAGATACTGTGTCTCTGGTTCCAGAGTACTAGCAATACAGGGATCACATAATTTTTTGGTTTCCAAGTACATATAAAAGTTATGTTTACACTACTCAGGAGTCTATTAAATAGTCAATAGCATTATCTCTTTTAAAAAAGTATATAAAAAAATGCTTCATTGCTGGAACTTCCCTGGTGATCCAGTGATTAAGACTCCTCATTCCCCAGTGGCTCAGCCATAAAGAATCCACCTGCAATGCAGGAATATTCTCGACTGGATAATTCCACAGAGGAGCCTAGCAGGTACAGTCCATGGGGTCACAAAGAATCGGACACAACTGAAGCAAATTAGCATGCACACACACTCCCAATGCACAGAGCACAGCTTCGACCAGTTCCCTGGTTGGAGACCTAATTCTCTGCATATCACACAGCAAGGCCAAATTTTACATATATGTGGGTGTGCATGTGTGTGTGTGCTTTGCTGCTAAAAAATGTTAATCACCAGAGCCTTCACCAAGGCATAACATCACAAATCACAATAACAAATACAATGAGAACATTTGAAACACTGCATGGATTACCAAAAAATGTGACACGAAGACACGAACTGAGCAAACGCTATTAGAAAAATGACAAATAGTGGGCTTTTATGGTGGCTCAGTGATAAAGAATCTGCCTGCCGATGCAGGAGACATGGGCTTGATTCCCTATTCCAGGAAGACCCCACATGTCATGGAGCAACTAAGCCCATGCCCCTCAAATATTCAGCCTGTGTTCTAGAGCCTGGAAGCCGAAACTACTGAAGCCCTATAGCCCATAGAGAAGCCACTACAATGAGAAGCCCATGCTCTACAACTCGAGAGTAGCCCCTGCTCACCTCAACTAGACAAAAGCTCAAACATCAAGGAAGACACGACACAGCCATAAAAATTATTTGCTTAAAAAGGGGTGCAGATAGCCGCTGTTGGTTAAGTTGTCACGAAACTGTTCCCAAAGACATTCACAACTAAACACATTCTATGTAAAAATCTGAAATCTAAAGATAAGGAAAATATCTAGAAAGAACCCAGAGAAAAAACACCTCACCCAGAAGTATACCTCAAAGATACTGTGTCTCTGGTTCCAGAGTACTAGCAATACAGGGATCACATAATTTTTTGGTTTCCAAGTACATATAAAAGTTATGTTTACACTACTCAGGAGTCTATTAAATAGTCAATAGCATTATCTCTTTTAAAAAAGTATATAAAAAAATGCTTCATTGCTGGAACTTCCCTGGTGATCCAGTGATTAAGACTCCTCATTCCCCAGTGGCTCAGCCATAAAGAATCCACCTGCAATGCAGGAATATTCTCGACTGGATAATTCCACAGAGGAGCCTAGCAGGTACAGTCCATGGGGTCACAAAGAATCGGACACAACTGAAGCAAATTAGCATGCACACACACTCCCAATGCACAGAGCACAGCTTCGACCAGTTCCCTGGTTGGAGACCTAATTCTCTGCATATCACACAGCAAGGCCAAATTTTACATATATGTGGGTGTGCATGTGTGTGTGTGCTTTGCTGCTAAAAAATGTTAATCACCAGAGCCTTCACCAAGGCATAACATCACAAATCACAATAACAAATACAATGAGAACATTTGAAACACTGCATGGATTACCAAAAAATGTGACACGAAGACACGAACTGAGCAAACGCTATTAGAAAAATGACAAATAGTGGGCTTTTATGGTGGCTCAGTGATAAAGAATCTGCCTGCCGATGCAGGAGACATGGGCTTGATTCCCTATTCCAGGAAGACCCCACATGTCATGGAGCAACTAAGCCCATGCCCCTCAAATATTCAGCCTGTGTTCTAGAGCCTGGAAGCCGAAACTACTGAAGCCCTATAGCCCATAGAGAAGCCACTACAATGAGAAGCCCATGCTCTACAACTCGAGAGTAGCCCCTGCTCACCTCAACTAGACAAAAGCTCAAACATCAAGGAAGACACGACACAGCCATAAAAAAATTATTTGCTTAAAAAAGGGGTGCAGATAGGCTCGACTGTTGGTTAAGTTGTCACGAAACTTCAATCTGTGAAATATAACAACAAAAAATGTGTCTGCAAGGCTTCCCTGATAGCTCAGTGGTAAAGACTCTACCTGGCGATGTAGGAGACACAGGTTTAATTCCTAATTCCACATGCCTTGCAGCAATTAAACTCGCATGCCACAACTACTGAGCATGTGCTCTAGAGCCCAGTAACCACAAATTCTGAGCCCGTGCACCACAATTACTGAAGCCCTCATGCTCCACAACAAAAGAAGCCACTGCAACAAGAAACCTGCCCACCACAACTAGAATATAGCCCCTACTTGCTGCAAAAAAAAAAAAAAAGAGCCTATGCAGCAATGAAGACACGACCATCAATAAATATTTAAATTTTAAAAATACATATATAATACAGTGAAGCACAATACAAATGTCTATGCAAGGAAAACAATTTGAATGAGAGCTGGTTTCTCATCAGAAACTATAGATGCCAGAAAGAAATGACACAGTAATAAAAGTAAAAGCCTCAAAGAAAAATTTTCAAAAAGTATTAAACTAAATGAAAATCATAACATACCAAAACTACAGAGACACAGCTAAACCAGTGATAAGAGGGAAGTTTGTAACAATGCACAGAAAAGTGGAAACGCCTCAAACCAATACAGTAACCTGAGATTCCACCTCAGGAAACAAAAAATAAATTAACCCAAAGTAAGCAGAAGGAAGTAAAAAATAAACAGAGAGCAGAAATCACTGAAATTAAAAATAGAAAAATGACAAATAGTGGGCTTTTATGGTGGCTCAGTGATAAAGAATCTGCCTGCCGATGCAGGAGACATGGGCTTGATTCCCTATTCCAGGAAGACCCCACATGTCATGGAGCAACTAAGCCCATGCCCCTCAAATATTCAGCCTGTGTTCTAGAGCCTGGAAGCCGAAACTACTGAAGCCCTATAGCCCATAGAGAAGCCACTACAATGAGAAGCCCATGCTCTACAACTCGAGAGTAGCCCCTGCTCACCTCAACTAGACAAAAGCTCAAACATCAAGGAAGACACGACACAGCCATAAAAAAATTATTTGCTTAAAAAAGGGGTGCAGATAGGCTCGACTGTTGGTTAAGTTGTCACGAAACTTCAATCTGTGAAATATAACAACAAAAAATGTGTCTGCAAGGCTTCCCTGATAGCTCAGTGGTAAAGACTCTACCTGGCGATGTAGGAGACACAGGTTTAATTCCTAATTCCACATGCCTTGCAGCAATTAAACTCGCATGCCACAACTACTGAGCATGTGCTCTAGAGCCCAGTAACCACAAATTCTGAGCCCGTGCACCACAATTACTGAAGCCCTCATGCTCCACAACAAAAGAAGCCACTGCAACAAGAAACCTGCCCACCACAACTAGAATATAGCCCCTACTTGCTGCAAAAAAAAAAAAAAAGAGCCTATGCAGCAATGAAGACACGACCATCAATAAATATTTAAATTTTAAAAATACATATATAATACAGTGAAGCACAATACAAATGTCTATGCAAGGAAAACAATTTGAATGAGAGCTGGTTTCTCATCAGAAACTATAGATGCCAGAAAGAAATGACACAGTAATAAAAGTAAAAGCCTCAAAGAAAAATTTTCAAAAAGTATTAAACTAAATGAAAATCATAACATACCAAAACTACAGAGACACAGCTAAACCAGTGATAAGAGGGAAGTTTGTAACAATGCACAGAAAAGTGGAAACGCCTCAAACCAATACAGTAACCTGAGATTCCACCTCAGGAAACAAAAAATAAATTAACCCAAAGTAAGCAGAAGGAAGTAAAAAATAAACAGAGAGCAGAAATCACTGAAATTAAAAATAGAAAGAAAAATAAAAAGAAAATCATGAAAACTAGGAAACGGTCCCTTGAAAAGCTCAATAAATTGATAAACTTCTATCAACACTTGACAAATATGAAGAATGAGATGGGGCTATCAGTACAAATCCTGTAGATATCAAATATAAGGAAATGCTACCAGTAACTTCACACACATAAGTATCGCAATTTAGACCAAATGGATTCCCTTCTTGGAAAAACATGAACTATTCCGACTCACCAATCACAAAACTGGCAATCTGAATAGCCTAGTATTTTTTTTTTTTTTTTTTTGGTTGGGGTGGGGGGGGGGTGGGGGGGGAGGGGAGCAGGCGGGCCACTTCTATTGGTCTTTCATTTGTCCATTTTCATCTGTCTTTGTTCTTTGGCTCGTGTGGGCCTCCCATCGCGGAGGCCTCTGTTGCCGCAGAGCACCGGCTCTGGGTGCATGCGCCCCAGAGCTCTGGCTCGGTAATTGGACACATCAGTCCAGCCGCTCCGCGGCACGCACGTAGGATCTTCCCAGGTCAGGGCTCCAACCGGCGCCCCTTGCACTGCAAGGCGGTGTCCTTACCCACTGGACCACCAGGGGAAGCCCAGCCTAGTATTTTAAATTAAAAACACTATCCAAAAAAAAGAAAGTACAAAAGAAAAAAAAAAAGAAGGTCCAGATAATTTCAAAGGAGAATTGTTCCAAATGTTTAAAGAAGAATTAACACCAATTTTATGCCATCTCTTCCAGAAAACAGAAAATGAGGGAGCATCTCCCAATTCATTTTATGAAGATACTCTTACCCAAACTAGACAAAGAGAATAACTACAGATAATAAAGCTCATGAATGTACAAAAAAAACTTTTTAACAAAATATAAATAGAATCCCATAACATTTAAAAGAAATTATATGCCATGATCAAGTGGGGCTTACTCCAAAACTGGTAAAATACCCAAAATCAGAGAACATAATCTATCACATTAACAGGCTAAAGAAAAAGAAAATCACAAAATATCAACTGATGCAGAATAACTGACAAAATACCACACCCATACATGACTTTCAAAAAGCTGAGAATAATAGGAATATAAGTAAGTTTCCTCAACTTCGTATTGAACATCTACCAAAATAGCTACACCTGATTTCCTACTTAGTGGTTTTCAGCACTAAGTGAATGCTTTGTCTCTAAGGTCACAAAAAGTACATCCAGTCTCATCAATATTAATCAACATGGTGCTGAAATTTCTAGCCAGAACAATTACACAATTATTAACAGGCACATAAATTAAGAAGAAGAAATAAAAATAACCTTATTTGAAGATGATACAATAATCACCTTAACAAAATCCCCAGAATAAGTGAATCCAACAAGGTTGTAGGATGCAAGATAAATATATAAAAATCAGTTGTTATTTTCATATACTACCAATAATTGGGCTTCCCAAATGGTACAGCAGTTAAGAATCTGCCTACCTATATAGGAAATGCAAGAGACAAGGGTTCGATCCATGGGTTGGAAAGACCCCCTGCCACTCCAGTATTACTCTTGCCTAGAAAATTCCAGGGACAGAGCCTGGCAGGCTATAGTCCAATGGGTCGCAAAGAGCTGGACACAACTGGGCAGGCACAACACAACAAACACATGGACACAAAAATGTAACACATAACACTATATACAATTACTTCCCTCAGATTAAATACTTAAGGAATAAATCCACAAAACATTCACAGGACCTATAGGGTGAGAACTATGCAAAACTAAAAGGAACAAACAAGGAAGAAATAAATAAATGGAAAGACACAGAATGTTCATGGATTCGATGATTCAACATACTAAAGATGTCAGTTCTCCATAAACTGATATTCAGTTTAACAGTACAGTATCAAAATTTTAGCAAGATTTTCAGACAGACAAGTTATTCTAAAATACAAATATAATTATATTAGAACTTAACAACGCAAAGAAACTACACAGCCAAAACAATTTTGAGAAAAAATAAGGAGAAATGAATCATCTAACTGTAAATGAACATCTGAAAAGGAAATTAAGAAAACAATTCACTCCATTTATAAGGGTATCAAAAAGAAAATAGAAAAATAATCTCTAAAATTCATTTGGAATCTCAAAGAACCCTGAATCAACACTAAAATCATGAAAATGAAGAACAAAGTCAGAGTATTTAAACTTCCTGATTTCAAAACATACTAATAAGCTACATTAACCACAGTGGTCTATACAGGCATAAAAACAGACACACAGAACAATGGAAGAAAAAGAGAGCCCAGAAATAAATCCTTGAGTACGTGTGTACTAAGTCGCTTCAGTTGTGTCCAACTCTGCATCCCACTGGACTGGGACTCTCCAGGATCCACTGTCCATGGGATTCTCCAGGCCAGAATACTGAAGTGGGTTGCCATGCCCTAGACTAGGGGAGATCTTTCCAATTCCCCCCAAACCGACCCCCCAGCAATCAAATCCCCATTTCTTCCATTGCAAGTGAATTCTTTACCCATAAATTATCAGTGTTTTTCATCTACCAATAATTGGGCTTCCCAAATGGTACAGCAGTTAAGAATCTGCCTACCTATATAGGAAATGCAAGAGACAAGGGTTCGATCCATGGGTTGGAAAGACCCCCTGCCACTCCAGTATTACTCTTGCCTAGAAAATTCCAGGGACAGAGCCTGGCAGGCTATAGTCCAATGGGTCGCAAAGAGCTGGACACAACTGGGCAGGCACAACACAACAAACACATGGACACAAAAATGTAACACATAACACTATATACAATTACTTCCCTCAGATTAAATACTTAAGGAATAAATCCACAAAACATTCACAGGACCTATAGGGTGAGAACTATGCAAAACTAAAAGGAACAAACAAGGAAGAAATAAATAAATGGAAAGACACAGAATGTTCATGGATTCGATGATTCAACATACTAAAGATGTCAGTTCTCCATAAACTGATATTCAGTTTAACAGTACAGTATCAAAATTTTAGCAAGATTTTCAGACAGACAAGTTATTCTAAAATACAAATATAATTATATTAGAACTTAACAACGCAAAGAAACTACACAGCCAAAACAATTTTGAGAAAAAATAAGGAGAAATGAATCATCTAACTGTAAATGAACATCTGAAAAGGAAATTAAGAAAACAATTCACTCCATTTATAAGGGTATCAAAAAGAAAATAGAAAAATAATCTCTAAAATTCATTTGGAATCTCAAAGAACCCTGAATCAACACTAAAATCATGAAAATGAAGAACAAAGTCAGAGTATTTAAACTTCCTGATTTCAAAACATACTAATAAGCTACATTAACCACAGTGGTCTATACAGGCATAAAAACAGACACACAGAACAATGGAAGAAAAAGAGAGCCCAGAAATAAATCCTTGAGTACGTGTGTACTAAGTCGCTTCAGTTGTGTCCAACTCTGCATCCCACTGGACTGGGACTCTCCAGGATCCACTGTCCATGGGATTCTCCAGGCCAGAATACTGAAGTGGGTTGCCATGCCCTAGACTAGGGGAGATCTTTCCAATTCCCCCCAAACCGACCCCCCAGCAATCAAATCCCCATTTCTTGCATTGCAGGTGAATTCTTTACCCACTGAGCCACCTAAGAAGGTCTAAATCCTGGCATACATACATGGTCTAATGACTTTTGACAAAGAAGTCAAGCCATTCAATTGGGGAGAGGGGGGAGCACCTTTTCAATAAATGATGCAAGGAAAAGTACAAACATGATATGCAAACAATAAAATTGGACCATTAATTTAAACCATGTACAAAAATTAACTCAAAATGGATCTAAGGGCTTCCCTGGTGTCCAGTGGGTAAAGAGTCTGCCTTGCACTGCAGGGAGCACTGGTTTGATCCCTGGCCTGATCCATGGCCCAGGATTGGCCCAGGAGGATCCTGTGTGCTGCAGAGTGGCTGGACCAGTATGTCCAGGAGTGAATCAGCACTCTGGAGAGCCTGCACCTGGAGCAGGAGCTAGTGCTCTGCAGTAGGGTAGGTCACTGCAGTCGGGGGCCCACACAGGCCAAAGAGTAAAGATGGATGAAAATAAATAAATAAAAAGCCAAAAATTAATAAATAAATAAATAAAAGAGTTCAAAAATTAAAAAGAAAGGCGGGTGAGAGGGGGCTTCCCTGGTAGCTCAGTGGTAGAGAGTTCACCTGCCAATGCAGGAAATACAGGTTCAATCCCTGAGCCGGGAAGATCCCACATGCTGCCATGCAACTAAGTCCGTAAACCACGACTGTGCTCTAGAGCCTCGGATCCACAACCACTGAGCCTGTGTACCACAACTACTGAAGTCCGTGTGCCCTAAAACCCGAGTTCCACAACCAGAGAAGTCACCGCAACAAGAAGTCTGCTCACCTGAACTGGAGATTAGCCCCCACTCCCCGCAACTAGAGAAGAGCCTGGGCAGCAATGAAAACCCAGAACAGCCAATAAGTAAATAAATGAAGATCAAAGGCCTAAATAAATGAAAAGGTTAAAACTTAAAGAAAGAGAGAGGGGGTTTCCTTGGTGGCCCAGTGGGTAAGGACACTGCCTTGCAGTGCAAGGGGCGCTGGTTCGATCCCTGGCCTGGGAAGATCCCACGTGCCGCGGAACAGCTGGACTGACGTGTCCAATTACCAAGCCGGAGTTCTGGAGCGCATGCGCCCAGAGCCGGTGCTCTGCGACAACAGAGGCCACTGCGGTGGGAGGCCCACACGGGCCAAAGAACAAAGATAGACGAAAACAGATAAATGAAAGACCAATAGAAGAGACCCATCTGCCCCCTACCCTCCCCAACCCGCGCCCTTCCCCCCGCAAAAAAAGAGAGGACTTTCCTGGTAGTCCGGCAGTTAAGATTCTGTGTTCCCAATGCAGGGGACCTGGGTTCTATCCCTGGTCAGGATAATAGAGCCCACTTGCCACTGCTAAGATCCAGCACAGCCAAATAAATAAATAATTAAAAAAAAAAAAAGAAAGAAAGAAAGAAAGAGAGAGAGAGAAAGCTCAGGAAAATTGTGATGCTGGATTTGGCCATGATTTCTTGGACACAAAACCAAAAGCACAAGCATCAAAAACAAACAGGGATAAACAGAACATCAAAATTAAAACTTCTATGCATATAAGAACACCAGCATTAAGAGTAAACAAATTCATAGGAGAAAATATTTGTAAATTGTGTATCTGACAGAGGTCTAGATTCAGAAATGGACAAAAGGCTCTTACAATTCAACAACAAAAACATAACCCAATTACAAAATAGGCAAAAAATTGAATAGGCAGTTCTCCGAAGATTTACAAAGAGCCAAAAAGCACATGAAAAGATGCTCAGCATTACTAATCAGTATGGAAATATAAATCAAAACCACAAGGAGATTCTACTTGACACCATTCACGTGGCCTTTACAAAAAAAAAAAAAAAGAGCTGGAGGGGATGTGGAGATACTAGAACCCTCATGTGCTGCCCAGTAGAAACATAGAACAGTATCACTGTGAAAAATATTTTGGCAGTTCCTCAAAAAATTGAAGACAGAATTATCATATAATCCAGCAATTTCACTCCTAGTATATACCCTAAAAAACTGAAAAGGGATTCAAATAGATACATGTACACCAATGTTCATGGTAGCATTATTCACAACAGTCAAAAGGTAGAAACAATCCAACTGTTCATCAAAACATGAATGGATAAACAAAGTGTGATGCATTCATACAATGGAATATTATTCAGTCAAAATTAATTCTGACACATTCACAACATGATGAACAATAAAAGCTTTAATAAAGCTATGTGAAATAAGCTCAATACAAAGGACAAACATTACAGGATCACACTTAAATGAGGCATATGTAGCAGAAAAATTTCATAAAGACTAAAGTAGAATACTAGAAGTAATCAGGGGCTGAGGAGAGGGTGGAATGAGGAGTTCCACTTTAATGGGTACAGTTCCTGTTTGGGATGATGAAAAAGTTCTGAAAACAGATATTGGTAACAATTCCACAACATTATGAATGTATTTAATTGCATTGCAAATTGCATACTCAGAATTGATTAAAATATTACATTGTTCAATTCATCAGAACTGGAGACTACTATGTTCACAGACTAAAAAATTCAAAACCGTAAAGAGATGTCACATATTGTTTTATGGAACCAATGCAAAGTTAATCAAAACACTTGATTTTTGATCAAAAAATGTCATTGTTCAAATAAAAAAAACAATGAAAAGAGAAAAAAGAAAAAAAATCATTGTTCAGAGTCACATGAAATTGGGTAAGCCACTACTTCTGTTGAAAAACAGTGGATTTTTTTCATGAAACAATATGATTCTAAATGGTTATCAAATGCAAAGAGTGGCTTTTCTGGTGGCCCAATGAGCAAAGAGTCCACCTTGCAGTGCAAGGCGCTAGCAAAAAGCACATAAAAAGATGCTCAGCATTACTAATCAGTATGGAAATATAAATCAAAACCACAAGGAGATTCTACTTGACACCATTCACGTGGCCTTTACAAAAAAAAAAAAAAAGAGCTGGAGGGGATGTGGAGATACTAGAACCCTCATGTGCTGCCCAGTAGAAACATAGAACAGTATCACTGTGAAAAATATTTTGGCAGTTCCTCAAAAAATTGAAGACAGAATTATCATATAATCCAGCAATTTCACTCCTAGTATATACCCTAAAAAACTGAAAAGGGATTCAAATAGATACATGTACACCAATGTTCATGGTAGCATTATTCACAACAGTCAAAAGGTAGAAACAATCCAACTGTTCATCAAAACATGAATGGATAAACAAAGTGTGATGCATTCATACAATGGAATATTATTCAGTCAAAATTAATTCTGACACATTCACAACATGATGAACAATAAAAGCTTTAATAAAGCTATGTGAAATAAGCTCAATACAAAGGACAAACATTACAGGATCACACTTAAATGAGGCATATGTAGCAGAAAAATTTCATAAAGACTAAAGTAGAATACTAGAAGTAATCAGGGGCTGAGGAGAGGGTGGAATGAGGAGTTCCACTTTAATGGGTACAGTTCCTGTTTGGGATGGTGAAAAGTTCTGAAAACAGATATTGGTAACAATTCCACAACATTATGAATGTATTTAATTGCATTGCAAATTGCATACTCAGAATTGATTAAAATATTACATTGTTCAATTCATCAGAACTGGAGACTACTATGTTCACAGACTAAAAAATTCAAAACCGTAAAGAGATGTCACATATTGTTTTATGGAACCAATGCAAAGTTAATCAAAACACTTGATTTTTGATCAAAAAATGTCATTGTTCAAATAAAAAAAACAATGAAAAGAGAAAAAAGAAAAAAAATCATTGTTCAGAGTCACATGAAATTGGGTAAGCCACTACTTCTGTTGAAAAACAGTGGATTTTTTTCATGAAACAATATGATTCTAAATGGTTATCAAATGCAAAGAGTGGCTTTTCTGGTGGCCCAATGAGCAAAGAGTCCACCTTGCAGTGCAAGGCGCGCTAGCTCAATCCCTAGCCCAGGAAGATCCCATGTGCCATGGAGCAGCTGGACGGGTATTCCAATTACGAGCCAGTGCTCTGGAGTGCACGCGCCCAGTACTGGTGCTCTGCAACGAGAGAGGCTACTGCAACAGAAGGCCCACACGGGTCAAGGAATGAAGATGGATTGGATGCAAGTAAGTAGATGGAAAGCCAATGAAAGAGGCCAAAACTTAAAAATAAAAAAAATTCAAAGAGCAACAGGAAGGATATTAAAAATAAGAGAGGGCTTCCCTGGTGGTCCAGTGGGTAAGGACACCGCCTTGCACTGCAAGGGGCGCCAGTTCGAGCCCTGGCCTGGGAAGATCCCACGTGCCGCGGAGCGGCTGGACCGATGTGTCCAATTACCGAGCCGGAGCTCTGGGGCGCATGCACCCAGAGCCGGTGCTCTGCGACAGGCCGCCGCGATGGGAGAACCATACGAGCTGAAGAACAAACATGGATGAAAATGGACAAATGAAAGACGAATAGAAGTGGCCCGCCTGCTCCCCTCCCTCCCCACCCCATCCCCCTCAAATAAATAAGCAAATAAATCTTTAAAAGAATAATAAATAAGAGAAAGACAAGAAGAAAATATCAATACTTATATTTATCTGACATCTCATGTCCAGATTTTAAAAAGCTAGGGTAATTTTAAAACTGGTATTGGCACTAAGACAAGTAAAAAGAACAGAACAGCAAGTCCAGAAACAAATCTACACATATATGAATGGCTGATTCATGACATAGTGGCACAGTACAGTAGAAGAGGAAAGAATGGTGTTAAAAGTAACTGGAGGGATTTCCCTGGTGGTCCAGTGGCTAAGACTCTGTGCTTCCAATGCTGGGGACCTGGGTTCGATCCCTGGTCAGGCAACTAAATCCCACATACCATAACTAAGACCCAGTGCAACCAAATAAATACATTAAAAAAAAATTAAAAAAAAAAAAGAAACAAGCAACTGGATGTTCCTATTTAATATAATATGTAATATACATTATGTGTATAATATATAACGAAAAATAAATGTGTGCACTCCCCCCTCAGCCTTTCTTCTATACATAAAATCAAACCCAGATGGGTCAGTAATATTCTTAAATGTAAAAAGCAGTTAACAAAAAAAACTCCTTCACTGGAAATCGTTTCATGATCTCAAGTTAGGAAAAGATTTAATAAGTTGAAAAAAACTCTTAACTACAAAAAAATAAAAAACATGGGCTTCCCTGGTGGTCCAGTGGGTAAGGACACTGCCTTGCACTGCAAGGGGCGCCCCTTGGCCTGGGAAGATCCCATGTGCCGCGGAACAGCTGGACTGACGTGTTCAATTACCAAGCCGGAGCTCTGGAGCGCATGCGCCCAGAGCCTGTGCTCTGCAACAACAGAGGCCACGGAGATGGGAGGCCCACACAGGTCAAAGAACAAAGACGGATGAAAACAGATAAATGAAAGACCAATAGAAGTGGCCCGCCCGCCCTCCTCGCTCCCCAACCCTCCCCACCCACAAAAAATAAATAAATAAATAACACACACAGAACCAAAAATACCACCTGAAATTTTTGACTACTGTGAAATTTAAAACTTTTCATTAAAAGAATTAAAAAAAAAAAAAAGAACCACTAATCGAGGAAAGCCATCCGCAAGTCACAAGTGAGAAAATCTACATGTCCTATAAATATACAAAAAAGGGTTCACCATCACTACCATCAGGGAATAACAAACGTAAAAACCACAATGAGACTACCAAAATTACTGAACTTTAAGGGCTAACATACTGAGCATTGCGGTAACGATGTCAAGCAAAGAAGTCATTCACTGATAGGAAAGCAAAGAAAAATAACCACTTCTGAAAAAGAACTGGCAACCTAGGCAACTCCATCTTAAGAGTATATCCTAGAGTAATTATTTCTCAAGCCTTCTTGATCGTGAAACACTGCTAGGAAATGCATTTTACATTGTAACTCTATAAACACACACACAAAAATCTGAAAATCCAACGTCAATATTTTTCTGTTCTAGTACATTTTTTAATGCTGGTTGCTCCCTAAAATGAATTTATGACCCTTTCTGGAATACCAGAAGTTTGATCATCTGTGAGCTAAATTCCTGCAGGTATACAACAACATTCTCAAAAGTGTTCATAATGAACAGTGGACATATGGACATTGTGGGGAAGGAACAGTGAGAGGCGTAAAGCAAGTAGCATGAAGGCCTGTACTATCATATGTGAAGAAAATAGCTATAGTTATTGCTCTGTGAGAAAAGACGACCTTCACGGGTACTGTATGACGGTCTGGAGGGGTGGGATGGGGGGGATATACATATGACTAATCTGAGAACACACATATCTGTAAACAACAAAACTCTGTAAAAGTTAAAAGTAAAATAAAAGTTTTTTTAAAAAATTTTTTTAAAAAGTGTTCATAAACTGCAAAACACTAGCAAAAATCTACATGTCCCTCAACAGATAAGATGGTGATGCAATTCACATGGGGAAATATTATAGAACAAAGAAAATGAATAAATTATAACTATATGTGCACGGATCTCAGAAATGTACTGTGAATCAAAAAATAAAAAATCAATAGAGCATTATTCCACTTTCAGGAGTTCAAAACAACCACCACAACTAAATAAAACACTATTTAGAAATAAAACAAATAAGAAATTCAGTAAAAGCATTTCCTTCTGATGAAAAGAGGAATGCACTCAGAGAAAGGCACACAGAAGTCAAATGCATCGTCAACTTTCTTCTGCTTATGAAGCTTGGTCACTAAATACATGGATACTCACTTGATATATTTTAAGTGTCCATATACTGAGTTCACTCTCTTCTTTGCAACAAAGATCCTATAATTACAAGCAATTATGGGACTTCCCTCAGGTCCAGTGGTTAAGAATCTGCCTGTCAATGCAGGGGACATGGGTTTGAACCTTGGTCCAGGAAGATTTCACATGGCTCAGGGCAGGTTAAACCCAAGCACCACAACCACTGAGCCCATGCACTACAATTACTGAAGTGCACCTAGAGCTTATGCTCTGCAACAAGAGAAATCATGGCAACTGCAACTAGAGAAAGCCAATGCACAGCCACAAACACCCAGGGCAGCCAAATAAATATTTTTAATTCAATAAAAATAGTTATGCAGGGCTTCCCTGGTGGTCCAGTGGGTAAAGCGTCCACCTGGCAGTGCAAGGGGCACTGGTTCGATCCCTTGCCCGGAAGATCCCACATACCATGGAGAGACTGGACCGGTGTGTCCAATTATGAGCCAGTGCTCTGCAGCGCATACACCCAGAGCAGGTGCTCTTCAGTGAGAGAGGCCACTGCAATGGGAGCCTCACACATGTAAAAACTAGTTATTGCTCTGTGAGAAAAGACCTTCACGGGTACTGTATGACGGTCTGGAGGTGGGATGGGGGATATACATATGACTAATCTGAGAACACACATATCTGTAAACAACAAAACTCTGTAAAAGTTAAAAGTAAAATAAAAGTTTTTTAAAAATTTTTTAAAAGTGTTCATAAACTGCAAAACACTAGCAAAAATCTACATGTCCCTCAACAGATAAGATGGTGATGCAATTCACATGGGGAAATATTATAGAACAAAGAAAATGAATAAATTATAACTATATGTGCACGGATCTCAGAAATGTACTGTGAATCAAAAAATAAAAAATCAATAGAGCATTATTCCACTTTCAGGAGTTCAAAACAACCACCACAACTAAATAAAACACTATTTAGAAATAAAACAAATAAGAAATTCAGTAAAAGCATTTCCTTCTGATGAAAAGAGGAATGCACTCAGAGAAAGGCACACAGAAGTCAAATGCATCGTCAACTTTCTTCTGCTTATGAAGCTTGGTCACTAAATACATGGATACTCACTTGATATATTTTAAGTGTCCATATACTGAGTTCACTCTCTTCTTTGCAACAAAGATCCTATAATTACAAGCAATTATGGGACTTCCCTCAGGTCCAGTGGTTAAGAATCTGCCTGTCAATGCAGGGGACATGGGTTTGAACCTTGGTCCAGGAAGATTTCACATGGCTCAGGGCAGGTTAAACCCAAGCACCACAACCACTGAGCCCATGCACTACAATTACTGAAGTGCACCTAGAGCTTATGCTCTGCAACAAGAGAAATCATGGCAACTGCAACTAGAGAAAGCCAATGCACAGCCACAAACACCCAGGGCAGCCAAATAAATATTTTTAATTCAATAAAAATAGTTATGCAGGGCTTCCCTGGTGGTCCAGTGGGTAAAGCGTCCACCTGGCAGTGCAAGGGGCACTGGTTCGATCCCTTGCCCGGAAGATCCCACATACCATGGAGAGACTGGACCGGTGTGTCCAATTATGAGCCAGTGCTCTGCAGCGCATACACCCAGAGCAGGTGCTCTTCAGTGAGAGAGGCCACTGCAATGGGAGCCTCACACATGTCAAAGAATAAAAAGATGGATAAAAATTAAAATACTAAAAAAAATAAAATAAAAATATAAATAAAAGAGGCATGATGAGGAAAAAGAGAAAAAAGTAAGTTATGCAAATCCTACACACAAACACACACACGTGAACATAAAGGCTTGATTCAAAGAAATTAGGACTCTTTGAATATGAATGCCAACTCTTTTATGGCTTATAATGCACAACTATTTGTACAAATGACAAAAGAAATATATTTTGACATACATATCCATTCATGAAAGAAACGGAGTATATTTGGGAAACAAAAAACTAGCACTTCCCCCCAAAAGTCAACTGTCCAATGCAGTCAAACATCCATAAATATTAATCATATGTTGCCAAAGTGAAGACAAAAAAAACTTCTGGTAAGTCTTAAGCAAAATAAAACTCCCATATACAGGGACACAGCTCATCTAAATTACTCCATCCTAATTTTAAAGACAAAAGGAATAAAGTAGGAACTAGAGGAACTAGAGGGGATTAAAAATATATATATATACAACAGCAGAAATTAATGAACCACACAAAAGATCCAAACATGAGGGAACAGTGTCCTTATAGCTGATAATACACTTCCTAATCCTACAATACTGACGCTATTTCATTTTCTCCTGTTCTAAAATAACATCGAGGTGAAGATATTCACATATATTTATATATTAACAATTCCAGTTACTTGCTTGAACTATAATCGGAAGTACGGCACTTAACAACGTCATCTCTGGAATGCCCAAGGTTCAAAACTTGGCTTACGCACTTTTATGTGACCCCGAACAAATCATTAAACCTTTCTATGCCTTGAGGTGCCTCATCATTAAAAAAAAAAACTTTATTAAAATAGTAACTATGGGGCTTCCCCGGTAGTTCATTGGTGAAGAGTTCCCCCGGGCCCAAAGCAGGAGACACAAGTTCAATCCCTGATCCAGGAAGATCTCACATGCTGCAGAGCAACTAAAGCCCGTGAGCCACAACCACGGAGCCTGTACTCTAGAGACTCAGAGGCACTACTGAGCCCATGTGCCGCAACTACTAAAGCCCATGGCCCTAGAGCCCAAGTTCCACAACAAGAGAAGTCACTGCAACAAGAAGTCACCGCAACAAGAAGCCTGCTCATTTCAACCAGAGAATAGTCCCCACTCCCTACAACTAGAGAAGAACCTCAGCAGCAGTGAAAACCAAGAATAACCCCAAAATAAATAAATAAAATACATTTCTAAAAAATAATAAAATAGTAATTATATTTCATTGTCCTGTTGAGAGGGGTAAGATGACATATTCATATAGGCAAGGACCTGACACTACCTGACACTATTACTAGAGCCCCATATTTTTGCACATGAGGAAACTGAGGCTTAAATAAGTTATATCTTGCCCATCTAACTACAAACCCCATGATCTTAATCATATGTTGCCAAAGTGAAGACAAAAAAAACTTCTGGTAAGTCTTAAGCAAAATAAAACTCCCATATACAGGGACACAGCTCATCTAAATTACTCCATCCTAATTTTAAAGACAAAAGGAATAAAGTAGGAACTAGAGGAACTAGAGGGGATTAAAAATATATATATATACAACAGCAGAAATTAATGAACCACACAAAAGATCCAAACATGAGGGAACAGTGTCCTTATAGCTGATAATACACTTCCTAATCCTACAATACTGACGCTATTTCATTTTCTCCTGTTCTAAAATAACATCGAGGTGAAGATATTCACATATATTTATATATTAACAATTCCAGTTACTTGCTTGAACTATAATCGGAAGTACGGCACTTAACAACGTCATCTCTGGAATGCCCAAGGTTCAAAACTTGGCTTACGCACTTTTATGTGACCCCGAACAAATCATTAAACCTTTCTATGCCTTGAGGTGCCTCATCATTAAAAAAAAAAACTTTATTAAAATAGTAACTATGGGGCTTCCCTGGTAGTTCATTGGTGAAGAGTTCCCCGGCCAATGCAGGAGACACAAGTTCAATCCCTGATCCAGGAAGATCTCACATGCTGCAGAGCAACTAAAGCCCGTGAGCCACAACTACGGAGCCTGTACTCTAGAGACTCAGAGGCACTACTGAGCCCATGTGCCGCAACTACTAAAGCCCATGGCCCTAGAGCCCAAGTTCCACAACAAGAGAAGTCACTGCAACAAGAAGTCACCGCAACAAGAAGCCTGCTCATTTCAACCAGAGAATAGTCCCCACTCCCTACAACTAGAGAAGAACCTCAGCAGCAGTGAAAACCAAGAATAACCCCAAAATAAATAAATAAAATACATTTCTAAAAAATAATAAAATAGTAATTATATTTCATTGTCCTGTTGAGAGGGGTAAGATGACATATTCATATAGGCAAGGACCTGACACTACCTGACACTATTACTAGAGCCCCATATTTTTGCACATGAGGAAACTGAGGCTTAGAAGATTAACTTGCCAGTCATATATCTTGCCCATCTAACTACAAACCCCATGATCTTAACACTACTACTATACTAACTCAATATCTCAGCATCAGAGAACAGGTTGTTTCCACTTACCTTTCTTTCCCCAATTATCAATAATCAGCACACCTGCACTAAACTAAAATCAGAGCAAAAAATTTTAAGTCAGAAGACAACAAACACTCTGGACTTCAGGACTGAAGAGGACAGAAAAGCACTGGCAGCATCTGAGAATAGCATGTAGAAAGCAGACTTTTGGAGGTGCCTATCTATTCATGGCTACATGGAGAATACAGTGCAGACAGTAAAAAGGGGCGGGCTAAGGACAAGACAGATGGGAAAAGACAACTTTACACCACGTCAGGGCAGCTGTCATTTCCACCTGTCTCTGGAGCAATACCACCATAAATATCGGATCACCCTATACAGCTAAACAACTAAAATTTGTATTGTTGGGGTAGGGAGAAGGGTGATCACCCAGCTATACGCTGTGCAGAAATTGCATATGTGGCAGTTAAAAGACTGTGAACCTGAAAAAAAAAAAAAAAATGCTCCCTGCACCAAGTAACACTATAGGAAGATGGGAAATAACAATCATATCTGCTTTAGAGGCAATAATCTTGAGGTGTGGGAGGAGAGGAGACTGCACTGAGAGTAGGGAGGTTAAAAGATACGAGGAAAAAGTTCACTGTAAGAATGGATAATATGCTATATTTTTGTAGAAAAGAGTCTATATATGTAGAAATAGGCACACACATATAGAAATTAGGAAATAAGCTAATAATAGAGAAAGACAGAAGAAAGCAAAACTGGACAAATAAGAGACAGGTTTAGGAGGAAGACTTTTCATTATATCCTTTTATATATTTTCTGAGACATATCAATACATCATCTAGACAAAATATTAGGGCTTATATTATATCAGTGACTACAGAAGTAGAGAAATTAAATTCAAGATGCCTACAATACCTAAACAGAAACATTCAGAAGGTAACCATAAATATGGATCTGAAGGCTAAAAGCAGTAAGTGATGCCCAGAGGCATCCATAACCATGCATAAGTTCATATAGGGTGAGGTAATCAAAGGCTAGAAAAGCTAAGTAATGCCAAATAGGAATCCAAAAGGCCATGTTTACAGAGGTAAAAGAAGAAAACAGTGTCTCAGAAATCATGAATGAAGGGAGTTGCAAGAAATATGGAGTGATCAGTTTTAAATGCTGAAGGTGGATCAAGCATAATGAAAACCAAAAAGTTCTGCATTTGGCCATGTGAAGTTAATAGCAAAACTCAACAGAGTGGTAGAATCTTTAAGAGTCAAATGCAATGATTCGAAGAATGAATGGAGTTTGTGATATTCTGCTTATTTATACCTAAAATTTTTTTCAGAAAACAATTTGTGGCAGACTACAAATAAAAGACCTGCATTATAACAGCAAAAAAAAAAACAGAAAAATGAACACTGAAGCCCAGTATAAGGGGCATCCCCGATTCAGGGAAACTGCTCTTACCCCTGACTCCAACTATGTAGCTCTACTGAGGGTTGTCGTTCATAGAACCCTCCCCACTCCAGCCACAGGAATGGTGGGCACATGATCCATGACAGACCAGAGTCCTTCCCAGGATTCTTCAAGAGAGCCCCTTCTTCTGGTAGAAGGGGCTAGGAAGATGAGAGCCAAGAGCTGCCAGCAGTCATGGTTCCAGCCTCATGAAGTAGAGTCTGTAGTGTGAGAGAATGAAATCAACACGCAGAGAAACAAAGAGGTGAAGTCCTAAATCCCACAGGACGAAGAGAAGAAAACAAATATACTAATAATCAGATTAACTTAACTGATGTAACTAAAGACCAGATTTGGTTCTGGGCTGCCTGACAGAACAAAAAGAAAAACAGAATATGTATTAAAGAGCTATCAAAAAGGAGGAAATAGGGCTTCCCCTGGTGGTCCAGTGGGTAAGGACACCGCCTTGCACTGCAAGGGGCGCCGGTTTGAGCCCTGGCCTGGGAAGATCCCACGTGCCGCGGAGCGGCTGGACCGATGTGTCCAATTACCAAGCCAGAGCTCTGGAGCACATGCGCCCAGAGCCAGCGCTGTGCAATGACAGATGCCACCGCGATGGGAGGCCCACAGGAGCCAAAGAACAAAGACGGATGAAAATGGAGAAATGAAAGACCAATAGAAGTGGCCCATCCGCTCCCCTCCCTCCCCAACCCGACCCCCGCCCAAAATAAATAAATAAATAAATCTTTAAAAAAAAAAAAAAAAAAAGGAGGAAATATACCAGAATCCTAAAGGTAGACAGTTCTCCTTATGCTAATTTTAAAAATTTCTTGTACATGGATTTTTACATAAGAGTCACTGAAAGACAAAACGGACAATGCCTGTAACAAGAGTATTACAGCAAATGCAAATTACATGTTATTGCTTAAACTGACTTCCTTGGCAACCCAGTGGTAACATCCCTGCTTCCAGGGCAGGGGGCATGGGTTCAATCTCTGGTAGAGAAATTAAGATCCCTGGCACTCAATGCTGTAAAAAAAAAATGAGAATTAAGTTATATGTTAATCTTAGGCACAAATAACGGGAAAAAACTGGCAAATCCCGATTCAGGGAAACTGCTCTTACCCCTGACTCCAACTATGTAGCTCTACTGAGGGTTGTCGTTCATAGAACCCTCCCCACTCCAGCCACAGGAATGGTGGGCACATGATCCATGACAGACCAGAGTCCTTCCCAGGATTCTTCAAGAGAGCCCCTTCTTCTGGTAGAAGGGGCTAGGAAGATGAGAGCCAAGAGCTGCCAGCAGTCATGGTTCCAGCCTCATGAAGTAGAGTCTGTAGTGTGAGAGAATGAAATCAACACGCAGAGAAACAAAGAGGTGAAGTCCTAAATCCCACAGGACGAAGAGAAGAAAACAAATATACTAATAATCAGATTAACTTAACTGATGTAACTAAAGACCAGATTTGGTTCTGGGCTGCCTGACAGAACAAAAAGAAAAACAGAATATGTATTAAAGAGCTATCAAAAAGGAGGAAATAGGGCTTCCCCTGGTGGTCCAGTGGGTAAGGACACCGCCTTGCACTGCAAGGGGCGCCGGTTTGAGCCCTGGCCTGGGAAGATCCCACGTGCCGCGGAGCGGCTGGACCGATGTGTCCAATTACCAAGCCAGAGCTCTGGAGCACATGCGCCCAGAGCCAGCGCTGTGCAATGACAGATGCCACCGCGATGGGAGGCCCACAGGAGCCAAAGAACAAAGACGGATGAAAATGGAGAAATGAAAGACCAATAGAAGTGGCCCATCCGCTCCCCTCCCTCCCCAACCCGACCCCCGCCCAAAATAAATAAATAAATAAATCTTTAAAAAAAAAAAAAAAAAAAAAGGAGGAAATATACCAGAATCCTAAAGGTAGACAGTTCTCCTTATGCTAATTTTAAAAATTTCTTGTACATGGATTTTTACATAAGAGTCACTGAAAGACAAAACGGACAATGCCTGTAACAAGAGTATTACAGCAAATGCAAATTACATGTTATTGCTTAAACTGACTTCCTTGGCAACCCAGTGGTAACATCCCTGCTTCCAGGGCAGGGGGCATGGGTTCAATCTCTGGTAGAGAAATTAAGATCCCTGGCACTCAATGCTGTAAAAAAAAAATGAGAATTAAGTTATATGTTAATCTTAAGCACAAATAAGAAACTACAGTAAGCAGCTGAAGCAGAGATATAAACTAATGGTTTCATTCCTCCAGAAAGTTTGCTAGTGAAACATGAAAGACAAAAAGGTGAAAAATGTTCAAAGAAAAAGTAACATCCATGGAAAGATTCTAAAACAACTGTGAGCTCAGTGGGGAACAAAATCAAGTAAATATAAAACAAGACCTTGGAAGAAATGGAAAAAGACTGCATCATGACCACAGGCAGTTCTTTCTACTTAAAAATTAAAAATACCTCCCCTCCTTCTGAAAACTCCACTGAACGGAAGAAGAAGACATGAATCATGAACAGAAAACAAACATGAAGACAACGGTTACAAAGTTTTGGAATGTGGAGACAAGTAGTAAATTACTTAATAGGAAAACAATGCAGGGCTTCCCTGGTGGTCCAGCAGGTAAAGAGTCTGCCTTGCACAGCAAGGGGCACCAGTTCGATCCCTGGCACAGGAAGATCCCTTATGCCACGGAGCAACTAGACCGGGGTTTCCAATTAAGAGCCAGCACTCTGGGGCACATGTGCTCAGAGCCGGTGCTCTGCAGTGAGAGAGGCTGCTGCAATGGGAGGCCCACACATGCCAAAGAACGAAGACAGCTGAAAATAAATAAATGAAAGACCAATAAAAAAAAAAGAAAAGAAAGCTACAGGAAGAGAAGTCCAAAAGCAATGGATCTTAGACCACACAGCATCCAAAACTAGAGAAACTTAAGGTACCACACATCAGGGCAGAGGGAGTTGCCATGCACCAGTGGTGATCTATGTATCCACAAGTGATGGGTTCAAGTAAAGCTAAAATCAGAGATGAGATGAGATAAAATCTGAGAAAACAACAATCCCCCTATCCCCCACATCCCTTCTACACACTACCAGGTAACTCTCTAACTCTCTCCCAGCGCAGAAAACTGCCTGTAACAAGAGTATTACAGCAAATGCAAATTACATGTTATTGCTTAAACTGACTTCCTTGGCAACCCAGTGGTAACATCCCTGCTTCCAGGGCAGGGGGCATGGGTTCAATCTCTGGTAGAGAAATTAAGATCCCTGGCACTCAATGCTGTAAAAAAAAAATGAGAATTAAGTTATATGTTAATCTTAAGCACAAATAAGAAACTACAGTAAGCAGCTGAAGCAGAGATATAAACTAATGGTTTCATTCCTCCAGAAAGTTTGCTAGTGAAACATGAAAGACAAAAAGGTGAAAAATGTTCAAAGAAAAAGTAACATCCATGGAAAGATTCTAAAACAACTGTGAGCTCAGTGGGGAACAAAATCAAGTAAATATAAAACAAGACCTTGGAAGAAATGGAAAAAGACTGCATCATGACCACAGGCAGTTCTTTCTACTTAAAAATTAAAAATACCTCCCCTCCTTCTGAAAACTCCACTGAACGGAAGAAGAAGACATGAATCATGAACAGAAAACAAACATGAAGACAACGGTTACAAAGTTTTGGAATGTGGAGACAAGTAGTAAATTACTTAATAGGAAAACAATGCAGGGCTTCCCTGGTGGTCCAGCAGGTAAAGAGTCTGCCTTGCACAGCAAGGGGCACCAGTTCGATCCCTGGCACAGGAAGATCCCTTATGCCACGGAGCAACTAGACCGGGGTTTCCAATTAAGAGCCAGCACTCTGGGGCACATGTGCTCAGAGCCGGTGCTCTGCAGTGAGAGAGGCTGCTGCAATGGGAGGCCCACACATGCCAAAGAACGAAGACAGCTGAAAATAAATAAATGAAAGACCAATAAAAAAAAAAAGAAAAGAAAGCTACAGGAAGAGAAGTCCAAAAGCAATGGATCTTAGACCACACAGCATCCAAAACTAGAGAAACTTAAGGTACCACACATCAGGGCAGAGGGAGTTGCCATGCACCAGTGGTGATCTATGTATCCACAAGTGATGGGTTCAAGTAAAGCTAAAATCAGAGATGAGATGAGATAAAATCTGAGAAAACAACAATCCCCCTATCCCCCACATCCCTTCTACACACTACCAGGTAACTCTCTAACTCTCTCTCCCAGCGCAGAAAACTGCAGAAAGGGTAAACAAGAGGAAATCCGGACGTGGAGCCAGTAGACACATCTGAGCAAAGCAGTGCTGAGAATCCAGCAACCACTGGCTCAAAGAACACTGGTAAACAGGTCTGTGAATCCCAAAGAGATGACTGGAAGATTTTTCTCTAAATAAACTAACCATCTGGCAGCATCCCAATAAAAGACCCAGCTATATTACCCATAATGAAGCCCATCAGCCACCAATTTCTACCACACACATAGAGCTTCCGGTCACCTCATTAGGAGATTGTCTTAAATTCAAATGGATGGCTACTAAGTCGCTAAATTTGTAAGCAAAGTCCCTAACAAGACAGGCCAAAACAAATGGAACAAAGGAATTCTGAGGCAGAGTTTCGAAAGCATAATAACTCTTCAGAAAACTGAAACAAATCAAAAACAACCACCTGATTAACAGAAAATATTGCATCCAAAAAACAAAAACAGATGATAACAAATAAGCATTCAGAAAGTCTGAAAGAGCCTGTGGAAATTAAAAATATACTAAAATTTAGAAACTTAAGTGAAGAAATAGAAGATAAAATAAGAAACCTCCTCAGAGATTGAAACAAAAATAGATTAACTTAAACAGCAGTATCAGTTCAAAAGATCCAACATCCAAATAAAGAACAATACAGAAAAAGCAACCAATGAGAACTAAATTGAGGATATATCAAATATATGGTCCAGTGGTTGAGAATCTACTTTCCAAAGCAGGGGATGCAGATATGATCCCTGGTTGGGGAACTAAGAACCTACTGCTGTGGTGTGAGCAACTAAGATTTCAATTTAACAACAACAACAAAATTTGTCCCTTAACTAAACTCATGTTCCCTAACACAACTTACCACACTGGAAGGGCCACTGTATACCCAGCACAATGAGTGAGGGGGGCATACTACCATGAGAAATGGCAGAGATAAACCAGATACAGAAAGCACATTAAGTCCACAGAAAACAATTACATACAAAGGAACTTCAACGGTCTTCTTAATAGCAACACTGACAGCTAAAAAGCAATGGAGAAGTACCTTCAAAACTCTGAAAGACAGTTATTTCCAGGCAAGAGTACCACCCTCAGGTAAAAAACATTTTCCTTTTTTTGGAATTTTAGAATTTATGGAGAATCAAACTGATAAGACTACCTGACTCATTAAATAAGTGGAAAATTATATGAAGAAGTGATTAGAAAGTATACAAAAATTTGGCCTTAAATAAAGAACATATGGAAAATAAAAATACAAGACATTTATTAATCCCAGGAAAAAAGAAAAAAAATAACAGGAAAACAATCATAGTATGCTTTTGACTCAGAAATGAACAAAATACTTAGTCATAATAATACAGAACTTTCTATTTAACACTACTGGCTAAACCAAAATGTGTGATATACTGGATGACATTTAAAACTGGAATGTCAAGAAGAGCTGCTTCTGGACTTTCCTGGTGGTCCAGTGGTTAAGAATCTGTCTTCCAATGCAAGGATACATACGAGTTCAATTCCTGCTCCAGTAAGATCCCACATGTCCCAAAGCAACTAACCCCTGTACCACAACTACTGAACTCTGCCTTAGAGCTCATTGCATCCAAAAACAAACGTGAAACTAAATTTAGAACAGTGAAGAAATAGAAGATAAAATAAGAAACCTCCTCAGAGATTGAAACAAAAATAGATTAACTTAAACAGCAGTATCAGTTCAAAAGATCCAACATCCAAATAAAGAACAATACAGAAAAAGCAACCAATGAGAACTAAATTGAGGATATATCAAATATATGGTCCAGTGGTTGAGAATCTATTTTCCCAAAGCGGGTGATGCAGATATGATCCCTGGTTGGGGAACTAAGAACCTACTGCTGTGGTGTGAGCAACTAAGATTTCAATTTAACAACAACAACAAAATTTGTCCCTTAACTAAACTCATGTTCCCTAACACAACTTACCACACTGGAAGGGCCACTGTATACCCAGCACAATGAGTGAGGGGGGCATACTACCATGAGAAATGGCAGAGATAAACCAGATACAGAAAGCACATTAAGTCCACAGAAAACAATTACATACAAAGGAACTTCAACGGTCTTCTTAATAGCAACACTGACAGCTAAAAAGCAATGGAGAAGTACCTTCAAAACTCTGAAAGACAGTTATTTCCAGGCAAGAGTACCACCCTCAGGTAAAAAACATTTTCCTTTTTTTGGAATTTTAGAATTTATGGAGAATCAAACTGATAAGACTACCTGACTCATTAAATAAGTGGAAAATTATATGAAGAAGTGATTAGAAAGTATACAAAAATTTGGCCTTAAATAAAGAACATATGGAAAATAAAAATACAAGACATTTATTAATCCCAGGAAAAAAGAAAAAAAATAACAGGAAAACAATCATAGTATGCTTTTGACTCAGAAATGAACAAAATACTTAGTCATAATAATACAGAACTTTCTATTTAACACTACTGGCTAAACCAAAATGTGTGATATACTGGATGACATTTAAAACTGGAATGTCAAGAAGAGCTGCTTCTGGACTTTCCTGGTGGTCCAGTGGTTAAGAATCTGTCTTCCAATGCAAGGATACATACGAGTTCAATTCCTGCTCCAGTAAGATCCCACATGTCCCAAAGCAACTAACCCCTGTACCACAACTACTGAACTCTGCCTTAGAGCTCATGCTCCACAACAAAAGAAGCCACTGCAAGAAGTCCAAGCATTGCAGCTAGAGAAAGTCTGTGCTGGGCCTTCGTTAAAGCCTATGCTGGGCAAGCAAAGAAGACCCAGCACAGCCAAAATTTTAAAAATTTTTAACTATTTTAAACGAATAGCTGCTTCTACATTTCTTGTCAAGAGTCAAACAGCAAGGTACTGTTTTGGTGTGTGTGAAAAACAATCTTTTGGTACCACTGACTATGCATTTATCACTTGGATAAACATAAAAATTAAAATATAAACAAAAGAAGGAATAGATACCATGGGCAATGTATTGATGTACCCCTACATTTTCATTTCTCTTACTATTTATTATGTTGTTTTGTTGTTGCTATTTAGTCTCAGGTCTGACTCTTTTGTGATTCCATGGACCAGAGCTAGCAGGGTCCCCTGTCCGTGGCATTTCCCAGACAAGAATACCAGAGTCAGTTGCCATTTCCTTCTCCAGAGGATCTTCCTGACCCAAGGATTGAACCTGAGTCTCCTGAGCGGCAGGTGGATTCTTTGCCACTGAGCCACGCTAACTATGTAGGCAGGTTAGAAAAGGATACAAACAAGTGTTAAGCACCTACTTCATGTCAGGTATTATGCTAAGCTTTTCTCACAGTAGAAGAAAGGAATTCAAGTAGAGACATGGGGAAATTGGTTATTTGCTATTCTATGTATGATAGTAAGCACTAAAGCTGTTAATTTTTTTAAAATCGCCTCTTTCAAAGCTATAGGAAGCTATGATGCTTTGCTGAATTCAAAAGTAAACAGCAGGGCTTCCCCTGGTGGTCCAGTGGGTAAGGACACCGCCTTGCAGGGCAAGGGGCGCCGATTCCATCCCTGGCCTGGGAAGATCCCACGTGCCGCGGAGCGGCTGGACCGATGTGTCCAATTACCAAGCCGGAGCTCTGGAGCACGTGCGCCCAGAGCCAGTGCTCTGCGACAACAGAGGCCGCTGCGATGGGAGGCCCACAGGAGCCAAGGAACAAAGACAGATGAAAATAGAGAAATGAAAGACCAATAGAAGTGGCCCGCCCATCCCCCTCCCTCTCCACCCCACCTCCCAAAAGATAAATAAATAAATAAATAAATACAGTAAACAACAGAGGGAATTCTCTGGTGATCCAGCGGTTAGGGCTCCACACTGCAGAGGACAAGAGTTCTGCCTCTGGTCAGGGAACTAAGATTCCACAAAACGTGCAGCACAGCACAGCCAAAAAAAAAAGGCAGATGCTAGATATGAATCATCAGTAAGAGAAAAAAAAAATGTTACTAAACATGTAACGTTGAAGGCATTCTATTGAAAGTAAGTTAAAAACTTCAATGAAAAGTTACATACAAAAAAAAAGTTATATACAATATTTTTAAATGCCACTGCAGACACTCCATCCTGGCTGTTGCACTCGTAAGTCAGAAATAAAGAAGATAAATTTGAAAAAAAAAAATTAATGATGTAGGTAAAGGTAAACCTCCTTGTGGCACAAATAAAAAAGAACTTTAAAAGTTTAAATAAAAAACCCAACCCTAATAGAAGCTGAGGCGAGCAATGAAAATAACCCAGCTAATAATGTGCCGTAGAGACTATGGTTGAGTACGACACCAGCACAGACCCTAGCTGTGCTGGACAGCTCTAACCTAGTTTGCTGTATAAGGAAAGGAACTGGTAAGGGCTGATAGCACCAAAGGGGCATCTATCCCAAAAAAAGATGGCCTGGACCACTACCACCAGAGAAAGCTCGTTTAAGAAGGTAACTCCGCTGAGAGGAGAAGCACTTTGAACCCCTCCTGCCCTTTTTTCAGCCTGGAACACCTCTTCACAGTCACAGTGACTGCCTAAAACAAGCCTAAAAATGAAAACCATGTGTTAAGGTTGGTATAAGAGAAGACATAAAATGGCTGATCCCTGAAGATTACACAGAGGAACTTCCCTGCAGTCCAGTGGCTAAGACTCTGCACTTCCACTGCAAGGGGCATGGGCTCCATCTCTGGTCAGGGGACTAAGATCACTCATGATGCAGACAAAATTAAAGATCACACAGGGCTGTCATAAAGCTTTAAAATGCCTTTCTGAACTCCTTATTCCAAATAGGAAACTTATAAATTGCTAATTTTCAGAATCCACTGTAATCTGGTCTTTCTTACTAGGGCCAAAAGCAATTCTTAATAGACAGAGTAAATACAAAAACTTCCCTCAGTGACACCGTCACAAACCCAGGTCATTAGAGGAAGAGGAATCACAAAGACAACAATTCTTAAAGATTAGCTCACCATCAAAAATTACTAAGTATATGAAGACATCTACCACCACAGTTAAAAAACAAAAAAGTACACACACACACAAAGAATTCCAGAATCTCTGAGGAGTTTTAAAATAAGTATGTCTTAAATGTCCAAGTAAGTAAATAAATATAATCATTAAGACAATAATAACAAGATACTATGAAAGAGGCAAACTGAAAAGAAATGTAAAACAAACAGAAATTCTAGTTTTGATTTACTCAGAGAAGAAATTCGCTGACTAGATTAATAATAAGCACAAGTTTTAACATGGAGCTAAAAAGATTATCCATAATGCAGAGGTAACAAAAACTATAAAATACAAATTAAAAGACTTGAAGAATGAGACTCCCAATTACAAAACTAAGTAACATTTCCTGGAGAAGAAAATACAAGGAGAAATTGACAAATGGATGAGAAAGCAAATCGACTCCCAAGCAGAATAAACAGTTGATTGATTTCTTATTAGCACAAATAGGTACCAGAAGATAGACTAAAATCTTTACTTGCAGGTAAATAACTATTATCCTAGAATTCAAACTAGCATACAAGAAAGCAAAATAATGGCAGTCTTAGACATAAAAGACTAATAGCTCATACCACTTACCAACCACCAACCCTGAAAACCACCAAAAACTCTGGTCCAGGAAGAGCCCACGTGCCCTGGGGCAAGTACCCCATGAGTCACAACTCTGTCACAGAGCCTACCAGCCATCACTGAGACTACCTCCTGCAACTACTGAAATTTGAGCACCCTAAGTTACGGGCTCCTGTCCACAGGGCTAGTCATAAAGCATTTGAAAATGCAGACAAAATTAAAGATCACACAGGGCTGTCATAAAGCTTTAAAATGCCTTTCTGAACTCCTTATTCCAAATAGGAAACTTATAAATTGCTAATTTTCAGAATCCACTGTAATCTGGTCTTTCTTACTAGGGCCAAAAGCAATTCTTAATAGACAGAGTAAATACAAAAACTTCCCTCAGTGACACCGTCACAAACCCAGGTCATTAGAGGAAGAGGAATCACAAAGACAACAATTCTTAAAGATTAGCTCACCATCAAAAATTACTAAGTATATGAAGACATCTACCACCACAGTTAAAAAACAAAAAAGTACACACACACACAAAGAATTCCAGAATCTCTGAGGAGTTTTAAAATAAGTATGTCTTAAATGTCCAAGTAAGTAAATAAATATAATCATTAAGACAATAATAACAAGATACTATGAAAGAGGCAAACTGAAAAGAAATGTAAAACAAACAGAAATTCTAGTTTTGATTTACTCAGAGAAGAAATTCGCTGACTAGATTAATAATAAGCACAAGTTTTAACATGGAGCTAAAAAGATTATCCATAATGCAGAGGTAACAAAAACTATAAAATACAAATTAAAAGACTTGAAGAATGAGACTCCCAATTACAAAACTAAGTAACATTTCCTGGAGAAGAAAATACAAGGAGAAATTGACAAATGGATGAGAAAGCAAATCGACTCCCAAGCAGAATAAACAGTTGATTGATTTCTTATTAGCACAAATAGGTACCAGAAGATAGACTAAAATCTTTACTTGCAGGTAAATAACTATTATCCTAGAATTCAAACTAGCATACAAGAAAGCAAAATAATGGCAGTCTTAGACATAAAAAGACTAATAGCTCATACCACTTACCAACCACCAACCCTGAAAAAACCACCAAAAACTCTGGTCCAGGAAGAGCCCACGTGCCCTGGGGCAAGTACCCCATGAGTCACAACTCTGTCACAGAGCCTACCAGCCATCACTGAGACTACCTCCTGCAACTACTGAAATTTGAGCACCCTAGAGCCTGTGCTCCACGTGAGAAGCCATGTCAATGAGAAGCCCACACACCACAAGAAAGTAGCCCCCGTTCACCACTAGAGAAAGCTGGCACACAGCAACAAAGATCCAGTGCAGCCAAAAAAAAAAAAAACTTGCATTGTAATATTCTTAGACTACATCAAAAAAAAAAGCTTCACTATATTCACAAGGATGTTCACTGGACCACTATTTAAAAATTGGAAAAATAATGGCAATCAATAAAGGAATTAAATTACTGTACATTCTATCACAGAATACTAAAAAGTAGATTAAAAGAATGAACTTATATGACTTTATATGAGTGCAGCAATGTCACAAGTAGCTATATCAGAAATCACAGAACACCCATATAACCTGGTAACATTCCTGTAAAATATACTACACTTCTAGGTGGTGTTTATGGATATATACATGTAACAAGGATTAAAACATATATGACAGTTATGCATATACAATGAAATACTAGCCTTAAAAATAACAAGAAATCCTGCTATCTGTGACAGCACAGATGAACCGTGAAGGCATTATCCTAAACGAACTGAATCAGATAGAGAAAAACAAATTACTATATGATCACACTTAAATTTCGAATCCAAGAAAAACAAATTCAAACATAACAGACTGGTAGCTGCCAGAGGCAGTCAGTGATGGGCTGGGGGAAATGGGTGAGGTGGTCAAAAGGCACAAATTTCCAATTATAAATCAACTCTGGGGATGTAATGTACAGCATGGTTACTGTAGCTAATAATCCTGTACTGTATATTTTAAGTAAATCTTAAAAGTTCTTATTAAGAAAAAATTACAGTTCTGTGAGGTGATGGATGTTAACTTCATGTGGTAATCATTTTGTAATATATACATATATATCCAAACATCATTTTGTACACCTGAAGCATCCCAATGTTACATGTAATTATAGCTCATACCACTTACCAACCACCAACCCTGAAAAAACCACCAAAAACTCTGGTCCAGGAAGAGCCCACGTGCCCTGGGGCAAGTACCCCATGAGTCACAACTCTGTCACAGAGCCTACCAGCCATCACTGAGACTACCTCCTGCAACTACTGAAATTTGAGCACCCTAGAGCCTGTGCTCCACGTGAGAAGCCATGTCAATGAGAAGCCCACACACCACAAGAAAGTAGCCCCCGTTCACCACTAGAGAAAGCTGGCACACAGCAACAAAGATCCAGTGCAGCCAAAAAAAAAAAAAACTTGCATTGTAATATTCTTAGACTACATCAAAAAAAAAAGCTTCACTATATTCACAAGGATGTTCACTGGACCACTATTTAAAAATTGGAAAAATAATGGCAATCAATAAAGGAATTAAATTACTGTACATTCTATCACAGAATACTAAAAAGTAGATTAAAAGAATGAACTTATATGACTTTATATGAGTGCAGCAATGTCACAAGTAGCTATATCAGAAATCACAGAACACCCATATAACCTGGTAACATTCCTGTAAAATATACTACACTTCTAGGTGGTGTTTATGGATATATACATGTAACAAGGATTAAAACATATATGACAGTTATGCATATACAATGAAATACTAGCCTTAAAAATAACAAGAAATCCTGCTATCTGTGACAGCACAGATGAACCGTGAAGGCATTATCCTAAACGAACTGAATCAGATAGAGAAAAACAAATTACTATATGATCACACTTAAATTTCGAATCCAAGAAAAACAAATTCAAACATAACAGACTGGTAGCTGCCAGAGGCAGTCAGTGATGGGCTGGGGGAAATGGGTGAGGTGGTCAAAAGGCACAAATTTCCAATTATAAATCAACTCTGGGGATGTAATGTACAGCATGGTTACTGTAGCTAATAATCCTGTACTGTATATTTTAAGTAAATCTTAAAAGTTCTTATTAAGAAAAAATTACAGTTCTGTGAGGTGATGGATGTTAACTTCATGTGGTAATCATTTTGTAATATATACATATATATCCAAACATCATTTTGTACACCTGAAGCATCCCAATGTTACATGTAATTATAGCTCAATAAAACCAGCAAGAAAAACACAGAGAAAGACTACCCCAGAAGACACTAAAAGGGTGACTCAGACTGGGGTGAATACAAAAAGTACTTCAGCATAATTTTTAAATTTATTGTTCTTTTTAAGCAGAAGGGACAATCTGAAGCAGATACAAAGAATGGACCTTTGTTCATTCTGGGTAGCAAACACACAGATACGCCATTTTATGTTCTACTTTGCTCAGAACTACTTGTGATAATCAATGCATATTAACATATTAACATAATTTGCAGAATTAAATATAAACATGCAATTAGTGTCATTAAGTATATTTCATATGGTTTTACAGATTTATAGTGATTTATCTGACTTATATATATTCAGTAAGAAAAAACTTAAAAATGAACTAGTGCAGGGGAATTCCCTGGTGGGTCCAATGGCTAAGACTCTGTGCTCCCAATGCAGGGGGCCCGGGTTCAATCCCTGGTCAGGGAACTAGAGCCCACATGCTATAACTGAGACCCAATCCAGCCAAATAAATATAAATAAATTTTTTTTTTTAAAAAAGGAACTAGTGCAATCCTAGATCAATCCCTAAAACCCTGATTCATAGCCCATCCAGCAGTTCCTCCCTAACAATGTAAAAAGTCAGGAGGAACTGCAATTAAGAGACAGAACAACAGGAGAAAGTTACAGCTTACTTCCTTGAAAAAGGAATCATCTTTCATTTAGAGCCAGAAGAGCAAGACCTAAATAATTCAAATTCTTGACGGGCTTTTGGCCATCTTATTTTTTTGCACAATCTACTCTCAACATGTTGTCTAAGTAGAATATTTAAAAACCTGAAATAGTCTCTGTAACTTATTAAAACTGCACAAGTAGATAAACTTCTAATAAACCTTCAGCCTGTGGCAGTTAAGAACACATACACATTAAACACAAAAGTCACCAGTGAGTGTTTTAACCTCTAACCACTATAACAGCAGCTAACAAACAATGAAGTCTGATCAAAATATCTATTCACTTGAGGAGAATAAAGCAGTTCAAGTGTCTTTTTCTGAACCAATGAATGTTTAACAAAGAGCATCCCTTAAAATCCAACCAAACTTTCCCTCAATTGCCGTCTATTTTTCCTCTTTCCTTTTCAACATTCATTCTAACCCTGCAATCCCTACTCTTTTTGATGCCCTGTAAGGAGGGTTCTTCTGCCCAAACCAAGAAACTACAATTGCTATCTCAAGAACCTGTCTTAGGCCTTCAGCATCCCTGGCAGCAATGTCACTACCACTCTTTCATTAAAAAAAACAACTGTCTGTGTTGCTACTGGACCCTGCAGGTTCTCTTCATCTGACAGTTCATTATCCACTCTTGGTAATTCAGTTTTACTCTCCCATATGTGAATATGCACCATAGTTCTGTCTTCACTCTTCTTTCCTCTAACAAACAATGTCACTTGGTTCCCAATCTTCCTTCCTTACAGCTCCAACTTTAAAGTGTCTTCCTTACTTTAACCCTAAATTTCCAATGAAACATCTCGGGAGCATCAAAACCAACATGCCCCAACCAGAACTTTCTTTACTCTTCAAATGTCTCCTTCTTCTATTACTATTAACAGTACCACTATCCCAGAGTGCTCAGCCTTGACATCTCAAAATTGATCTTTGATTATTTCCTTTCCTTCACCCCACTTCCAATTCTGTCATTTCCTCCTTCAAAATGCTCCCAACCCTTCCTTTGTACTCCCTCCCTTTCTACTCTCACATTTTTATATAACAGTATCCTAAGTCTTTCAATTTCTAACTCCACCTTTCAAAGTCATTCCAAATACAACCAAGCTATTTGACTAAAAATACTGCTTTATGGTTCTGGATTTTCAACCCTCAGTATAAGTGAGCTCGTAATTCCTCTTCTCTGAAAAGCAAGCTATCTCAAACCCAAAGAGATCTCCCTGCATCTGACCAACTCACCTCTACTCTCTAACCATTGATGCCTAACTCATCCAGAACAACCCCTCCACCCAAAGGAATATGAGATCCGGACTGAAGTATTATGGCCATCTGTCACCACAAGAGGCAACACACAATATACTGTGGTTGACACCTTAATCACAGCCCAGGTATGTATTTCTCTCAAAACTACCTGTCTTTTTCTGTGAAAGGAGAATAACAAAATAGTATCTACCTCATATATTTGACAGGATAAAGACAACTGATATAGAACATTCAGCACAGTATCTTACAGATAGTAAACAATCAAAATAGTTATCAACAGAGTAACTAGCAGAGAAAATCTGCAGAAAGGAAAATAATTAAGCAGACACACAGAGAAAACCAGAAATAACATTAAGACTAATTAATTTCCCATTCTAACTCATGGATATATTTTCAGGCTAGGTTTCATGGCTAATATACCCTCTTAACAAAAGGATATATATAAATATATACATAACTACATATGTAACTATATATATATATAAAACACTATATCGCTACAGCTATATCCTTCTAACCTTACTACGTTTTTTTATTTATTTATTTATTTATTTATTTGGGGGGGGTGGGATGGGGAGGGAGGGGAGCAGGCGGGCCACTTCTATTCGTCTTTCATTTGTCCATTTTCATCCATCTTTGTTCTTTGGCCCGTGTGGGCCTCCCATCGCGGTGGCCTCTGTTGTCGCAGAGCACCGGCTCTGGGCACATGCGCCCCAGAGCTCCGGCTCGGTAATTGGACACATGGGTCCAGCCACTCCAGGGCACGTGGGATCTTCCCAGGCCAGGGAACGGACAGGTGTCCCTTGCCCTGCAAGGCGGTATCCTTACCCACTGGACCACCAGGGGAGCCCCTAACCCTACCTTTTATATCTGTTCACTACAGGAATTTAGAAGAGACTATACTTGTTCTTTAAGTAATGACTCCCACATTCAACCAAATAAAGCTGAAATAGAATGTGTCTTCCAACACACCTTTTACGATAACTAGCTATTCACCTGAGTATCTTCACATGACCTCAGAGAGAAGGCACAGAAACAGGCAACATGTGGCACTTGAGATGAATCATGCTGGCATTTGACCACTCCCATTCATGTCTTTATCCTCCCTCCATTTCTTTATTCTTCCTCTCTTGATACCCACTTTCCCATTTTCTAATCTTTCTCTGGACTGAAGTATTATGGCCATCTGTCACCACAAGAGGCAACACACAATATACTGTGGTTGACACCTTAATCACAGCCCAGGTATGTATTTCTCTCAAAACTACCTGTCTTTTTCTGTGAAAGGAGAATAACAAAATAGTATCTACCTCATATATTTGACAGGATAAAGACAACTGATATAGAACATTCAGCACAGTATCTTACAGATAGTAAACAATCAAAATAGTTATCAACAGAGTAACTAGCAGAGAAAATCTGCAGAAAGGAAAATAATTAAGCAGACACACAGAGAAAACCAGAAATAACATTAAGACTAATTAATTTCCCATTCTAACTCATGGATATATTTTCAGGCTAGGTTTCATGGCTAATATACCCTCTTAACAAAAGGATATATATAAATATATACATAACTACATATGTAACTATATATATATATAAAACACTATATCGCTACAGCTATATCCTTCTAACCTTACTACGTTTTTATTTATTTATTTATTTATTTATTTTGGTGGGGGAAGAGGGGAGCAGGCGGGCCACTTCTATTCGTCTTTCATTTGTCCATTTTCATCCATCTTTGTTCTTTGGCCCATGTGGGCCTCCCATCACGGTGGCCTCTGTTGTCGCAGAGCACCGGCTCTGGGCACATGCGCCCCAGAGCTCCGGCTCGGTAATTGGACACATGGGTCCAGCCACTCCAGGGCACGTGGGATCTTCCCAGGCCAGGGAACGGACAGGTGTCCCTTGCCCTGCAAGGCGGTATCCTTACCCACTGGACCACCAGGGGAGCCCCTAACCCTACCTTTTATATCTGTTCACTACAGGAATTTAGAAGAGACTATACTTGTTCTTTAAGTAATGACTCCCACATTCAACCAAATAAAGCTGAAATAGAATGTGTCTTCCAACACACCTTTTACGATAACTAGCTATTCACCTGAGTATCTTCACATGACCTCAGAGAGAAGGCACAGAAACAGGCAACATGTGGCACTTGAGATGAATCATGCTGGCATTTGACCACTCCCATTCATGTCTTTATCCTCCCTCCATTTCTTTATTCTTCCTCTCTTGATACCCACTTTCCCATTTTCTAATCTTTCTCTGGCCATGAATCTACTATGTCACCTTACTGTCAGTGTTAAAGAAGAGGGGGAAAAAAAAGTAAACTGACACATACCTTAAGTCCTAAAATTTTTATAATTAATTTCATTCTCCACTTGCTGATTTCCATATCTACAATGTTAGAATAGCTGTAACTCTGCTCCATTCTCACACACGAACACCACATATCAACAGACTAGTGCTCTGAGTTTCACAATTCTACATAGGCTACTCAGCCATTATTTCTGCTGATCAAAAATCCCCCAGGCAAAAGTAAAAACTTCCATTCTTTCTATTCATGTAGGTACAGAAACCGAAATACCTATTTTTTACCTTCTGTCAAATTTTCTGGTCAACATCAAAAGGAAGAAACTATCAATGCAAATGGTAATACCTTCAAGTGAGTAATGAAGATTAAATCTATTCCTCCCTCATATTTCTAAAAGTTGAACTGGAAAGATGCTTTTGGCCACTAAGAATATTTCTCCTTCATTTTTACAGGTTTACAGAAGTGTTCTGAAAGGTTAACCAGTCAAGTGAAAAAAAAAAAAGATTTTTATGCTGCTTTGCCAAAGGGCCTGAATGTCTGAAAAGAGTGAGCAAAGTTAAACTATACATGTATAGACGTAATAAAAAGAAATGTGAATCATTACTCATGGATTCTTTTTTTTACTCCTTGAACAGAACCTAGCAGAATTATCTCAGTATAACAGACATATTTCCTCATGCCATTATATTCCAATTACGATTATCCAATTTAATCTTCAATCCAGTCAGTAGCACCAATAAAGCCCAAATACAACTTCATATTTTATCCTTTCTAAGTATCCATCAATATATACTTATGTGGTTCAATTTGTTTTTCAGACCTTATAAAACCAGTTTAAAACTGTAAGTCAATATTTGGCCCAAATTCAATATTTGAACAAAAGACTTAAAACCCTTCAAACTGAAACCTCAGTGTGTAGCATTTTCCTAAAAAAAATGTGGCACTTGAGATGAATCATGCTGGCATTTGACCACTCCCATTCATGTCTTTATCCTCCCTCCATTTCTTTATTCTTCCTCTCTTGATACCCACTTTCCCATTTTCTAATCTTTCTCTGGCCATGAATCTACTATGTCACCTTACTGTCAGTGTTAAAGAAGAGGGGGAAAAAAAAGTAAACTGACACATACCTTAAGTCCTAAAATTTTTATAATTAATTTCATTCTCCACTTGCTGATTTCCATATCTACAATGTTAGAATAGCTGTAACTCTGCTCCATTCTCACACACGAACACCACATATCAACAGACTAGTGCTCTGAGTTTCACAATTCTACATAGGCTACTCAGCCATTATTTCTGCTGATCAAAAATCCCCCAGGCAAAAGTAAAACTTCCATTCTTTCTATTCATGTAGGTACAGAAACCGAAATACCTATTTTTTACCTTCTGTCAAATTTTCTGGTCAACATCAAAAGGAAGAAACTATCAATGCAAATGGTAATACCTTCAAGTGAGTAATGAAGATTAAATCTATTCCTCCCTCATATTTCTAAAAGTTGAACTGGAAAGATGCTTTTGGCCACTAAGAATATTTCTCCTTCATTTTTACAGGTTTACAGAAGTGTTCTGAAAGGTTAACCAGTCAAGTGAAAAAAAAAAAAGATTTTTATGCTGCTTTGCCAAAGGGCCTGAATGTCTGAAAAGAGTGAGCAAAGTTAAACTATACATGTATAGACGTAATAAAAAGAAATGTGAATCATTACTCATGGATTCTTTTTTTTACTCCTTGAACAGAACCTAGCAGAATTATCTCAGTATAACAGACATATTTCCTCATGCCATTATATTCCAATTACGATTATCCAATTTAATCTTCAATCCAGTCAGTAGCACCAATAAAGCCCAAATACAACTTCATATTTTATCCTTTCTAAGTATCCATCAATATATACTTATGTGGTTCAATTTGTTTTTCAGACCTTATAAAACCAGTTTAAAACTGTAAGTCAATATTTGGCCCAAATTCAATATTTGAACAAAAGACTTAAAACCCTTCAAACTGAAACCTCAGTGTGTAGCATGCTAAGCTACTCACTAAAGTATCCTAATGTTTTCCATAAACAGTCCTTACCACTCTGGCTGCTCTCTCCTGAGATTCACATTTCCTGCAAAACCATGGTCCAGTGGGTACTTGAACAATGCCATAGCAAGCTGTTGGGAAACAGAATGTTAAAGTCAGAATGTTAAGTCAGTTAAAATTTGAATAATTATGGAAAATCAAATACCCTTTCAAAGCCCGATTAAGCAACTACCTCTGAAACTATTCACATAAGCCACCTGCTCTGTAAAGAACTAAAAATGTTATATTTGTGTTTATCATTTATCACCAAGTTACAACTATGACACTTTAACTAAATATTAGAAAGCTAGTCTTTATCTTGTTTCATTTCAAAAGCATAAACATCACAGGTTTTAATTATTCTTTTTTTTTTAATTATGGCCTCTTTTATTGATTTTCTAATTTATTTTCATCCATCTTTATTCTTCGGCCTGTGTGGGCCTCCCATTGCAGAGCGCTGGCTCGCAGTTGGACACACCGGCCCAGCCGCTCTGTCAGACCTGGGATCTTCCCAGGTCGGGGATCGAACGGGTGCCCCTTGCACTGTAAGGCGGACTCTTTAACTACTAGACCACCAAGGAAGCCCTATTTATTCTTTCACAGTAAAATATAACATAAAATTTCGCACCTTTTACATACAATAACTTATTATTCACTCCTATAATATTATAGGAATATTCACTAATTCATTCAAATTCATTAACTCATTCCTATATACTAAAATTTATATAGCAAGTATTTTAAATACATGAATATTTCCATATCACCTTTCAAAATAAACAAGCTATTGCAGGAAAAAATAAATAAATGTAATGTTAAAAGTGAAATGCAAAAAAATAAATAAAATAAAAGTGAAATGCTCAGGGGTGCTGTGTGATGGTCGCGAGGGGTGGGAAAGGGGGGATATACATATGACTCATCTGGGAACATGCATATCTGTAAACAACAAAACTTTGTAAAAGTTAAAAGTAAAATAAAAGTTAAAAAAAAAGTGAAATGCTTCTATTTAAATAAAGTGTTCAGAATAAATACTTGCCTGTCTATAGAGACAGAAAGTAGATTAGTGGTTGTCTAGAACTGGAGGAGTTTGGGAGAAATGGGAAACAACTATTGACAGGTCCAAGGTTTCTTATTAGGGTGAAAAAAAAAAATAATATTTTCCCAATGGTGGGTACTTGAACAATGCCATAGCAAGCTGTTGGGAAACAGAATGTTAAAGTCAGAATGTTAAGTCAGTTAAAATTTGAATAATTATGGAAAATCAAATACCCTTTCAAAGCCCGATTAAGCAACTACCTCTGAAACTATTCACATAAGCCACCTGCTCTGTAAAGAACTAAAAATGTTATATTTGTGTTTATCATTTATCACCAAGTTACAACTATGACACTTTAACTAAATATTAGAAAGCTAGTCTTTATCTTGTTTCATTTCAAAAGCATAAACATCACAGGTTTTAATTATTCTTTTTTTTTTAATTATGGCCTCTTTTATTGATTTTCTAATTTATTTTCATCCATCTTTATTCTTCGGCCTGTGTGGGCCTCCCATTGCAGAGCGCTGGCTCGCAGTTGGACACACCGGCCCAGCCGCTCTGTCAGACCTGGGATCTTCCCAGGTCGGGGATCGAACGGGTGCCCCTTGCACTGTAAGGCGGACTCTTTAACTACTAGACCACCAAGGAAGCCCTATTTATTCTTTCACAGTAAAATATAACATAAAATTTCGCACCTTTTACATACAATAACTTATTATTCACTCCTATAATATTATAGGAATATTCACTAATTCATTCAAATTCATTAACTCATTCCTATATACTAAAATTTATATAGCAAGTATTTTAAATACATGAATATTTCCATATCACCTTTCAAAATAAACAAGCTATTGCAGGAAAAAATAAATAAATGTAATGTTAAAAGTGAAATGCAAAAAAATAAATAAAATAAAAGTGAAATGCTCAGGGGTGCTGTGTGATGGTCGCGAGGGGTGGGAAAGGGGGGATATACATATGACTCATCTGGGAACATGCATATCTGTAAACAACAAAACTTTGTAAAAGTTAAAAGTAAAATAAAAGTTAAAAAAAAAGTGAAATGCTTCTATTTAAATAAAGTGTTCAGAATAAATACTTGCCTGTCTATAGAGACAGAAAGTAGATTAGTGGTTGTCTAGAACTGGAGGAGTTTGGGAGAAATGGGAAACAACTATTGACAGGTCCAAGGTTTCTTATTAGGGTGACAAAAATATTCTATAAAATTGAGTGTAATAACAAGTCTGAAACTATGACTACACTAAACACCAGTGAACTGTACACTCTAAGTGGGTTAACTGCATGGTATAAAAATTACATCTCAATAAAATCATAAAAAAACAAACTGCATGCCTTTTTTTAATATATAATGTTAATGTTACAAGTGATGTGAAACATATCATGTATCTATATCACAATCTAGTTGCTTTAAAAGTTGTTCTCATATTTACATTTACTTAACTCCAAGATTTTTCAAAAATCTAAAAACAATAATCCAATTGACATTTTCTCAAATGAACCTGCTCAGAGGAAAAACAAAAATGTATCAAATACTGGAAAATACTTAAAGAATATAAAATCAACACAGATTTTTTTAAAACTCCAAAGCTAAACCTGTATCCTTGCTTATAAAACTCCAAAGTTAAACTTGTATCCTTGCTTAAAAATGAATGAGTAAAAATATTCTATCAACCAAGAAATAGAGCATCAGGACTTCCTGGTGGTCCAGTGGTTAAAACTTTGTCTTCCAATGCAAGGGATATGAGTTAGATCCCTGGTCAGGGAGCTAAGATCCCACATGCCTCCTGGCCAAAAAACCAAACCAAATCATATAATAGAAGCAATATTGTAAGAAATTCAATAAAGACTTTAAAAATGGTCCACATCAAAAATATCTTATTATAAAAATACAGCATTAATATCCAAAAATCTTATACTTTAATTCAGAAACACTTCCTGAGAGAGAATTTTCAGATGTAAATCAACATTTTCTAAATTGGGAGATGAGACTAATGCTTAACATCATTTATCACCCAATTCTTAAGAAATAGCTCCACAAGTACCAATGAGCACTGCAATGAAATACAATATACCAGGCTCTCAGACCTTAAAATCCAATCAATACCTAGTTTCAATTCAGACTGTTTTCACTCCTTAGAAAAGTGACGTGTGCAACTCTCTGGAAGTGCAGAATAAATACTTGCCTGTCTATAGAGACAGAAAGTAGATTAGTGGTTGTCTAGAACTGGAGGAGTTTGGGAGAAATGGGAAACAACTATTGACAGGTCCAAGGTTTCTTATTAGGGTGACAAAAATATTCTATAAAATTGAGTGTAATAACAAGTCTGAAACTATGACTACACTAAACACCAGTGAACTGTACACTCTAAGTGGGTTAACTGCATGGTATAAAAATTACATCTCAATAAAATCATAAAAAAACAAACTGCATGCCTTTTTTTAATATATAATGTTAATGTTACAAGTGATGTGAAACATATCATGTATCTATATCACAATCTAGTTGCTTTAAAAGTTGTTCTCATATTTACATTTACTTAACTCCAAGATTTTTCAAAAATCTAAAAACAATAATCCAATTGACATTTTCTCAAATGAACCTGCTCAGAGGAAAAACAAAAATGTATCAAATACTGGAAAATACTTAAAGAATATAAAATCAACACAGATTTTTTTAAAACTCCAAAGCTAAACCTGTATCCTTGCTTATAAAACTCCAAAGTTAAACTTGTATCCTTGCTTAAAAATGAATGAGTAAAAATATTCTATCAACCAAGAAATAGAGCATCAGGACTTCCTGGTGGTCCAGTGGTTAAAACTTTGTCTTCCAATGCAAGGGATATGAGTTAGATCCCTGGTCAGGGAGCTAAGATCCCACATGCCTCCTGGCCAAAAAACCAAACCAAATCATATAATAGAAGCAATATTGTAAGAAATTCAATAAAGACTTTAAAAATGGTCCACATCAAAAATATCTTATTATAAAAATACAGCATTAATATCCAAAAATCTTATACTTTAATTCAGAAACACTTCCTGAGAGAGAATTTTCAGATGTAAATCAACATTTTCTAAATTGGGAGATGAGACTAATGCTTAACATCATTTATCACCCAATTCTTAAGAAATAGCTCCACAAGTACCAATGAGCACTGCAATGAAATACAATATACCAGGCTCTCAGACCTTAAAATCCAATCAATACCTAGTTTCAATTCAGACTGTTTTCACTCCTTAGAAAAGTGACGTGTGCAACTCTCTGGAAGTGCATCCTCGGGTTAGGTTATTGTACCTTCTAAGTCTCTCTTCCAGTTTTGAGACTGCATCCCATGAAGAATGCTTTTAGTCCCTTACGGTCAGGCTTTCTCTCATAGAGTAGCGTCCAACACACTACTGAACATCTGTGTCACTCGGTGACAGATTTACAAATGGGAAGGGCGCAGGTTGGGGCACAAGGGGAGTACAAAAGCCACCAAGTACCTAGGATTTTTTCAACCTCAATTTCTTATCTCCTGAAATGGCCAGTTAAGAACTTCCATGACCAGAAAATCACCTTCCTAGCTGGCATCCTTGGCTTTTTTGTACATTCCCAAACTCACCGAATAGAAACACCCAAAAATAATACTAAGATGCTCCCCACGTCGCTGGCGGCACTGCCACCTCGTCTTCTGTCCGGTCCCGTAGGCGGAGGGAGCGGCCCGAGGCGTCCACTCCAAGACTCTGCCTCCACCCCAGGCAGCTTGGCGCCCGCTCAGCCCAGCCGCTCCCCGGGCGGCGCGACCAGGCGGCGGAGGCCGCGCGCGTCTTCTCCGCGGGAAACTCGGGCCCGCAGAGGCGGCGGCAGGGTCTGGGCCAGAAAGCTGGGGATACGGGAGCCGGCGTCCCCGCAAGCCCAGAGCCGCCGGGCAGCCCCGCGGCCCCCGCCCCGCCCCGGCGCCGCGCCCCGCGCCCCGGAGCCCGACTCCATGGCTCAGGAAGTCTCCAGACGCGGCGGCTGACGGGGCGGCGGGAGGGGCGCCGACTCCGCGCTCTCTAGCCCGCACCCTCGGCCGGCAGCCCCGCCGCGACCCCGCCTCCGGAAGGCCGCAGCCCCGCGGCTCCGGGCGCGGGCGGCAGCCGACTGACACTTGAGTGAGCGCAGGATCACATGACCGTGCAGGCCACACGCACTTTCTCCCACATGCGCAGCCCACACCCTCCCCGCCCCGCCGCAGACCCTGCGAGTCAGTCCCCAGCGGCGGAGCGGAGCGGAGCGGAGCGGGGCGGGGCGGGGTGGGGAAGGAGAGAGGCGGGAGGGAACTGGCAGTTGCTGCCAAGGTGGGGGAAGCGGTGACGGTTGGGAGAGGCCGGGTTCGGCCGGTCGGGCGGTTGGGTGTTTACCTTGATGCACCGCGACGCTGCAGCCGTGCCCGTCGCAATAAACCAGCGGGTTCTCGGCCCAGCCTCTCTCGTCTGAGCAAACGCAACAGCCTCCAATCATCTCCTTCATACTATGGGAGACCTCGTCCTCCAGTGACACGGGCCGGTCGCTAGAGACCATCTAAGAGGGAGTTGGGGGAACCATTAAAAAACACATGCAAGCCAGTGAGTGCTTCCTCCCGCACAGCCCACCGTGCCCCTCTCCCGTCCCGGCGCCCCGGCCCCCGCCCGCCGTTGGGCCGCTCGCTCACTCGGGCTTTGCCGCTCAGTCACTCACGTTCCGCACAGGAGTCAGGAGCCATGTCCTTGCTGACTCCCCCCACCTCCCCTCCACCGCCTCCTCCGCCTCCTCCTCCTCCTCGTCGTCCCTCCCCACCTCCACCCGGCCGCTAACGCTGGAGCCCGGAGAGGGCACACATAATCAAGTAGGCCTCCGCACAGGCGCACTGGGGGGGGTTCCCGCTGGGCCAGGGGCAACGAGGGAGGGGAAAGGGGTTGCGCTTCCTCCTCCGAGCGTCACTCGGCGTGCGCGCCCGCCCCACGGCCGGCGTGAGGGAGCAGGCCCGGCAGAGGCGAGGCCTGCGTGCGCGCCGCCGCGCCCGGCCGGTAGTTCAGGCCAGCCTCCCGGCCCCTTCTCCTCCTCCCCTGCGCCGCTCGCTGCCGCCGTGGTGTACCGCGGGGCGGGGACGAAGGGAGCCGGCGGCGCGCCGGGGCCGAGAAGAGCCCACGGGAGGCGCGGGGGCGCGCACGCGGGGGCGGGGCCGTTGGGGCGGCCTTCTGCACCGTCGGCCGCGCGGGCTGCGTGTGCACGTCGCCTGGAGGCCTCTGCGGGAGGGAGGGTGAAGGGAGGATGCAGAGGTCCCACAGGGAGAGTGAGTTTTGTCAGAGCTGCTGGAGGGGGCTCCCTGGAGGCATCTGAGAACCAATTTGCCAGCCTTTTCCTCAAAAACTGGCCCGTGGGTAACAGGGGTTGGGGAAGTCGGCCGGTCTTCCTGAAGGGTGCAACGAAGCATGGCTTCCTGCAGTTGGCCGCGCGAACTTCACTGTACTGCTGCAGGTCTCCACCCATTAAATTCACAGCCTAGACTCTACCCAAAGCTCACCCAGTAAAAGTGCCACCAAGTCTGTCGCCCATTTACACACCACACTGGCCCCAGTGACAACTGAAAGTGCATCACAGACAAGGTCAAAAGCCTAGGTGAGGGCTGTACTCAGAGGGAGAAACACCTTATATTATCCTCGGCATGCTGTGTAGGAGTACAAAGGCTTGTTAATCGGACGTTAACAATATAATGCGAGGATCTTGAAAATGCAGTTTGAAGGAACCCAAGTTCTAGTTAGTCACCAAATGACAGTTAATATCATGCGACAGTGGGGTCCTTTCGATTGAGGGTTACTCTGATCTGGCTCTGTACTCCAGGTTTACTCTGGCAGATTTGTCACTTTTACTAGGGTCACTTAAGTGGCAGAAAGATGGGAGCTTACTTCTCACACACAAATAGAAAATGGGTCAGGCCTGCCTGAATAAGTTAGCAGGATACTGCACGGTTTTGAGCTGTGAGATATCCCGCTGCTACCTTTCCCCCAGGTATCCTGTTAGACCAGTACTGATTTTTGGAAAAAAAAAAAATAGAAAGTGTCTAATTATAAAAGTTTAGTATGAAATAGGAATACAGATTGTTTAAATGACAAGCACAGTTATAAGGCAAATTCATGACTTTCAGGCCAGCCTCCCGGCCCCTTCTCCTCCTCCCCTGCGCCGCTCGCTGCCGCCGTGGTGTACCGCGGGCGGGGACGAAGGGAGCCGGCGGCGCGCCGGGGCCGAGAAGAGCCCACGGGAGGCGCGGGGGCGCGCACGCGGGGGCGGGGCCGTTGGGGCGGCCTTCTGCACCGTCGGCCGCGCGGGCTGCGTGTGCACGTCGCCTGGAGGCCTCTGCGGGAGGGAGGGTGAAGGGAGGATGCAGAGGTCCCACAGGGAGAGTGAGTTTTGTCAGAGCTGCTGGAGGGGGCTCCCTGGAGGCATCTGAGAACCAATTTGCCAGCCTTTTCCTCAAAAACTGGCCCGTGGGTAACAGGGGTTGGGGAAGTCGGCCGGTCTTCCTGAAGGGTGCAACGAAGCATGGCTTCCTGCAGTTGGCCGCGCGAACTTCACTGTACTGCTGCAGGTCTCCACCCATTAAATTCACAGCCTAGACTCTACCCAAAGCTCACCCAGTAAAAGTGCCACCAAGTCTGTCGCCCATTTACACACCACACTGGCCCCAGTGACAACTGAAAGTGCATCACAGACAAGGTCAAAAGCCTAGGTGAGGGCTGTACTCAGAGGGAGAAACACCTTATATTATCCTCGGCATGCTGTGTAGGAGTACAAAGGCTTGTTAATCGGACGTTAACAATATAATGCGAGGATCTTGAAAATGCAGTTTGAAGGAACCCAAGTTCTAGTTAGTCACCAAATGACAGTTAATATCATGCGACAGTGGGGTCCTTTCGATTGAGGGTTACTCTGATCTGGCTCTGTACTCCAGGTTTACTCTGGCAGATTTGTCACTTTTACTAGGGTCACTTAAGTGGCAGAAAGATGGGAGCTTACTTCTCACACACAAATAGAAAATGGGTCAGGCCTGCCTGAATAAGTTAGCAGGATACTGCACGGTTTTGAGCTGTGAGATATCCCGCTGCTACCTTTCCCCCAGGTATCCTGTTAGACCAGTACTGATTTTTGGAAAAAAAAAAAATAGAAAGTGTCTAATTATAAAAGTTTAGTATGAAATAGGAATACAGATTGTTTAAATGACAAGCACAGTTATAAGGCAAATTCATGACTTTGATGAATTTGCAGGTACAATATGACTATCAAGTGTTAGCAATACAATGTGAGAATCTAGGAAATACAGTTTCATAAAATGCTAAAATATGAAGGAACCCAAGTTCTCCTAGTCAGTCACCAAAAGATAATTGTTTAAGCTCTAAAAGCATTCCAAGTGTTCTCATAGAGGGGAAGAAAATGGTGGTATAGCTGATTTTTCCGTTTGAAAATAATTGCTAGAAAATCTATTCAAGAATTATAATAGATGTAATACAATGCAAGCATAGATTAACAAATATATTCAAGCATTCTAAAAGCTAAGTGAGATAGCTACAGTAATACAAAACTTAAAAAATGTACACTGAAGAGACAAAAAATGAGAATTCTGTTAGTTACATTACTGCATTTTAAAAAGGTGATTATGAGATTACATACTTATAAAATACAATTTATTTTGGATGATATGGTAGTAATTAATAAATTTCCAAACATATAAGAATGATCTTTTTAAAATGCCATTGATATTTTTAAAATTAAAATCACAGTGAAACAACTCTATACTGTTTCATTTATCTCCACCATATATATGATCTTTACCCCTTTTTAGGGAAACCAATTCAACATCGAATTCCTGCTCAGGTTCAGACTCCTAATGAAGAGTAATTTTTAGTTAAAATCAGTTTGAAATTTCCCTTCCTAATCACTGCAACCAAACCTTAATGTAATTAATTATTTAAAAATACATTCATTTTATTTTGAATGCACTGGAGCTAAGTTCTTGTGATGAGATAAATCACACGTAAAGAAAGATGGGAGCTTACTTCTCACACACAAATAGAAAATGGGTCAGGCCTGCCTGAATAAGTTAGCAGGATACTGCACGGTTTTGAGCTGTGAGATATCCCGCTGCTACCTTTCCCCCAGGTATCCTGTTAGACCAGTACTGATTTTTGGAAAAAAAAAAATAGAAAGTGTCTAATTATAAAAGTTTAGTATGAAATAGGAATACAGATTGTTTAAATGACAAGCACAGTTATAAGGCAAATTCATGACTTTGATGAATTTGCAGGTACAATATGACTATCAAGTGTTAGCAATACAATGTGAGAATCTAGGAAATACAGTTTCATAAAATGCTAAAATATGAAGGAACCCAAGTTCTCCTAGTCAGTCACCAAAAGATAATTGTTTAAGCTCTAAAAGCATTCCAAGTGTTCTCATAGAGGGGAAGAAAATGGTGGTATAGCTGATTTTTCCGTTTGAAAATAATTGCTAGAAAATCTATTCAAGAATTATAATAGATGTAATACAATGCAAGCATAGATTAACAAATATATTCAAGCATTCTAAAAGCTAAGTGAGATAGCTACAGTAATACAAAACTTAAAAAATGTACACTGAAGAGACAAAAAATGAGAATTCTGTTAGTTACATTACTGCATTTTAAAAAGGTGATTATGAGATTACATACTTATAAAATACAATTTATTTTGGATGATATGGTAGTAATTAATAAATTTCCAAACATATAAGAATGATCTTTTTAAAATGCCATTGATATTTTTAAAATTAAAATCACAGTGAAACAACTCTATACTGTTTCATTTATCTCCACCATATATATGATCTTTACCCCTTTTTAGGGAAACCAATTCAACATCGAATTCCTGCTCAGGTTCAGACTCCTAATGAAGAGTAATTTTTAGTTAAAATCAGTTTGAAATTTCCCTTCCTAATCACTGCAACCAAACCTTAATGTAATTAATTATTTAAAAATACATTCATTTTATTTTGAATGCACTGGAGCTAAGTTCTTGTGATGAGATAAATCACACGTAAAGAAAGATAGGAAGATAGGTATGTTACCCTATTCTGCAACACTTACAGAAATGCAGGTAAACACTTGGCGTTTCCAAAACCAAACCAAAAAAAAAAAACCATCGTTTCTAATACATCCTTTCAATTTAGAAAAATAGAGAAAATACGCTATCTCTTAAGAACAGGCCTTTATGTAAATAGTAACACCTAAACCAGAAATGTTATTAAAGATGTACATATAAGTATTGACAAAATATAAATCAAATTATTTAAAACTGATATTTTACATGCTAAATGCTGAATTATGGAAGTTGCAAGAAAAAACATAATGAGTATAAATAGTTCATTCTATTTTTAACTCATGTACCAGATATAGAAGTCTTTCTTATGTTATACATTAAATATGTAATACTTAATATGTTCTTATAAAATATTAGGTGACAAGGAAGAATAACAGACATTATAAAATAGTTCAGTGATACAATTAATTATTCATTCAGTAAATATTTATTGAACATTTACTGGGATCCAGGGAACTAGATAAAGGAAATATAGCAGTAAGCAAGTTATATTTGTCCTTTGTGCGAGATATATATGCATATGTTTGCTTGAATATGCTAATTCTCATACCTCAGAATGGATAAAACTTATAGTTAAATTGCCAGGATTGTTAAAGTTACAGTAAGTTTCTAAAAACACATGGTAATGTAAAAAAATAAATAAGTTCAAGGGATTTATAAAATAAGTTCATAGAAAAGTACAATTTCAATCTTAAAATAGTTATCGTTTAAATCTGATTCCACAGTCTCAAAAATACCCTTTGAAAAAGTATGTCTAGTACCTGCAGATTAAAACAAAAGCCTGTGGTCCCTCTTTACAGTACAGCAGCTAACTCAATACTGGCTCATTTATTTCTCTGAACTCATCATCTGAGGCAAACCACAAAAAACTCAAGTAAAGTATTTTATGATGTAACCTCTAACCCTACTATAATGGGAAACTATATTTTCTTCCCGTATGGGTCATATATCTTCTTATAATTTTCTTCATTTTTCAACATAGTCACCATATTTTTGGATTTGCTTTTCTAGAATCATTCACATTAACAGATACTTATGAAGGGAATATTTAAAACCAAATTTAATTCCTAGGTTAGTATTGCTTATATTTATCTCCTTTTTAAAGTTTTACTTGCCTTCTGTTATTTACCTCCTGTTATGTTTAGTCAATTATATCCATTGTTGAAGCATACTTCTTTAATAAGATAAAAAGAAATTGAAGCTAAATCACTTAACTCATGAAAAACCTAGATTATAAGAACACCTAAACCAGAAATGTTATTAAAGATGTACATATAAGTATTGACAAAATATAAATCAAATTATTTAAAACTGATATTTTACATGCTAAATGCTGAATTATGGAAGTTGCAAGAAAAAACATAATGAGTATAAATAGTTCATTCTATTTTTAACTCATGTACCAGATATAGAAGTCTTTCTTATGTTATACATTAAATATGTAATACTTAATATGTTCTTATAAAATATTAGGTGACAAGGAAGAATAACAGACATTATAAAATAGTTCAGTGATACAATTAATTATTCATTCAGTAAATATTTATTGAACATTTACTGGGATCCAGGGAACTAGATAAAGGAAATATAGCAGTAAGCAAGTTATATTTGTCCTTTGTGCGAGATATATATGCATATGTTTGCTTGAATATGCTAATTCTCATACCTCAGAATGGATAAAACTTATAGTTAAATTGCCAGGATTGTTAAAGTTACAGTAAGTTTCTAAAACACATGGTAATGTAAAAAAATAAATAAGTTCAAGGGATTTATAAAATAAGTTCATAGAAAAGTACAATTTCAATCTTAAAATAGTTATCGTTTAAATCTGATTCCACAGTCTCAAAAATACCCTTTGAAAAAGTATGTCTAGTACCTGCAGATTAAAACAAAAGCCTGTGGTCCCTCTTTACAGTACAGCAGCTAACTCAATACTGGCTCATTTATTTCTCTGAACTCATCATCTGAGGCAAACCACAAAAAACTCAAGTAAAGTATTTTATGATGTAACCTCTAACCCTACTATAATGGGAAACTATATTTTCTTCCCGTATGGGTCATATATCTTCTTATAATTTTCTTCATTTTTCAACATAGTCACCATATTTTTGGATTTGCTTTTCTAGAATCATTCACATTAACAGATACTTATGAAGGGAATATTTAAAACCAAATTTAATTCCTAGGTTAGTATTGCTTATATTTATCTCCTTTTTAAAGTTTTACTTGCCTTCTGTTATTTACCTCCTGTTATGTTTAGTCAATTATATCCATTGTTGAAGCATACTTCTTTAATAAGATATAGAAATTGAAGTATACTTCTATAATGTTAAGACTAAATCCACTTTGCTTAACTCAAATTCTTAACTTCCATAAAGTATTTAAAATTCTGTATTGGCTTTGATGCTAAAGTTTTTAAACAGAAAGCAATTATCAAAACTCATTCAGCAACTAAACCTCATCAGAAACTGTAATTTTCTGTCTAAATAAACTGGGTGGTCAAAGCAATAAGGTAATTTCTTATTATCTTCACGAACTTTAAAATACTCTCTTTTAAAGGAAGCAATGAATACAATTTCATTTTGCTCATTGGTACTTGCTCATTGCTCCGTTTCTTTTTATATGAAAAGTTTATGCGCCATACATTTATGCTAGTTTAACTAAAATATTCAGGTATTTCTGATACTTGGTTTGGTATTTATCTCACAAAAGTGAATATTGTGTCTTTACAGGTACAAACCCACACATGGCACCTGTATCATGGAGTCCTATAAGAAATTTCAGTAAAAGGTATTCATTCCAATTATGTTTTCAATTGATAGTCCATTAGTGGCTTTTCGAAAATTCTATTTAATGAAGCATATTAACTTTACTAGGTGATTTTTTTTAAACTCAACATACTACCTAGCAAGTATCTTGTATGCACGTAGTAGGCCTACAGTAAATATTTATTTAATGTACAATATTTGTGTTTAAAAGCTAATTTTAGTGTGAGCTTTATTCTTCAGAGTAAAACAAGGCTTTATTTTCTATGTGCAACTGAATTAAAATTTCTAAGTATGAGAAATGATTAAGAAATTTTCAGATAAATTGATTTAAAGATTTTCAATAGTTGGAATTGATACAGGTGTAGAGTTTTTATTTACCCGGTAATTTAGAGTTGTCTTTATTTAAACAGCCCTCAAATGTTAACTACCTCTCCATGTAGAAGTCATCATTTTCTTACAAAACAGAACCTAACTTAGGATCAATCATAATTAATATTATTGTTAGATATAATCATTTAAAAGTTAAGTAATTCTTAAACTTGAATTATATATAATCTAAATTTTAAAATCTTTCAAAGAATCAAGGCCTAATATTTACTTTAAAAGGTTTAGTTTGGTTAATCTAGTGTTTGGCCTCAGAGCTACTCCTTTGCTGTAAAACTGATATGCATTGACTGTATTTACATTTTTTGGGGAAAATACCATGTAATTACCAACAGAAAAATAATATCTAAAGGATGACTTTAGATCCTCTAGGAATTGCATAAATCTCAATAACATTTCAGAGTTGGGGCTATTTTTTTTTCCATGATGCAATAATACTTAAAGGTGTTATGCTTTTGACTTTTCAGAGTATCATCAATATATAATGTAAGGGCAGGAATGTGAGATCCATGTTCCCATTTTTTTACTGACACTCAAGATTTGCATTTCTGCTATAATTAAAGTGTGATTAAAATGACATATTTAAGTGTTTGTTTATAGGGTACAATAAGGTTATCTGAGTGAAAAGATTCTGGACATAAAAGGAACAAAAAAGGGATGATACTTGGTTTGGTATTTATCTCACAAAAGTGAATATTGTGTCTTTACAGGTACAAACCACACATGGCACCTGTATCATGGAGTCCTATAAGAAATTTCAGTAAAAGGTATTCATTCCAATTATGTTTTCAATTGATAGTCCATTAGTGGCTTTTCGAAAATTCTATTTAATGAAGCATATTAACTTTACTAGGTGATTTTTTTTAAACTCAACATACTACCTAGCAAGTATCTTGTATGCACGTAGTAGGCCTACAGTAAATATTTATTTAATGTACAATATTTGTGTTTAAAAGCTAATTTTAGTGTGAGCTTTATTCTTCAGAGTAAAACAAGGCTTTATTTTCTATGTGCAACTGAATTAAAATTTCTAAGTATGAGAAATGATTAAGAAATTTTCAGATAAATTGATTTAAAGATTTTCAATAGTTGGAATTGATACAGGTGTAGAGTTTTTATTTACCCGGTAATTTAGAGTTGTCTTTATTTAAACAGCCCTCAAATGTTAACTACCTCTCCATGTAGAAGTCATCATTTTCTTACAAAACAGAACCTAACTTAGGATCAATCATAATTAATATTATTGTTAGATATAATCATTTAAAAGTTAAGTAATTCTTAAACTTGAATTATATATAATCTAAATTTTAAAATCTTTCAAAGAATCAAGGCCTAATATTTACTTTAAAAGGTTTAGTTTGGTTAATCTAGTGTTTGGCCTCAGAGCTACTCCTTTGCTGTAAAACTGATATGCATTGACTGTATTTACATTTTTGGGTAAAATACCATGTAATTACCAACAGAAAAATAATATCTAAAGGATGACTTTAGATCCTCTAGGAATTGCATAAATCTCAATAACATTTCAGAGTTGGGGCTATTTTTTTTTCCATGATGCAATAATACTTAAAGGTGTTATGCTTTTGACTTTTCAGAGTATCATCAATATATAATGTAAGGGCAGGAATGTGAGATCCATGTTCCCATTTTTTTACTGACACTCAAGATTTGCATTTCTGCTATAATTAAAGTGTGATTAAAATGACATATTTAAGTGTTTGTTTATAGGGTACAATAAGGTTATCTGAGTGAAAAGATTCTGGACATAAGAAAAGAGGAAAATCAGTTTTTGAAATGGAAGAGAACCTTGCAAGAAATGAAATAGATCTGGAACTTAAAAAAGTAAAGAAGAATCAGAAATTAAACTGATTTTCTAAATACTTTTTGGCCCAAAGATTAGTTTTTAAGATTTAAATGCTTTCCTTTCTGAAAGGAGCCACTAGTTACCAAATCCAGAAACAAGCCCAAGAATATGTTAATTAACTGCATTGTGTCCCAGAAAGAAAGAGGTTGACAAATTCATTTTTTTATTCCTTCAATCAATAAACTGTTTGCCTAGTACACACTCTTAGATTCTTTTTAAATCTATAATGTGTATATTTACCTCTTGAAATTGTACAGTAATACTGCCAAAGACCACCATGGCCCCATAGGGTGAATCTTATGAAGCTTAACATTCCTAGTGAATTAAACACACAAGCCTCTGATCACTTTTTGTCAGTCTTTACTGTGGCACGTTAGAGCCAAATGGTAGGTAATTTTTATATGGTGGCAATTTACCCTAATTAAAAAAAGCAATGATCTTGGATGCAAGCACAAGTGGAAAATATAATGACAGAAAACTAAAGAAAGGTATTATAAAGACTGACCTGGAATGCTACTTGTCCCTCTCCATCCCTACCCCCCATCCAGGCCCTTTTTCCCACCCATTTGTTGTTTTTCTCACAAGTGTATCATGACTCCTAATGTATTTTTTAATTTAAATAACCCCCTCAAATACCTGAAGCACTAAAAGATGTAAAAAGATTCACCTTATATAAACAACTATGTAGAAGATAAACTTATAAAGTTATTCTAAATATTCAAAGACTTATAAATAAAAAATGTAAATTGAATCCAAGTAGTTGAGGAGGGGGACCATGGGAGCATGAGTGTGGAAGGAATGAACAGATTGAGGATATTTAATTTCAACACCAATTTTTTTTTCTGTTCGATTCTTTCCATAGTTACACCTCCAGTGAGTTTTATATAAGAATTTCTCCCTACATTTCTAAAGAATTGAATGATTTCCTTGAGGAAGTGCAAGTTTAGGAAGAAGAGCCGCAAAATGAAAGTGTTAAAATGCAAACCACTATAGCATTTCAAATGCAAAATCACGACCACCACTACCTTTAACTGACTCTTATGGGTTCTTTTCAAACAGATGCTATTTATGAACATCGTCTGTTAACTTCTTTCTTGTAATTCAAAACTCTTGTCAAATGATGTTTTCATGATGACGTGTAAATATAATATTCCATTAGAGATCAATTCTAATTGGATTTTTAAAATCCACCTTGGGAAACCAGTGCTGTGTAATACACAGACTAGTAATGGGTATTTTAGAAGAAATTTCCGCAGTCTATTATAAATCTAAGTCGAAATTACTCTCTTGCTCTAGTAAGGTCTGAGCAAAAGAATTGAAATTATTTCTTCATGAGTTTTCACGCACGATGACTTTGTTCTTATCTTCAAGACTCGCGATCACTTGTTGGAAATCTTCATTTTTTAAAACTGTGACGCTTGCCAGAAATATTTTTCCATATGTCTCACACAGGAAAACAGTTTCGTAGGTGTCTTTCAATTATTTCTAAGACGTGGTATAAAAGCAAATGACACGTTTTTCCCTTATGAATTTCACTGTTACTTTGAAAATGCACTTCACGTTAAGCAACCAAGTGTGTTTCTGTTAGGGGTAACTCAACCCAAGCTTTTAAAATTAAACTCCTTGTATACAACAAAGAACTGATTAGTAACTAACATACACAGCGAAACGTGCTCTTCCGAACTCCTTTGAACCCCGACATTCATCTTCGAATCCATACATTTAAAGCGATTTAAAATATGATATGATGGGCTCTAACTTTCCAGATACAGAAAAAAAAATTTTTTTTGCCCACATTTGTCTCTACCTAGCCATCACTTTACAAACATATCTACCCTGCTTTCCCTCCTCTTTTCGTGTGTGAGTCTCAGGCTTGCTCAGCTTCCTCCAATTTAGCTGCACGTTGTAAAGCCTCCTTCCTATGCGGTCTGGAGTTGGGAACCCCTTGCCAGCCGACACTGACCATAAAACTTGCCGACCCGACCCGGCCGGAGCCTGGGGCAGTTCGGGGAGCCCGCGGTGGGGGCCAAGTCGGGTCTCGGGACCCCTCCCTCGCCCAGGACGCGCCCGGCGAACTGCCGCGCGACCACCGAACAATGGGGGCGGCCGGGCCAGCGGGGCCGGGCTCCAGCTACCTCCGGGCGCCAGCGGCGCGCCGGGTCCCCGCCCACCTCAGCCCTCCCTGCCCACCGCTTCGCACTCGTCCCGCCGGCCGCAGGCTTCCTCCCTTCCTCCCGAGCGCCGCAGCCGGCCCGGCTCGCCGCTCTCCCCGCCGCCGCCGCCGCCGCCGCCGTCGCCGCGCGTCTGCTTCCCGGGTCCGGGCTGGCCCTCCTTCCTCCAACTGTGACAACGAGGTGCTGCCTTCGGCGACTCCAGATTTCGCTGCGGACGCCATCCCGCTATTGCCTGAACATATTTTCTCAATTTCTCCTTTATTTTCATAAATCATGGCGAAGTCTCACTTTCACCTTAATTTTAATTTGCTGTTTCCCTCCGGAAACGATTTCCCCCAGGATATCCAAAATCTAGAAGGAACTACAGCAAATCCCATAAAACCTTTAACTCTGTGAATACATTTTTCTTTTTTAAAAAATTAATGCACTTATGGCCTCAAGCCAGTCAAAAGAACTCTCCCCTCTTTTTTTATTTCCTCCTTTAGATACTGTTATTTTAAACTCTCTATCAAGTGCATTTTGACGAAAGGGGAGAGAATGTGTCCGGTGGCACGCAGCAAACCAGAGGTTTTATCTTAAGCCTGGAGCTTTTATCCTGGGACGGTAAAAAAGTGGAACGTGGACGAGGGAGCTTCTAGGGAAGAAGCAACACAATTCGCTGGAGAAGCCGGGCGAGCGGGCGGGGGCGGGGGGGAGGCGCAGCAGGGGCGTCGAGGGCTTTCGGGCTCCTGGCAGGGTAGCAGGTCCGGGGAAGAGAGGAGGTTTTAAATAGCTGGGGCCGAGAGGGCGGCGGGCCCGCGCATGACAGGACTTTATGAGACAGGATAGGGCAGCGGATGAGATTACTTTGCTTTCTCATCTCCTAAGAAAAAACTAAAGTTGGAGGGAGGCGGAGAGAACGGCCATCCTTATTTCCTCCCCACGTTTCCGCGGAAGGACCGGGGCTGCGGCGGGCTAGGAGAGGGCGCAGAAGGAGACGGACCAATAGCAGTCAACAGGTCCAGGCCGCGGCAGGGCAGCGGGGCCCGACCGCCGGGCCCCCTCCTTTCCGATCCCCTCCTCCGCCTGCCCTCCCTCACCCGTCCCCTCCCCCGCAGGCCCGGCCCGGCAGGGGAAGCTGGTTCCACACTCCCCGCCCCACCCGGCCCGACCGCATTCGGCTCGGCCGGGGCGCTCGGCGTGGGGGTGGGGCGGGGGTTCCCGGCCGAAGAATCCTCCCCTGGGGCTGGCGGCCGGGGGGAGGGGATGGAAATCGGGGAATGGTGGATTAAGACGGACTCGAGCTCGGCACGAGCGCGGCCGGCGCGAGGGATCCTGGGTAAAAAGTGGCCGCTCGGCACCGGGAGAGCGCGGAGAGGAGACGGGGTCAGAGGTCAGAGCCCTGGAGCCCCGCTTGCGGAGCCCCCCACGTGAACGCAGCAAGCAGGAGGAACCTTTTTGGTTTTGACTGCGCCAGCATGCTCCACTATTGACCAAGCTGCTTTCCCCGGGCCGCAGGAGAAAGGAGCTCCATCCCGGATCTTCTAACCCCACCCCACCCCCATTCCACCACCAACACACTACCCAACTCTACCCTTCCTCTCAACTCACTTCCCAGCCCCCCGTACCGGGCTTGCAATAACGCAGTAAATTTGCTTTAACAACAAGTGGGGGTGGTTGCATTTACTCCTCCCTCTCTTCTCTCCTCCCCCTCCTCTGCTGCGGCTCTTGACACTACTACAAACCAGGACTATAAACATAAACATGTGTCACTGTAACTGGGCAGGTAATATACGGATTTGGGGGGTGGGGTGGAGGGGGGCTTGGTCGCCGCTTGGGGGGCAGTAAAAAATGTGTGTTTCACGTGCTTGCCGGCTTTGGGGGCTACCCACACACAATGATCCGTTTATATAATGCCGATGGCATTCGGTCACTTACTCATTCAGCCGCACAGACCCACAAAGGCCGACTTGCCGATAACCACTGTACCCCAAAGCAAATACATTTCAATACGACTCACTCTCCTTTCCCAGCCACCGCTGCCATTTCTTCTATCAGCAAACAGTAGCGTCAATACTTGAATCCCCTTTCCTTTGAAACAAAACTCTTTTCCATATAAAAATAGAGAACATTTTTTGCCCTTCACAGTACGCCGCTCTTTTCCCTTGGACGGTAACCTACACATTTTGTGTGCAGAAATCCTTTCAAAAAGCAAGTAAGGCTATTTAAATGGCTGAGCTTGAAATCTGTAATGTAAAGCCTCTTTTTTGGGCTTTCCCTTCTTGCATTTAGCAACTTCTAAAGTTGCCGGGGCTGGAGCTGTGGAGATTCGCCACAGCAAGCCTTTATTATTATTATTTAGTCTATATTTACATTGCCGCTCAACTTTTTTTTCTTAGCTCAGCAAGCCTAGCAACAACTGCTTACGATAGTGTAAAGTGGATCCCCTCGCAGGCATTTTGGCTCGAAACAGAGGGAGACTGAGAAAATGTTCAGATGGAGAAGTGGTTCCCTTTGTTCTTTCATTGTTTCTCTAGGAACTGATGGGTACAAGGACAAACACTTACCTTCTCTTCTTTTTGCTCCCCAAACCAGACGTTCCCATCAGCTTTAAAATACACAATCCACCTTGAAAGTAACTACGAATGTCGGGAGAGTTTGTATTCCATTCTTTTTCGCTCTCTGCCCTCTTTTAGCGTAGGATTAAGTTGCCGAGCACGTTGCTGCAAGCTGTAGCCCCCCGCCTTAGTGAATCGGTCACGTTTAGGACCCTCTAAGTCCATCCTAATTCTGCCAGTAGAATTGAGGATATTGGAGCTCTAAACTTTCAAAAGGAAAGGGGCCCGTAAGCATCCAGAAAACTTACGTATTCCCTGAAAATTTTTACCACTATTTCTGTATCACATCACCAAAATAATTTGCCAAGAAATACTGGATATTTCTTTGAGGAAAGTGTGTGGATGGTTTTTGTTATTATTTAAGTTTCTACTTAGCACTGCATTGCTTAGACAAATGGAGTAAAAAGGCAGGTTTGTATGGACATTTAACGGAATGAGTGGGTTTTCCGTAATGTTTGTTATGCCGTGTGTGTTTTTCAGAACACTATTGGAACTGAGAAAGGAGGCAAACAGAAATTTGAATTATAACGTTTTGGAATGACTTAAAGAGAAACACTTGCTTGAAATGAAGTAGGGTAAAAACTGACTTCTAAAGCAAACTGAGCTTTTCGAAGTTGAAAGACGATTTTCACTCTGATTCCAAAATTTAATAAGTGACTTTCCTGACTAGCCTGTGATACATGTCAGTGTTTAGTGTCCAGCCTGGTTGGCATTACTGCCCAAACCTTGTTTAAAATCTGATTATAATGTGATTTGTCGAAGTCATGAATGTGAAATGATCCTTGTGTATCCATAAATGCAACCTTGGGGTTTTTTGATCTCCCGCTTTTTTGTGTGCACCCAGTAGCTGCAGCAGTGGAAGACAGTGATTGGCTCCAGTGCTCCTAGAAGAATTTGGGCTGAAGCCAGGGGAGCAGAACCAGAGGATTCCCTTTCCAGAGACCATTGGGCCCTGCATGCAGTATCTTTCCCTTCTCCGCTCTAGGGTGCTCAGAATTTGAGTCTGACTTTAGCAGCCCTTAGGTAGGCCTCAACATGGAGTGTCATCACTTCACTTTGTTTCTATACCTTTTGCCCTTCCCTGATTAGAAATAAACAAAAAACAGGGTACCCAGATAAACTGTGGATCTTGAGGTTTGTGTGTTATTGAATACACCAACACTGAACTCTGCTTTCTCGGATTTTTTCCTACATTGAGGATCAATTGTGAGAGGCTGTGGTGTCTCATAGGAAAATATTGCAACAAAACAAGATAATCGGGGGAAAGGCAGTTGCAGTAGAAAAAGTGGCTTCTCTTTGATAGCATTTAATTGGAATTAAAAGATTCTTGAGCTGTAAACATTCTTTATTTATTCAGCACACATAAGCAGGCATTGTTTTATCACTATCATAATTATGGTGTCCTTTAAACTGGCTGATAGTAGGAAAGATAAGGGAATGTGCCTGCAGATACAGATTAGGTCTTGCTCCTTTCTTTTTCTCCCTCCCACCCTTCCTCCCCCTCTCTCTTTACTCCTCCCCCACCCCATTCCTTCCATGATCACTAGGGTCCCCCACAGCCCTTGAGATGAGGAGAGCAGGAAGATTGTAGCCTAACCATTTCTTACATCATGAAAGTGATTTGTACCACACTCTAATTTGACGCAGTCTATAACCTTCTTGTCTCTTGCGTTTATAACTGCTTTTTGACTTGCAATGTGTGTTATCAGAAGAGTCGCCTATGGCTCACCTGTGTAAAATTTTGTCCTCCAGGGTTTGTTGCTTTACCTTTGTCTAATTTAGAAAGCACACTCTTAGGGCTTTTTCAGAACAAAGCCCCACAAAACCCCCTCTACCTCCAAGGATTTGCAAATTTATAAAGGCTGCATTGAATTCAAGATGGGTCAGGGGGCAAAAAAAGGGTAGAAGGTCACTGCATTTTGATTATGGGTCAGTAGACAACATGGCATATACTCTTGTGTCCCAAACCTCTGTTAAAAACAGCATTTTCAAATGCCTAAGAACAGAAGGATGGGTCCTTTTGGAGACTTGCCCTGATTTGTTTAGATGAGACAAAAAAGAAAAAATTAGAGAAAATGTACTAAGTTATAATTTAAGTTGATCCTTAATTTAGCCATTTCCTCTTCCTCCATTCTCATTTTCCCCTCCCCAGAAGCAGAGAACAATTGATATGACATAAATTTAGGTAAGGAACTCTTGACTCTCACACAAGGTTTTATTGTCCTATGTCCTCAATTAATTCAGCCATCTGAGACTTTATTATTATTTTAGACTTTGTTATGTTTTATTATAGTTACTTTTGGCTAACAGTACAGGGGATTTCTTTTATTCTTCTAACCAGTATGCTTATATCGTGGAGGCCTTTGTGATGTTCCCTCGTCTTTTCTGTCTGAATTCACTTTGAACAAAATGTGCCAGCAATGACTAAAACAAATGTATATGGTGAAGAGTTAGGTGCTGGTGGTGGGGGTATTCCTCATTTAAATTATGTATGTATGAGTGAAGGCTGAGAAGGGAAAGGATTATTTTAATGCTCTTCAATACTTTAATTATATGACATTGTGGTGTAGAAATGCAAAAGTACTCTTAGGTTTTCCTTCAGGTTTTCAAAAGAACTTTCCCCATTAGTAAACTACTTCTGCAAATTGCTATTGCATTTCCCAGCTAACCATTTAAAAGACTGTAAATGCCGTGTGCATTACTTCACTGCATAGGAAAGAGGTCAGACTGAATTGCAATGGTATTTAAACATAAAATACAGTGAAAATAAATCAAAATAGAACCTTTGAAGATAAATTTAGCACATTCAGGCAGGATAAGTAAAGACAAATATGTTCATATATTCATAGCCCATCCCTTTAAAAACTGAAAGTACTGATTTTTTACAACAAATGCAGAAGTAAGTGGACATTAATATATTTCTATGTATATTTGCCGCAGAGGATTTCCCTCTAGCAAACAGCTTTTTGTTTTCAAAGCTGAAATACTTTTTATGATAGTGTGTGGATTATGCATTCCTCCCTGAGGTTTATCAGGGAGGAACATTTTATTTAAAAACTCAATGAATATCTTGTATATGCCTAAATTCTCAGTTAAGTAATTCCCTGGACTCTTGGAGATGGATATCCACATAAATGTTAATTTGGGCATATCCACCCCACATTTGTGTATGTTCTTCAGAAACATAGAAGTTGATATATCTTTTCTTAAAAAAGAATTTGAATACAGTCCATCATCTGAATGGGGTTCATCTTTGATTGTAGAGGCGGCTGACATGGTCAACATATTTATCAAAGAAACCCCCTGGCTTTTGAAGAACAGTACTTTATACATCTGGATCTGCACATCAGGCAAAGTAAGTAAATTATTGCATAACTTTAAGCCTAATTGTTAACAGAAACCCCCAGCTTTACATTTATTACATTTCTGGATCTGATGTTAACTTTTGGCTAACAGTACAGGGGATTTCTTTTATTCTTCTAACCAGTATGCTTATATCGTGGAGGCCTTTGTGATGTTCCCTCGTCTTTTCTGTCTGAATTCACTTTGAACAAAATGTGCCAGCAATGACTAAAACAAATGTATATGGTGAAGAGTTAGGTGCTGGTGGTGGGGGTATTCCTCATTTAAATTATGTATGTATGAGTGAAGGCTGAGAAGGGAAAGGATTATTTTAATGCTCTTCAATACTTTAATTATATGACATTGTGGTGTAGAAATGCAAAAGTACTCTTAGGTTTTCCTTCAGGTTTTCAAAAGAACTTTCCCCATTAGTAAACTACTTCTGCAAATTGCTATTGCATTTCCCAGCTAACCATTTAAAAGACTGTAAATGCCGTGTGCATTACTTCACTGCATAGGAAAGAGGTCAGACTGAATTGCAATGGTATTTAAACATAAAATACAGTGAAAATAAATCAAAATAGAACCTTTGAAGATAAATTTAGCACATTCAGGCAGGATAAGTAAAGACAAATATGTTCATATATTCATAGCCCATCCCTTTAAAACTGAAAGTACTGATTTTTTACAACAAATGCAGAAGTAAGTGGACATTAATATATTTCTATGTATATTTGCCGCAGAGGATTTCCCTCTAGCAAACAGCTTTTTGTTTTCAAAGCTGAAATACTTTTTATGATAGTGTGTGGATTATGCATTCCTCCCTGAGGTTTATCAGGGAGGAACATTTTATTTAAAAACTCAATGAATATCTTGTATATGCCTAAATTCTCAGTTAAGTAATTCCCTGGACTCTTGGAGATGGATATCCACATAAATGTTAATTTGGGCATATCCACCCCACATTTGTGTATGTTCTTCAGAAACATAGAAGTTGATATATCTTTTCTTAAAAAAGAATTTGAATACAGTCCATCATCTGAATGGGGTTCATCTTTGATTGTAGAGGCGGCTGACATGGTCAACATATTTATCAAAGAAACCCCCTGGCTTTTGAAGAACAGTACTTTATACATCTGGATCTGCACATCAGGCAAAGTAAGTAAATTATTGCATAACTTTAAGCATAATTGATAACAGACACCTTTAATTTTTCATCCCCATTCTTTTGGCCAGCTTTCACATTAATAATCTAAGCCATAAATGTTGGTAGCTATTGATTGAAATCCCCTGTGTGCATGCAAATCCATCTTAAAGTCCCCTGTCTTTCATGTGTGAGCGCTCAGGGGCCTCTGCTAGATCTTTTTATCGGGATCGACCCCCAATGTGCCTGGAGAAGACCCCGGATATGCAACGTGTGCTGATGGCTACAAGAAAGCTGTCTATCACATTCTCTGTGAGTGTGTGTGTGCATGCGTGCACGAGAATGTGCATGCTCACGCCTTCACACACACACACACACACACACACACACTCACCACCGATGGGGAAGTTAAAGGAACAAAAGAATGTATTAGACAGTAAGAAAGATGTGTAATAGGAGTATTAAAAATGTATAAGTGTGAAGGTACCTGAGTGCACATACAAAGATCCTCGCATAAATTGTATATATAGACCCAGTTCCCAAATTCCTTGGCCTTTATTTTTCTCCATTTGACCCAACAGATTGTAACTTTAGTTTAAAAGATACTATTCTGCCAGTTTTAAAAATCACCAATATTGCGAGTATTTTAAAGGCAGAAGAGGAGGAAAAGGTGATTTTGAAATGGTTATAAGATCACGTTGCCTTGAGCAGGAGGAATAGGACTATGAGTGTGTGTGTGTGTGTGTGTGTGTGTGTGTGTGAAAATCTCAATAGGAATTGAGAACAGCTAGTACTACCTGGCCAATTTAAAAACAACAACAAAAAGGACATTCCAGCTAACCTTTTGTAATATCTTCTCAAAGGCCTTTTCTGACTTTACTATTTCTTGGCTGTTTGACTCTTTGGGGCAAATCTTAAAGCTGGGGGAGGGGAATTGGACAGGGTGAGGTGGGAGGAAGAGTGCTGGCAGTATATAAGTGCATCAAGAGAAATTTTAAAACGACATTATTGTCACTGGAAATGTCTGGTCATTCCACTTTAAAAAACAAACACCAGCATCTGCTTTTCCTGGAAACTTTGCTTTCTGCTTAAACCTCTTGCATTTTGCCTCCTGTGAAAGTGAAAGAGAAAAACGCGGTGTGATAGATCCAGATGCAAAAGAAAGCCAACTCGGTGCATGGTATTAGCTGTGACGAGGCATTGTTCATTGCTGCCTCTCGGTTACGTTTAAAGCCTGAAATATCACGAGATCCATTCAATGATTCTTCTCTCATTCAAGGGACAAAAATGTAATTTGCTGTAGCTCTGATTTCTTGGATGGAAATGCTAGCCTTAGATTTCAAAGGCAAGAACTAGACATCGAGGTTTGTACACACATTGATTAAGTTGAAGAGCGGCGATTACATCTGTGCTGAGAGCAACAGTAGTCCAGGGCTGACTTTTCAAATCCCAACCTCTCAGTTACAGACTCTCTTAAATAGACTTCCTTAATTTCCGGATGCACTTCTTGAAATTCCCAGTTCTCTTCAAAATTCCTGGGAAATCACAAGGAAGATGAGGGTGGGGTGGGGAACTATGGCTGAGATTTCATGCAAACTACCTTTTTGTGTGTCTGATTCTTCGGTTTTTAATCTCTCTCTCTGTGTCTCTCCCTCTCTATCTTTCTTTGAGCCATACCTGCTTGTGTTAGCCTGACCAGAGCAGGAGAAGCTGGAACTTTTGCATATGAAGAAAGAAATTATTGTACAATTTTTTTTTTTTCTTGCAGGCTCAGAAATATCCGTTTATTCTTTTAACAACACGGATGTGTCTATTTTTGGAAGAACAAGGAAACATATAAATGCCTGGCTTGCATTCATGCTGTAGTTCCAAACACCAAACAGTTAAGAAGATTTTGCCGAATTTTGCAAAGCAGCCAACAAACCGCCTTGGGATCGTGGTAATGCGACCGGGAAGACCTTTGCTCTCATTTGGCAATATTTTGGATATCCTTGAAAATGACACCAAAATATGCTTTAATTTGACTAAGAAGAGGTTAAACAATATTGATATTCATCCAAAGTGATATTTCTTTCTAAAGCAGATGCTTGGCTTTCGTGGAAAAAATGGGAGTTTTTAAGAGCAATTATTGATATTCATCCAAATGTGTCATTTTTGCCTCTTCTGAAATTTTTGAAACCTCTTGCATTTTGCCTCCTGTGAAAGTGAAAGAGAAAAACGCGGTGTGATAGATCCAGATGCAAAAGAAAGCCAACTCGGTGCATGGTATTAGCTGTGACGAGGCATTGTTCATTGCTGCCTCTCGGTTACGTTTAAAGCCTGAAATATCACGAGATCCATTCAATGATTCTTCTCTCATTCAAGGGACAAAAATGTAATTTGCTGTAGCTCTGATTTCTTGGATGGAAATGCTAGCCTTAGATTTCAAAGGCAAGAACTAGACATCGAGGTTTGTACACACATTGATTAAGTTGAAGAGCGGCGATTACATCTGTGCTGAGAGCAACAGTAGTCCAGGGCTGACTTTTCAAATCCCAACCTCTCAGTTACAGACTCTCTTAAATAGACTTCCTTAATTTCCGGATGCACTTCTTGAAATTCCCAGTTCTCTTCAAAATTCCTGGGAAATCACAAGGAAGATGAGGGTGGGGGTGGGGAACTATGGCTGAGATTTCATGCAAACTACCTTTTTGTGTGTCTGATTCTTCGGTTTTTAATCTCTCTCTCTGTGTCTCTCCCTCTCTATCTTTCTTTGAGCCATACCTGCTTGTGTTAGCCTGACCAGAGCAGGAGAAGCTGGAACTTTTGCATATGAAGAAAGAAATTATTGTACAATTTTTTTTTTTTCTTGCAGGCTCAGAAATATCCGTTTATTCTTTTAACAACACGGATGTGTCTATTTTTGGAAGAACAAGGAAACATATAAATGCCTGGCTTGCATTCATGCTGTAGTTCCAAACACCAAACAGTTAAGAAGATTTTGCCGAATTTTGCAAAGCAGCCAACAAACCGCCTTGGGATCGTGGTAATGCGACCGGGAAGACCTTTGCTCTCATTTGGCAATATTTTGGATATCCTTGAAAATGACACCAAAATATGCTTTAATTTGACTAAGAAGAGGTTAAACAATATTGATATTCATCCAAAGTGATATTTCTTTCTAAAGCAGATGCTTGGCTTTCGTGGAAAAAATGGGAGTTGTGGAAGATTCATTTAAACTACCAACCAAAAGCATCATAGAGCATTGAAATGGTCTGCATCGTACATCAGCACTTTCTTTTCATCGTTATTACATAAAACCTCTGGAAGCACCTTGGGCATTTTACATTTTCTTTTCTTTGCTACAGAAGAAATCTGCTCCATGGAATTCTGACCTGTTGTGAACAGGACCCTGGTGTAAGGCTGTGCTGGGGACTCTAGGACCATCCTGCCTCCAATCCAGCCTGCTTAATTGTGAAAAGTATACACATTTCTGGCTTATCTATGCTTTGTTATGGGTCTGACGTGAAACTACCTCCTCCCCACACCACCCCCCAGCAGAGAACCAAAATCCAGTTGAATTGTTACAGTGTCTTGGAGCTGGAGCCTTGAACTGCTTCCTTGGTCAAATAACTTTTGTTTCTGGTTATAAAAAGGCATTTTAGGGAAAAAAAAAAAAACGAGGAAAATCGAGAGAAATTCAAAACGTAAGTCTGTACTGGGGTGGTTCACCGCGCGGATTTAACTTTGGAGCTCCCAGTCGGGCTCCTTTCCCACTCCCATAAGGGAAATACCAGGCTATTCTGCAGGTTTTCGCTTAAGCTCCATTTTCCAAAGGAAAAGGGGGTGGGGTATATCTATTTAGGCTTGATAATGTTTTTAAAATGCTTTTCTTTGAAATGATAATAGCTATAGCGGTAACATGCAAACTAAGCAAAAAACAAAAAAAAAGGCAATATTCCTTTAAAGGCGAATATACAAGGCTTTTTTTTTTTAATGCGTACACACACTGCTTCTGATGAAGTCTGTGAGTCAGGCTGTTTCTGAGCTCCGATAGTTTAATGGAAAGATTTATATACCGACTGTATTATTTACTTTGGGAGGGGAGGTGGCAGTATAAGGGTATGCTAATTAGTGGGAGATTTTGGGGGGAAGGGGTGGAATATCAATTTTTATTGCATCACCTGTCAGGAGTGTCCAATCAGCGCTGGCTTTAGGGGAATTAATTGATGAAGGTGTCTCCGGACGAGCTCACTTCACTCTGTCATTTTATTTGTAGCTAAAGCAGCGGCGGGAATAGCAGCTGCATTTCTTTTCTCTTTCTCCTTCACATTCCATTATCATAGTGCTCCAATGGAGAAGGAAGGAATAGAGGGGCCCAGGTACTGATCTGCAGCGGGGACTTAGACCAATACACTGGCACAGCAGAAACCGGATGGTTTTCCTCTTTTAAAAACGAAAACCAAAAAAGCAAGAATCAAGTCAGTGTAATTTCATAGATTTTTTTCCCTCCCCCCAATAATTTCGCCTAGAGTTTGGCACTCCCTTCGCCGGGAATAACAGTCTTTGTTATTTTATTAGCAGGATGCCTTGAGACACATGCAGCATCTGGTGGAGGATTAACATACATACATGTGTATGTATGCGTCACGTATATATTTACTGCAAATGGTGGGGATCGTTTAGTGCCCGAGATGGGAGACCTGAAGTCAGGTTTTGAAGCTACCTCCTCCCACACCCCCAGCAGAGAACCAAAATCCAGTTGAATTGTTACAGTGTCTTGGAGCTGGAGCCTTGAACTGCTTCCTTGGTCAAATAACTTTTGTTTCTGGTTATAAAAAGGCATTTTAGGGAAAAAAAAAAAAACGAGGAAAATCGAGAGAAATTCAAAACGTAAGTCTGTACTGGGGTGGTTCACCGCGCGGATTTAACTTTGGAGCTCCCAGTCGGGCTCCTTTCCCACTCCCATAAGGGAAATACCAGGCTATTCTGCAGGTTTTCGCTTAAGCTCCATTTTCCAAAGGAAAAGGGGGTGGGGTATATCTATTTAGGCTTGATAATGTTTTTAAAATGCTTTTCTTTGAAATGATAATAGCTATAGCGGTAAAATGCAAATAAAGCAAAAAAAAAAAAAAAAGGCAATATTCCTTTAAAGGCGAATATACAAGGCTTTTTTTTTTTTAATGCGTACACACACTGCTTCTGATGAAGTCTGTGAGTCAGGCTGTTTCTGAGCTCCGATAGTTTAATGGAAAGATTTATATACCGACTGTATTATTTACTTTGGGAGGGGAGGTGGCAGTATAAGGGTATGCTAATTAGTGGGAGATTTTGGGGGGAAGGGGTGGAATATCAATTTTTATTGCATCACCTGTCAGGAGTGTCCAATCAGCGCTGGCTTTAGGGGAATTAATTGATGAAGGTGTCTCCGGACGAGCTCACTTCACTCTGTCATTTTATTTGTAGCTAAAGCAGCGGCGGGAATAGCAGCTGCATTTCTTTTCTCTTTCTCCTTCACATTCCATTATCATAGTGCTCCAATGGAGAAGGAAGGAATAGAGGGGCCCAGGTACTGATCTGCAGCGGGGACTTAGACCAATACACTGGCACAGCAGAAACCGGATGGTTTTTTCCCTCTTTTTTAAAAAAACGAAAACCAAAAAAAAAGCAAGAATCAAGTCAGTGTAATTTCATAGATTTTTTTCCCTCCCCCCAATAATTTCGCCTAGAGTTTGGCACTCCCTTCGCCGGGAATAACAGTCTTTGTTATTTTATTAGCAGGATGCCTTGAGACACATGCAGCATCTGGTGGAGGATTAACATACATACATGTGTATGTATGCGTCACGTATATATTTACTGCAAATGGTGGGGATCGTTTAGTGCCCGAGATGGGAGACCTGAAGTCAGGTTTTGAAGAGGTGGATGGCGTGAGGCTCGGCTACCTCATCATTAAAGGAAAGCAAATGTTTGCCCTCTCCCAAGTCTTCACGGATCTGCTGAAAAACATCCCGAGGACGACCGTGCACAAGCGCATGGATCATCTGAAAGTGAAAAAACACCACTGCGATCTGGAGGAGTTGCGGAAACTCAAGGCAATCAACAGCATCGCCTTCCACGCCGCCAAATGCACGCTCATCTCCCGGGAAGACGTGGAAGCACTGTACACCTCCTGCAAAACCGAGCGCGTCCTCAAGACCAAGCGCAGGAGGGCCGGCCGGGCCCTGGCCACCAAGGCGCCGCCACCAGAGCGCGCCGCCGCCGCCGCCGCCAGCTCCCGCCCGGGGCTTTGGAAGGACCAGCACCAACTTTGGCGGGGCCTGAGCGGAGCCGCACGGCCCCTGCCAATCAGCGCGCAGTCCCCGCGCCCCGGCGCCGCCGCCGCGCACCCCGCCGCTCATCTACCTCAGATTTTTAGCAAATACCCGGGCTCACACTACCCGGAACTCGTGCGCTCGCCTTGCAAACCCCCTCTAAACTATGAAACTGCCCCGCTGCAGGGAAACTACGTCGCTTTCCACTCGGACCCCGCTTATTTTCGGAGCCTGCTGTGCAGCAAACACCCGGCCGCCGCCGCCGCTGCCGCCGCTGCCGCCGCCGCCGCCGCCGCCGCCGCCGCCGCCTACTACCAGGCGTCGGCGGCCGGGGCCCAGCCCAAGGCGGCGGCGGCGGCGGGCGCCGGAGGCCCGGTGAGCCTGACCTACCGGTGCAAACGCAAGCGCGGGGGCGCCAAGGACTGCCTGCTAGCGCCGCACGCCGGCGCTCGGCGCCTGCTGCTGCTGCCCAGGTCCTACAAAGCCAAGGCGGCGGCGGCGGCGGCGGCGGCGGCGGCTGCGGCCGCGGCCGCCGGGGCTACTTGCCTGGAGAGGTTTCATCTGGTGAACAGCTTCTGCCCGCCTCCCCACCACCACCACCACCATCACCACCACCACCATCACCACCACCACCACCGGGCCCAGCTGCCGCAGCCGAGTCACCACCCTCCTCATCACCACCGGCCGCAGCCCCATCTGGGCAGTTTTCCCGAGAGTTGCAGCAGCGACTCCGAGTCTAGCTCCTACTCGGACTACGCAGCAAACGACTCGGATTTTGGCTCCAGTTTGTCCAGCTCCAGCAACTCTGTGTCCTCGGAGGAAGAGGAGGAGGAGGAGGGAGAGGAGGAGGAGGAAGAGGAGGAGGAAGAGGAGGGGGGCAGTGGGGCCTCGGATTCCAGTGAAGTCAGCTCGGAGGAGGAGGATTCGTCCACGGAGTCGGACTCCAGCTCCGGCTCCAGCCAAGTATCTGTGCAGAGCATCCGTTTCAGACGCACCAGCTTCGGCAAGCCTCCCAGCGTGCAGGCTCAGGCCAACTTCTTGTACCATCTGGCCTCCGCCACCGCTGCAACCAAACCCGCTGCTTTCGAGGATGCCGGCAGACTTCCCGACCTCAAGAGCAGTGTCAAAGCGGAGTCTCCCGAGGAGTGGACTCTACAGAGCTGGGCCCCCAAAGCGTCTCCGGTGTACTGCCCGGCCAGCCTGGGGAGTTGTTTCACAGAGATAAGGAACGATAGGGTATCCGAGATTACATTCCCACACTCTGAAATTTCCAGTACTGTAAAGAGGACTGACCTGACAATTAGCTGCCTGGCGGAGGGGGCCTCTTCACCTAGCCCAAAGACAAACAATGCATTTCCACAACAAAGAATACTCCGAGAGGCTAGGAAATGCCTGCAAGCAACTCTTACTACACACTGTGTAGATAACAGCACAATAGCTGCTAGGTTCTTAAAGAATGATTCTTCCGGAGCAGCAGCAAATTCAGAAAAAGATTCCAAAATCCCTCATTGTACTGAATTTGCTACGGATCTGCCCCATTCGCCAACTTATCGCGAGGTGGATTCAGCAGCAGCAGCAGCAACTAAAGCCGAGAATCCCTGTACTGACACGGGCGACAAGACATTGCCGTTTCTGCACAATATTAAAATCAAAGTTGAAGACAGTAGTGCTAATGAAGAATATGAACCTGACCTTATTACCAATAAGCTAAAGTGTGAGTGCAATGATACAAATGGTGAGTTTTACAGTGTGACTGAAAGTAAAGAGGAGGACGCCTTGTTAACCACAGCCAAGGAAGGTTTTGCATGCCCTGAAAAAGAAACTCCTTCCTTAAATCCACTGGCTGAGAGTCAGGGCCTCTCATGCACTTTAGGTTCTCCAAAACCTGAGGATGGGGAATATAAATTTGGTGCCAGGGTGAGAAAAAATTACCGGACACTAGTACTGGGAAAGCGACCTGTACTTCAGACACCTCCCGTCAAACCAAATCTGAAATCAGCTAGAAGTCCTCGTCCTACAGGTAAAACCGAGACACATGAAGGAACCAAGTATCTGTGCAGAGCATCCGTTTCAGACGCACCAGCTTCGGCAAGCCTCCCAGCGTGCAGGCTCAGGCCAACTTCTTGTACCATCTGGCCTCCGCCACCGCTGCAACCAAACCCGCTGCTTTCGAGGATGCCGGCAGACTTCCCGACCTCAAGAGCAGTGTCAAAGCGGAGTCCCCCTGAGGAGTGGACTCTACAGAGCTGGGCCCCAAAGCGTCTCCGGTGTACTGCCCGGCCAGCCGGGGGAGTTGTTTCACAGAGATAAGGAACGATAGGGTATCCGAGATTACATTCCCACACTCTGAAATTTCCAGTACTGTAAAGAGGACTGACCTGACAATTAGCTGCCTGGCGGAGGGGGCCTCTTCACCTAGCCCAAAGACAAACAATGCATTTCCACAACAAAGAATACTCCGAGAGGCTAGGAAATGCCTGCAAGCAACTCTTACTACACACTGTGTAGATAACAGCACAATAGCTGCTAGGTTCTTAAAGAATGATTCTTCCGGAGCAGCAGCAAATTCAGAAAAAGATTCCAAAATCCCTCATTGTACTGAATTTGCTACGGATCTGCCCCATTCGCCAACTTATCGCGAGGTGGATTCAGCAGCAGCAGCAGCAACTAAAGCCGAGAATCCCTGTACTGACACGGGCGACAAGACATTGCCGTTTCTGCACAATATTAAAATCAAAGTTGAAGACAGTAGTGCTAATGAAGAATATGAACCTGACCTTATTACCAATAAGCTAAAGTGTGAGTGCAATGATACAAATGGTGAGTTTTACAGTGTGACTGAAAGTAAAGAGGAGGACGCCTTGTTAACCACAGCCAAGGAAGGTTTTGCATGCCCTGAAAAAGAAACTCCTTCCTTAAATCCACTGGCTGAGAGTCAGGGCCTCTCATGCACTTTAGGTTCTCCAAAACCTGAGGATGGGGAATATAAATTTGGTGCCAGGGTGAGAAAAAATTACCGGACACTAGTACTGGGAAAGCGACCTGTACTTCAGACACCTCCCGTCAAACCAAATCTGAAATCAGCTAGAAGTCCTCGTCCTACAGGTAAAACCGAGACACATGAAGGAACACTGGATGATTTTACAATTATAAACAGACGCAAAAAGGTAGCCAGCAATGTAGCATCAGCAGTGAAAAGGCCATTTAATTTCATGGCAAATTTTCCTTGTCCACCATCACTCATTATTGGGAAGGACGGGGATTTGTGGCCGGCATGTTCCTTAAACACCACTAAGGATTCCCAACCTCCTCACAAGGCCCATCCTATATGGAAATGGCAGCTGGGCGGTTCTGCAATACCTCTTCCACCTAGTCACAAATTCAGGAAATTTAATTCATAAAAGCATTTTTGGAAGATATTTTCTTGAACCATACCTTCCTTTTGTTGTAAACTGCACAGGATAGTTTGTACAAGTCCATTAATGTGTTACACACCCCTTTTGGAGTCCTGGTTTATCGCATTTTTGAAGACAGAAATCGGATTACTTTTTTTTTTTCATTGCGGGGTTTTTTTTTTTTTTGGGGGGGGGGGGGGGGGGGTGGGAGAAGGGTTGGTTTACATTCCACAGACTATACTTCAGGCTAAAGACTCAAGTAAAACTCAGTTATTACGGTAGAGCTGGAACACTTTACTGTTTCAATGCTAATAATGCACCCGGTACCTCAATTCAACTGCTACAAATAAATGTCAAAAGGTTGAATAATAAATATTACAATGAGCCATTAAGTTTATGCACTAGATTTCAGACCTGAAAGTGTAACTGTTAATTCAGTGAAAGTTTGTTAGGTCGGTTACATGGCTACACAGTGAGGTAGCAAGAAGTTTGTGTGAGCCCAAAGTGTTCTTTTCTGGAGCTCTTGTTTGTGGGGTATCTTTTTCTTTTTCTCCCTTCATTTCCTCTTCAAGAGTAGTTGCACTTATTTTATTTTTTGATTGGAAATATTGGAGAGTCCTGATTGAATGCTTGTAAACAGCTGCTTCACATATATAGAGTAAAGTAAATATAATATTGTCTTTTTTTTTTTTTTGTAAAGGTGTGATTTGACTTTTAAAGCCACTCCTTGCAATTGGAAAAGTCCTTTTTGTGTCCTTACCCAGAATTTTAAATTAGGTGACTTTTACTATTGTCCTGCTTACCTTGTGGTCTGTCCATGACTCTTCAAACTTGCAAAATGGTGAAAATATGTCCCTTAATAGCATGATATTTTATGGTCTCTTTATAGTGACAAAGCAGTAAAAACGACCAAGAAAATGGAAATGGGTCAGAACTGTTAGAATGTTCCAAATGAAAAATAACAGTTATTTCAGGGCTCATCCTATATGGAAATGGCCAGCTAAGGATTCCCAACCTCCTCACAAGGCCCATCCTATATGGAAATGGCAGCTGGGCGGTTCTGCAATACCTCTTCCACCTAGTCACAAATTCAGGAAATTTAATTCATAAAAGCATTTTTGGAAGATATTTTCTTGAACCATACCTTCCTTTTGTTGTAAACTGCACAGGATAGTTTGTACAAGTCCATTAATGTGTTACACACCCCTTTTGGAGTCCTGGTTTATCGCATTTTTGAAGACAGAAATCGGATTACTTTTTTTTTTTCATTGCGGGGTTTTTTTTTTTTTTTGGTGTAGGGTGGGGGTGGGGTGGGAGAAGGGTTGGTTTACATTCCACAGACTATACTTCAGGCTAAAGACTCAAGTAAAACTCAGTTATTACGGTAGAGCTGGAACACTTTACTGTTTCAATGCTAATAATGCACCCGGTACCTCAATTCAACTGCTACAAATAAATGTCAAAAGGTTGAATAATAAATATTACAATGAGCCATTAAGTTTATGCACTAGATTTCAGACCTGAAAGTGTAACTGTTAATTCAGTGAAAGTTTGTTAGGTCGGTTACATGGCTACACAGTGAGGTAGCAAGAAGTTTGTGTGAGCCCAAAGTGTTCTTTTCTGGAGCTCTTGTTTGTGGGGTATCTTTTTCTTTTTCTCCCTTCATTTCCTCTTCAAGAGTAGTTGCACTTATTTTATTTTTTGATTGGAAATATTGGAGAGTCCTGATTGAATGCTTGTAAACAGCTGCTTCACATATATAGAGTAAAGTAAATATAATATTGTCTTTTTTTTTTTTTTGTAAAGGTGTGATTTGACTTTTAAAGCCACTCCTTGCAATTGGAAAAGTCCTTTTTGTGTCCTTACCCAGAATTTTAAATTAGGTGACTTTTACTATTGTCCTGCTTACCTTGTGGTCTGTCCATGACTCTTCAAACTTGCAAAATGGTGAAAATATGTCCCTTAATAGCATGATATTTTATGGTCTCTTTATAGTGACAAAGCAGTAAAAACGACCAAGAAAATGGAAATGGGTCAGAACTGTTAGAATGTTCCAAATGAAAAATAACAGTTATTTCAGGGCTTTTTGGTTCCAGAACTCAGGCACTTGGATTTTATTACCTTTTACTTTCTGTGCATCTCTCTAAACTTCTGTTTTCAGACCATCCTGTGTGTGGAGCAGGAGAGTTTCTACTGCAAGTGACAATCAGAGGTGACTATCTATATTTGCACTTAAAATCAAAGTAGTTCAACATGCAAATGGTTAGGGTCTAGCCCTTGGTAAGGGCCGTGCTGGTGTACTATGTTGTGATGACGGAAGCAGTAAATCAAAATTATGGAAATTTGCACTGTTGAAAAGCATGCTTTAGCTTTATTTTCAATTAAAACACTGTTTAAAATTCCTGGTTCCATACATTTCTACTTATTCCAGACTGAAGAATAGTTAACAGGAATGAATGGTTTTGTTGACATTTTCACTTGTAATGTTTTTGCCTGAAAGAAATGCATTTATTGAGTGTAGTGTTTTGTTGTAATATCATGTGAGGAGGCCAGTCAGGTTCTGTGCAAACCACGGGTGGGTTTCTTCCTAAATAACAACAAAACTTTGCAGACTTGTTACAAATCCAGTGCAAAAAGTTTCAGGTTGAAGAAAGTGAAGCAGAGATCACTTGTTATTTCGAGAAAAGTTAAATCTAATAATTTGGGGTCCACCTCCTCTACAAATTATAGATCTCAGATCTTTCATATCTTAAACTTAAGAAGTTGCAATATAGATCATAAATCACAGAACAAAACAAAACATCAATGAAATGTTTACTGTGTGAATTTAAGTCACTATTTCTCATGGAAATTCAGTCATCCCCCGCCCCTTAACCTTTTAATTCCTAATCCCTTTGAAAATTTCTTTTGTGTCCTTACCCAGAATTTTAAATTAGGTGACTTTTACTATTGTCCTGCTTACCTTGTGGTCTGTCCATGACTCTTCAAACTTGCAAAATGGTGAAAATATGTCCCTTAATAGCATGATATTTTATGGTCTCTTTATAGTGACAAAGCAGTAAAAACGACCAAGAAAATGGAAATGGGTCAGAACTGTTAGAATGTTCCAAATGAAAAATAACAGTTATTTCAGGGCTTTTTGGTTCCAGAACTCAGGCACTTGGATTTTATTACCTTTTACTTTCTGTGCATCTCTCTAAACTTCTGTTTTCAGACCATCCTGTGTGTGGAGCAGGAGAGTTTCTACTGCAAGTGACAATCAGAGGTGACTATCTATATTTGCACTTAAAATCAAAGTAGTTCAACATGCAAATGGTTAGGGTCTAGCCCTTGGTAAGGGCCGTGCTGGTGTACTATGTTGTGATGACGGAAGCAGTAAATCAAAATTATGGAAATTTGCACTGTTGAAAAGCATGCTTTAGCTTTATTTTCAATTAAAAACACTGTTTAAAATTCCTGGTTCCATACATTTCTACTTATTCCAGACTGAAGAATAGTTAACAGGAATGAATGGTTTTGTTGACATTTTCACTTGTAATGTTTTTGCCTGAAAGAAATGCATTTATTGAGTGTAGTGTTTTGTTGTAATATCATGTGAGGAGGCCAGTCAGGTTCTGTGCAAACCACGGGTGGGTTTCTTCCTAAATAACAACAAAACTTTGCAGACTTGTTACAAATCCAGTGCAAAAAGTTTCAGGTTGAAGAAAGTGAAGCAGAGATCACTTGTTATTTCGAGAAAAGTTAAATCTAATAATTTGGGGTCCACCTCCTCTACAAATTATAGATCTCAGATCTTTCATATCTTAAACTTAAGAAGTTGCAATATAGATCATAAATCACAGAACAAAACAAAACATCAATGAAATGTTTACTGTGTGAATTTAAGTCACTATTTCTCATGGAAATTCAGTCATCCCCCCCGCCCGCCCCCTTAACCTTTTAATTCCTAATCCCTTTGAAAATTTCTTTTTGTCTATAAATGTTTCAGAAAGATCTGGATGGTCTCAGCCCTAATTGCTGTATATGCTCTGTGGTTTTACTCTTATTGTAAAGGACAGAGGCTGAGAGTACCTGCATCCAAATACATTTGGATGGAGTAAACAGATGCTTTGAACTCCCTCCCTTCCTCTCCTTCTTGAATGTTGCCAGATGTAGGTTCACTGGATCTTTTTTTTGGAGGGGGGGGGATTATAGATATGGTCAAAGTAAAAACTGGGGGATGTTATCCTTGAAATCATGTTTGTGTATAATTTCAAAGGCCAGTACAAGTTATAGCTAAAACTCCAGATAGCTGAGTCATTGGCTTCTCAGTCATTTCTTTCCTGTTTGGAAGACACAATACAGAATTTGGATGCAGTGAGTTTTCCTGCAAAATCAATCTGTAAAAAGTGTGACAGACACACACTGCAAGTCTGTAATTTCTCCTCTTTAATTACTGTTAGGTCAATAATGTCCCAAGTATGACTACTTCATTTAGACTATTACTTTTCTTGTTGGCTGTAGAATCATTGTGCCTAAATTATAAATGGAAAATATATTTGAAGTCTATAGATCTTCGGTGTAGGAGGACTGTGAGATGGAATAAGCACAATGGAAAACAAACATACCCTATGGAATTTCTGACATAAAATATTGGTCTCCAGCTTTGACACTGGGTCTCCAGCCCTCAGAGAATCAATAGTTTCAGTTTATAGGGACTGGAGAAAGAGCAGCTTGGAGGCCGAGGCATTCCAGAGGGATAGCATTGGGAATTCTCCAGCCCAGCTTCCTAAATAACAACAAAACTTTGCAGACTTGTTACAAATCCAGTGCAAAAAGTTTCAGGTTGAAGAAAGTGAAGCAGAGATCACTTGTTATTTCGAGAAAAGTTAAATCTAATAATTTGGGGTCCACCTCCTCTACAAATTATAGATCTCAGATCTTTCATATCTTAAACTTAAGAAGTTGCAATATAGATCATAAATCACAGAACAAAACAAAACATCAATGAAATGTTTACTGTGTGAATTTAAGTCACTATTTCTCATGGAAATTCAGTCATCCCCCGCCCGCCCCTTAACCTTTTAATTCCTAATCCCTTTGAAAATTTCTTTTTGTCTATAAATGTTTCAGAAAGATCTGGATGGTCTCAGCCCTAATTGCTGTATATGCTCTGTGGTTTTACTCTTATTGTAAAGGACAGAGGCTGAGAGTACCTGCATCCAAATACATTTGGATGGAGTAAACAGATGCTTTGAACTCCCTCCCTTCCTCTCCTTCTTGAATGTTGCCAGATGTAGGTTCACTGGATCTTTTTTTTGGAGGGGGGGGGGATTATAGATATGGTCAAAGTAAAAACTGGGGGATGTTATCCTTGAAATCATGTTTGTGTATAATTTCAAAGGCCAGTACAAGTTATAGCTAAAACTCCAGATAGCTGAGTCATTGGCTTCTCAGTCATTTCTTTCCTGTTTGGAAGACACAATACAGAATTTGGATGCAGTGAGTTTTCCTGCAAAATCAATCTGTAAAAAGTGTGACAGACACACACTGCAAGTCTGTAATTTCTCCTCTTTAATTACTGTTAGGTCAATAATGTCCCAAGTATGACTACTTCATTTAGACTATTACTTTTCTTGTTGGCTGTAGAATCATTGTGCCTAAATTATAAATGGAAAATATATTTGAAGTCTATAGATCTTCGGTGTAGGAGGACTGTGAGATGGAATAAGCACAATGGAAAACAAACATACCCTATGGAATTTCTGACATAAAATATTGGTCTCCAGCTTTGACACTGGGTCTCCAGCCCTCAGAGAATCAATAGTTTCAGTTTATAGGGACTGGAGAAAGAGCAGCTTGGAGGCCGAGGCATTCCAGAGGGATAGCATTAAAAAGAAAGAAACGAAGCAGTCCACATGAATCTCTTCCCCCAGTACCACCACAAGCCAGCCAATCACAGTGAAACCCAAGTTAGGGCTTCTCTTAGGAAAGTGTCCCAAATAGTTTAACTTGTGAATTCCAAGTTTTCCTTCCATTCTGGGGAGCCCCTTAGCTCTTGTCCCCTTCTGCTGTATTCCTGGGACAGTTTATTTCATTTTGGTTGCTTTATGATTGATGATAATATCTAGATCTTCTAAGATGCTAGAAACGTCCCATTTGTTCAAAAACTTAAGACTTATAGAGAGGAAAACAGGTTGCCTCCCATGATAGACTGCATTTTTACATTTAAATCTTTTCAGGTAAGAATATTCTTTTTTCTTTTTCTTTTTTTAAGCATGACATGGTTCCAGAGGCACTGATTCCTGTGTCAAAAGCCCCACAGTTACAGGTATAAGAAAAAATGCAAGAAAAGACTCTTTTTCTGACTTTTTTGTGGAAACAAGTTATTTTTGGTGTCCTATAAAAGTAGTTTTCCTGATAAGAGTGTGAAATGAAGATTTAATTATTTTTTAAGAGATGTGTGTGCTCTTGTCTTCCACAGTAAGGTTATCTGCCTTTTTAGCAAATGCAGCTTGTTCGTTCTCGACTATTTACTTTTTAAAGTGGGTGTTCTTTTGTACTGGCTTACTTGATTACAGTGCAGTAATCTCAATAATGGTTGTTTATTTTAAAATCAACAACAAGGAGCCACCACTAAACAGCAATAACATAAACTAGATGGGCTGGTGTGTGGATTTTTATCTTATCCATGTCTGGGTGACTTTCAATGGTCTAGAAACTCCTCAAAGTTCCAGTCACAAGAACTGGAAGTTTCTGCTGATATGAGAATGCTAGTTTTGTGTGCATGCAGTAAGAGATGTAGACTAATTCCTCAAAAGCATTTTTTTTTCTTTCAAAGAAAACAAAAATCTTCTATGGTAAAACAGAAACACAACCATTAAAAAAAAATAATAAAGCATTAGCATCTATAAAAGTCAGAAAACGTGGTGAGTTTTGCTTCACCTTGAAAATACTTCTTGCTGGGAAAAAATAAATGTGAAAAGGGAGCTTCTAGAGCCAAAATGGAAGGAGGGGTGGGAGATTTAAAGGCTCCCCCATCAACTAACCTCAGGAAAACTACAAGGAGGAACAGGGCCTGCGCTTCAGGGAGTTCTCCAGGTTACCTTGGCTTTCCCCAGGATTTTCCCCTTCCCTGAAGGAAGCGCTATTTTTAACGCTGGCTTTGGTTTTGGTTTGCTCCCTAGGCCAGAGGGCATTTTGCAAACTAGCCTGGGGGGTTGGGACGCAAGGCAGATCCAGGAGGGGCGGGGAGGGCTGCATTTTACCTGTTTGGCAGGCCCTCTTTGCTGGAGGAAAAAAAAGGAGGGGCCCTAGCTATCATTCTTTGCCCATGCCCTAGGCCCCGCTCCTCTCGCTCCTTTTCAAACTGTGGCGGCCTCACAAGCTCCTACTTTAAAAGGCCTGAGATAAGAGTGTGTAAAAATGAAAAAATGCAAGAAAAGACTCTTTATTTTTGTGGAAACAAGTTATTTTTGGTGTCCTATAAAAGTAGTTTTCCTGATAAGAGTGTGAAATGAAGATTTAATTATTTTTTAAGAGATGTGTGTGCTCTTGTCTTCCACAGTAAGGTTATCTGCCTTTTTAGCAAATGCAGCTTGTTCGTTCTCGACTATTTACTTTTTAAAGTGGGTGTTCTTTTGTACTGGCTTACTTGATTACAGTGCAGTAATCTCAATAATGGTTGTTTATTTTAAAATCAACAACAAGGAGCCACCACTAAACAGCAATAACATAAACTAGATGGGCTGGTGTGTGGATTTTTATCTTATCCATGTCTGGGTGACTTTCAATGGTCTAGAAACTCCTCAAAGTTCCAGTCACAAGAACTGGAAGTTTCTGCTGATATGAGAATGCTAGTTTTGTGTGCATGCAGTAAGAGATGTAGACTAATTCCTCAAAAGCATTTTTTTTTCTTTCAAAGAAAACAAAAATCTTCTATGGTAAAACAGAAACACAACCATTAAAAAAAAATAATAAAGCATTAGCATCTATAAAAGTCAGAAAACGTGGTGAGTTTTGCTTCACCTTGAAAATACTTCTTGCTGGGAAAAAATAAATGTGAAAAGGGAGCTTCTAGAGCCAAAATGGAAGGAGGGGTGGGAGATTTAAAGGCTCCCCCATCAACTAACCTCAGGAAAACTACAAGGAGGAACAGGGCCTGCGCTTCAGGGAGTTCTCCAGGTTACCTTGGCTTTCCCCAGGATTTTCCCCTTCCCTGAAGGAAGCGCTATTTTTAACGCTGGCTTTGGTTTTGGTTTGCTCCCTAGGCCAGAGGGCATTTTGCAAACTAGCCTGGGGGGTTGGGACGCAAGGCAGATCCAGGAGGGGGCGGGGGGAGGGCTGCATTTTACCTGTTTGGCAGGCCCTCTTTTGCTGGAGGAAAAAAAAAAAAAGGAGGGGGCCCTAGCTATCATTCTTTGCCCATGCCCTAGGCCCCCGCTCCTCTCTCGCTCCTTTTCAAACTGTGGCGGCCTCACAAGCTCCTACTTTAAAAGGCCTGAGATGTTTTGCATGAAGCCCTCACAATAGGGGTTGAGGGAATTGACAGTTTCAAAAACAAGGCGTTCAGTCCTTTCCAGCTGCCGGGCCCACTCTCTCGCACCAACTCTTCGTCCCTCTCTGCTGGTGGCGTCCTCGGAGCAGGCCGTCTCCCCCACCCCTCCAGCCAGCGTTCTGACCGCCCCATCCCGCCCCCAGGCTGTGTTTGTAAACAAGGGTCAGTGTCCAGGGACTGCTGGCGCGGGGTTGGGGACTAGCGGATTGAGAGGGAAGTCCGGGGAACGGCCCAGCGGCCGGGGAGCCGAGGGGTCCCTGTCTCCCCCGCCTGCTGCAGCCACCGCGCTGACCCCAGGGCAGCTCCCAGCTCTCTGGCCTGGGTCACCGCCACCACCAGAAAGATGTGCAAATGCCGCCATTTTGCACGGTGGCAAGCAAATGTCTTTGTGACTTTTTTTCCCGCCCAGATCTTGCTCTCCTCCGAATGAACAAACCGGCTCCCTGGGCAGTAGGGCCCGCGCCTCTCTGCGCCCGGACCCCAGCGCCTCTTGCGGCCTCATGGCCGGCGACTTCATAGCTGGGCCTACCTGAAGCAGGGCAGGGGCGATGGTGCGCGCGGCCGGCCTGGCTCTCTCCCCGGGGCCGGCCCTCGAGGGCCGGACCGCCTCTAGGCACTCCTTTTGTGTGGCCTGGAGTCATCTGCCACCCTCCCGCACGTACAGACCGCCTGGCTCTTTCTCACCCAGGCCTCAGCTCTCCTCCCCAAGTAAATCGGGCCCAGCTTTTCGCCTTCCCCAAGATTTTCCCTTCCCTGAAGGAAGCGCTATTTTAACGCTGGCTTTGGTTTTGGTTTGCTCCCTAGGCCAGAGGGCATTTTGCAAACTAGCCTGGGGGTTGGGACGCAAGGCAGATCCAGGAGGGGGCGGGGGGAGGGCTGCATTTTACCTGTTTGGCAGGCCCTCTTTTGCTGGAGGAAAAAAAAAAAAAGGAGGGGGCCCTAGCTATCATTCTTTGCCCATGCCCTAGGCCCCCGCTCCTCTCTCGCTCCTTTTCAAACTGTGGCGGCCTCACAAGCTCCTACTTTAAAAGGCCTGAGATGTTTTGCATGAAGCCCTCACAATAGGGGTTGAGGGAATTGACAGTTTCAAAAACAAGGCGTTCAGTCCTTTCCAGCTGCCGGGCCCACTCTCTCGCACCAACTCTTCGTCCCTCTCTGCTGGTGGCGTCCTCGGAGCAGGCCGTCTCCCCCACCCCTCCAGCCAGCGTTCTGACCGCCCCATCCCGCCCCCAGGCTGTGTTTGTAAACAAGGGTCAGTGTCCAGGGACTGCTGGCGCGGGGTTGGGGACTAGCGGATTGAGAGGGAAGTCCGGGGAACGGCCCAGCGGCCGGGGAGCCGAGGGGTCCCTGTCTCCCCCGCCTGCTGCAGCCACCGCGCTGACCCCAGGGCAGCTCCCAGCTCTCTGGCCTGGGTCACCGCCACCACCAGAAAGATGTGCAAATGCCGCCATTTTGCACGGTGGCAAGCAAATGTCTTTGTGACTTTTTTTCCCGCCCAGATCTTGCTCTCCTCCGAATGAACAAACCGGCTCCCTGGGCAGTAGGGCCCGCGCCTCTCTGCGCCCGGACCCCAGCGCCTCTTGCGGCCTCATGGCCGGCGACTTCATAGCTGGGCCTACCTGAAGCAGGGCAGGGGCGATGGTGCGCGCGGCCGGCCTGGCTCTCTCCCCGGGGCCGGCCCTCGAGGGCCGGACCGCCTCTAGGCACTCCTTTTGTGTGGCCTGGAGTCATCTGCCACCCTCCCGCACGTACAGACCGCCTGGCTCTTTCTCACCCAGGCCTCAGCTCTCCTCCCCAAGTAAATCGGGCCCAGCTTTTCGCCTTTGGCGGAGAGCTGGCCAAGGCTTCCCAAATGTGTACGGAACACAAGCGGCAAAGAGATGGGGCGTCACACTGGGCCGGTCGGCGGGGCTGCGAACGCCCCCTATGAAGTGGCCCAAGAGCCCAGGCCCAGAGTCTGGGAGGGCGCGGGCGGAAACCCCCAAGTCGGGGAAACGCGCTGGAGCCAGGCCTGCTTCCTTTGGCGCCGTGGTTCCTGTCCCTGGGAACTGCTCAGTGCATCTGCAAATGGAATGATGACCTGAAAACGGGAAACGTGAGACAGTGACATGGAAAACCACCCTGGGCTGGGGAGGCTAGAACGCAGCAATGCAAACAAAGCAGCTTGGAGAGGAAGAGGGAAACAGAGATGCACCACGACAGGTCACAGGAGAGTGCCACAAGCTTGTTTTCCCGGGTGTTTAAAATGCAGTCCCAGTTGTAAAGTGTGTGAAATTACGCACTGGTCCCTTAAAGAGTGCCTAATTTATAGTAAATAGCAAGGTCTTTGTAAATGGCTTTATTATGTTGTTTCTTGTTAATTGTTGAGAAAATCCCCATTGTTGAGTGTGAAAGGCTTTATGAGCTAACCTGGTCCTGGTGCAATCAGAGGGCAGTAAATGGCGGCTCGGCCTCCGAGGCCCAGCACGGAAGCGGACGCTGGCCTGGAGTGCCGCCACGACCCCTGGAGACGTCGCCGTCCCAGGGAAGACCGCGGCGAGGGGGTTCGGGCTTATCGGGAATGGGAAGGCGTATTTTGAACTCGCAGGCTCGCGAGAACAGCTTGCTGAGTGCTGGGAGAAGAGCCGAGCAGGCCAGGCGGCGAGGCGGCGGGCGGGCGCAGGGGACCCGGCGCCCCTCTCCGGTCACAGCCTGGACCGCAGGCCGCCGGCCCTGGGCGCGAGCTCGAGTCGCGCGGGGGGCGGGGGGTGGGGATTGGATCTTGGGCTTTGTCTCAGTTCTCCTGCCGCGTGGAGCGCGGGCTCCGGCGGGTTCGTCCACGCCTGTCAAATGCCCAAAAATGCAGGGCTGGAAGCCTGGAGAGGCTACCGGCCGAGGGGTCCCCGAAGGAGGGCTCCAGACCCCTGCCTGCGCCTCCTCGTCTTTTGTTTAAAGCTTTCTTTCTCCTTTTCTCTCTCCCTCTTTCCCTCTTTCTCACGCACGGTCTCTCTCTCTCCTTTTCTCCCTCTCTCCATTAGGAACCCGAAATGGACCCAGAAGACAGAAGAAATAAGAGGAACCTTTTGGGGGGGATTTAAACAAGGGAAAGGATTTCTTCTTTACTCTTAAGATATTCCTTTCTCCTTTTCCCATCTACTTCAGTTCTCTTTCCAGCCAGTCGGGACCCCCGAAGGGTTAGAGTCCAATCAGGGTTCATCTGATTCACTTGGAGCCCAGGACCCTGCCCGGCCCTGCAGGACTGGAGAGCGCCTCCTGGGCTCGGCTCGCGGCCCTTCCAGGATTTAAGACCCAGTGGGTTGGTGGGGAGAAACAGCAGCAGACTCCCGGCACCCTCTGAGCTCTAACAAGTGCAGCCAGGGCAAAGGGAAATTCTTGAAGTTGAGGGTGGAAAACCCTGGCTTAGGTGGACTGTACCCCTTAAAGGCAATTCCAGTTAGAAAACCTATATTCAGCTATCTTCTTTCCCTAAATAGCAAGGTCTTTGTAAATGGCTTTATTATGTTGTTTCTTGTTAATTGTTGAGAAAATCCCCATTGTTGAGTGTGAAAGGCTTTATGAGCTAACCTGGTCCTGGTGCAATCAGAGGGCAGTAAATGGCGGCTCGGCCTCCGAGGCCCAGCACGGAAGCGGACGCTGGCCTGGAGTGCCGCCACGACCCCTGGAGACGTCGCCGTCCCAGGGAAGACCGCGGCGAGGGGGTTCGGGCTTATCGGGAATGGGAAGGCGTATTTTGAACTCGCAGGCTCGCGAGAACAGCTTGCTGAGTGCTGGGAGAAGAGCCGAGCAGGCCAGGCGGCGAGGCGGCGGGCGGGCGCAGGGGACCCGGCGCCCCTCTCCGGTCACAGCCTGGACCGCAGGCCGCCGGCCCTGGGCGCGAGCTCGAGTCGCGCGGGGGGCGGGGGGTGGGGATTGGATCTTGGGCTTTGTCTCAGTTCTCCTGCCGCGTGGAGCGCGGGCTCCGGCGGGTTCGTCCACGCCTGTCAAATGCCCAAAAATGCAGGGCTGGAAGCCTGGAGAGGCTACCGGCCGAGGGGTCCCCGAAGGAGGGCTCCAGACCCCTGCCTGCGCCTCCTCGTCTTTTGTTTAAAGCTTTCTTTCTCCTTTTCTCTCTCCCTCTTTCCCTCTTTCTCACGCACGGTCTCTCTCTCTCCTTTTCTCCCTCTCTCCATTAGGAACCCGAAATGGACCCAGAAGACAGAAGAAATAAGAGGAACCTTTTGGGGGGGATTTAAACAAGGGAAAGGATTTCTTCTTTACTCTTAAGATATTCCTTTCTCCTTTTCCCATCTACTTCAGTTCTCTTTCCAGCCAGTCGGGACCCCCGAAGGGTTAGAGTCCAATCAGGGTTCATCTGATTCACTTGGAGCCCAGGACCCTGCCCGGCCCTGCAGGACTGGAGAGCGCCTCCCTGGGCTCGGCTCGCGGCCCTTCCAGGATTTAAGACCCAGTGGGTTGGTGGGGAGAAACAGCAGCAGACTCCCGGCACCCTCTGAGCTCTAACAAGTGCAGCCAGGGCAAAGGGAAATTCTTGAAGTTGAGGGTGGAAAACCCTGGCTTAGGTGGACTGTACCTTAGGGCTTGGACACTAGCAAATGCAAATCACAAGGAAATGCTAATTCCAGTTAGAAAAACCTATATTCAGCTATCTTCTTTCCCTTCTAAGATGGCCCTTTGCTTGCGCACTCTCGCTCTCTCACCAAATTAGCTATTACGTGAAATCCCCGCGGGTTTAAAGCACTTGTTTCGCGGATTCGCGTACAACCCATATTAACTATGCACTTTCTGCTATTCCTCTTGTGACTGTCCCTGCCTCTTCCTCCTTTGCGGAGAGTACGATGCATTTTATTTTAGTCCAATCGATGTGTGCAAATACTGGGATATCGCAGCCCACACTTTTGCGGGGGAGGCTGTTTACAAAATTGAGTTTAGGGATCAATACTAAGTAGAAATGCTCCAAATTGCACGAATTCACCAAATTCAAGCCTCGGGCTCCCAAACCCCTTTCCTGATGAACTAACTCCCAGGCAAGTAAACTGCGGTTCTGCTGTTCCTGCTTCTCAAAACAGGTCATTTTCCTCATGTGTCTTTTGGCTTTCTTTTCCTAAAGATCACTCCATTTTGTTTTGAAAACACAGTTCTAAAGCGTATGGAGTTGAATCCCTGTCAGTGGCGTCCACAGGCGAATTGCTAGTGCCTTTCCTTTTCTTTCTCTACCTAGGACCTAACAGCAGCACCTAAGATTGCCAGAGTGGGGCCTCACTTTGCCCAGCTGAGTGTTTCACTGGACACGGAGCAGCCCTGTCCTAGGCCACTACTTGACTCCCAGTCTTCTCCCCCGAGCCGTTCAGCCTGCAGCACAGCGAGCTCTCTATTCTTCTGCAGCGGCAGCCAAGGCTTCAGGGCAGACTGGTGCCTAACTGGGGGAAGGGCACTGGTTGTCCCCTTATGGGGACATTAAGGCCAGAAAGATGGAGGGAGAGAGGTTTCAAAAGGGAATTAGGAGAGCCAGCTATGCAGATGTGTGTGTGTGTGTGTGTGTGTGTGTGTGTCCACAGTCGAAAACATCTGAAGGGGAAGAAAACCATCTTTAAAGGAAGTAGGCCAAGTACCTGAGATGCTCAGCTGTTTCCGATTCCTTGGCTCCTGCTGCCTGGATCTTTCTCCAGTTGAGAGGACTGGATCAAGATCCAGGCAGTGGGAAGAGGTGGAGAGAGAATCGCAGGCAACCTCAAGGCTCTCCAGTAAGATCCAGTTATGCATCTAATCTGTGCCATCAACATGTTTATGTTTGACCCTTTTGGATGGAAGAGGCTTGGCAGTCAGTACACTTAGACCCTAAAATATCACCAGCCTCATGGAGAACAACTGCTCATGGGTCTCCAAGGCCCTCCCTAACCAGGATGCTCAGATGAATTGGAGGGAAACAGAAGAGAAACCCTCTGAGTGGCTGCCTGCCCTCTTCCCTAAGCCTTCAAAACAAACAAACAAACTCTATTTTCTTGAAGTCTGGGCTGTTGGATGAACATATATGGGGCATGAAAGGGTTAGGATACGAGATTTCCGTTCTGAGTGCTTGCCCTCTTTAAGATCAGTTTAAGTTAGCTTTGGGAATAACACAATAATTGTGATAAGTAATGAGTAGTGGTAAAGAAAAACAGTAGAGAAGAGAGATTACAGCAAGCTTAGGCAGAAGCCCCCCTATCTCCACCCCAGGCCCTTCCGTAGAAGTTAGACATGACGCAAATATATATGTAAGAGATCTGGAGACTACAACTTAGTCAGCAGGCAAGGATTTCAGTCTGAAATGACTAGAAAAGACCTAAATTCTTGGATCTCCCAGGAATAAAGGCGCATTTTACATTCATTCTCCCTTGCCTCTCTAGATTTCTCTTTCCCTCCCTTTCAAATGAATACCCTGATTGTCAGTGGTGCAAATGTGCAAGATCAGTTTTTTCCTCTACATTGAATCGAACTGTGTGAACTAGGGGATGGTTAAGCTTTCATAAGATCTACTTAAAGTAAAAACCTGCATGCTATGGTAGAAATTGCCACAACCATTTTGTTTTTTTTTTATCTTCTCTCTCTGTCTTTTTTTTTTCTCTCTCTCTTTTTTTATCTTCTACTACCTTCTCAGCTTGTCCTCTTCTTCCCCTCCCCCTACCTAATCCTTGCACCCACAAGAAGGTTTCATGGGGGAATAACAACAGTTAGCAACACTTTCTCCAGAGGTGGAAAGAGTGTAAGATCTGGACTTAAAGCAATGCTGATCCAGGCTGCTTGGAGCTTGCAATGACCCTGAGCTTCCTTGCTGGCGTGAGGAGCCAGAAACTCCCAGCCTCTTGTGTCCTGCATGTGCAGAGCTATTTCAGTTGGGCTATAAAAAACAGCGTGGAGGAGGGCTCAACTCCATAAACACACAGCTATGGTTCTAAACATGGAGTACATTGTCAGAGGCAAATGCAAAGGGATACTTTAAATTTTGTTCCAAGTGGTATCCATCATGTGGCAAAGTGGTCTTCAGAAAGCCAAATTTGATTTTTATCTGTTATAATAGAGACTTAAAAAATAACAACTTTATATGATTGAGAATTTAATGGGTGTACATCACTGCTACCAGAACATTTCTCATCTGAATTAAAAAGAGAGGTGAAAAAGAGAGAGAAATAGAGATGGTACTTTTCCTCCCCTTTCTTAACAGAAAATTTTAAGTAGAAGATCATAGTTAACATGTGAAGTGTTCAATCGATTGCTTTGCTGCTCATATAATAAAAGAAGTAGGTAGGTAAAGAAAAACAGTAGAGAAGAGAGATTACAGCAAGCTTAGGCAGAAGCCCCCCTATCTCCACCCCAGGCCCTTCCGTAGAAGTTAGACATGACGCAAATATATATGTAAGAGATCTGGAGACTACAACTTAGTCAGCAGGCAAGGATTTCAGTCTGAAATGACTAGAAAAGACCTAAATTCTTGGATCTCCCAGGAATAAAGGCGCATTTTACATTCATTCTCCCTTGCCTCTCTAGATTTCTCTTTCCCTCCCTTTCAAATGAATACCCTGATTGTCAGTGGTGCAAATGTGCAAGATCAGTTTTTTCCTCTACATTGAATCGAACTGTGTGAACTAGGGGATGGTTAAGCTTTCATAAGATCTACTTAAAGTAAAAACCTGCATGCTATGGTAGAAATTGCCACAACCATTTTGTTTTTTTTTTATCTTCTCTCTCTGTCTTTTTTTTTTCTCTCTCTCTTTTTTTATCTTCTACTACCTTCTCAGCTTGTCCTCTTCTTCCCCTCCCCCTACCTAATCCTTGCACCCACAAGAAGGTTTCATGGGGGAATAACAACAGTTATCAACACTTTCTCCAGAGGTGGAAAGAGTGTAAGATCTGGACTTAAAGCAATGCTGATCCAGGCTGCTTGGAGCTTGCAATGACCCTGAGCTTCCTTGCTGGCGTGAGGAGCCAGAAACTCCCAGCCTCTTGTGTCCTGCATGTGCAGAGCTATTTCAGTTGGGCTATAAAAAACAGCGTGGAGGAGGGCTCAACTCCATAAACACACAGCTATGGTTCTAAACATGGAGTACATTGTCAGAGGCAAATGCAAAGGGATACTTTAAATTTTGTTCCAAGTGGTATCCATCATGTGGCAAAGTGGTCTTCAGAAAGCCAAATTTGATTTTTATCTGTTATAATAGAGACTTAAAAAATAACAACTTTATATGATTGAGAATTTAATGGGTGTACATCACTGCTACCAGAACATTTCTCATCTGAATTAAAAAGAGAGGTGAAAAAGAGAGAGAAATAGAGATGGTACTTTTCCTCCCCTTTCTTAACTAAGGAAAAATTTTAAGTAGAAGATCATAGTTAACATGTGAAGTGTTCAATCGATTGCTTTGCTGCTCATATAATTTCAGGAAAATAAAAGTATTTTAATCCTTATTTTTTTTAAAAAAATCTTTTTATAGCTTTATGTTTTGTAAATTCAAAAGTAAATTGGGAGAAAGAAGTAAATTAGGGAAAGAGTTATACAGGCCTGCCACCTTTAATAAAACAACCTCAGAAACATCTACTTTCTCTGAAATATCATTCCCTATTATATATTTTGGTCTGTGGTTTGTGGTTTAACATTACTATTGAATAGAAGAAAAAATAACTTATTTTGTATCATTTAAAATAAGTTAAAGGAGAAAAATATATGTTATTATATAGACTTAGAGGGGTTACCAAGGGCTTCTAAAATCTTGCCCTTTGTATCAATCTCTAACTGATTTATCCAAATAGGATTCAATCCCACATAACATGTGGACTACCTATAATATTCTGACATGATAGAAGCATTTCTAGAGGAATTGGAAGCATCCTGGTGGCAGATTTCCTATCTTGTTTTGAAACATTACTTAGTGTATGCTGTAAGGTTGACTTCAGATATGATCTCCTTCAAAGAAAAAAAAAAGCAAAAATGATTACTAAGAGAAAGAAAAAAAGGAAATTTAAGCAATAAATACTGCTAGGACCATTGATCCCAGTTACCTGCTATAATGTGAATGAAATGATTATGGCTGTTCCATTGACACAGTTTCTTCATTCAGGATCCTGGCCAAAGGAATAGCATGTCATTGTGTAAAATTCTAGCCAAAGATCAGCGATTACAATGGAAATCGCAATGTGCAAAGTCTCATTGAAGCCAATGAAATTGAGCATAATATCCATACTGCATTCTCATCTACTTGCCCCAGGATTTAGTATGCGGCTCTGCATTGAAATGAGATTATGCATATAAAATGCCAATATAGAACACAATGCCCGATAAAACATTAGAAAAGCAACTTACAGCCCACATACATGGGTTTTACTTAAATTTGAACTTCATGTGCAAAATAAACCATAGCAACGTCAGAACACTAAATCTACACACTGTCCTCACTCTGGTTTTCCTGCAGCTTTCTGGATGAGTCCCCCACAGCCCCTCCTATGCAAACACAATTCTTTTTAAGGGCACTCTTCAAATCATCTAACAATTCCCAAAGGGTATCCCAGGAGTCTCTTAAAGTGTCTTTCTAAATTGAAAGGCCCCAAACAATTTAAGTGCATTTTCAACCAAAAATATAAGAAAGTATTTGGACTTGCAAACCTATGGGTATGTGCGTAAAAAAGAAGAAAAGGACCAAAGAGAAAACACCCCCACAGTGGATTACAAGGTTATGGGACAGGTCACTAGGAAAGGGAAATAAAACTGAATATTAGGTTGGGCTTGTAAATTATGCACCTTTCAGGGAAAGCAGTTTTAAGGTCTCTTCACTCAAGGGTTTTTTCCCATCCATTTTGCTATTAATTCTTAACTCTTGGTAGGCAGCTCTTTAATGAGGTTGTTTGTCGCAGGTTAATTTTCTCCAATCTACTGAGCTTCTCATTTTCCCTTTCAAGTGAAGTGCTGCCTAGAGCTTTCAGTATTTTCCATACCAGAAAACAAAATAAACTTGGAGTTGCCGGGACTGGGCTGGGAATTAAAGGCGTTATGTGGACAGAAAAACAGGAGGGCTTGGACAGATGGGAGTGGGAGGGTAGAAACCAGGCTGAGTTGAGGGCAGGAGGGAGAGAATGCAGTCTTAGGAGAGTGATGACCCTGGGAATGTAATATATTAAATATTGCTGCGATCGATTTCAATATCCCAAGTGGACACGGGAATAAAAATTCACCAACAAGCTGAAGTGATTAGGAATGCTTTGTTGCGAGGGGAAAAATGTGATTTCCTTCAGATCCTTTTTGTTCAGGTTTGAAGAGGCATAGACAATCCATGTCTAAGCTCTGGACTCCCAGTTTGGGATAGAACTGTAAAAGTTAGTCCTGTGTCAATGGTACTTCTGCATTGTGGAAAGATGGGCCTTTATATTGAGAAGGATTAACCATCAACCACAGTTATAGCCTGGTACCTCCAGGAGTTTTCCTCCCAAATCAGAGAAGGGTACATTTTTGGACGGCCGCTCCTTTCCTGTGTATTAGTCTTTGTTTCAGTCACTCTGGGATGAAGTAGTTGCATTTGCAAAGTTCTTTCACTAAAATCCAGGGGAAAGGCAAAATATGGGTGACAGAGGATTGATTCACAATAGCAGAATATATGAGCCGTTGGTGCTCTGTAGGGCAGGAGTATGCTTGATGTGTCATTCTGGGGCCCAAAGCACGAAACCCGTAATGTGTACAGGCACAGATATCTACTGCTACACGTGATCTTTTGAGTGGCTTCAGAATAGGGAAGGATTTTCTGTTCCTTTTGCTGCCAAATCCAGCTTTCAGGCATTCATACTATGAACTGTGTTTCTCTCAGTTCAGGAATCTGTTTAGGGATTTGGGGTAGTCACTGAGGAGGCTGTTTGGGGGTTGCCGGAGGGAGTGTTTCCAGCCACCGCCTAATGGTCAAGGCCTAGGCTTCTCACACGGGTACACCAAGGTCTGCTGCTGGGGATGCACTGCTGGGTGCTTGTGTGCAGAAGCTGTGGCCGCCACAGGGGCCCGCTGCCTCCTCCTTCAGAGTGGTCACCACAAATCTGGGAAAGAAATGCAACATCATACAAAGGATTTCTTTAATGAGGATGAGTTCCTTAGAGCGACCAGGGGCTTTGGTTGCTGCTCAGGCCTCTCCTTCCTGCTGCCAGATTGTTCCCTACCCATTATATCCTTCCTTATACAGTAGCCTGAGGTTGGAAAAGTCCCCCACCCCCAACCCAGAGGCTAATTCATTTTCTTATCAAATTTCATATATCTATTTATTGACAGTTGTGCTGAGTTTTCATTACTGCGCAGACTTTTCTCTAGTTGCTGTGAGTGGGGGCTACTTTCTAGCGGCAATGTGAGGGTTTCTCTTTGTGGTGGCTTCTCTGATTGTGGAGCACCGGCTCTAAGGCACGGGGTCTTCAGTCGTTGCAGTCCATGGGCTCAGTAGATGAGGCACGTGGGCTCAATAGTTGCCGTTCCCCAGGCTCTAGAGTGCAGGTTCAGTAGTTGTGACACACAGGTTTAGCTTCTTTGCAGCGTGTGTGATCCTTCTGGACCAGGGATCGAATGTTTCCTGAATTGGTGGACAGATTCTTTGCCACTGAGCCACCAGGGAAGCCACCCAGAGGCTGATTCCAGTTTTACCCTGGAAGCTGAATGAGGATGGACTGGAAGTTCTGAGTATGCTGGAATCCCTGAGCGGGGCAAAACAAAATACATCTCTTCCTTCCTTTTTTTCACCTGTCTGTCTATCTTCTACCCCTACTCCCTTCTCTGCCATCAGTCATCCAGTCTTCTAGTCATCTTCTTCCACCCTAGTTAGGATGACTAGCTCCCACTTGGGAGTATGGTTCTAGGGACTAGCCATATTCCTGGATGAAGCTCTTCTTACCAGGGACTGGTCAAAGAAGTAAAAGGAACACTGTCTCTTATTTCCTTTGCCTCTAAGTCAGGCTGACCATGACTGGATTAGGGTTGTAGGTGGTTGTGCAACTCAGCACTTGGGCTCCTGCAGCTGGAAACCACCAGACTCTCTGTGGAATGATGACTAACAGGAGGCCAAGCCAACCCTATAAAGCTGTTTCTCTCCCTAAAGTTACATAAGCTCCTTGCTGTCTTGAGGTTAAGGAGAATGAGTTGGGTCCCTTCAGGTCCAGGAGCAAACTATCACTCAAAAAAGTCACGATGAGAAGCTGGAGTTCTTGAAACCAGTTACCTCTCTTCTTGAGTGTGGGAAAGAGTGAGTTAGGGGCAATTTGGATAAGCAAGGAATCTCTCTGTTTTGCTCTGATCCCCCTTTGGTTTTCTTTTATTTTCCATTTCTTTTCCTTCTCCTTCATCATCATCAATGTCATGTCAGGAAGAAGGGCAGGTGGAAAGCACCAGTGGCCTGTGCTCTGATGGCCAGCTAAAGCAGATGTGAGGCTGTGTCCGGGTAGGAGGCTGGGAGTGAGAGATGCCTGCTCTTGTGTGAGGAAAGGAAATCGGGAAAGAAGGAATCTCTTCGGTAGGGACGTTTTAGCCTAAGTTACCTCATCCAGGCCCTAAGATCCAGGTGCTAAGCTCTGAGATCCTGAAAAACCTGCCCTGCTCTGGAAGGTACCTGTTGCTTAAAGCTGACTGGGGAGCTCTTGGGCCCCTGCCCTATTGTAAGTCTTGGGAGTTAGGTCTGGCTTCCCCTGGGGCTGCTGGATTCACCTGTCATTACGCTCACTGCCCAGGAACCCTGACAAACCTCCACAATGTGGGTCTGAAAAAGGGTGCTTAAGGTTCACTGATCTGTGTGTAGCACTTTGCAAAACTGCAAATAAGCGAGGAAATTTGTCTATTCTTGGGAAGGGAAAGACAAGTTTGCACTTCACATGGAAGCATGAGAAAAAGAGAGGGGAAAACTTCTGGCCAAAAGCCCCACTGTAATCTCCAGAACAATTTCATTTCCTTTGCAGCACCCAAACTGCCCTAGCCGAGGCCTCAGAGAGGTCAGGGCGGGGAAGGAGCTTAAAAGCGGGGGTGGGGAAGAGAAGATGCGGTGAGGCCCGGGGCTAGGTCTCAGGTGAGGGCCAGGCGGGCTGGAAGGCCGACGGGATGGAAGACCGTAAAACGGGGGAGGGGCAGAGCCTAGATGTTTGGAAGGTTTTGGTATTTTTTCGCAGGAATTCGCATGGCCTGCCTCCAGGGTAGCTCGCTGACGCTTTCCCCCGCCCCTATGCGCCGAGCAGGTCGCGGGGAGCTCGGGTTTCCGCCGAGGCCCTGCTCCCGGGCTCCGCCTGCCTCGGCGCTCAGGCCTTTCCCGCGTGCTGAGAAAGGGAAAAGCGTGCGCCCCGGGTGGTGCGGCAGGGGAGCGCGTCCTTCCCGGGCTAGGGCAGGCCCTTCGGGGGAGCCAAGCTGCCCCGGCCCGCAGCCCAGGCAGGAGAGGGCGTCCCCGGGCAGTGACTCCTGTTGGGGCGGCCGGCTGCTGGGAACCCGCGGGCTGCAGAGAGAAGCAGGCCCTGGAAAGCTCATTATTTCCCCTCCAAAGGGTGGTTGGTTGGAATTTTTGAAGCCTTTAAAGTGATCGTGTCCCACCAGAGAGCCGCTCTCCCCGTTCCCTTCTCCGCCGCCTTCCTTTGTCACCTTGCCTCTAAATCTGCAGAGACCGGCGCGAGGGTGGCGTGTTTGCAGATTCGAGCCGCAAACGTGAGCATTTGTGTATGAATGCGTATCAAGCACGCAGGGATAGAGCGGTGGTCGCTATTTTCGATGAATCCCGTGTAAGAACCCTTTACGAGCCGCAAAGCCCTCTGGATTCACCTGTCATTACGCTCACTGCCCAGGAACCCTGACAAACCTCCACAATGTGGGTCTGAAAAAGGGTGCTTAAGGTTCACTGATCTGTGTGTAGCACTTTGCAAAACTGCAAATAAGCGAGGAAATTTGTCTATTCTTGGGAAGGGAAAGACAAGTTTGCACTTCACATGGAAGCATGAGAAAAAGAGAGGGGAAAACTTCTGGCCAAAAGCCCCACTGTAATCTCCAGAACAATTTCATTTCCTTTGCAGCACCCAAACTGCCCTAGCCGAGGCCTCAGAGAGGTCAGGGCGGGGAAGGAGCTTAAAAGCGGGGGTGGGGAAGAGAAGATGCGGTGAGGCCCGGGGCTAGGTCTCAGGTGAGGGCCAGGCGGGCTGGAAGGCCGACGGGATGGAAGACCGTAAAACGGGGGAGGGGCAGAGCCTAGATGTTTGGAAGGTTTTGGTATTTTTTCGCAGGAATTCGCATGGCCTGCCTCCAGGGTAGCTCGCTGACGCTTTCCCCCGCCCCTATGCGCCGAGCAGGTCGCGGGGAGCTCGGGTTTCCGCCGAGGCCCTGCTCCCGGGCTCCGCCTGCCTCGGCGCTCAGGCCTTTCCCGCGTGCTGAGAAAGGGAAAAGCGTGCGCCCCGGGTGGTGCGGCAGGGGAGCGCGTCCTTCCCGGGCTAGGGCAGGCCCTTCGGGGGAGCCAAGCTGCCCCGGCCCGCAGCCCAGGCAGGAGAGGGCGTCCCCGGGCAGTGACTCCTGTTGGGGCGGCCGGCTGCTGGGAACCCGCGGGCTGCAGAGAGAAGCAGGCCCTGGAAAGCTCATTATTTCCCCTCCAAAGGGTGGTTGGTTGGAATTTTTGAAGCCTTTAAAGTGATCGTGTCCCACCAGAGAGCCGCTCTCCCCGTTCCCTTCTCCGCCGCCTTCCTTTGTCACCTTGCCTCTAAATCTGCGCAGAGACCCGCGGGCGCGAGGGTGGCGTGTTTGCAGATTCGAGCCGCAAACGTGAGCATTTGTGTATGAATGCGTATCAAGCACGCAGGGATAGAGCGGTGGTCGCTATTTTCGATGAATCCCGGTGTAAGAACCCTTTACAGGAGGGCAGGATCGCCTCTCGGGGCCCAAAGCCCTCTAAGAGAAAGACGCAAGCGACAGCTTTTCCTAGGAAACCGTCCCGGCACGCCTGCTTCCCTCCTTGGAAGTCCTCGCAGGAGCCGGGCTCCGCAGTAGCTGCCTTCAGGGAACGCAGGATGGAGACTCACAGCCTTTCCGTTAAGCTGTAACGTGGTCTGCCTGGAGCCAGTGACACACTCAACACCTCTGGCTTCGGGAACTGTTCCGGAGCTGGGACCCAGGCACAGATGACCCAAGGCTGGGGATGGGAAACGAGAGTTTCTTAGTCTCTGGGATGCGTCTAAGTGGGCTGCGCAGAGATCCCGGGGCAAAGGTTGGCTCTTCCTTGCCCCAAATAAATACTTGGTTAACTAGTGTAGACTAAACATATTAATGTTATTAAATGAGGTAAAATAGACTGGGTTCAAAGAGGGGGTATACCAACCGGACCCAGACTCCGGTCATACTTCTCTTCCGGTGACAAGCCAGGATGCTCCCAACACGAAAATAGAAACGTAACATTCAACTGGACGAATTAATTTTTTGACGGATTTACGGTATGATTTTCTTTCAAGCGGTATTCATTGGTTCTTCCCATCCGTAGTGCGGTCCAAAGACAGAAATATAAACAAGCACTTTCTGCTTTGCGGAAACCCCTTAACAGTATCTCCCAAAGAAAGATCAAGACACTTTGTGAATTTCCCCCAGATAATGCCTCATATTCCGAATGACTGATCAGAGAACTTCGGTATTGTTAAATAAAATGAGAGGAAGGCGAGTGACGTGGGAATCGGACAATGGCATTTCTGAATCAGTTTGCTTGATTGACATTTGGGAGCTTCATGACCCCAGGGAATAGGACTCATTACGGTGAATACACCAAAACATCAACCAAGATTAGAACTCTAGATCCTGTTTTAATCCCATTTCAGTCTAAATTATAGTGGGAAAATATAAAATTCAAGAGAAGAGAATTACTCCATCATATACTGACCTAAAGTTTTAATTGCTCCAAGGGGAAAATAAAAGTAGAAAACCAATACTCTTCTTTTCATCACTTTTAGGAATAGCAGTGATAATTAAGCAATGTGTGTTTGGGAGGGTAGGTACAAAGGACATTTAAGCAGTATAAAATATTTTATGTTTATTTGGGGAGAGATGCTGAAGAAATGTATAGGGAGCTTTACACATGTGTGAGAAAAAAAATAATTCCCCTCTATTGGATAAAAAACATAGCTTAAATGTGGAGTCTAAATATCCATTATTATTTGGAAGGCTTCTCTATTGATTGGGAGGGGAATTTTTTTTTTTTTTAACGTCAAAAGTTGTGTATTTAACCCAGAAAATCGTTGAGAGCTGATCTGATCTTCAAGTTGGAAAAACTGAATGTGTTTGAACAAAGTATTTTTAACCACAGAAAAGTGTGAGATAGTGTGGGATCTATGTTAGGTGGGAGTATAGTCTAAGGCAACTTCACTTTATGAAAAACATTGATTCTTCAATGGAACTTACCCTTAAGCCTCAAAAACATAAATGATTGGAAGTGTTAAGTATTATATATCAAACTAAACTGATGGAATGCAGACAGATGAAGCTATAGTAAAAGATGTTACAGTTATATTCTCCCAGTTTTTAGCAGATGAACTACAGCAAGGGAGAATGTAACAGGAAGACATAAATATAGAGTGAGTATGTTATGAATAATGGCATAGAAAAGTTTGTTCCATAATATAGGTTCACAATCTTAAAATACTGAGGGGTAGATTTTAATGTGAAGCCTCTCTGTTGCATGGGAACCGGGAATCATAAGAATTATTTATGCAGCAAGATGGTAAGCAAAATATTAACTTGTAAGTTCAAGGAAGGCGAGTGACGTGGGAATCGGACAATGGCATTTCTGAATCAGTTTGCTTGATTGACATTTGGGAGCTTCATGACCCCAGGGAATAGGACTCATTACGGTGAATACACCAAAACATCAACCAAGATTAGAACTCTAGATCCTGTTTTAATCCCATTTCAGTCTAAATTATAGTGGGAAAATATAAAATTCAAGAGAAGAGAATTACTCCATCATATACTGACCTAAAGTTTTAATTGCTCCAAGGGGAAAATAAAAGTAGAAAACCAATACTCTTCTTTTCATCACTTTTAGGAATAGCAGTGATAATTAAGCAATGTGTGTTTGGGAGGGTAGGTACAAAGGACATTTAAGCAGTATAAAATATTTTATGTTTATTTGGGGAGAGATGCTGAAGAAATGTATAGGGAGCTTTACACATGTGTGAGAAAAAAAATAATTCCCCTCTATTGGATAAAAAACATAGCTTAAATGTGGAGTCTAAATATCCATTATTATTTGGAAGGCTTCTCTATTGATTGGGAGGGGAATTTTTTTTTTTTTTTAACGTCAAAAGTTGTGTATTTAACCCAGAAAATCGTTGAGAGCTGATCTGATCTTCAAGTTGGAAAAACTGAATGTGTTTGAACAAAGTATTTTTAACCACAGAAAAGTGTGAGATAGTGTGGGATCTATGTTAGGTGGGAGTATAGTCTAAGGCAACTTCACTTTATGAAAAACATTGATTCTTCAATGGAACTTACCCTTAAGCCTCAAAAACATAAATGATTGGAAGTGTTAAGTATTATATATCAAACTAAACTGATGGAATGCAGACAGATGAAGCTATAGTAAAAGATGTTACAGTTATATTCTCCCAGTTTTTAGCAGATGAACTACAGCAAGGGAGAATGTAACAGGAAGACATAAATATAGAGTGAGTATGTTATGAATAATGGCATAGAAAAGTTTGTTCCATAATATAGGTTCACAATCTTAAAATACTGAGGGGTAGATTTTAATGTGAAGCCTCTCTGTTGCATGGGAACCGGGAATCATAAGAATTATTTATGCAGCAAGATGGAACAAAAATTAATTATTAGGAGCTCAATAATTACTAAATAAACTCTGAGCTTTGAGGTTAAAAATAGACAACTATCTTCATGTTCAATTATACAGTATCAATTACTAATACAACTGATGTTTCAGCGTCTCAGCGAGACCAGATAGCATCTTCTATGGAGATATCTTGGTATTAATTAATGACTGCTTTATTCTCATTATTCACAAGGAAAGAGAGGGGTCGTGTCACATTAAAATTAAGATTATCTTACTTTATCTGGGTTCTTAAACAAAGATCATTCAAAGTAATTATATTTTGAATTAACAGAGGTAGGCAATTTATCTCGCTATTTTTTTTGTTCAAAGACAGAAAATAAAGATCAGAAATAAGCAAAGTTTCTTTTTTTTTCAAAGTTTCATGTTTAAGATAGAACCAAACAAACGTCTTGACTTTTGCAATATTTCCCTTGCTAAAGGGGGAATGAGGGAACTGTGAAAGACGTGACTTTGCAAAGTCAAGTCCTTTTTAAAAGACTTGGATCGAAATTCGGGCTATGCAACAAGGATTCAGGTTTGATTAATTTTCTGCAAGCGCCGTGACAGCGGTATTTTAAAAGATTAATTAAAATTGAAGTGATACGGAGCAGGAATTCAACCTGCAGAGGCGTCCCAGGCGCCTTGGGGGGCTTTGCAAGCGACTTCCAAGCACAAACTACGGGTTTTCCTGAGCCTGGGACGGAACTCTCCGTCTCCGGGAGAGGAACGCGGAATTTGGCAAAGCGCCCGCCTGGCCGCCTGGCATCCCGAGCTGGCCGCCAGCTCTCGGGGGGGTGGGGACGGGGTGTGTCCCGGGGAACCCGCTGCCGAGAGGACTGCTGGCGAGGCTCTAAACGAGCCAGTAAGGTTCAGGGTCACGCCGAGAGGCCGGAGGGGACTCCAGGAAGCCTCGAGCCGATGGCCCTGGGCCTCCCAATCTCCGGGGGTAGAGGTGTACCTACTGTGTACCCGGGCTCTTGCAGAGCCCACTCTACGGTCGCAAGCGTGCGGGTCGCGTGACTGGCGGGGGCGCATCCTGCAGGCCTCGGCTGCGGGGCTGCGGATGATGGGCTGGGGCGCGGGCCTGCATCGGCAGTCCTGCCTCGTCGGCTCAGACTCGGAACTCCGGGAGGCCCTGCATTGCTCAACCGCCCAGCCACGTCCCCTCACCTCTCCGCTCACTTTCCCACTCCGGCTTCTCCCCTCCCTCCGCATCCCTGTCCGCTCGCTCTACTGCGCGACGCCTTCGCCCGAGGAAGAAACTGGCTGTGTGCAGCTGTAACTGTACTGAAGGAGATACAATCGCGGGAGCCCTCGGGGTCGCGCACGGCGGAGAAACTATGCGGGTGGCGACCCAGAGGGTATCTGAGGGGGAAGCAGGAGACGTTTATTTGCAATTCGCCTTCCGGGGGCGGGAACTACAGTGTCCCTGTCTTTCCACTTGGGAGGCTCGGGTGCTGACCGTGAGGCCGCGCCACGCGAGCGCTCCCCCGACTGCGTGCCAGTGGGTGTACAGCCGCGCGGTGGGGGCGCGGGCCGGTCGGCCTCCTGGCTGCAGCGGGCCCTCTGCCATGAGGCAGCGCCGGGAAACCCCTGCCTCTGCGGCGGGTCCCGGGGGACGCGGCCTAAAAGGGTCCCCGAGGATTCTTAGCGCTGCGGAGGCGACGTGGTTTCTCCTCCCCTTCCCTTCTGCTTCTCCCACCCTCTTCTCGGAGACCTCGGAGTGGAGGAGAAGTGGGAAGGGAGGCCGGTAAACGGACGGCGAAGGCCTGGGACCGGGAGCCGGGGAGCTCCAGGCCGGAAAGGAGGCACTGGGACAAGGAAAAGGGGCCTTGGGGCCCAGGGGACTCCACTGGGGACAGCTGGGGCGGAGGACGAGGAGGCGAGAGTCCCTTGCCTTCCGAGTAGCGCAGGGGGACCTCTTCCCCAGGGAACTCCCACCCAGTAGCTCCCAACCTCGAGAACAAAGGGTCCGAGAAGCACGGTCGGGGTCGGGGAACGGAGGTGGAGGGTGGCAGGAAGGCTGGCCGTGGGGGCAGGGGAGGACGCCTCGCCACATTTCCGAATGTTTGCTCCCTCCAGCAAACGCCTCACTGAGGCCGCTTCCAAGTGCGGGAGGGCTCGGGTTCCTTACCTAACGGCTGCACTCGCTCCCTTCCTCCCACCGCGTCCCCACCCCCTCAGGGGACCGTGGCCTGGGAGCGGCTAGGCTGGCTGCGCACCGCGGCGCGGGCGGAACCGCGGGGCAGCAGCGCCTCCTGCAGGTGCCGGGCGCCCTTGCAGCCGCCGCGCCGCGCCGCCTCTTAAGGTGGAACCGGCCTCGTTGCCCACCCGCGCTTTCCACTCTTCCGCAACCTTGCTTCCACCCGCGGTGTTTCCCTCCAGAAGAGGGCCTGGCGGTCTACAACGGCTGGAGTCTGATGGTTCGTGCTGCTATTTCCTTGATTCCTTGATCCCACTATCTGCAGGTCCTCGTCTGCGGATGCCCCCGTATCGATTTCGACAGTTACAATTGATAATTCCCTGCTGGTGTAAAAGGAGGCGTAAGTCACGCGTTAGGATTGAAAGACCAAAACGGCGCCTCTTTTTTTTTTTTTTTTTAAACTTGACAGCCAACTTTTATTTTCGTTTATTGAAAGTAGAAGGCCCGCAGGGAAGGGTCGCTGAGGGTTGTTGACCTGTCCCTCGGTCTTTCGGATGCAAGGGTTCTAGATGAGCCTGGCGGTCTGGGAATCACATTCAGTATCCACACCCTGCAAACTCTTGGTCAGGTGCAAGAGGCCGGGGAGGAGCGGTGGGCCCATAGGGAACCCCTCCTTTTGTATCTCCGGCGCCGCCACCACCTCTCCCCGGCTTCAGCTCGCTCTCGCCCGGATGATTTGTTAATTTGGTGAAAGCAAGGAACGTGGAGAGGATCGAAGAGCAGTTTCTCTTTATTTCCTTTTACACTAGATGGGCGTGTGTGTGAATTCATCGTTTCTTGGAACTCCTTGCACTCGAGATTTTTGGGGAAAACACACGAGCTCCGAGCAGGACACGAACAAGCCAACTCTGGTACCGGTGCCATCCTCAGTAAATGCCTTTCTTTTGCTCTTTCCTCCTCCGCGTTTTGGAAAGGGGTCCCTCTGGCTTGCTCCCTCCAGCAAGCGCCTCACTGAGGCCGCTTCCAAGTGCGGGAGGGCTCGGGTTCCTTACCTAACGGCTGCACTCGCTCCTTCCTCCCACCGCGTCCCCACCCCTCAGGGGACCGTGGCCTGGGAGCGGCTAGGCTGGCTCCCACCGCGGCGCGGGCGGAACCGCGGGCAGCAGCGCCTCCTGCAGGTGCCGGGCGCCCTTGCAGCCGCCGCGCCGCGCCGCCTCTTAAGGTGGAACCGGCCTCGTTGCCCACCCGCGCTTTCCACTCTTCCGCAACCTTGCTTCCACCCGCGGTTTTTCCCCTCCAGAAGAGGGCCTGGCGGTCTACAACGGCTGGAGTCTGATGGTTCGTGCTGCTATTTCCTTGATTCCTTGATCCCACTATCTGCAGGTCCTCGTCTGCGGATGCCCCCGTATCGATTTCGACAGTTACAATTGATAATTCCCTGCTGGTGTAAAAGGAGGCGTAAGTCACGCGTTAGGATTGAAAGACCAAAACGGCGCCTCTTTTTTTTTTTTAAACTTGACAGCCAACTTTTATTTTCGTTTATTGAAAGTAGAAGGCCCGCAGGAAGGGTCGCTGAGGGTTGTTGACCTGTCCCTCGGTCTTTCGGATGCAAGGGTTCTAGATGAGCCTGGCGGTCTGGGAATCACATTCAGTATCCACACCCTGCAAACTCTTGGTCAGGTGCAAGAGGCCGGGGAGGAGCGGTGGGCCCATAGGGAACCCCTCCTTTTGTATCTCCGGCGCCGCCACCACCTCTCCCCGGCTTCAGCTCGCTCTCGCCCGGATGATTTGTTAATTTGGTGAAAGCAAGGAACGTGGAGAGGATCGAAGAGCAGTTTCTCTTTATTTCCTTTTACACTAGATGGGCGTGTGTGTGAATTCATCGTTTCTTGGAACTCCTTGCACTCGAGATTTTTGGGGAAAACACACGAGCTCCGAGCAGGACACGAACAAGCCAACTCTGGTACCGGTGCCATCCTCAGTAAATGCCTTTCTTTTGCTCTTTCCTCCTCCGCGTTTTGGAAAGGGGTCCCTCTGGCTTGTCCCAGGATTTCCGCACACCCAGAATTCGGAGTTTCGAGAGGAAAGTCCAAGTCCCGGCGCCAGGAGGTAGCCGGGGATGGAAGGCGAGCCAGCGGGGGCTTGGAGTTTACCTGCGCGGTGGAGATCTGCCTCCCCTTACCCGCAACCTCGGCTCCGCCCCTGGGCCCCGCCCCAGGAAAGCCGGGGCCGCGGGTCAGGCTCCGGCGGGAGAAGCTCGCCCCTGCAGGTGCCGCAGGGTCACGCCTGCCCTGGGGGTAGCAAACCGCAAGCGAAAGTCGAGAAGGGCTGGAGCTTTCCCTCTAATCCGTTTTACACTGTGAAAACCGCAAAGCTGTCGCCTAGCCGGCCACTTTTAATTGGGAGGCAAACAGACGAAAAACCAAAACAAACGCGCGAGCTGACTTTCTTTCCCAGTGTTTTTCCTTCTCAACGAAAAGCCCGCTCTCTGGTGAAGAGGAAAACGGATCCGCGCCCACGTTTGCTCCCTTTGGGGTCTGGGCTGGCGGCGCCCCCAGCGCGACGAGCGGCCTGGACGGCGCACTCTCGCCATCCTCTCCCCCCACCTCGTGGGTCTCGACGCGCATCCCATCTCTTCTCCCGTCACGCCGGGGCCAAACGCGCGGGGCAAGCTCAGGCCAGCGCCTTCTCGCTGGGGCTCAAGCGCAGATACATGGGAGTGCTTGGGCACCAGGGACTCCGAGCGCAATGATTTATCCCCGGACTCACGCGCCATGCCCCACCCCCCACCCCCGCTGCCAGGCAGGAGGAGGGATTTGGGCTTCCAGTCTAGGGACTCTGACCCTAAGCTGACTACAGAAAGCACGCAGTTTTCCCTGGGGGAAAACAGAGGTTGGTAGACACGCCGCGCGGCGCCTGATCAAGCTCTCAACTTGCCTCGAGCCCTAGCGGGGGTGCTCAGTCCCGGGCTCGGGTTGGATGGGCGGGTGAGGGTAGAGTAATAGGAGAGCAGAGGCGGGGGCTGCGAGAGATCGCCTGGGTCAGGTGGGCCGAGCTTCAGGATAGTGAACGTCCCCTTAGTACACTGATGTGTGAAGAAAGGTCCTTCGAGCAAAAACAACTTTTAAATTTCAAAATTTCAAAGATTTTGTGGTCGTGGAGGGAAGGAAAGCAAAAGAAAAGAGACAGACCTTACCAAAAAAACTTGGGGGAAATGGAATGGTCAGATTGTGAAGAGGAAGGAAAGGGAGGAAGGACAGAGAAGGCTTTCCTTCTTTGTTCTTTAAAAGCCCGAGCACTTTTTTTCTAAATCAAAATACAGAGAGTCAGTCTCTCTTGGAGCATAATTAGGTAACTAAGAGATGCTGTTCATTTTTTAAAGAATTTGCTGGGTTGAACAAAAATTTTAAAAGGTTCTTTCTCGCCCAGCCCCTGCGCGAACTCAACTCATTTTGATTTCAAGCAGATTTGAGGTAAAAATTTCAGAAGAGAATATGTGTTTGTATCCCTCTAGTCTATTTCTAAGACAAGCAGTTCTATAGGAAATTACCTATGATGGCTGATTTTTTACCTAGGATTTACACTAGAGAGAAGAGTCCTGGATTATCTTTCTCCTCATTCCCCATTAATAAATCTTAAGTGAGAACTTATTGTACAATTATGACTCTTTTCCCCTTCTCTTTTTGACTTATTTTTTTCCCACATGTGAACACACACACAGAATATACATAATGGCTGACTTCGCCCTAAACAGCCTATAATGTATCACATATAAACCTATATCCGTGTGTTGTTTCCACTGAAATTTGGAACATGTTGAGGCCAGCGCCTTCTCGCTGGGGCTCAAGCGCAGATACATGGGAGTGCTTGGGCACCAGGATGAGCGCAATGATTTATCCCCGGACTCACGCGCCATGCCCACCCCACCCGCTGCCAGGCAGGAGGAGGGATTTGGGCTTCCAGTCTAGGGACTCTGACCCTAAGCTGACTACAGAAAGCACGCAGTTTTCCCTGGGGGAAAACAGAGGTTGGTAGACACGCCGCGCGGCGCCTGATCAAGCTCTCAACTTGCCTCGAGCCCTAGCGGGGGTGCTCAGTCCCGGGCTCGGGTTGGATGGGCGGGTGAGGGTAGAGTAATAGGAGAGCAGAGGCGGGGGCTGCGAGAGATCGCCTGGGTCAGGTGGGCCGAGCTTCAGGATAGTGAACGTCCCCTTAGTACACTGATGTGTGAAGAAAGGTCCTTCGAGCAAAAACAACTTTTAAATTTCAAAATTTCAAAGATTTTGTGGTCGTGGAGGGAAGGAAAGCAAAAGAAAAGAGACAGACCTTACCAAAAAAACTTGGGGGAAATGGAATGGTCAGATTGTGAAGAGGAAGGAAAGGGAGGAAGGACAGAGAAGGCTTTCCTTCTTTGTTCTTTAAAAGCCCGAGCACTTTTTTTCTAAATCAAAATACAGAGAGTCAGTCTCTCTTGGAGCATAATTAGGTAACTAAGAGATGCTGTTCATTTTTTAAAGAATTTGCTGGGTTGAACAAAAATTTTAAAAGGTTCTTTCTCGCCCAGCCCCTGCGCGAACTCAACTCATTTTGATTTCAAGCAGATTTGAGGTAAAAATTTCAGAAGAGAATATGTGTTTGTATCCCTCTAGTCTATTTCTAAGACAAGCAGTTCTATAGGAAATTACCTATGATGGCTGATTTTTTACCTAGGATTTACACTAGAGAGAAGAGTCCTGGATTATCTTTCTCCTCATTCCCCATTAATAAATCTTAAGTGAGAACTTATTGTACAATTATGACTCTTTTCCCCTTCTCTTTTTGACTTATTTTTTTCCCACATGTGAACACACACACAGAATATACATAATGGCTGACTTCGCCCTAAACAGCCTATAATGTATCACATATAAACCTATATCCGTGTGTTGTTTCCACTGAAATTTGGAACATGTTGAGGACCTAATTTTTGTTCTTTGCGGTGTGTGCATTTCATGAGGGATCTTTGATAAACCAATAAAATGATTATCTTTGCTTTGACTTTATTTCTTTGTGATTAATGGAAAGTAGCATTAATGAATGATTTAAACTATTTGTATATCAAATATCAACAAACAATAATAAAAACTATAGCTTTCAAATGTTTAGAATGATGGCTTCCCATTTACAGTTATATTTTGGCAAAACTACTTCATGTTAATTGAAAATGACTAAAACATGCATTCTGTTTAGAGAGGTTTATTCCCTGAGATTCAGCTCTAACAATTTTAACTATCTGGATCAAATTACTGAAGTCATTCCTTAAGTAATTTGAAAGAGGGGGTGGAAAATTGGAAACTGGAATAATTTTTGGCCTCCTCATAAATCTTTAATTAAGTCTGATATTTGTGAAAAATAAAACCAAAACACAATTATCTGTTAAGTGGTCTTATAGAATAATATGTGGTTCTTACAACAAAGAGTGCCCAGTACATATTTTAATGAAACCAGATGAATACAAATGTAACTACTGTTTTCCTAGTGATGTTTTTCTCTCCAGTGTAAGACATATAGGACTCCAGAACATGCTCTTCAATGTGTTCTGATAATAAGAAAACCACCGCTGCTTTTCTCAGAGGAGCACGGTTATCTAAGGGGCAATGCCAAAATCATTGCAGATGCCTTATCTTTCCTATCTCATTATTGTCTGCATGAAATTCTATCTTTGGAAATATACAGGAATATTATATTTGTTTCCAAAGCTTGAAAATACAAAACAAAAAATTTTTTTTTACCAAAAAAAACCCTTTTAGGTTTTACACTAGAGAGAAGAGTCCTGGATTATCTTTCTCCTCATTCCCCATTAATAAATCTTAAGTGAGAACTTATTGTACAATTATGACTCTTTTCCCCTTCTCTTTTTGACTTATTTTTTTCCCACATGTGAACACACACACAGAATATACATAATGGCTGACTTCGCCCTAAACAGCCTATAATGTATCACATATAAACCTATATCCGTGTGTTGTTTCCACTGAAATTTGGAACATGTTGAGGACCTAATTTTTGTTCTTTGCGGTGTGTGCATTTCATGAGGGATCTTTGATAAACCAATAAAATGATTATCTTTGCTTTGACTTTATTTCTTTGTGATTAATGGAAAGTAGCATTAATGAATGATTTAAACTATTTGTATATCAAATATCAACAAACAATAATAAAAACTATAGCTTTCAAATGTTTAGAATGATGGCTTCCCATTTACAGTTATATTTTGGCAAAACTACTTCATGTTAATTGAAAATGACTAAAACATGCATTCTGTTTAGAGAGGTTTATTCCCTGAGATTCAGCTCTAACAATTTTAACTATCTGGATCAAATTACTGAAGTCATTCCTTAAGTAATTTGAAAGAGGGGCTGGAAAATTGGAAACTGGAATAATTTTTGGCCTTTTCATAAATCTTTAATTAAGTCTGATATTTGTGAAAAATAAAACCAAAACACAATTATCTGTTAAGTGGTCTTATAGAATAATATGTGGTTCTTACAACAAAGAGTGCCCAGTACATATTTTAATGAAACCAGATGAATACAAATGTAACTACTGTTTTCCTAGTGATGTTTTTCTCTCCAGTGTAAGACATATAGGACTCCAGAACATGCTCTTCAATGTGTTCTGATAATAAGAAAACCACCGCTGCTTTTCTCAGAGGAGCACGGTTATCTAAGGGGCAATGCCAAAATCATTGCAGATGCCTTATCTTTCCTATCTCATTATTGTCTGCATGAAATTCTATCTTTGGAAATATACAGGAATATTATATTTGTTTCCAAAGCTTGAAAATACAATACAATTTGAAGTGTTGAAAATATGATGCTTAGTTGATAGTATCTTAGAAGTTGTGAAAATTTCCATCATTTTTTGAGATAACTATAAGAATGACCGACTTTAATAATGTTGGAAAGTAAGGAAAGATTTCAATGGCAGCAAGATGTGATGAATGAACACAAGGAACAATGATGCTATTGACAAAACATGCTAAGTTTTTAGAATTCTATATAAATTAGTCTTTTTTCCTGATAGTGCAGAGGAAGACACTCTGGTGCATCAGTGTTCATCAGATGTAGGGTAATAAAAACATGGGCAGTGACAGGCAATGGAGTGTGACTGTGATATCGGTGTTAGTGTAGGTGAGTGAGTGCACTCAATCATTCGTTCTTACTTTAGAAAGGGCTGTGGTCCTCAGTGGAAATAGGGGAATTTTGTAGAAAATTGAGGCCAACAGGGAAAGAAGACTGAAAAAAATACAAAGGACATTCAGTAATTAAAAAGCTATTTGTTTTCTATTTTATTTTCAATTTTAGTCAATTTGTCCTGTGAGTTATTTAGATGAAATAAATGGGATGTTGTTTAATAGCTCTGATACATTTTCTTCTTAAAGGATCTGGTTCCTGGAATTCAAAGGAAACGAGGATTCAAGTTAGTATTAAAACTTGAATTTGTCCTGCCAGAGTGAAAATTGGTTCCATTAGGTGTCAGTCACAGAACTCTTACAAACCTGGCTAGAGCTGTGGATACGATGTATCCAACTAGCTGAAATAATAATGTCTTAAGTAATGCTGGATGTGCTTTGGGAAGCCATCCAGGGGGGTTTAATTTTTTTTTTAATGAAAGTTTCCTAATTTTACAGTTCTCATAAATCTGGAACAAATCTGATTAAGGTCTTTAGGGTAAATGAAACCTTAATGCCTGACCCTTTGGAGATAACATAATAAGAATAACTTAAAATGCAAAATATTCAGTTGTGTGCAATCTTTAGCACGAATTCATTCCTGGACATTTTTCTTATCTGTTTACTGATATTTCCTTCTCATTGTGGATTTACAGTGCTCTGGGGGAAACCCTTGTAAGCTATATTAAATCTATCCAAAGCTTAAAAGTTAGTGTCTGACTCTATAAATAAAAATCTAAACAACAGCCACTAAAAGGAAAACTGTACCTTAAGTGAACAATTATACCCTGTATGATATGAGAGATGGGACAAATATGCACATTATTCAAAAGTTCATAATTCATTAAATACAGGAGAATTTCAACTAAATTCAATTCATAATATACATGTGGATTTATGAATATACACATAATGGTCATTTCTAAATTAAAGTTGGATGGAATTCGGGTATGTTTCTTGAGTTAAAATATTTTATAGCTGTCATTAAATAATGAATTGTACATTATAAAATTTTAAAAAATACTAATAAATAAATATTAGACTCAATATAAAAAATAAGTTTAAATTCTCCTCATTTGTTATAGAAATCTGTTTTCTATTACTTTTCCTTTTGAACAAAAATTTGTCAACTTATTACTTTGGCATCAATTTCTCTTGCTATGTATTTTGTTTTATTTACTTGTGAAACAATGTTATTAGGTAAGTTTTAGTAACAAATACTATAATCATAAAATTTCAGAGGTTGTATTCTGATGTGAATATTAAATCAAATTTAGAAGTATTTATGGATAATTCAGAAAACTTACTTTAGTTAATTATTTTCTTATTCTGGACTCATTTTAATGTCTTTTGTCTATAATGACAAATTTTCAAAACACGCCAAAAACAATTTCTGTAATTTGGAACTTGAGCCTGCCTAAGTTTTTAAGCAAATGGTTCAAAGTAGATAAAGAGAGTAGCTTGCATTTCTTTTGCCAATTAAGGGGAAAGAATAAGGACTACTCCTCTGAGCAAATTTATGCATATATATACATATATATATATATATAGTTCTCACAAGGTATCTGCTGGCTCCAAAGATCACTGAACTACTTAAAAAGGCCCCATTCACAGTTAATCATGTAGCTATTAAAAAGTAGCTCTGTAGACTTAAGCAGAAACTGAATATCAGAGTTTGCTCTTCCTGTTTTTTTCCCTTCTAGATTCATGGGAGATTGCTTTGTCCTATGGGGAGCCTTGCTCTTCCCATCTGTGGGGGAAAAATGCAATATGAAGTTTCTGGTGCATTGTTTTTGACAACTTGTTTCAGGGGACTTAATATTTTAGGTGGCAATTGGCCAACGTTAGTAGGAAACTTAGGTAACTTCCAAGCTGCAATACTGATGAAAATTCTGCCATAGCTAACTAGAAATTGAAAGAAAAGTTTTTATATTAAAAAAGAGCTAGGGAGGGCTTCCCCTGGTGGTTCAGTGGGTAAGGACACCGCCTTGCAGTCCAGGGGGCGCCGGTTCGATCCCTGGCCTGGGAAGATCCCACGTGCCGCGGAGCGGCCGGACCGATGTGTCCAATCACCGAGCTGGAGCTCTGGAGCACATGCGCCCAGAGCCGGAGCTCTGCAGCGACAGACGTCACCGCGATGGGAGGCCCGCAGGAGCCAAAGAACAAAGATGGATGAAAATAGAGATATGAAAGCCCAATAGAAGTGGCCCGCCCGCTCCCCTCCCTCCCCAACCCGACCCCCGCCCAAAAATAAATAAATAAATAAATCTTAAAAAAAAAAAACAAAGAGCTAGGGAGCTTCCCTGGTAGCTCAGTGATGAAGAGTTCTCCTGCCAATGCAGGAGACACAGGTTCCCTGATCTGGGAGGATCCCACATACTGTGGAGCAACTAAGCCCGTGAGCCACAAATATTGAGCCTGTGCTCTATAGCCTTGGAGCTGCAAGTATTGAGCCTGTGTGCCTTAACTATCAAAACTGGTATACCCTAGAGCCTGAATTTCACAAGTGACGCTTCCCGTCACTGCAACGGGAAGCGTATTCACCTCAACTAGAGAGTAGCCCTCACTCCCCACAACTAGAGAAGAGCCTGCAGCAGCAGTGAAAACCCGGAATAGTCAAGAATAAACAAATAAACAAAATTAAAAAAAAAAACAAAAACAAAAGAACTAGGAATTGAATGACCAGTGGTGAGAGACAGTTGTTCCTTGTGTGTGTATTTGTAAGGGAAGGATAAGCGTTTGTTGATTTTTATAATAATCTTATTGAAGAAGCTTTTTTTGAAGAAGAAGAAGCTTTTTTGACAGTTATTTAAAAATACTATAACAGATAATTCCCTGGTGGACCAGTGGCTGACTCTGTACTCCCAAACCAGGGGGTCCAGGTTCAATCCCTGGTCAAGGAACTAGATCCCATGTGCCCCAATTAAGAGTTCACATGCCACAACTAAAAGATCCCACTGGCCCACAACAAAGATCAAAGATCTTGTGTGCCACAATTAAGACCCAGCCAAATAAATAAGTTAATAAATATCAAATATAACAGGGATGTTTGAGAATAGCTCTTCTTGAATATTGCTTTCATTCATGGTTTAGAAATCAGTAGCACGTCATTAACAATACTTGCCTTTGTCTGAGCTGTGAAAATAAGGTAATGCAGAATCATGAGAATTGTTTTAAAGGTAGCAAGTTTGTCCCATTCCAGAATGTGCAGCCTTCTACGGTCACACCCTCTTTAAGCAGAATGCATAGCCCTTTGCAATGTGACTTTCCTGCTCCCATCTAGAAGTGGAATCTATCCCCACCTCCTGGGATGTAGTCTGGCCTTGTGACTTACTTTGACTGCTTGGAAAAGGTGCAGGTGATGTTGTACAATTTTTGGAATTAAGGCCTGAGTAGGTTTAGCATTTCCACTCCTGGGCCTATACCCAGACAAAGATAAAAAATATATATGTATCTTTATGTACATAATAGTACCATTTACTGTAGCAAAGATCTGGAAACAACCTAAATGTCCATCAATAGATGAATACATAAGGAAGATGTATACACAATGGAATATTACTCAGCCATCAAAAAATAATAAAATAATGCCATTTTCAGCAACATAGATTGACCTAGAGATTATCATACTAACCAAAGTAAGTCAAAAAGAGAAAGACCAATGCTGTATGATATCACTTACATGTGGAATCTAAAATACTCTGGGAACATGCATATCTGTAAACAACAAAACTCTGTAAAAGTTAAAAGCAAAATAAAGGTTTAAATAAATAAATAAAACACAACACAAATAAACATACCCACAAAGCAGAGACTGATTCACAGATAATACAGAACAGGCTTGTGGTTGCCAAGAGGGAAGGGGACTAGGGGGAGGAAGGAATGAGATTTTAGGATTAGCAGAGGCAAGCTATTGTATTGATGTATAGGATGGATAAGCAACAAGGTCCTACTGCATAGCACAGGGAGCTATATTCAATATCATATGACAAACCACAGTGGAAAAGAACATGAAAAAGAATATGTATACATATATGGCTGAGTCACGTGGCTGTACAGAAGAAATTAACATAACATTGTAAATCGACTATACTTCAATACATTATTAGAAAAGGCCTAAAGAAAAACAAAAAAAGAAAAAAAAAAAAAAAAAAAAAAAAAACAAGAAAAAAAAAAAAAAAGAAAAGGCCTGGGGACTTCCCTGGTGGTCCAGGGGCTAAAACTCCACACTCTCAATGCAGGTTCCACCCCTAGTCAGGGAACTATATCCCATATATTGCAACTAAGACCCAGGGCAACCAAATAAATATATTTTTTTAAAAAGCCCTGGAGAAGTTTGACCTTCCATCTCTGTCCTCTCAGAACACTGTGCCACAAAGAAGCCTGGGATGAAAGACCATGAGGAGAGAGAGGGTTCCCACTGAGCCCAGTTCCAGTACCTCTACCAGCACTACATGAGTGAACCAAGGTAAAATCAGCACAGGAAACCAATAGCCAATAGAATCATGAAAAACAATAGATCTGCTTATTTGAAGCCACTAAGCTTAAAGAGGGGTTGGTTATGCAGCAATCGGTAACCACTTGTCTTGTTAGCTGCAATTATTTTAACCCTATGAGGTTGAAAGGGAATGTGTTTATATAGACAGTGTCCAAATCACGATCAAAGTAAAGAGCTCTCCATATTTTTAAGAGCCCAATTTAGCATAAGTGGAGCCGCCACGAGCTCAAGGTTGCTATCTGTGATTGTTATCATGAGAATTAATTTTCATCCCTGAGGTTGGTGAGATTTAAGGAAATCACATTATCTTGTATCCACTGCACAGGAACTCAGTGAAGCAGGCAGGATGGTTATTATCTACATTTTAAAGATGAATAAACAGGCTCAGGAAGTGACAGAAGTCTTGAGACACAAGTAAAATAAGAAAAAAAAAAAAAAAGCAGAGACTGATTCACAGATAATACAGAACAGGCTTGTGGTTGCCAAGAGGGAAGGGGACTAGGGGGAGGAAGGAATGAGATTTTAGGATTAGCAGAGGCAAGCTATTGTATTGATGTATAGGATGGATAAGCAACAAGGTCCTACTGCATAGCACAGGGAGCTATATTCAATATCATATGACAAACCACAGTGGAAAAGAACATGAAAAAGAATATGTATACATATATGGCTGAGTCACGTGGCTGTACAGAAGAAATTAACATAACATTGTAAATCGACTATACTTCAATACATTATTAGAAAAGGCCTAAAGAAAAACAAAAAAAGAAAAAAAAAAAAAACAAACAAACAAAAAAAAAAAACAAGAAAAAAAAAAAAAAAAAAAGAAAAGGCCTGGGGACTTCCCTGGTGGTCCAGGGGCTAAAACTCCACACTCTCAATGCAGGTTCCACCCCTAGTCAGGGAACTATATCCCATATATTGCAACTAAGACCCAGGGCAACCAAATAAATATATTTTTTTAAAAAGCCCTGGAGAAGTTTGACCTTCCATCTCTGTCCTCTCAGAACACTGTGCCACAAAGAAGCCTGGGATGAAAGACCATGAGGAGAGAGAGGGTTCCCACTGAGCCCAGTTCCAGTACCTCTACCAGCACTACATGAGTGAACCAAGGTAAAATCAGCACAGGAAACCAATAGCCAATAGAATCATGAAAAACAATAGATCTGCTTATTTGAAGCCACTAAGCTTAAAGAGGGGTTGGTTATGCAGCAATCGGTAACCACTTGTCTTGTTAGCTGCAATTATTTTAACCCTATGAGGTTGAAAGGGAATGTGTTTATATAGACAGTGTCCAAATCACGATCAAAGTAAAGAGCTCTCCATATTTTTAAGAGCCCAATTTAGCATAAGTGGAGCCGCCACGAGCTCAAGGTTGCTATCTGTGATTGTTATCATGAGAATTAATTTTCATCCCTGAGGTTGGTGAGATTTAAGGAAATCACATTATCTTGTATCCACTGCACAGGAACTCAGTGAAGCAGGCAGGATGGTTATTATCTACATTTTAAAGATGAATAAACAGGCTCAGGGAAGTGACAGAAGTCTTGAGACCAACATGTGGCTCTAGAAGGGATATTCCGGGAGAAATGTCAATGACCTCATTTTTCTTAGTTGGAAAATGAAAGGATTGGATTAGAGGATTTCTGAAGTTCCTTTAGTCATGTCAGAGGTCTCAGGCGGGGTCACATTAATCGGGGCAAGTGGAGAGAAGAAAGAATCTGGGACTGTCAAGAATAGAAGCTGAGAGATCCCAGCCTGCATGAGGATTTGATGGAAAGTCATTCATTGATTTCATTCATTCAACAATAATTTTATGAATGCTTTTTATATGTCCAGCACTCTAGGCATTGGCGATGAATAAATCCCACAAAGGTGAATCTCTGCTTCTTCAGGAAGTCCTTCTAGAGGACTTAATGGCAAGTAAACAAACACATGGATTTCAAACAGAGATAAGTGCTATGAAAAAAAACAAAATCAGCAACCTGATCAAGAGTAATGGTGGGTGTGGGGAGCACTTTACTTTAGGTGGTCAGGGAAGGTCTCTGAGATGACACCTGACAGTCATGGGTTCAAGTCCTGGGGCTGCTCCTTATTAGCTATGTGACGTGAGACAACCAAGCTGCTTCTCTGAGCCTGTTTTCTTTCTCATAGAAATTTGTTGTGTAGAATCAATGAAGTAATGCATGTAAAATGTTTGGTACAGATAAGCCACTCAATAAATGGTAACTTCCTTTAACTTCTTTCTCTTCCAATCAAGGTGGCAAGCTCAGACACGGTTGTGGCTTTCTTCAGTGCAGACTCTATTGGTAATTGGATAGGATAATTCTTCATTTTGCAGGACTGCATGTGTGCATTGCTGGGCATTTGGCAGACCTGGCTCCAAATGCCAATAGAATGTCCTAATCATTTTGACAAACTAAAACCACCCTGTATCTGTTAGCTTTTGCTGGGTTGACAATCATTTAAAACTAAGTGGCATAAAACACACAAAAAATGTGGTTTCTCACAATTCACTGGGTTAGGGCGTGGGAAACCCTTTGGAGCCACGAGCTCAAGGTTGCTATCTGTGATTGTTATCATGAGAATTAATTTTCATCCCTGAGGTTGGTGAGATTTAAGGAAATCACATTATCTTGTATCCACTGCACAGGAACTCAGTGAAGCAGGCAGGATGGTTATTATCTACATTTTAAAGATGAATAAACAGGCTCAGGGAAGTGACAGAAGTCTTGAGACCAACATGTGGCTCTAGAAGGGATATTCCGGGAGAAATGTCAATGACCTCATTTTTCTTAGTTGGAAAATGAAAGGATTGGATTAGAGGATTTCTGAAGTTCCTTTAGTCATGTCAGAGGTCTCAGGCGGGGTCACATTAATCGGGGCAAGTGGAGAGAAGAAAGAATCTGGGACTGTCAAGAATAGAAGCTGAGAGATCCCAGCCTGCATGAGGATTTGATGGAAAGTCATTCATTGATTTCATTCATTCAACAATAATTTTATGAATGCTTTTTATATGTCCAGCACTCTAGGCATTGGCGATGAATAAATCCCACAAAGGTGAATCTCTGCTTCTTCAGGAAGTCCTTCTAGAGGACTTAATGGCAAGTAAACAAACACATGGATTTCAAACAGAGATAAGTGCTATGAAAAAACAAAATCAGCAACCTGATCAAGAGTAATGGTGGGTGTGGGGAGCACTTTACTTTAGGTGGTCAGGGAAGGTCTCTGAGATGACACCTGACAGTCATGGGTTCAAGTCCTGGGGCTGCTCCTTATTAGCTATGTGACGTGAGACAACCAAGCTGCTTCTCTGAGCCTGTTTTCTTTCTCATAGAAATTTGTTGTGTAGAATCAATGAAGTAATGCATGTAAAATGTTTGGTACAGATAAGCCACTCAATAAATGGTAACTTCCTTTAACTTCTTTCTCTTCCAATCAAGGTGGCAAGCTCAGACACGGTTGTGGCTTTCTTCAGTGCAGACTCTATTGGTAATTGGATAGGATAATTCTTCATTTTGCAGGACTGCATGTGTGCATTGCTGGGCATTTGGCAGACCTGGCTCCAAATGCCAATAGAATGTCCTAATCATTTTGACAAACTAAAACCACCCTGTATCTGTTAGCTTTTGCTGGGTTGACAATCATTTAAAACTAAGTGGCATAAAACACACAAAAAATGTGGTTTCTCACAATTCACTGGGTTAGGGCGTGGGACTTCTACTGTGAGTTAAATTTGGCTGAGGTTGAATGGTCTAGAATGGCTCCCCTCACATGTCTGGAGCTGGGATGTCTGAGTCTCTCTGCATGGGGTCTCTCACTGGGGAGGCTAACCTGGGCTTCTTTACAAGATGCTTGCGTGTTCCCAGAAGCAAGAGAAGGCAACCCCTAATCATAAACATTTTTCAATTCTCCGCTTACATTATCTGTGTTAATATCCTGTTGGCCAAGGTAAGTTATATGGTCAAACTCTGATTCTAAGAGTGGACTCTGACTGTTGGTAGGCAGGGAGCTTCAAAGTCACCTAGCAAAGAAATGTACACACAGAATGAGAAAAATCTGTGGCCTTTTTTTCATAGTTTATTAAAGCCCATGCCCTGGCTACCGATTATTCATGTTCCTCGCACTTGTGAAATACTCACGCACAACCCCAGATCCTCAAAACTCTCTGATGCCAATTGTGTCAGACTTGAAGTGGTGGATTTTTTTTTTTTTTTTAAGCGGTGGATTTTTTATCTTCTTCAGATATCACTGTAGCTAAGGCTTTTTGGGTATAACAATTTTTTTTTTCTTTTAAAAATCGTGATGGAGTATACATTACTTAAAATTTACCATTTAACCATTTTTTTAAAACTGAGGCATAGTTGAATTGCAGTACTATATAAGTTTTGGGTTTCACACAGTGTTTCATATTTTTTAAAGGTTATACTTCATTTATAGTTATTATAAAATGTTGGCTATATTCCCTGTGTTGCACATCACATCCTTGTATCTTATTTATTTTATGCATAGTAGTTTGTACCTCTTAATCCCCTATCCCTCTCTTGCCCTTCCCCATTCAATTCCCTCACTAGTACCATTTAACCATTAAAAGTTATTTATTTATTTAGCTGCTGTATGTCTTAGTTGTGGCATTCAGGACCCCCTTTTTTTTTTTTTTTTTTTTTTAATTTTGGTCTCCTTTGTTGTTTTTTTATTTATTTATTTTCATCCATCTTTATTCTTTGGCCTGTGTGGGCCTCCCATTGCAGTGGCCTCTTTCATTGCAGAGCACTGGTTCTGGGCACATATGCTCCAGAGCACTGGTTTGTAACTGGACACACCAGTCCAGCTGCTCCACTCCGCAGAACGTGGGATCTTCCCAGGCCAGGGATGGAACCGGTGCCCCTTGCACTGCAAGGCGGACTCTTCACCCACTGGACCACCAGGGAAGCCCCATTCAGGACCTTTTATTTGCAGCACTTGGAATCTTAACTTGCAGTTTGTGGGGTCTAGTTCTTTCACCAGTGATGAACAGTGTACCCTGCACTGGAAACATCAAGTCTTAGTTACTGGGTCATCAGGGAAGTCTCCCATTTAACCATTTTTAAGTGTATTAAGTAATATCACCTTGTTGTATAACTGTCACTACCTTTCATCTCTAGACCCTTTCTCATCTTGCCAAACTAAAGTTCTGTATATATTTTTAAGAAATTTAAAAAACATTTTGGTCATGCTGGGAGGCAAGTGGGATCTTAGTTCCCTGACCAGGGTTCAAACCCACAACCCCTGGATTAGAGTCTCGGAGTCTTAACCATGGGCCACCAGGGAAGTCCCAAATTCTGTACATATTAAACAACAGTTCCCTATTCCTTCCCTCCTCAAACCCCTAACAATCACCATTCTACTTTCTGTCTCTACGTATTTGACTACTGTAAGTACTTCATTTGTGTGGAATCATAGTATTTGTCCTGGCTTATTTTACATAGCAAAGTACCTTCAAGGTTCATCCATGATGAAGCATGTATCAGAAGTTTCTTCCTTTTTAAGACTGAATAATACTCTATTGTATGTATAGACCACATTTTGTTTATTCAACTGTGGACAAGCAATCATTGGTTCATAGCAATTCTGAAATCTGTCTGGGCACAGGTAGCCAAATCCCCCCACTCTGGGGACAGGCAATGTTCCTTGATCAGGACATGGTTCTGCTCTGTGGAGTGGCTTCTTAGTCCACTCTTCTTTGAGACTGTTATTTCTACCCTTGGAAATCTTTACTTTCTGGGATATCTTATTTTCCATGAAAATTGGCCTCTGAATACTTTTCTTCTATGCTTCCTGGACATAGAAACTTGGGGGACAAAAGGTTCATTTGGATGATCTCAGTCTTTTTTGGTCCAAGCTGATACAAGTCTCTTAAAAAACTCGGTGATTTCTATGCATCAGATTTATAGTTTACTACATTAGAGAAAGTCATATCCACAGTTCTGAGACAGGCCCACCCTTTGGACTTCTTCATAACTATTTTGAGGTTAACTTCTTTATGACCACGTCCTTAAGATTTCTAGAGGGATTTACTCTGTGGTCCAGTGTCCAAGAATTTGTGCTCCCAATGCAGAAGACCAGGGTCAGGGAACTAGATCCCACACGCTGCAACTAAAGTTTCAGTGTGCTGCACCTAAGACCTGGCACAGCCAAATCAATAAATAGTAATAAATAAATAAATTCCTAGAAACCCTTTTACCTAACTGAGACTATCTACTAGGTACCACCTTTAATGTTTCTGAAGTTTTAGCAAAGGGTCTTATAGCCAAATCCTTGATTTGATCTTTCCCTGAGGCTATTTCTTCCTTGGAGATGCTGTCAATATCAGCTGGAGATGTGGTACAGTTTTGCTTTCTAACTTAAACACATCCTGGGTTTTTTGTTTCTCCTAAATTCTACTTGCAAACTAGAGTTCCCTCTTTTGTCTTCTACCCTCCCTCAGACCTGGTTATTCCTCATTTCGATATTATTGACTATCACATCTTTCATCTCAATTTCAAATGTTTCTATTTAGAAATAAATTTGGCTAGATCCATTAGTTCATTAGGTGCATTTTCTGTCTTTCAAGTTGCCACAGGTGTCAGCATTGACAATAGTTTTGTAATGCAAATCACCTTTTCAATCTGTATTAACAATTTTTTGCCACTTTTCTGACCTCTACTGATGATCCTACCATCATTCTTTCAGTCTTTGCTAACAGTTTCCTTGCTGCTTTCCCAGCCTCTACACATTGCCCCAAATCAAAGCTACACCCTGTAAATTTTGTACCGGCTGCACTTCATTCTTTTTTTTTTTTTGCACTTCATTCTTAGTATCAATAATGGATCAATGGAATGCAGTTAGAGAAACAGAGCCATTGAGAGCATTATGGGGAGAGAGATTAAGAATTAGAGATAAGTGTAAGGCTTCACCGGTGGCTCAGTCAGTAAAAAATCTGCCAGTTGATGCAGGAGACACAAGAGATGCAGGTTTGATCCCTGGGCTGGGAAGATCCCTTGGAGGAGGGCGTGGCAATCCACTCCAGTATTGTTGCCAGGGAAATCCCATGGACAGAGGAGCTTGGTGGATTACAGTTCATGGAGTTGCAAGAGTTGGACATGACTGAAGCAAATAAGCATATATGAAAGAGAAACTAGGGAGTAGAGCCTGGGAGGAGACTTGAAAGATCAAAAGAGTCATTATTTAGTCTGTAATACGAAAGTGGATAAACAAGTTGGAACAACAGAGAAATCTGAGAGGTCGAGCACTGTCCAGGCCCTGAAGTGGGACCACAAAGGGAGAACTCATGGACAGGTCTTTGGGACAGACTTTTCTTCTGTGGGTCTGTACTGCCACATCTGGTGGGTTATCTGGGGCTGCTCTTGTTAGGGCCAGCAGTTGGGAAGGTGTTCCTCTGAGTCTTTTTCTGCATCTGACTAAAGACTTCCTGAAGGTAATGATTGCTACTACATTTCTGTCTTCAATTTCATTCCAGTTCCTCTTCGCAGCAGTTTCAACTTGAAACACACAGGCAAAGGGATTCTGGGAAGTGTAGTTAACCAAGCTGATGATTATACAATCCAGCACTTGTTGATATTTTTCAGTCACTCAGTCATGTCTGACTCTTTGCTACACCATGGACTACAGCACACTGGGCTTCCCTGTCCTTCACCATCTCCTGGAGTTTGTTCCAACTCTCGTCCATTGAGTTGGTGATGCCATCCGACTGTCTCATCCTCTGCCACTTCTTTTCCTTTTGCCTTCAGTCTTTCCCAGAGTCAGGGTCTTATTGTTCCAGTGAGTCAGCTCTTTGCATTAAGTAGACAAAATACTGGAGTCCAGTCCTTCCATCATTCTTTCAGTCTTTGCTAACAGTTTCCTTGCTGCTTTCCCAAATTGGAATGCCCAGTTAGTATCAATAATGGATCAATGGAATGCAGTTAGAGAAACAGAGCCATTGAGAGCATTATGGGAGAGAGATTAAGAATTAGAGATAAGTGTAAGGCTTCACCGGTGGCTCAGTCAGTAAAAAATCTGCCAGTTGATGCAGGAGACACAAGAGATGCAGGTTTGATCCCTGGGCTGGGAAGATCCCTTGGAGGAGGGCGTGGCAATCCACTCCAGTATTGTTGCCAGGGAAATCCCATGGACAGAGGAGCTTGGTGGATTACAGTTCATGGAGTTGCAAGAGTTGGACATGACTGAAGCAAATAAGCATATATGAAAGAGAAACTAGGGAGTAGAGCCTGGGAGGAGACTTGAAAGATCAAAAGAGTCATTATTTAGTCTGTAATACGAAAGTGGATAAACAAGTTGGAACAACAGAGAAATCTGAGAGGTCGAGCACTGTCCAGGCCCTGAAGTGGGACCACAAAGGGAGAACTCATGGACAGGTCTTTGGGACAGACTTTTCTTCTGTGGGTCTGTACTGCCACATCTGGTGGGTTATCTGGGGCTGCTCTTGTTAGGGCCAGCAGTTGGGAAGGTGTTCCTCTGAGTCTTTTTCTGCATCTGACTAAAGACTTCCTGAAGGTAATGATTGCTACTACATTTCTGTCTTCAATTTCATTCCAGTTCCTCTTCGCAGCAGTTTCAACTTGAAACACACAGGCAAAGGGATTCTGGGAAGTGTAGTTAACCAAGCTGATGATTATACAATCCAGCACTTGTTGATATTTTTCAGTCACTCAGTCATGTCTGACTCTTTGCTACACCATGGACTACAGCACACTGGGCTTCCCTGTCCTTCACCATCTCCTGGAGTTTGTTCCAACTCTCGTCCATTGAGTTGGTGATGCCATCCGACTGTCTCATCCTCTGCCACTTCTTTTCCTTTTGCCTTCAGTCTTTCCCAGAGTCAGGGTCTTATTGTTCCAGTGAGTCAGCTCTTTGCATTAAGTAGACAAAATACTGGAGCTTCAGCTTCAGCATTAGTCCTTCCAATGAAGACTCAGGATTGATTTTCTTTAGGATTCACTGGTTTGATCTCCTTGCAGTCCAAGGGACTCTCAAGAGTTTTCTCTAACACCACAGTTCGAAAGCATCAGCTCTTCAGTACTCAGCCTTCTTTATGATCCAGCTCGCACATCAGCACATGACTAGTGGAAAGACAATAGCTTTTTTTTTTTTTTTTGCTTTTACAGAGTTTTGCTGTTTACAGATATGGATTATCCCAGATTGATCATATGTATATCCCATCCCCCCCATCCCACCCCTTCCAGGCCATCACATAGCCCCATGTAAGATCCCTTAACCCGCAGAAAACAATAGCTTTAACTATAAGGATCTTATCTGTGTTTTTTTGGGGGGGCCACTTCTATTGGTCTCTCATTTATCTATTTTCATCCAATTTTGTTCTTTGGCCCATGTGGGTCTCCCATCGTAGTGACCTCTGTCACTGCAGAGCACTGGCTCTGGGTGCATATGCTCCAGAGCTCCAGCTTGGTAGTTGGAAATCAGTCCAGTTGCTCAGCAGCGCGTGGGATCTTCCCAGGCTAGGGATTGAACTGGTGTCCCTTGTACTGCAAGGCGGTGTCCTTACCCACTGGACCACCAGGGAAGCCCCTATAAGGATCTTTATTGGCAAAGTGATGCCTCTGCCTTTCAATATAGTGTCTAGATTTGTCATAGTTTTCCTAGGAATAAACTTAACCAAGGAGGCAAACCACTTGCATGCCAAAAAGTAGAAAATATGACTGAAGAAAATAAAGAAATAAAAATAAATGTAACCCACATATTTTCAAGTGCACACATTCTTTCTGTCGACCCTAGAATGGTTTCTTCCTTTGAAATTTCTTTTATTATGCCTTTGCCTTAAATATTTATATTAGGATTATATGCAGGCTGTCTTATATGCAGGCTGTCTTCTTTTTATTAAGACCACACTGCAATATGGAGGACCTTAGTTCCCCTGCTGCTGCTGCTGAGTTGCTCTCATTTGTGTCTGCCTCTGTGTGACCCTATGGACTGTAGTCAGCTCTTTGCATTAAGTAGACAAAATACTGGAGCTTCAGCTTCAGCATTAGTCCTTCCAATGAAGACTCAGGATTGATTTTCTTTAGGATTCACTGGTTTGATCTCCTTGCAGTCCAAGGGACTCTCAAGAGTTTTCTCTAACACCACAGTTCGAAAGCATCAGCTCTTCAGTACTCAGCCTTCTTTATGATCCAGCTCGCACATCAGCACATGACTAGTGGAAAGACAATAGCTTTTTTTTTTTTTTTTGCTTTTACAGAGTTTTGCTGTTTACAGATATGGATTATCCCAGATTGATCATATGTATATCCCATCCCCCCCATCCCACCCCTTCCAGGCCATCACATAGCCCCCATGTAAGATCCCTTAACCCGCAGAAAACAATAGCTTTAACTATAAGGATCTTATCTGTGTTTTTTTGGGGGGGCCACTTCTATTGGTCTCTCATTTATCTATTTTCATCCAATTTTGTTCTTTGGCCCATGTGGGTCTCCCATCGTAGTGACCTCTGTCACTGCAGAGCACTGGCTCTGGGTGCATATGCTCCAGAGCTCCAGCTTGGTAGTTGGAAATCAGTCCAGTTGCTCAGCAGCGCGTGGGATCTTCCCAGGCTAGGGATTGAACTGGTGTCCCTTGTACTGCAAGGCGGTGTCCTTACCCACTGGACCACCAGGGAAGCCCCTATAAGGATCTTTATTGGCAAAGTGATGCCTCTGCCTTTCAATATAGTGTCTAGATTTGTCATAGTTTTCCTAGGAATAAACTTAACCAAGGAGGCAAACCACTTGCATGCCAAAAAGTAGAAAATATGACTGAAGAAAATAAAGAAATAAAAATAAATGTAACCCACATATTTTCAAGTGCACACATTCTTTCTGTCGACCCTAGAATGGTTTCTTCCTTTGAAATTTCTTTTATTATGCCTTTGCCTTAAATATTTATATTAGGATTATATGCAGGCTGTCTTATATGCAGGCTGTCTTCTTTTTATTAAGACCACACTGCAATATGGAGGACCTTAGTTCCCCTGCTGCTGCTGCTGAGTTGCTCTCATTTGTGTCTGCCTCTGTGTGACCCTATGGACTGTAGATTGCCAGGTTTCTCTGTCCATGTAATTCTCTAGGCAGGAATACTGGAGTGGGTTTCCATGCCCTCCTGCAAGGGATCGTCCCAATCCAGGGATTGGAACTGGATCTCCTGGATTGCAGGTAGATTCTTTACCACTGAGCCACCAGGGAAGCTCCTTAGTTTCCCTCCCTCCTGCTTTGAGATTGCAAAATCAGACAAGATTGGGCACTTTCAAGGTGGTATGGCTGTAGATGAGATTGCAGAGTCTTAACCACTGAACCGCCAGGGATATCCCTGCAGGCGTCTTCTATCCAGTGGTGCACTGGAGCCAACGAACAGTAGCTCTCTGGAACCATCTGATTGCATCTCTTCACAGCCCCATGTTCAGTGATGACAAATTAGTAATCTGAAATTAACTGCAGTGGGGATATTTACACCACAGACATCAGCAAATGCTACAGATCAGGGTTTCTACCCCTGGAGAGCTGATTGTTAAACACTTAACGGCACATCACTGCTTTTATTCTGGCTCTCCCCATCCCCCAACTCAATAATCCATAGTTATAGTTTCAAGCACCATCTCTATATTGGTGACTACCACATCTTTCATTTGCAGTTAAGATCTGTCTTTAAGCCCAGCTTTTCAAATACCTCTGGCTTCCCTTGGGTGCTCCACAAGCATATCATATTCCTCCTTAAAATAGCTCTTTTTGTTTTGCTTTTTTTAAAAAATATGTCTGTCTCAGTGAAAGGCAGAATCCCTGCCCTCTATCTCACCCCTTAGTTCCCCACTTCTTATTCAATCATCAAATATGCTCTAAGTCTGTCTAAAATCCATCTGCTCTTGTTCATACACATTGCAACAACTCCAGATCAGAGCTGTTTTCCAGGACACTGGAATGACTTCTTAACTGACTTTCCTGATTTTGGTCTTACTTCCTCGCAGTCAGCTTCCTGTAATGTAGCCAAGGTGAGCTTGCAGAAGCTATGGTCATGCCACTCCCTTGTTTAAAACACTTCAAAGGCATTCTGTCACTCTCAGGATAAAAGTCCACTTAATTTACATAGTGCACAGACTCTAGATAAAGCCCGGCTTACCTTTTCAGTCTCATAGATTATCACAATTTATTCTGATATTTTTTATTCCAGCCATTTTATACCAAGATCTTTCATCAATGGGGTTTTTCATGTGCAGGGCCCTTTGTCTGAATGCTCTCTCCCTTCTCACCTTCCTTTTTAAAAAATATATTTATTTTTAAATTTTGGCCACTTTTATTGGTCTTTCATTTGATTATTTTCATTCATCTTTGTTCTTTGGCCTGTGTGGGCCTCCCATTGCAGTGGCCTCTCTCATGGCAGAGCACGGGCTCTGGGCGCATGTGCTCCAGAGTGTTGGTTTGTAATTGGACACACCCATCCAGCCGCTCCGTGGCACGTGGGATCTTCCCAGGCCAGGGGTCCAACCCGCCCTCCATGCACTGCAAGACGGACTCTTTACCCACTGGACTACCAGGGAAGCCCCCCCAAATGTATTTATTTTTAATTGAAGGACAATTGCTTTAAAGCATTGTGTTGGTTTCTGTCGTACATCAACATGAATCAGCCATAGGTATACGTGTGTCCCTGCCTTCTTGAGTCTCCCTCCCACAGAGCCCTGGGCTGAGTTCCCTGAGTCATACAGCAAATTCCCACTGGCTATCTGTTTCGCACATAGTATATGTATTTCCATGCTGTTCTCTCGCCTTCTCCATCCACCTCCCTCATCGTTTTATTTTTTAAATTTATTTGGCTGCATTCAGTTTTTGTTGTGGCACATGAAAAACCCCATTGATGAAAGATCTTGGTATAAAATGGCTGGAATAAAAAATATCAGAATAAATTGTGATAATCTATGAGACTGAAAAGGTAAGCCGGGCTTTATCTAGAGTCTGTGCACTATGTAAATTAAGTGGACTTCATTGGTCTTCATTGTGGCATTCAGGATCTTTAGTTGAGGCGTGCATCCTCACTTGCCGCCTATGGGGTTTAGCTCCCTGATCAGGGAGGGCCCCCTGCATTGGGAGCTCAGAGTCTTAGTCACTGGACCACCAGGGAAGTCTCACTCTTAAAATTATTGAACTTCCATTTTGGACTGCTGTTTGCTTACATTTACTATGTTAGAAAATAAAATATAGAAACTTTAAATATATATATTCATTAATTTAACAAAAATAAGAGTAGCAAACCCTGTTCATGGCAATGTAAATAAATACATTTTATGAAAATAGCTTTATTTCCTAAAATAAAAAGAATTTAGTGAGACTAGTCATGCTGTTTTACATTTTTGTAACCCTCTTTACTATTCGGCCTAACAGAGGGGAATAGATTCTTATATTTGTTTTGGCATGCAATCCATTGCAATTTATTATTTTGGTTGAAATACTCAGAATATGGATGAATATTTTGGTAGCCTTTCAAGCTAATCATAGCAGTATTTTTTATATCACACTGAAATTTAATGAGTAGTAGTTTCTTAAAAGTTAGTTGCGATGTAGAATCTGAAATCATATCAAGCCAATTGAGCTACTTTGGACTTTTTTTTTTTTTAATTTTGGCCTCTTTTATTTATTTTTAATTTTAAAATTTTCATCCATTTTTATTCTTTAGCCTGTGTGGGCCTCCCACTGCACTGGCCTCTCCCCTGGCAGGGCACGGGCTCTGGGCGTATGCGCGCCAGGGCACTGGCTGCTAATTGGACACACCCGCTCCCGCACATGTGGGATCTTCCTGGGCCAGGGATGGAATGGGTGCCCCTTGCACTGCAAGGGGGACTCTCCACCCACTGGGCCAGCAGGGAAGCCCCTACTTTGGACTTTGAATGAATCTTTTACCTACACGTGATTTTGTCCCATTGTGCATTGGTCATGTGGAATTGTGCAGATCTTCCAAAGACTGACACACCTCTTTAAACGATACGAACAATATCAAATATGTACTGTCACCACTGGTCTCAACAGAAAACCCTTAAGTTGGGCAACTGTTAAGTTCAGAGTAGCTGCTAGAAGTTTTCCAAAATTCTAATTTTCACTTAAAAGCTCAAAGTTTATTGTGGTGCCCCAATGATGAAAGAACAACATGAACAAGGAGGGTCTTGGAATGCAAGAAGAGATAAACCAGACCCTTATTGTCCTTCCTTTCCCCAGGGCCCAATCCTTAAGACCCCCTGCCACTCCTTAGACCGTAGTTATAAAAGGAATCAAAGACCCCTGCTTAATTTTGGTTCTTCTTTGAGCCGACCTGCTGTTTTGATAGTGTTGGTTCTCCCTTGAGTCAGCCTGCTGTTCTGGCAGTGACTCTCCCTTCCCCTACTCTAATAAACGTTACTTTCTTCTCACTCTATCTCGTGTTTGGAAGTTCTTTTCTAACCTACACACGAACCTCGACATTTATCACTGGCAACCAACACTGTCAGTTGTTTTCCTTAAAACGACAGGCTCACTTCATTTATATTTGAGCAAATGTGCCAAATACCCAAGTCAAAATAATCATAGCATGTCTGTCAGTCCTTTCAAGTAAAAATGGTCTTCCATGAAAAAAACATTAGTTCAACCCAGATCTCATACAATCACACAAGTGCTTTCCCTTGGGGCATCCATCCTACTTGGATATGAAGAAGAGTTTTATTTTCATTTCATTACATGGAATATTAAAAAGATGAATAAATAGGGTTGAGATTTGATATAGTTAGTGATGTTAAGTAAAAGCAGCTTTATTTTTATCCATTGTCTATTTTGTTGTTGCATTTGCTATGAGTGCATAATACCCAGTGGACCTGGGTACAGCTCCTGGTTCAGGAACTAAGATCTTGCAAGCTATGGGACACAGCCAAAAAGAAGAAAATGAAAGAAAGAAAGAAAAAAAGAATACAATGGCTACCAGTAGAGGTTGGTGCCAAGTGGCCAACATTTTATTTACCTCTTTGCTTTTGTACCATCAGTATAAATGTAAGTGGTAGAAAAAAGGCAAATGACATTTTGGTAATATTGTAAAAACAGTTTTGACCTTGCAGATTTCTGGGAGGACTGTGGGATACCCTCAAGATTTTCAGATTTAAGAACTATTGAGTTATATGGTTCTTTTTCTGTTCCCTCCTCCAATAAAGTAAAAAAAAAATTTATTGAGGGATAATTGACATACAATAAACTGCACATAGGCTGTTGGCTTCTTTACCTGGGAAAGGTCTTGAGGTCTACTTTATCAGGGACACAGCTTATGGTACACTTACTCCAGCCTACCATGTATGCCCTGCCTCAGACTTGGAGTTAGCTACTTCTCCAAGGAGACTTGTTACCATTTAGTGAGGAATGAGATTTAGAACGCAAAATCTGGGTATGAGGCTTGTGCATTGCTGCTGCTTATGATTGCTCGAAGACAGGATACAAAATCAACACACAGAAATCATTGGCATTCCTATACAAAAACAATGAAAAATCAGAAAACGAAATCAAAAAGGCAATCCCCTTCACCATTGCAACCAAAAGAATAAAACATCTAGGAATAAACCTACCCAAAGAAACAAAAGAACTGTACACTGAAAATTACAAGACACTCATGAAAGAAATAAAAGAAGACTTAAACAGATGGAGAGATATTCCATGTTCCTGGGTCGGAAGAATCAATATTGTGAAAATGACCATACTACCAAATGTCATCTATAGATTCAATGCGATCCCTATCAAACTCCCAGATCTCATACAATCACACAAGTGCTTTCCTTGGGGCATCCATCCTACTTGGATATGAAGAATTTTTTTAAAAAAAGAGAGGAAGAAATAGGGTTGAGATTTGATATAGTTAGTGATGTTAAGTAAAAGCAGCTTTATTTTTATCCATTGTCTATTTTGTTGTTGCATTTGCTATGAGTGCATAATACCCAGTGGACCTGGGTACAGCTCCTGGTTCAGGAACTAAGATCTTGCAAGCTATGGGACACAGCCAAAAAGAAGAAAATGAAAGAAAGAAAGAAAAAAAGAATACAATGGCTACCAGTAGAGGTTGGTGCCAAGTGGCCAACATTTTATTTACCTCTTTGCTTTTGTACCATCAGTATAAATGTAAGTGGTAGAAAAAAGGCAAATGACATTTTGGTAATATTGTAAAAACAGTTTTGACCTTGCAGATTTCTGGGAGGACTGTGGGATACCCTCAAGATTTTCAGATTTAAGAACTATTGAGTTATATGGTTCTTTTTCTGTTCCCTCCTCCAATAAAGTAAAAAAAAAAATTTATTGAGGGATAATTGACATACAATAAACTGCACATAGGCTGTTGGCTTCTTTACCTGGGAAAGGTCTTGAGGTCTACTTTATCAGGGACACAGCTTATGGTACACTTACTCCAGCCTACCATGTATGCCCTGCCTCAGACTTGGAGTTAGCTACTTCTCCAAGGAGACTTGTTACCATTTAGTGAGGAATGAGATTTAGAACGCAAAATCTGGGTATGAGGCTTGTGCATTGCTGCTGCTTATGATTGCTCGAAGACAGGATACAAAATCAACACACAGAAATCATTGGCATTCCTATACAAAAACAATGAAAAATCAGAAAACGAAATCAAAAAGGCAATCCCCTTCACCATTGCAACCAAAAGAATAAAACATCTAGGAATAAACCTACCCAAAGAAACAAAAGAACTGTACACTGAAAATTACAAGACACTCATGAAAGAAATAAAAGAAGACTTAAACAGATGGAGAGATATTCCATGTTCCTGGGTCGGAAGAATCAATATTGTGAAAATGACCATACTACCAAATGTCATCTATAGATTCAATGCGATCCCTATCAAACTCCCAATGACATTCTTCACAGAACTAGACCAAAGAATCACACAGTTCATATGGAAACACAAAAGACCTTGAATAGCCAAAGCAATCCTTAGAAAGAAGAATGGAGCTGGAGGGATCAGCCTCCCCAACTTCAGACTCTACTACAAAGCAACAGTCATCAAGACGGTATGGTGCTGGCACAAAAACAGAAATACCGACCAATGGAACAAGATCGAGAACCCAGAGATAAACCCACACACCTACGGGTACCTTATTTTTGACAAAGGAGGCGAAAATATAAAATGGGACAAAGACAGCCTCTTCAACAAATGGTGCTGGGAAAATTGGACAGCTACATGCAAAAAAATGAAGTTGGAACACTCCCTGACACCATGCACAAAGATCAAGTCAAAATGGATTAAAGACTTAAATGTAAGGCCAGAAACCATCAAACTCTTAGAGGAGAATATAGGCAAAACACTCAAGGACATCAATCAAAGCAAGATCTTCTCTGACCCACCTACTAGAAAAGCGGAACTAAAAAGACAAATGAACATGTGGGACCTAATGAAACTTAAAAGCTTTTGTACAGCTAAAGAAATTACAAAAAAGCTGAACAGACACCCCACAGAGTGGGAGAAAATCATAGCAAATGAAACAACAGACAAAGAATTAATCTCCAAAATCTACAAGCAACTCAGACAACTCAGCACCGGAAAAACGAACAACCCAATCAAAAAATGGGAAAAGGACCTAAACAGACACCTCTCCAACGAGGACATACAGATGGCCCAAAAGCACATGAAACGATGCTCAACTTCACTAATAATTAGAGAAATGCAAATCAAAACTACAATGAGATATCACCTCACACCCGTCAGAATGGCCATCATCCACAAATCGACAGACAATAAATGCTGGAGAGGGTGCGGAGAAAAGGGAACCCTCTTGCATTGCTGGTGGGAATGTAAATTGATACAGCTGCTATGGAAGAAATTAAAGAAGACTTAAACAGATGGAGAGATATTCCATGTTCCTGGGTCGGAAGAATCAATATTGTGAAAATGACCATACTACCAAATGTCATCTATAGATTCAATGCGATCCCTATCAAACTCCCAATGACATTCTTCACAGAACTAGACCAAAGAATCACACAGTTCATATGGAAACACAAAAGACCTTGAATAGCCAAAGCAATCCTTAGAAAGAAGAATGGAGCTGGAGGGATCAGCCTCCCCAACTTCAGACTCTACTACAAAGCAACAGTCATCAAGACGGTATGGTGCTGGCACAAAAACAGAAATACCGACCAATGGAACAAGATCGAGAACCCAGAGATAAACCCACACACCTACGGGTACCTTATTTTTGACAAAGGAGGCGAAAATATAAAATGGGACAAAGACAGCCTCTTCAACAAATGGTGCTGGGAAAATTGGACAGCTACATGCAAAAAAATGAAGTTGGAACACTCCCTGACACCATGCACAAAGATCAAGTCAAAATGGATTAAAGACTTAAATGTAAGGCCAGAAACCATCAAACTCTTAGAGGAGAATATAGGCAAAACACTCAAGGACATCAATCAAAGCAAGATCTTCTCTGACCCACCTACTAGAAAAGCGGAACTAAAAAGACAAATGAACATGTGGGACCTAATGAAACTTAAAAGCTTTTGTACAGCTAAAGAAATTACAAAAAAGCTGAACAGACACCCCACAGAGTGGGAGAAAATCATAGCAAATGAAACAACAGACAAAGAATTAATCTCCAAAATCTACAAGCAACTCAGACAACTCAGCACCGGAAAAACGAACAACCCAATCAAAAAATGGGAAAAGGACCTAAACAGACACCTCTCCAACGAGGACATACAGATGGCCCAAAAGCACATGAAACGATGCTCAACTTCACTAATAATTAGAGAAATGCAAATCAAAACTACAATGAGATATCACCTCACACCCGTCAGAATGGCCATCATCCACAAATCGACAGACAATAAATGCTGGAGAGGGTGCGGAGAAAAGGGAACCCTCTTGCATTGCTGGTGGGAATGTAAATTGATACAGCTGCTATGGAAGACAGTCTGGAGAGTTCTTAAAATACTAAAAGTAGAAGCATCGTATGACCCAGCAACCCCACTCTTAGGCTTAAACCCTGATGAAATCAAATCTGAAAGAAGCACCTGTACCCCAATGTTTATTGCAGCTCTCTATACAATAGCTAGAACATGGAAGCAACCTAGAGGTCCATCGACGAATGAATGGATACAAAAGCTCTGGTACATATATACAAGAGAATACTACTCAGTTGTAAAAAGAAATGTAGAAGAATCAGTCCTAATGAGGTGGCTGAATCTAGAACCTATCATAAAAAGTGAAGTCAGTCAAAAAGAGAAGGACAAGTACAATATACTAACACATATACATGGAATCTAGTAGGATGGTAATGATAACACATGCAGTGAGGCGGTGGAAAAACAGACATGAAGAATAGACATATGGACATTGTGGGGAATGAACAGTGGGTGGGAGGCGTAAAGGGAGCAGCATGAAAACCTGTACTATCATATGTGAAGAAAATAGCTACATTGCTCTGTGAGAAAAGGGGATTCTGCAGGAGTGCTGTATGACCGTCTGGAGGAGTGGGATGGGGGGGATATACATATGACTAATCTGGGAATATAAGTATCTGTAAACAACAAAACTCTGTAAAAGTTATAAGTAAAATAAAAGTTAAAAAAAAGAGAACATATACAATAATCTGGAAAAAAAAAAAGTTACCTAGATTGTAAAAAAATAAATAAATAAAATAAAATAAAAGTTAAAAAAAAACCTAAAAATAGATACCCTGATGAAATCAAAACTGAAAGAAGCACCTGTACCCCAATGGTCATTGCAGCTCTCTATACAATAGCGAGAACATGGAAGCAACCTAGATGCCCATCGACGAACGAATGGATCCAAAAGCTCTGGTACATATATACAAGAGAATACTACTCAGTTGTAAAAAGAAATGCAGAAGAATCAGCCCTAATGAGGTGGCTGGATCTAGAACGTATCATCAAAAGTGAAGTCAGTCAGAAAGAGAAGGACAAGTACAATATACTAACACATTTATATGGAATCTAGTAGGATGGTAATGATAACACATGCAGTGAAGCGATGGAAAACCAGGCATGGACAGTAGACATATGGACATTGTGGGGAATGAACAGTGGGTGGGAGGTATAAAGGAAGCTGCTGGCCAGCCGGCAGTTGAACAGATCCTGAAGAGAGTGGCAGATAGGCTAAGAAAAGAAAGAAGGACAGAAAAGATGGGATTGAGAGGGACAGCAAGAGGCAGACAACTCTACAGGTTGCTGACAAGTTGCTGACAAGTTTATTGAATTTGCTCATACATTTTGTACTTTTCAAAATCAGATAACACACAGCAAACAATAGTGTATACATGCTTCAGGCCAGGTTTCTTAGCATCTTGTCAGTCTCCCTCAGGCAGGTTATTAATTAGTTATTACCTCTTGGTATGTCATTAACATATTCAAAGTTCTTTAGATTACAATGGTTCTGGGGCATAAAGCCCCTCAAGCCCTTTTCATCTGTACGGAGGCTCCAGGTATCCTTTAGATAGCTCAGGAATGTCTTCACAATACCTGGGGTGGCAGGACATAGAGCTTTGCTGTTATCAGCCCCTGTTTCCAGGGCAGCTCCCAGAGCTATGTTTCCTTAAAAGAAACCCCTTGAAACAGGGCAGCTCCCCGCAGGAAGCAGCATGAAAACCTCTAGTATCATATGTGAAAAAAATAGCTATTGTCATTGCTCTGTGAGAAAAGGGGATCCTGCAGGGGTGCTGTGTGACGGCCTGGATGGGTGGAATGGTGGGCATATACATATGACTAATCTGGGATCATACATATCTATAAACAACAAAACTCTGTAAAAGTAAAAAGTGAAAAAAAAAGATTGCACCTAGGGACTTCTTGGTGGTCCAGTACTTTAGAGTCTGCTCTGTAATGCAGGGGACTTGAGCTTGATCCCTGGTTAGGGAATAAAATGCCACATACCATGGAGCAACTGTGTCTGAGTGCTGCAACTAAGACCTGACAGACAAATAGATAAAATGAAAATATTAGCTGCTCACTGTGTCTAACTCTTTGCAATCCCATGGACTGAAGCCTGCCAGGCTCCTCTGTTCATGGAATTCTCCAGGCTAGAATACTGGTGTTGGGTAACCATTCCTTTCTCCAGGGGATCTTCCCAACCCAGGGATCAAAACCCGGGTCTCCTGCATTGCAGGCAAATTCTTTATCATCTGAGCTACACATATTAAAAAAACAAAACAAAACAAAAACATTGCATCTCAGTCCTTTGAGTTAAGAGATAGATAGATAGATAGTGTGGGGGAGGAAATACAGTTTTTCCTGCTCTCTGTCCTGGTTGAGACTGCTGTAATAAAAGACAGATTAAAAAGAGAAAAAGAAGTTTCTTAATACATATACTTTAGCATACCTGGGAAACACCCAGGGACAAATGATTAACTTTCAGAAATAGCTTAGAACTCTAGCCTAAATACTGTCTTCAGCTGAACATAAAAGAAATGAAAGTGTCAGGGAGAAGTGAGAATATGACCCTCCAGTCACAGGGAGGCCAGGAGGGAAGCATGGCAAACAAGAGTACCATTTGTTGCACAGATTTATGTAGGTGTCTTCTCCAGTGATAAGGGTCTAAAATTGTCTTCAGGATCAACCTTTGTCCTTGACAGAGAAGAAAGAAGAGTCCCTTTTGTAACTTTGTGCCCTGTTTTATAGGGAGAGGAGGGAGATTTTCTTGTGTCTGTTTCATCTCAATTGCTTTCAATTAAAAGTAATGCTCATGTTAAACAGGCATATTTGGGGGTGGTATGTTTTCTGCTACTGTGTTCAATAGATAGGTGGGTTTAAAAATCAACTTCATGCTAGTGTTTCAAATATAAGTTCACGATATTTCTTTTCTTTTCTTTTTTTTGATGCTCCTATCTTTTTTTCTCTCATGCTGAAAATCTTGATACCAGATAACAGCAATGTAGCTATTTATTTTCTTGATCCTATAATTACTTGAAATAGCTTGTGAGCATCCTTTGCTTTTTTTTGCCTTCATTTATGCTTTTTATTTTTGTTTACAGATACAAATTTATTTTTATTGGAGCATAGTTGATTTACAATGTTGTGTTAGTTTCAGGTGTACAGCAAAGATATTCAGTTATATGTATTCATATATCTATTCTTTTTCATATTCTTTTTGCATTTAGGGAATTACCTAAAAAGAATTTGAAGAATAGATACATGTATATATACATATATTGAGTAGAGTGCCCTGTTTTATAACTCCAAATATAGAATCAGCAGTAGTTTCTTATTGATTATTTTATAAATGGTACTCATGTTATATATATTTATATATAACGTATATATATATATGTTATGTCAAGAATGAAGGAACAAGGCAAACATGGAGGGTCTTAAAATGCAGGAAGAGAAAGGAATGTGGTGTCCAAAAGAAAAGAAAACAAGGCAAAGAAGACACGGCTAACAAGGAGGGTCTTGGAATGCACGAAGAGATAAAC